>CM070701.1:5212748-5880606 GCA_036346265.1 Melocanna baccifera | reverse complement strand
CATCAAGGCGATGAATCGGCCGGGAGCGGGATGCGGCGATGGAAGAGACGATCCGGATGGTGGCGGTTTGACCACCGGCCTGAGCGTCTACGTCGTTATCGACACCGTCTTTTTGAGAGAAGCCACGAACAATCTAGTGCGCTTTATAGCGGGCTAGACTGCCATTAGAGTAGAACTTGTGCTTGAAGATCCACTTCCAGAAGACATTAGCACTGCGCGCGCGGTACAAGTCGCAGGTGTCGTCATCCATGAGGACCTTATGCTCCTCGGCCATCGCGGCGCTAGTTGGGATCGGCGAGGCGCTCGATAGTTCGCCGGAGCAGGTGAAGGCCGAGAGTGGTTGGCGCTGGGAGAAAAACTCTCGAAGGATCGAGCGGGCCAGGCCGTGTCACCATCGGATGACTCGAGGGAGAAGCCGTCGGAGGTCTGAGTCTTTGGCGAAGTTAGGGTAGCTGGAGGCCCGTGCGTGGAACAGTGGTCTTCAGTGCGGTTGGTCGAAGGAGGCGCATATGGCTATCTGGAGTAAACGGATACTGCAGGCGGTCATGGTGGCGGGTGACGGATGGCGCCGTGGGCGAAGGAGATGATCGCCGACACCATGCGGTGGTGGAGGCGATCATCTGAGGCCCACTGCGGGGTGCCATTGCGGCAGATCGAGGCACCGCATGGTAGGGTCGGCGTCGAAATCGGTCGGAGGCGAAAGGAGGGTGAAGGTCGGTCACTACTGGCAAACGGGAATATGCTCTCATCAAAGACAACATGGCGAGAGATGATAACACGTTTGGTGGCGAGATCGAGACAGCCGTACCCCTTATGGTGAGAAGGATAACCGAGGAAGACACAGGCCGTGGAACGTGGAGCAACTTTATGAGCAGAAGTGGCAGAAAGGTTCGAAAAACAAAGACAACCGAAAACCCGCAGATGACTGTACTATGGAGGGGAAGCGATGAAGGAGCATAGGGAATGTCACCACCGACAGAAGAGGATGGGCAACGGTTAATGAGATGGATAGCAGTTGCCAGCGCCTCGGCCAAATACTTGGGAGGCATAGTGGCGTGGAGCAGGAACGTGCGAACCGCATTGTTGAGGGTGCGAATGATGCGCTCGGCTTTGCTATTCTGTGGGGGAGGTGTATGGGCAAGAGATAAAGGAATACGCGTAGGCTACGGAAGCAGAAAACAAAACTTTTCTACCGCGCACCCAAGAACATCATGCTAAGGAAGGATCATGGATCGTTACCACTTAGACGCCTTGTGCAATGCGAAAAGAATTGGAAACCGATCCAATCACGCCGTCCGAGGTAGTAGTGGAAGTAGCCGATCGTCCCGAACGGTCGTCTCTCCTCACGCCACGGCCGTCGGCCTTCGCAGCGGCGGTGCCTCCACCGTATCCACTGCGTCGGGATGGGCGCCGATCGCGAGTGTACTAGCACTCGTGAGCGGCTAGGGGTTTGGCTCGGGAGGTGGCGGCTAGGGTTTTGCTAGATGTTAACAGCACACATCCCCTCCCCTCGCCTCCATATATATAGACCTCCACGTGGGCCTCGTGGACCGAGGCCCAATAAGTCTATTCGGATCTCTATCCGAATTGAGCCCATATCCGAATCATATTCGAATTAGTGTTCCAACCCGTTAAGCTTGCGACCACGATGACATATGGAATCTCTGCGAGTGTCTCATGGCGAGTCTATCAACATATGTTCACTAACACATGTCCATATTATTGATTTGGTATCACCATACCATGATCCATGAGACATGATCATCAATCAATACATATCTTGATCTTTGTCTTTGAATCATATTTGTTCCTCATATGATATACGATCGGGGATCATTTAGAAATAGCAACATCTTAGTATTTAAGAGTCTCATGAATAAGTCACATACTCATTGATCAATAATGATGATGTCTATTCCAAGGAACAAAGTAATGTATCATAAACATAGTATGTGATATATACAACATCTCCATGTTGCCTCTAGGGCATATCACTATGATCTCCCACTTGCACTAGAGTCAACCATGTAGGTATCTAATACCCATTGCCCTAGTGTGAGCCTCATGCTTTGGCCGGGAAGCGGCTTTGTCAACGGATCTGCAATGTTCAAATCCGTTTGTACTTTGCATATCTTAACATCGCCTCTCTCCACTATCTCGCGGATGAGATGAAATCGCCGTAAAATGTGCTTGGACTTACAGTGCGATCTAGGCTCCTTGGCTTGTGCAATGGCCCCACTATTGTCTGATGAGGTCCATTGGGCTGGAGGCACTAGCCATCACACCAAGCTCGAAATAAATTTCTTGATCCAAACGGCCTCTTTGGTAGCTTGAAGCGCTATGTACTCGGCTTACATTGTAGAATCGACAACCGTCTGTTTGCTTGGAACTCTTCCACTCCGCACCGCCATTGAGCAGAACACAAATCAGTTGCGATCTAAAATCATCTTTGTCGGTTTGGAAGCTAGCATCGGTGTAACCATTTACAACGAGCTCTTCCTCACCTCCATAGACAAGGAACACATCTTTAGTTCTTCTCAAGTACTTCAAGATGTTCTTTACGACAATCCGGTGACTTTCACTGGATCTGATCGTATCTACTCGTAGCACTTAAAGCATACGAAACATGCGGGCGTGTACAAAGCATGGCATACATAATGGACCCAATAGCGAAGCATATGGAATCGTATTCATTTTATCCCGCTCATCGGTGTACTAGGACACGATTCTTGCTAAGATTTATACCATGTGACATAGGTAGAAAACCTTTCTTGGAATCATGCATGTTGAACCTTTTCAACACCTTGTCAATGTACATATCTTGGCTTAATCCAATTAGCCTTTTTGATCTATCTCTATAGATCTTGATGCCCAGAATATATCTTGCCTCTCCTAAGTCTTTCATAGAGAAACTATTTTTAATGAAGACTTATGATTCGAGCAAAGGAATGTCATTTCCGATCAGTAATATGTCATCCACATATAAGACCAGAAATACGAGTGCGCTCCCACTAGCCTTTTTGTAAACACAAGGCTCTTCTTCGTTCTTGATGAAACCAAACCCTTTGATTACTTCATCAAAACGAATGTTCCAACTCCGAGATGCCTGCTTTAATCCATAAATGGATCTTTGGAGCTTGCATATCTTTCCAACGATTGCGGATCGACAAAACACGTGGGCTGTGTCATGTACACATCCTCACTCGATTTCCATTAAGGAAAGCTGTTTTGACATCCATTTGCCATATTTCATAGTCGAAATATGCAGCAATCGCTAGAATGATCCGAATAGACTTTAGCATTGCGGCGGGCGAAAAAGTTTCATCATAATCAATACCTTGAATTTGTTTGAAACCTTTGGCCTGTCGCGCTTTATAGATGTGAACATTTCCATCTATGTCTATCTTTTCTTGAAAACCCATTTGCATTCAATGGTTTTAACACCATCGGTGGATCAACCAAGTTCCAAACTTGATTACTATGCATGGATTCAATTTGGATCTCATGGCTTCAAGCCATTTCTCGAGTCTGGTCCCACCATTGCTTCTTCATAGGTCTTAGGCTCATCGTTGTCTAACAACAATATGTCCCGTTGTTGAGTAGTCAAGAACATGTACCTCTCGGTGCACGACGTGACCTTCGACCACGTGGTGTTTGGTGTGTCCACAACAGTTCTTCAACGGTTTGTTCATCCTGTTGTGGTTACTGTAGGAGCTGAAACGTTATCAGTGTTTCTTGAATTTCTTCAAGTTGCCTGTGCTCCCACTATCCCTTCTTGAGAGAAACTCTTTCTCTAAGAAGACACCATGCCGACGACAAACACTTTGCCTTCTCTCGATTATAAAAGTAATATCCTTTTGTTTCCTTAGGATACCCGATAAAGAAGCATTTATCGATTTAGGAGTGAGCTTATCAGTTGTAAACGTTTTACATAAGCCTCACATCCCCAAATCTTAAGAAAAGACAAGCTAGGACGTTGTCTGTCCACATCTCATATGGTGTCTTTTCTCACGATTTTGATGGAACCACATTTAGTGTGAACGCGTGTGTTTCAGAGCGTACCCCAAAAGACAACGGAAGATCACTTTGGCTCATCATGGGCGCACCATATCTAATAAGGTGCGATTTCTCGCTCGAGATACCCCATTCCATTGAGGTGTTCCTGGCGGAGTCAATTGTGGAACAATTCCACAATCCTTTAGATGATTGCCAAACTCATGGCTCAAATACTCGCCTCCACGATCAGATCGTAGAAACTTGATTGTCTTGCCTAAATGATTTTGCACTTCATTTTGGAATTCTTTGAACTTTTCAAAGGATTCGGACTTATGCTTCATCAGGTAGATATACCCATATCTACTAAAGTCATCAGTAAAAGTTATGAAGTACTGAAAACCACCTCTGGCTGTTAAGCTCATTGGTCCACATACATCAGTATGTACGGGTGCCAATAAGTCATTTGCCGTTCACCTTGACCGGTGAAAGGTGCCTTTGTCATTTTGCCAAGTAAACAAGATTCGCATGTCTCAAATGATTCAAAATCAAATGAGTGCGAGAATACCATCTCTATGGAGCTTCGCATGCGTTTCTCATTTATGTGACCTAAGCGACAGTGCCAAATAAACGTGGGATTCAAATCATTCGGACGTTGCCTCTTTGCATTAATGTTATAGACCGGTGACCCTTCAAGAGTAAGAACGTATAACCCATTCACCAATGGAGTATGACAATAGAACATATCTTTGAAATAAAGAGAACAACCATTGTCCATAGATTTAAAGTCATAACCTACTCTTGCAAACATGAAGCGAAATAATGTTCTTTGAAAGAGATGGAACACAATAACAATTATTCAATTCCAAAACTAATCCACGAAGGTAAAGACAATGGCATGGTGCCAACAGCTACCGCAAAGCAACTTTTGCTCCATTGCCAACGCGAAGATCCACTTCGCTCCTCCTCAAACTTCTACTTCTTATTAGCCCTGCAACGATTTGCAAATGTGAGCAACCGATCCGGTATCAAATACCCAAGAATTAGTGGAAGAAGTAGCAAGATTGATTTCTATAACATTTATACACAGGTGGAAGTCATACTTCCTTCTTCTTCTCAAGATCCTCCAAGTACTTTGGGCAGTTCCTTTTTCAATGTCACGATTGCTTCTGATAGTAACAATCTGCATCGAGATGAGCATCGCCTTTCTTGTCTTTCTTGGCCTTAGAACTGCTCGCGATCGCATCGGGAGCTTTCTTTCTTTTGACCGCGATTCTCTTGACATAGGGCTTGCCCTTGCCTTCTGCATCATCATCACATGATTGCTGCTTTTCTTAATGCTTTCCTCGGCAGATTTTAGCATCCCATGCAACTCACCAAGGTCTTGTCAAGATTGTTCATGTGAAAGTTCATTATGAATGGCTCAAAGCTCGGGAGCGGCGGAGAATCACATCGATAGCCAACTCTTGGCTAAGGGAAAACCAAGCTTTTCGGACTCTCAATGTAACCAATCATCTTAATCACATGAGGGTGTGGGATTCCCATACTGCAAGCACTTGCGCAAATAAGGACTTTGAAGTATTGAACCTCTCACCTTGCTTGGTTCTCAAACATACCACATAGCCCCACAATGATATTGTAGGCATCTGTGTTCTCATATTGCTTCAAGCTCGAGAGGACATTGTGGCAAGCATGAGGCAGCTCACATCAAGGCAATCATTCGTGTGCTTCTCATAAGCTCTCCGTGCAGCCACAGTAGCATTATCAGGCAAGTCTTGGGGTAAGGAGACTCAAGGACATACTCCTTGCGCTCTTGCTTGAGAACAATTCTCAAGTTGCGATACCAATCCAAAAGTTTGTTCCATTGAGTTTTTCTTTCTCAAGAACAGATCGCAAATTAAAAATCTTGGATGCGGCGTTAGTGACATGATCTACAACACAAGAATATGCAAAGTTTAGCACTATGTTTATGTTCATCTTTTATTAAACTATTTAGCAAAAGACTCCCACTATGAGTTTTGCAACAAAACTCCTCTAAGTTACATAGTGGGTAAAGATCCTCATTTCACTAATTCCTAGTGAGCTTTGGCATCACGGCTAGAAAACTAGTGACATGGGTAAGCAACACTTGCTAATCACATCCCTATGTGACTCTACTTTGGGTGACATTAGTATGCCTCGGCCCCAATCTATGCCCCAAGGTCCAAAACTATTTTGATAACCTTGTTAAGTAAACCAAATGCTTCCGCATGTAGATGTCCGACATCTACCCCAAATGATGATGATAACCGATGGCACTCTACTTTGGTAGACCTACCATGCGGTGATCATTATCTTTAGTGCAACATATGGAAGGGCATTAACACCTAATTTTAAGAGGATTCTATCCTACCAAAGCAACATATCACATATATCATTGCATAAGAATAAGATAGATAACATCATAGATAAACACATTTAAGCGTGAAGTAGTATGGCCCAAAATTGGTGATATCCATCTCCAAGTAGGTGTAGACGATCTCCATCCTCCACATCACTCCTTTAGGCCACCATGCTTAAAAGCTTGTAACCTCAAAACTAGGCTACTACCTATAATAGCTAGAAATTGAAGATTACAAAGATAGATTCAAGCATTAAGGTCGACACGCAGTCGTTAAATACAATATATCTGACTAACAATAGCTGAAATAATCATGACACGTAGGCCATGAGCAGAATGTTACATGCATCACATACATCTCATACATTCAAATAAGCTATAGGGCCATACTATTCACATCATTCTCTGCAAAAACAAGTTAGACGTAGAATCGCATTCTACCTAACGATGTGAACCCAAGACGCTATACAAGGGGATACACGGCGGGATCGTGGCGGTCGAGGAGCGCCCCGCGGGTTCGAGGCGCCGAAACCTCTCAATTACATAGATCGCATCTATGAAATCGCTATGAAAATCTTATCGAGCCGATCAAATCAACCCAAATCGAGCCATTCAAAATGTCTCAATTTTCATTAGATCAATCATATTGATCATCGCGATCGGTATACTTGAGGAGACCACAACACAAGACCTCGATCTGTTGGCTCGATCACGATTGTGCGCAGATTAGCCCCGATGGTGATTCCGGCGGTAGGGGCAAGTCGCGCGTACATCAAAGAAGAAGCACGAACTAATCTTTTTGGCCTTATGATGCTTTCAACTCATACCTATTTCAACCCCTTATGACCGATTGATCTCATCAACCCGTGCTACCGATTTAGGCGTAATAGATCCAATCTACTACTATCGCATATCAACATATGCGCCGATCCAGATTGCAAACTAAGCAAGATGGCTCGATACCACTAAAGGAATACGCGTGAGGCTACGGAAGCGAAAACAAAACTTTTCTACGCGCACCCAAGAACATCATGCTAAGGAAGGATCATGGATCGTTACCACTTAGGCAGCCGCAGCAATGTGAAGAAGAATTGAAACCGATCCAATCGCGCGCCGAGGTAGTAGTGGAAGTAGCCGATCGTCCGACAGATCGTCTCCTCCACGCACGCCGATCGGCAAACGCAACGGCGGCGCCTCCACCGTATCCACACGTCAGGGGCTGGGCGCCGATCGCGAGTGTACTAGCACTCGTGAGCGACTAGGGTTTGGCTCGGGAGGTGGCGGCTGAGGTTTTGCTAGATGTTAACAGGCACACATCCCCTCCGCCCCTCGCCTCCATATATATAGACCTCCTCACGTGGGCCTCGTGGACCGAGGCCCAATAGGAGTCTATTCGGATCTCTATCGAATTGAGCCCATATCCGAATCATATTCGAATTAGTGTTCCAACCCGTTAGCGTGCGACCACAGCAGGTTCACGTATACTTGGTCGTGACCCGAAACCCCTTTAGGTTACCATGTTAATAGCGGTCTCTAGTAAGACATATTAACCCCAAAGTATATGTAAAGATCATATCGGTGAACTCTGTAATGTCCTCTCATGTACGAATCCCTTTGCCTCACGATATAGATTGAGCTCAAGCGAGACACTGTGTCATCCTCTTAATAGCTCAATCACTCTCGATTCCGTGATGGATTATAAACTCGTGATTGACTCCTCAATCACCTTGGCATGGCCATGCACTTTCATAATCCATTACATCGAGGGCCGAGAGATATCTCTCCCATAAGGAGGGGCAAATTCTATCTTGATCATTCACATCCCACTACATGTTTCATGGCAAACCGAAGACTACTTTTATGACTACCCGATTCACGGAGTAGTGATTAGTAGTCCCAAAATAAGCTACTACTCATGTTGGGAACCATGATGACCTCAAGTCTAAGGAGTCTACATAAACACTACTTGAGACCAGCGATGACACATGGAATCTCTGCGGTGTCTCATGGCGAGTCTATCAACATATGTTCACTAACACATGTCCATATTATTGATTTGGTATCACCATACCATGATCCATGAGACATGATCATCAATCAATACATATCTTGATCTTTGTCTTTGAATCATATTTGTTCCTCATATGATATACGATCGAGGATCATTTAGAAATAGCAACATCTTAGTATTTAAGAGTCTCATGAATAAGTCACATACTCATTGATCAATAATGATGATGTCTATTCCAAGGAACAAAGTAATGTATCATAAACATAGTATGTGATATATACAACATCTCCATGTTGCCTCTAGGGCATATCACTAACAAGAGAGGCATAGGGTAATGCCGCGGGAAGCAAGGAAGGATGTGTTGGTGTGGTTCACAAATTCGGTGCCGTTGTCGGCCTGTATGAATTTTAGAGGAAGACCAAATTGTGTGCTAGCATAGGCGGTGAAATCTGCTAAAAGCTGGGAAACTTCTTATTTCTTTCGAAGAGGAAAAGTCCAACAATAATGAGAAAAACCGTCAAGTAACACTAAATAGTAAAGAAAACCAGATATACTAGGAACTGGAGATGTCCACATATCACAATGAACTCGCTCAAATGGCGTAGAAGATCGCAAAGAAGAGGTAACAAAAGAGGTGTGTGTGTTTGCCAAGTTGACAGGACTAATAAAGAGAGCGGTCTACTTTGTTACATGAAATGAGCGTGTTTTTATTTAAGGTGTCAAGACAGACGATGCCAGGATGACCAAGACGCTAATGCCATAGCTGGGAGATGACGAGGTGGGTGCTGGGTGAAGCTGAGGGGGCGACTGGAGGGATGGTGCTGGGTGAGCGGTCTAATATTACCTTCCCATATTTGGTACCAATCGGATTCGGTACTGGATCGGTCGGAATTAACCCATATCGTTTATGTTGGATTAATCACAGGTATTGGGGTAATTTTCTCTATATTTCTCTCTCTAGCCCCTTAACTATAACTGAGTACATACTTATAGACCAAAGTGGTCAGAATACAACTGAAAGCAAAACTGAAAGTAGAGATAAGATACTAAAGCAAAACTGAAGATGCTAAAGCAAAACTGACGATACTAAAGCAAAACTGACCAACTACTACTATACTTAATCAGAGTAATCTATCTATCTATGGACACAAGACTTATTCCTTCAATTCTCCCCCTAAGCCTTGTGTGTGGAACCCTTTGGGTGATTTGAACCATCCCTATCTTGGTGCGCAGCTCTTGGTACTTGACGCGCCCAAGTGACTTGGTTAGGAAATCAGCAAGTTGTTCTTGAGTGTTGATGTAGTTGGCCTTAATGCTTCCCTCGTCCAAACAGCCCCAGATGAAGTGATATCTCACCTAGATATGTTTGCTGCGCTCATGGAAGACAAGGTTCTTTGCGGGACCGAGGCGGACTCTTCGTCCACCGTGGCTCCTTGCCTCGGCCTCTACGCCCGATGGATCGCCCGGCAGCCGAGCTAGCAGAGAGCTTGAGTGGCGCAGATGTGGCGCAATGTATTCAGCCTCACACCGAGAGGCGCCACCACTGTTTGCTGGCCCGACTTCGGTGATCAAGCATTTGCCGAGGAAGAACAGATTCCCACTCGTGCTCTTGCTCGTGTCGATGTCGTGGCGTGGTCGCGCCGTCATTTGTAGCCGATGAAGTGCGCCGCGGCGGGACATCGTGGGTAGTGCTGACCATAATCAGAAGTCCCCACAACATAGCGAGAATCCTTTTACGGCTGTTGATGTTTTGTCGTCGGCCGCTGCATGAAGCAGCTGACATAGCCGACGGCAAATGCCAAGTCTGGCCGCGTGTGGACGAGGTAGCGCAGACTCCCGACAATTCGCCGGTACTGCGTGGCGTCCACCTCTTCCGCCGTGCTCTCCTTGCTCAATTTTAGCCTCTCCTCCATTGGAGTGTGAGCTGGGTTGCAGCCCGTGAGCCCTCCGAGCTCGATGACGCGCTGAGCGTGAGGCGGTTTGATCGGAGGAGATCTGGGAGTCATCTGGGTACCTCAATTCCCAGATAGAAACAGAGTAGCCCCAAATCACTCATCTGAAAGACAGCTTTCATCTCTGTCTTGAAGGCCTCCATGTCTTCTTCCTTGGCGCTGGTGATCACCAGATCATCTACGTAGACACCGACAGCAGAGTTGAGCCTCCCCAACCTCGCCGGTAGACTGATGCCTCATGGGTGCTCTGCTGGAACCCCATTGACCTGAGAGTCGCGTCCAGCTTGGCATTCCAAGCTCGCGGCGCCTGGCGCAGGCCATAGAGAGCCTTCTGGAGGCGCAGAACCTTGTTCTCTTGGTCGGCGATGATGAATCCAGGCGGCTGACAGACATAGACCTCCTCCCTCAAGTCGCCATTGAGGAAGGCCGACTTCACATCCATGTGATCGACGCGCCATCTCTCTTGAGCCGCTAGCGCGAGGACGCGAACGGATTACATTCGTGCGACAGGCGCGAATGCGTCGTCGAAGTCCACTCCTTGCTGGATGAAGCCCCGTGCCACCAGCCGCGCCTTGTGCTTGACCACCGCCCCAGCCTCATCCTTCTTGAGTTTGAACACCCACTTGAGTGTGATGGCACGGTGGCCGGCAGGAAGATCGGTCAGCTCCCAAGTCTGGTTCCGCTCGACCGCATCCATCTCCTGCTGCATTGCTTCGCGCCAGGCCGCATCGCTTTCCGCTTCAGCGAACGAGCAAGGCTCGCCGTCGTGGACCAGGTGAAGCTCTGCCTCGAAGTCGCACTGCGCCAGCCCCGGAACGGCTTGATCGCCCAGGATGTTGTTGACAGTGCGGTAGCGCAGAGGTTCACCTTCATGTGTGGCGTCGACGCGTTCCTCACTTGCGTCGGCGGCGTGGCGAACTCCATTGAGCGGTGCTCGCTGTGTGTCGGGGTAGGAGCTGGCGATGCTTGGGGCGTGGCCGTTGGCGTGGATGAGTGCGGCGTGGCCGACATTGCCGGCGGTGAAGCACCAATTTGAGCAGGCGGTGCCCTCGAGGCGGAGACAGACGGGCTCGGTGATGGAGTTGCCCCGCTTGCTCCCCCCGCTCCCTGAATGCAGATGTAGTCGACGGTGAAGTCGCTGAATGCCGCTGACGAACCACTGTTCGCCGTCTTGGTCCACACCCATCCTCGCCCTTCGTCGAACACCACGTCACGGGCCACGCGCACACGCTGCGTAGCCGGGTCGAGGATGTGGTATGCCTTGGCACCATCGGCATAGCCAATGAACACCCCCGGCGTACTCCGATCGTCGAGTTTGCCGACGTGGTTGAGCTCTTTCACGAACGCCAGGCAGCCGAACGTGCGGAGATAGCTGACTGCCGACTTGCGCCCGTGCCAGGCCTCGTAGGGTGTCTTGCCGTCGAGGCTCTTGGTGGGCGAGCGGTTGAGCAAATGCACGGCGGTCATCACCGCTTCACCCCAGTAGATCGCCGGCATTGCTCGCTACTTGAGGAGCGCGTCCGTGGCCTGCCGTCGATCTGACGCTCGACGACGCCATTTTGCTGCGGGGTGTAGGGCGCGGAGTAGTGGCCCTGTATCCCTTCGTCGGCATAGTACGCCGCGAATTCAACTGCCGTGAACTCGCCGCCGTTGTCCGTGCGAAGAACCCGAAGCCTGTGACCGCACTCTTTCTCCGTTGCGGCCTGAATGTGCCGGATGGCGTCCGCTGCAGCAACCTTGGTGTCGAGCAGCACGGCCCACATGAACCGGGACAGATCGTCGACGAGGAGCAGGAAGAAGCGCCTGCCTCCTGGAGTCGTCGGCGTGACTGGGCCACATAGGTCGCCGTGTACGAGCTCCAACTTTTCCTTGGCTCGATAGTTGGCTTGATACGGGAACGGCCGACGCCTCTGCTTGGTCACCACGCAGGTGTCGCAGAGCTGCTCCACGTGTTCGACGTGCGGCATTCCCCGCACCATCTCGCCATTTCGAGCCGCCGGAGGCCTCGAAGTTGAGGTGCCCAGCGCTCATGCTAGCGCCGAGGGCCTCGTCGTCGTCGCGGTGCGAGCGCGAGAGAGGCTGCGCCACCTGTACATTAAGAACATACAGGCAGTTGTTTCCTCTGTTCACCTTGGCGAGGAGACGATGATGGCGATCCGGATCGCGACACCCGTGGTCAATCTCCACTTGTGAGCCGTTTTCATCCAACTGCCCCAGACTCATGATGGAGTTCCTCAGAGCAGGGATGTAGTAGACGCCGGTGAGGAGTCGGTGTTCACTGGTCTTGGCCGTGAAGACGACGGAGCTGACGCCTTTGATCTCCACGGCAGAGGCATCTCCGAACTTGACTGAGCCGCGTGCACCAATGTCCAGGTCGGAGAAGAATTCCCGCCGGCCAGTCATGTGGTGCGTGGCGCCGGTATCGAGGTACCAGCCGTCGATCTTGTTGTCGCTGGACCCGTTGCCGAGGAATACATGCTCGCAGCTCGTCGAGGTGGAGCGCTGCGGCGGACGATGCGGGAGGGGAAAAAATCGAACCTTCCTTGACCTCCTCTGTTTTGGACCGTAGCTCAATGCTCCCGTGAACGAGAAACAGAGCCGGCTCGTCCTTCTCTGCTTGCGTGACATGCGCTTGGCCGCCACGCCGTGCCTGCCGACAATCCCTGCCCCAATGGCCGGTCTTACCACAGTTGAAGCAGGTGTCATCCCGATTGGCCTTTCGGTCGCCGGCAGCGCCAGCGTCAACGCCGCCACGTCCTCGGGGCACCTTCTCCTTGTTCCGCAGTCTCCGATGGCGGCTACTGCCCGAACCTGAGGCCTCCCCCTTCTTCCGCTCCTTCTGGCGGGCGAGCCACTGCTCCTCTGTGTAGAGTAGCTTGCCACCGATGGTGACCGGCTCTGCGGGTGGTTGCTCGTCGCGGCCGTCAACAGCCTTGAGTCGCCCAATCACCTCCTCGATGGACAGCTCGGAGAGATCCAAGAGCGTCTCCATCGCCAGAGCAACCTGCGTATACTTCTTAGGAACGACACGAAGGAACTTCTCAACCGCCTTCTCCTCGTCGATGTCCTCGTCGGCTGCAGAGTTAGGCTCTTGCGCTCATCGCCGCGAGGCGGAGCGGTCGTCGATGTCCTCACCGGGCGAACGCCAAGCGGTCCCGCCAGCGCAGCCTGTTGGCTGTGTGGCTCGTGGCGGCGCGTCTCTTCGATCGCGCGCCACGGCGATGGCGTCCCAGGCGTCCTTGGCGGTCTCCTTGTCCGCGAGGGTGGGCGCCATCTCTGGCGAGACGGCGGCGAGGATGGCCTCCAACGCCCGCCGGTCGTCGTGAAAGTCGACATCCTCGTCCTGCACCGCATCCCACATCCCCCTTGCCTGCATCTTCACCTTCATCACCAAACTCCACTCGTTGTAGTTTGTTTTGGTGAGCATGGGCCACGGCGTGCCTCCGCCTGACTCCTTGATGACGGTCTGGATGGCCGCTGGTGACCCACGCCTGCCTCTTCGCCCACGGCGACGCTCTGGCGACAGCGAAACGCGGCGGTGCCTGTGAGGGCTCCGCGAGACGCGGGGTCGGCCGGCGTCGTTCTCCACTCCGCGCAGGCGGCGCGGCAGCGGCTGGCCGCGCTAGGCGCTGCTGCCGCCGCTCTGTTTGTCGGCCGCCCGCTCGACCACCTGCTTCGCTGTGGCGATGCGGCGCTGCAGCAGCGTCGCGTCTGCAGCGTCACCGGCGTTGGCTCTGCGCTGGCTGGAAGTCACAGAGGCGTGGGAAGAATGAGACATGGCGCCACTCAAGGGAAAGGGGATAACAAGGCTCTGATACCAATTGTTGCATTAATCACAGGTATTGGGGTAATTTTCTCTATATTTCTCTCTCTAGCCCCTTAACTTAAGGCATAACTGAGTACATACTTATAGACCAAAGTGGTCAGAATATAACTGAAAGCAAAACTGAAAGTAGAGATAAGATACTAAAGCAAAACTGAAGATGCTAGAGCAAAACTGACGATACTAAAGCAAAACTGACCAACTACTACTATACTTAATCAGAGTAATCTATCTATCTATGGACACAAGACTTATTCCTTCAGTTTACACCCCTAAGTGCGGTACCATCTCTTAGAGAAGTTTAAGGCTAACAGTAAAAAGCAGGTCTTCAACCATGGCCACCACTACAGCTCGAGGACAAGCTGTTTCATTAGGAGGGGTGTAATGTTACGTATGTAGTACCATGGCACTGTTCATCTGAGGATGGTATTGTAGCATAGCACTGTTCATCCGCCCGTTACTGTAGCGCAGCACTGTTCATCCGCACGTTACTGTAGTGCCGCGCATATTAGGTACGGTTTGTTATTTAGGAATCTATCTATTAGGTATTTAGCATTATCTATTAGTTAGGCAAGTTATTATTAGATTGGATTGTTAGAGATAAGTTCTTATAGATTATTTCTTAAGAGCCAAGTCAGGTCGTCCCTATAAAAGAGATAGCATGTATCCATTATGAATCAAGCAATAAATAATGAAAAAGTATTCCTAAGTCCCTGATTCCTAGCTCTGGTCTCTCCCCTAGACCGGCTACTCTAAATCTATTCCTCCTCTAATCGATGCCCTCTTTCGTTTAGCGCCGTTCTACTCAAATTATCGTCGTCCGACCTCCCTCCGAAACTAAGGTTCATGATAAAAACATCATTGATTGGCTTAACATCAGAATGATGTTGAGGTCAATAGCTCCAACAGGATGGTCACAGTAGTGGCATCAACAGTGTATTAACCACAAATCATTTGTATGTAAGTGAGCAATGTACCTTTGAAGAAGTCCTTCTACAGACAGCCCTTATATAACACGTGTATGATTGCTTCTTCTACCTGCGTAAAATGGTAGCAACAAACTGTTATCTAAAAAGTATTATCATGGGCAGGTAATGATTAGATGTGAACACTCTTCAGATCAGTCAAGTGATTACGATATTTAAACACTACAGTACACCATCCATCAAATATAATGCAGGCAAACACCTTTATGAAATGAATGCTTATTTGGTGATATTGGAGGGGGATTAAAGAAGACAGGAGTGTCAGCTCAGTAACTACAATATTGATGACGTGTTTTCAACTAGCAGTATTCCACAATTTGCAATAAGAACTGCACTTAATTTATGAATACACGATGTGAAAAATGTAAAGTGGAGCATACCTCAGATGGTTCTCCCAACAGGTTCCTCCTTCTAGAGTGTCCAAGAATGACCTAGGGAATGCCAAGGTTGACAAGCATCTCAGCGCTGCATTAGCAATAGATTACCAACAAACATATAAGCTGAATGGGGAAATGCAGATATAGTACTATTCATCTGAATTAGTTATCTGTGATTGAAGAAATCAACATCAGTATTGAATTGGTAAAGCCAAGTGAAGGAGGATTGGCTTAGAATTTAGAAAAGCCAGCATTGTTTCTGGACCATGTTAAAATGAACAGGAGACTATATACCAGAGTAAGACTACATATGTTTGCATCATAGATTTGCAATCGATCCATCTCATGGTCATTACAACATATTGGGTGTATAACTGACAGATAACTGAATACTAACCTAACCTCGCGGGTGAAAGCACCTCCCTTCTTCACTCAGCAATTCTGAGCAGCAACTTGGAACTCAGGGCGCAGCTGACTCTTGACCATGGGAAGGAACACGTACGGTGGGCTGACAACCACCTCTGCAACACAATAAATACGAAATGGCAAGTGCATCTTACAATGTAGCTTTAGGCTTTACCAAATTTCTCAGGAAAGATGGAACCATTAAAGGTCACTCCTAAGAAGAACAAAGCTAATATGCAGCCTTTCATACCAACAACATAAGAAGGTCACTCCTTCATTCAGAGCTTTGATGATTTTGTGTACCTGATCAGTGGTTCCATTCCGCAACGCCAAGATCAACCATGTCAATATTTAGCAAGCAACTCATTAAAGATGGATACAACTCACACTAACTTTGTTCAGTCTTACATATTACTCAAAATAGACATGCAGATGACAATCTGTATGAGAGTTTTGCTATGAACAAGCATTAATACCAATACAACAATTTTCCTTTTGGCTGCATGATGTATTTTGTGTGCGAAAGAATGTTCCGATCTAAACCCAAATCTATCAAGTTCCACAGAACAACCAATTTCAAATCACTATAGTATGTTCTGCATAATTTCCTAGCAATTCAACAAAAATACTGATTGCAATGGAGATCGAGGGGGCTAATTTGTATTGTGGACCAAAAGGTCTCGAAAAGTTGATGTCCTTGAACTGATCTAGACCCTTGGCAGTTGACAACACATCATAAAACTTTCACCCTAAAAGTATGAATATGTGTTCAGGCCTAGAAACACAGAAACATGAAAAGAATTAACGCATTTACCTCAAAAAAATTGCAGGTTTGAATAGAACAGCACATTATGGTACCTTACCTGACGAACTTCAGAAAAGTGTATCGCACACTTGCGCCACAATGAAACAGCTATCAGCGTCAACTCCAAGAAGCAGGTGAACCACGGTGGCGGGCACTGGTGTAGAGCACAATTCAACCAACTCTTGTGATGCACAGGTTTCGCGTGAATGTTCTGAATTCAATCGCTAAATAGACATCCATCTCACTTTCAACTATGCCATCTATAAAGTTCTTGTAGAACTAAAATCTCACCTTGCGATATGCTAGCATGATGGCAACACCAATATGACGTCGTGATCTGCAGGTTTCTTTTAATTTGTCAGAGTAATACTGTAAACAAAAAATTCCAATAAGACCACGGTAAAAAAGAAAAGAAAAAGAAACCAGATGTTGGACATATGTCTCTATGGAGCAGCTATTGGATGAATGCAATCAATACGACAGCAAGACACATGTAGTTGGATATCTCCCACAATGCACATATTCATTACAGTTGGTGAAGCAAAACAACATTACATCAAATTTATATTTCAATTCTCAAGCTCTGATACGCTCTACTTAGCAATTCTAACACATCACTTGTGCATAACACACTGAAAAATGAGGGGAAAACAATTGAGTAATTGATAGTAGACTAAAAGTATAACTGTGGTTGAGGACCGCAATGGAGCTGTGACTACTGAAACTACCCCTGCCTCTTCGAAGCTCTATCAGTCCTACACAACCTAAGATAAAAAAAATGTCTATTATAAGACATATAGCCTTGATCGACTGCTAGGGCTGCCCGGTGTCCTCAATAGGCACACAAAACTTATCCTTGGCAGCAGCATCTTCCACTTGCACACAGTCCATTTGATTTTGCGTGGCAAAACTACCAAATAAACTAACAAGAATAGTACTGAACAGTTTTAGCCTTGTCGATAGTATATCTCATTCTAGGATACGTGGCTGCAATATGGATGTTCAGGTCCGTAGAAGGCCAGGAGATGCAAAACAACGTTAAATCAAATTTATATTTCAGTTCTTAAGCTCTGATGCACTCTACTTAGCAATTCTAACACATGTGCATAACACACTGAAAAATGAGGGGGAAAACAATTGAGTAGTTGATAGTAGACTAAAAGTATAACTATGGTTGAGGACCCAGCCGAGCATCGATCTGATTCTGAACAAACGTATGTCTATTCATCCAGAGTTAGATCGATGCTCGGCTGGATCCGCGAGTCGTGCGGCGACAGTGAAGGCAACAACGGGAGACTGAGCTGAGAGATAGGGCTTGTGGGGTAAAGGCTAGCACCTGGTCGGTGTGGCCGGCGTGGCGGAGGCAGACAAGGCCAGATCTGGCCTGGCAACTCCCTGCCTCCCTAGTCCTCGTCGGCCGCCGCCTTGGCCTCCAACCTCGAGGTCTGCAAAAACCAAGCCCATCAATGAGAAATCTAGATCGTCAACTGACCTAAATAGCGTGTGCCTGCAACAGTGGCTAGCCGCTTACCGCCGCCGCTCGAGCCCGACCTCACCGCTGTCGCCTTAGTCACTTAGCGGTAACGCCGCTGTCGGTCGACCCCGCCGCCGCCACCGTATGAGCCATCCAATGCCACCGCCACTAGCCTCGAGCTCACCTCCATTAGGGCAAATAGAGAGAGGGGAGAGGCGGTGAATCAGTTGCCATCAATGGCGAATCGACTAGTAATGATGGCAGCGGGAGAAGGGGGATCCGGTCAAATGGGTGACTTGGGGATGGGAAGAATGGATTTGGGAGGGAGGGTAGCGCAAGCGAGTGAGAGGAGCCAGGGGAGAGCTGATGAAAAAGATTGCAGAATGGCTCAAAAGCTTACGCTGATTATCAGGTGACGAACAACCGCTCATATGACTTTGCGTGCATCAATCCTAGTAGCTTGCTGAACGCAGTCATTCCAGGGAGATTGCGGAGACGAATAACAGCATTTGTTGGCAAAAAGATCTGGCAAGGAAATAACATAAGTAAAAAAATTATTTTGATATCAGCAAACCATATGTCTGTAATTCAAATTGGACTTAGTGCTCAAATGACGAACTAATTAGATTTCAGTTCACTTGTACACTGCAGACTCCCGGCAAACCTAATCACCTGGAGGCAAAAATTAGGATTCCTTTGGTATAAAGCATGGCAAAATTTGTAAAAAAGTGCAGGATCAGCTACTACCAAACAAATGCAGAATGTCTACCTAAGAAACCATGTATTCGAGGAGTGCATCGTGATACACTGCAGACTCCTGGCTGATTCAAAACGTGCGCCTTCCTTTTTTCAGGTAGCGGCAGACATGGCTGACATGGAACTCCAGGACAGCCTAGTTGATTGGCGGTTTGTTCCTTTTCCCTTTGATCCAACCGTAGCTCCCATCCACGGCTACCGCTTGGAAACTGGAAGTGGCGGTAGACCAAGTGTTGCACGACAGCGGTGGAGCACGCTGGGAGCAGCAGTTTTGCTGGGCCGTGGTTAGAACTAGGAGTGGCGGCCGTAGAGGAGCCGGTGAAGAGGTAGGGTTTTCAGTTTGTTGAGCGGCCATAGAGGAGCAGCTTTTTGGCTGCTAACTGCACCATTGTTTCCATTACTTCCTAACCCATGAATCATGGTAATTAGCATAAATAACACATGTAACTGAATATTTATAGTTTAGGCATCTTCCACATTTGAGCATCACTTAATACTAACAGGCATAAATCATATTTACCTCTAAGCCAATAATTGCACGGTAAAAACATTTCCAAAGCTTGAAGACCTGTAGCAACATGTCCTGAATAAGAAAATCGAAAAAATACATGAGGTAGTTGGCTATTCACACATGAACATATATAAAAGCATTCACAAATAAGACAGGGAGTTAGAAAAAAATTATATTACAAGTTCAAACGACTGGATAATTGTAAGGGTCATAACAGGAAGCTATAACAAGCAAAGCTCTTTTGTCATTTAAGCAACAAATTTAGGTGATTGACATGAAAATAAATGAGATTATCAGTAGAACTGGAAAATTGAGGAGGTAAGCTGAATCAGAGAACTGTACTCTTGCAAGTGAAATGCCAAAAAATTGGTTCTCTATGCACTGCTTGCTGTAGTAGCGTAGTAGTTGCTACGTATGGAGAGCACAAATTTAGGCTTGAATTAAGTTCATCAACTAATCATATGTCGGTCAGAAATTAAGATTGGAACTAAACATTTTTCCCCTAACTCATAGCTGATGCAAAAGTAACAATTCGCCATAAATGACAGGAGGCCTGTGAGAATGGCGAAGCATAAAGACATATGCCAGACCACTAAGACCCATGAAGGAAAAAAAGGCCCAAAAGTTTCATATAGCAAAATACAGTCACAACTTGACAATGTAGACAACCTGTATCACTGTAACAGTGAAACTACACTTTGATGTTGTTGCAAATCCCCCCACCTCATTGTTAAGTAAAAAGCTCTGTTGTCTTCCAAGGAACCACAGAAGCATGATTCATGAATGCTCGCATAGAAATTTGAATAATAATATTTCAAACGAGACATTGATTTGAATACCAGTAATTTAACACTCCAAAGCTGCAAAGTTGCTAAAAATGAAAATTAAAACATCTTATGCATATTAGTGCATATTCAAACCTAAGAGCTGAAAAGACGTGGATCAGTTTAGATGCCCCCAGAAGATTGAAAGAACACTTAGGGAAAAAAAATCCAAGGGAGATAAATGAGAGAGAGCACATCAAACTCGTACATTGAGCTAGTTATCGATGTGCGCATACCTTGCTACAGGCCACATTGGACTCTAGATTCTAGATGAACTGCAAAACATAGTAAGGATGAGAATTATTTCAAACCTAATCGAATACAAAGATCTGATTACAGTATGAAGCTTACAATCATTCATTGATAGGCATATTCTTTTGTGAGGGACAAACCTACCACTGGGGTTTGTCATGCTGAATAAGGTTTAAAAGGATAATCAGGTGGAAATTTGAGCTGCCTAGCTATGCAATTGCAAAAACCTGCATAACGCATACAAAAAACCTACATAACAGCACCTGCGTAGCGCATTAATATACAATTACACACCTAGATTTCTCTTGGATCTCAGAAAGAAAGAGCATACCTTGCAATCAAAAATAAACAAGAAAGCAATAGCAAATAACTGACTATTCAGTATTCTGCAAAAAACACTACAATCGTACTCAATAACTACACCATCGCAGACATTAGCCATGCAGCCTCGCAACAATATTTGCTAGAAATCATCCTAATTTCTTGAAGAGAACAAAACCATCAGTCCACCACCGGAGTTCAGTCCGTTACACATCAAAGATCCTGAAACCAAGCACAGCTCATTCAACTACGGCCACCAAAGCACAGACCGGGCCAACCAAATGATCTATGCTCTGGTGTTAAACGACGGGGCAGAGAGCTCAAATTAGGCTAAAAAGGAGTAAAAATTTCGGAGGGCACCTTGTGGTCACTGCCGGTAGTGGCGGAGCGAGGGCCGCCGGGTTGGATGTCGATGAAGAAGATCTACAAGCCCTCGTGGCGAATCCAGCTCGGCTTCGCGGCGAATCCAACTCGGCTTCTTGGCAATCATGTTGGCCTCCAGGTTGCTTCTTCCACGTCACAGACCCCAAAACGAAGAGGCCATGCCCCGAGCACAACCCAAAACCGTAGAAATTGTGTGTAGGCACACCAGTTTTTAATATCTCTGCTAGAAAATGAGCTCACGTAAGCAACATTCAGAAACAAAGTCTATACAAACATAAAAATAGAATCCCTAGCCTTTCAGACATGAGGTTATCATAGTAAGAAACTTGCATCACTGAAGACTGTTAAGCTACAGTACGATAGATATGGACACAAATACAATACTTCTCAATCATCAACCACCACTTTGGCCAATCTCAGTGCGAACAATAAAGTCTCGGTGTTAGCACATCTGCACCATGGATGATGGAGGACAGTACAGGCAGGTAATCTGATGAAAAAGATTGCAGAATGGCACAAAAGCTTACGCTAATTATCAGGTGACGAATAACCACTCATATGACTTTGCTTGTATCAATCCGAGCAGTAGCTTGCTGAACACAGTCATTCCAAGGTGATTGCGGAGAGGAATGATAGCATTTGTTGGCACAAAAATCTGGCAAGGCAATAACATAAGTAAAAAAATATTTTGATATCAGCAAACCGTATGTCTGTAATTCAGATTGGACTTAGTGCTTGAATGACGAACTGATCAGATTTCAGTTCGCTTGTACGCTGCAGACTCCCGGCTGACCTAATTACCTGGGGGCAAAAATTAGGATTCCTTTGGTATAAAGCATGGTAAACAACCATCTTCATGGGAAAATTAGGATTCCTTTGGAAAATTAGGATTTCTCAACAATTGTCTTCATTGTTGTGTGTCGAGGCTTCGGTGATCATCTTCTACACCACGCGACGTCGTCATTATGCCCTTCTGTCGACATGGGGACGCGAAGGTCTTGGTCCGTGGCCACCACCTAATAGCTCGAGGACGAGTTGTGTCGCCACGAGAGGTGTAATGTTGTATACCAAGATTAGCAGGTGCATGAACAGTATTGTGGGTACTGTAGTGGTGTTATTTATTTAGGTAATTTGATTGGTTTACTAGTATAAAAGATAAGTTGGTTAGGTAGATTTTACGATTGCTTAACTATCAAATTATTGTTAGGGATAAAATCTTAATTCCTTTCTTTTCCATACATTTTTTGTTTGCATAAAGTAAAATGTTTATAAATTCTCAATATTTTTGAAATTTTTGAGTTTGCTTTTGATATAGTCATCGAGAATAGATCCGTTAATTCAAAATTACACTTATGTCCATTGTTCGTTTGTAATGTGAATATGCGCGGCACATCGTAAAAAAACTTTTGAGTTTTGTCTTTGTTATATTCAATCTCAGTTACAATAGTACTCGTGTATTCACTAGATGTGTTTGTGAATCACAATCTCATAGCGATTATTTCTTTAAACAATCACAGCTTGGTGTTTTGCGCAAAGTAGTTAATTATATATTTAGTGCAATGTGCAATTTACTCTTAAAAAAACTACTACCGATGTTCAAGTAATAGTAGGTCATGTTCAATTTGAACATAACAATAAAAAAGAGAAAATAAAGGAAGAAGAGTTTATGTACCTGGAAACTTCAATACGATTACTCAAGGCAGAGAAGAAAAGGGAAAGAGAAACCATCTGAACATTTTCAGATCCATGAGAGAGCAGATCCTAGTAAGGTTGACCAAATCTGACTGTTAGAAATACAGCCTGATTTCAGAAACATTTGCGGGGTAATGAGTCTCTTCCATTCAAATATACCTTCATATTTATCCCCCATGAACTAATACACAACGAAATAAGTTAAACAAAAGGAGTTGGCCCCAAAAATCGAGCAAAGCTGCAATCGGAAAAAGAATCCAATCGACATTTGCAAGGAGAGAAGTCATCTGACATTCAAATTCTTTGGATGAAGCATTGCTTTATTCGCTTCAGCAAAACAGAACAAGGCCAACACCTCTTTAGTGCTAATTCAATGCACCCCACACCCCACATACTATAACGCCAATCGCCATCGATCCGTCGTGACCAATCGGATTCGAACCAATTCTAACCATTGAGGTATACTGCCACTGAAAGCATATCAAGCTGATATCAATAGTGTAAGTCTCAATAGCCAAGTCGACAGGGCAAATAGCACAGGGAAATAACTGAAACAACATTACAGTAACTACATTGATCATTTCAGATGAAGGATATCAAGACTATTGTCCATAACACCTTTATCAACACATTGAAATATCTAAATTAACTTCTGAAGATCATTCTGCCATAAAGGATTGCAATATAGCGATATAAGATGCAAAGACACATTCTCACCACGACGATCAATCGCCCTGAATCCACTGTTTCTTTGTGTGAAAAACTAATATCCAGGCAAGTAAACTGGAGACGCCAAGAATAAAGATGGCCCCTTCCTAACCAAACTGCATCTGATTTGATCTACGTAAATAACTGTAGCAGCAAAAAGAAAAGGCTGAGTTAATAAATGTAAAGACAGAAACCATTTAACTAATGTTAACCAATCAAAGCGAAAACAAGTTTTAAAGATGAACCTTTCACATATATTACCTTTCACTCTTTTTGCACATGGAACCTTTCGCATATCTTCCGTCCATGATGATTAGCACGAATCAAATACAGAAAATTCAAAAAGATATTCAGCAAGCTAGAAAGAAAGTTTTTTGAAGGGAATATAGTAGGGGAGAGCCCTACTATTAGATTATATCAAAAATATTAATCAATGCCCAACAAGTCTCTGCTGAAGTTGCATGTAACGAATATATGAAACCAGTCTTCTTGACAATCCAGATTTCAAAGAGAACACAACTCATATTCAACAAAAAAAACATCTTTCCTTCTGAGCATTGCTCTTGTATGTAGTTTTTGCCTGCAATAGAAATTTGGAATCCAAAGGAAACTTCTATGCTTCAACGTGCATTTGTTTCTACATACCCAATTGAATAATGGTGGAAGTGTGAGTATTTCATGTCAATAACTTCGAAGTACTTAAGTCATTTGTACCCCAAATATAAGTCCTGTAAATATTCAGTTAAACTTGGTCAAGAATGATTTGCAATTCATATAATTGCTTAGAAGCAATTTCCGCAAGACGTCGATAGAAAATTTTCAAGATATCTCCGTTTCTAGAAAGTTTTGAGACTAAAGTTGATGACCGCTTTGCAAATGAATGAAGCTGATGAAAATCATGCTTTGAGACAGAGTTTAGCCATAAGTCACCGAAGAATGAGATTGTTTTTTCCATTTCCTGTGGTAGGCCGAGCAATAAGCTCAAAAAGATCCAATGGTTTCCTTTGTAGAACGAAGATCACATAGATAGATCAGCAACCATTCAGAAATTGTTTCGATGAAGTATTTTCAATTTCCCATCATGAATGAAGTTGATGACCTCTTTGCAAATGAATGAAGCAGATGAAAATCATGCTCTGAGACAGAGTTTAGCCATAAGTCATCCAAGAATAAGATTGTTTTTCCATTTCATGTGATAGGCCGACCAATAAGCTCAAAAAGATCCAATTATTTTCATTTGTAGAACGAAGATCACGCAGATAGATCAGCAGCCATTCAGTAATTGTTTCAATGAAGTATGTCCGAATTCCCATCAAAGTTATCACTTCCCAAAAAGTCATAAACAAAACATTTATGTCAAGGCTATGTCCAAAAATAAGAAACCAATCTACCTCTGTGAAATTTCTTCGGATGAAGTATTGTTAGCAAGGTTGTCACGGCAGGACATCATCAAGGCGAAATATGATGAGCTAATGGGGTTGACTTAAGACAACAAATTAGAGAGGTCAAAGACAGTTGCATACCTTGATGTCCTGCCTTCTTTTGCTCTTTTCCCATCACCGCTCCACAAAGCACAAACATTCACAAATCAGATCAGATGGCACAAGAAAAGGCTGAGACGAAGAAATGGTAAAGTACAGAGAGCAGAATTACAAATTGTTAATCTATGTCCTACAACCAAGGTAAAAAAATACTAAACTGCCAAACAAAAAGCCTTTCCTGAACAAATATGATGAGCTAATGGGGTTGACTTAAGACAACAAATTAGAGAGGTCAAAGATAGTTGCACACCTTGATGTCCTGCCTTCTTTTGCTCTTTTCCCATCACCGCTCCACAAAGCACAAACATTCACAAATCAGATCAGATGGCACAAGAAAAGGCAGAGACAAAGAAATGGTAAAGTACAGAGAGTAGAATTACAAATTGTTAATCTATGTCCTACAACCAAGGTAAAAAAAATACTAAACTGCCAAACAAAAAGCCTTTCCTGAACAGTGAAAACATGGTACTATTTCATGATGCTATTGCAAAGAGAGCAGCGGCTTTGTTACAAACAGCAGAAGCCTCAAAGTTAGGACGAAGATGAGTAAGCTGCAAACATACTTAGGTTTGTTGAACCAAGATACCTCAAGTATAATGATGCAAAACTGATGCGATATGAACAAGTCCTAGATGAGTTAGCTAAGGAAATATTTCCAGTGCCACCCTCCTGATCCATGTAGTGTTTATGTGTGTATTATCTAAGTGTTATGTATCCCTTTGTATCCCTCTACTAATTGTACTCAATGTAGTGTTTGTGTACTATCATATAAATGCAAGGCCTCCTATGTATGTGCGTAATCGTATGTGCCATCTATGTAATGTTAAGTTCATATAATCCCTTTCTAATTCATGTTATGTAATGTTGCAGGTCCACCTTTAGTGTTGTTGTATTCACTAATTATGTGTTGTTGTATGACAACAGCATGAAAACAACAAATCAGTGCCTCATGTTGACAAACTATGTTTAGAAACATTGCCTCATGTTGACAAAGTAAAACAACAAATCAGTGCACAAAATAAAGTTATTAAAGGAATACGCGTAGGCTACGGAAGCAGAAAACAAAACTTTTCTACCGCGCACCCAAGAACATCATGCTAAGGAAGGATCATGGATCGTTACCACTTAGACGCAGTGCAATGAAGAAGAATTGAAACCGATCCAATCACGCTGCCGAGGTAGTAGTGGAAGTAGCCGATCGTCCCAACAGATCGTCTCCTCCACGCACGCCGATCAACCTTTGCAACGAGCAGCGCCTCCACCGTATCCACACGTCCGGGCTGAACGCCGATCGCGAGTGTACTAGCACTCGTGAGCAGCTAGGGTTTGGCTCGGGAGGTGGCGGCTAGGGTTTTGCTAGATGTTAACAGCACACATCCCCTCCGCCTCGCCTCCATATATAGACCTCCTCACGTGGGCCTCGTGGACCGAGGCCCAATAGGAGTCTATTCGGATCTCTATCCGAATTGAGCCCATATCCGAATCATATTCGAATTAGTGTTCCAACCCGTTAAGCGTGCGACCACGTAGGTTCACGTATACTTGGTCGTAACCCGAAACGCCTTTCAGGTTACCATGTTAATAGCGGTCTCTAGTAAGACATATTAAACCCAAAGTATATGTAAAGATCATATCAATTTGAACTCAGTAATGTCCTCTCATGTACGAATCCTTTGCCTCACGATATAGATTGAGCTCAAGGCGAGACTGTGTCATCCTCTTAATAGCTCAATCACTCTCTCGATTCCGTGATGGATTATAAACTCGTGATTGACTCCTCAATCACCTTGGCATGGCCATGCACTTTCATAATCCATTACATCGAGGCCCAGAGATATCTCTCCCATAAGGAGGGCAAATTCTATCTTGATCATTCACATCCCACTACATGTTTCATGGCAAACCCGAAGACTACTTTTATGACTACCGAGCCACGAGTAGTGATTAGTAGTCCCAAAATAAGCTACTACTCATGTTGGGAACCATGATGACCTCAAGTCTAAGGACTCTACATAAACACTACTTGAGACCAGCGATGACATATGGAATCTGCTGGTGTCTCATGGCAGGTCTATCCAACATATGTTCACTAACACATGTCCATATTATTGATTTGGTATCACCATACCATGATCCATGAGACATGATCATCAATCAATACATATGCTGATCTTTGTCTTTGAATCATATTTGTTCCTCATATGATATACGACCAGGGATCATTTAGAAATAGCAACATCTTAGTATTTAAGAGTCTCATGAATAAGTCACATACTCATTGATCAATAATGATGATGTCTATTCCAAGGAACAAAGTAATGTATCATAAACATAGTATGTGATATATACAACATCTCCATGTTGCCTCTAGGGCATATCACTAACAGTTATTATAACTTGTAGATATCCTAAATGTATGATCTCTGTTGCACCTCCTATCCTTGCAAATCAACACCTTCCACTGGCTGACATTACCAGTCATACAACAATAAAGCAGGCAAAAATTAAGCAGGAAAAGATAAGAGATATTCTGCACTAATAGCAAAGTGTGGGTACTAGACTAACCTGTAAATACTGGCCCAATGTCAGGATATCAACACCTATGGCCCTTAAGTCAATCATGGCTTGTTTCACCTCCTCATTAGTCTCTACAAGACCAAGCATGACAGAGGACTTGGTTATCATGCCCTCTTTGCAACATTTAGCATGCTTCAGAACAGCTAAGCTCTGATCATATATGTAAAAATGAGAGAAGATAAGAGATGCTTACAATACCAGAGGGCAGAGGCCATGAGACAAAACATAGATACAAGGGATTAACTAGGTGTTGCCAGAAGATATTGATTTTTGTAATTATTCTAGAAAAAAATGTAATTTCTGTAACTAAGCCCTTTAGCATCAATATCAAGACTTGTGCAAATTCTAGGTGGAATCAAATAAAAGCGTATCATACGGACAAACTCATGACAACCAGATCCTATGGGAATGGTATTTGGCCAGCTAAAATAAATCATATCCAAAGATTATGACCTGACCAACATTAGAAAGTAATAGCAACTCACCAATCAAATAGATTGTAGAACTCTGTTCTTAATTGTAACTAGTTTAGGACTCTCCGATATTGTACATACAATAAGAATGTAACTGACCTAAGAGAAAATGCACACATAATATTTATACAATTTTGGAACCTTTAGGTTTTCTATACCTTCGAAGAAATATCACAATCTAAATGACTGAAAGTCTGGAACTAGCAAATTCTTTTTTATTTGCGATGTTGTAGAACTTTCAATGAGTGGTAATCTCACAAGATTCAGAGTCTTGGAGAAATTGAGTTATTGGTATTAACTTGTAATATAGTCTAAATAGCATAAAATGTTGTTCCGCTAAAATCAGTGAATGGCATTACCCTGCTCGAGGATCCCTCACAGTTCTCTGCAAACTCCTAACAATTTCTATGTTGTGCAAACATCATAATTTCTATGTTTCACAAGAAAGAGCAAACATCACTGAATTACTAATATATTTGCAGCCAAGGGGGAAGAAAATACTAGACAGACAAAAAAAGCCTTTCTTGATCACCTACAACTATACTACTACAAGTGGAACATATAATATTAAATAAGCAAATAATGAAGTGGGAGGACAAGTGGACAACAACTTACATCAAGATGGCAGCATTTTCTCCACTTTGGCATTCAAGACGACAAGAAAATATTGCAAAAGGACTGGATAATCTAACGCAAAAACCCCCTCTTTGGCATCAGCTTGTACACAATAGGAAAGTCCAAGATATCCGCATAGGTATGTGGCAAAAGAAGTCATACCTCGTAGATACGATATAAGGAATAAAGGAAGTGATTGAACTAGTAGAATAAAGAAAGGAGACAGATCATCCCATCATGAAGTGACTAACTTAAACTTGAATTCCATGAACAAACATCAATATTGAAAATTCACAGCACGAAGCATACACAGAGACAGAACAACCTGCGCGTGTGGGGGTACCTTTCCTCCTGCCCGTCAACCACATCAAAATCCCGTTTTTCTTTTCTGTGGAGCAACAAGCGTATGTGAATCAAACTTACACCCTATAAACATGCATCAGCAGGCCAACACTAGCAAATTCACTGGATCCCAACAGGGAAACACGCACGTAAGCACATCATGTACCATCCCATCCCATTCACCCCGGTTCGCCCAACCAACCAAACCCTTAAATAACTCTACCAAGAACACCATTAACAAAGCACCAAACTGGTAATTTCCAACACAAAACATGAAAAAGATAGAACGATATGGGAGTCTTCGAGTAGAACCCCAACCTACATTTGCGAATCACCTAGAGAAGCCCACTAAACCATCTAAAACCTGTGCAATCTAAACACGCAAGGAGAGGCTTAACGGGTCTCGTGGGGGATGAGGGGGGAGGGGGAGATCCGTACCTCGCAGCGACGCGCGCGCGCGGTGGCTCGATGGACGCGCGCGGTGGAAGCAGATGCGGTGGAGAATACTCCCGCGGCAGAGGCGGCGGCAGTGAAGAGGTTCGCCTCGCTCCTCCGGCGCCGTCAAACGGCAGCAAGCCGGATCCTGAGCGACGGTTCGATTCGCAATGGCGGGCGGGAGGGTTTCCGACCCGAGGCGGCGGCCGGGGAATCGACTGCGGAGGTCCTCGTCGGCCATCCTCTCCTCTCCGGCGCCTTCACGGCTTCAAGGGAGTCAGAGCTGTGACCACGGTTCGTATCGCGAGCACGAGGCCACCAGGGTTCGGACCGCGGGAGGCGGAGGCGTGGTCGTCATCTCGACCCACGGCCGCGTCGAAATCGCGCAGCAGAGTGCCTCGGCTGTGAAGATGGACAGGATCGGCTCTCGTCGTCGACGCCACGGCTAGGGTTTGGGGCGCGACGTCGAGCTGGAGATGGAGTTGGGAGAAGCCGAGGGAGGGGGAGAAGAAGGGAAGTTGCTTGTGGTTCAAGGAAAAATACCGTTGCACCCCTGTTGTTTTCAAGCTATCCGTTAGGTCCTGCTCATCCATTGCTCGATTTTATTAATAGAAACCCTGTACTTTCCAAATTGGTGTTGCAGTCTACTGTGCTCTGTGCCCGTACTGGACGGAGATTAATCGTGCAACGGAGGGTTAAACGGATAGTTGTATGCCATTAATTTATTTGCCAAGATTATGACAAACTATCGTAGTAAGAAATTTTATTTCTGATCTATATTTTACACTTCATGTGCATGTTATACTATATGGGGTGGATTCTTTTGAGATATGCTTTTGACTTTTAGTTTTATAATTTTCTGAACTCTGGTTGTTCATAAAAGGCATTGTACAGAGAAAAATAATCGTATGTGATTTTGATCGATATAGCTGAATTCGGTATATTGTCCACTATAATCTACTATAGACCCTACCTTAAAAAGATATACCATTTAAAAACTAGTTACTATAATAGAAAATGATAAACCAAAGCCAAACTTTAGCCGAACCCAGCCATGTACACCATCACATGCATTATAAACTAATTAATTTTTAACTTACCTAGTCTTTTTTCACAAAACATTGTTTTGTAGTTCTTTTTTAGATGATTTTTTACGGTCTTCGAGGTATGATTTTTATCATTATTTTTTGCTCTGGTTGATGACTTTTAACCGAAAATAAATAGTAGTAGCTAGAAGAAGTGATTTTAAGAAGGAGAGCGTGAGTGATAGGAAAAGTGAGAGAGAAATACATGCGTGAAACAGAAGCTAGAGCAGTGAGATGTGTGGTGCGTCTATGACCCCTCCCTTGCCCCTAGAGCAAGACTTGAGTTAGAGGAGTGAAGAAACTGCTTGAAGAAGCTGAGTGTTTATGATGCGGGATCGCCCGATCTTCTTGATGTATGATGGATACTTACGAGAGTTTTGATGAATCGTAATGATCCTCCAATGCCAGTGCAAGAGACGAATACTCTTTAATCCGTCAAAACACACTCATATTGATTTCGCCGACCATTAAGCAGTGATCTATCGTGCACCCAATTCCCGGTGGAAAGGATGAACGATTTTGATTAAACAACACTCCTAATTCTCCATGGGATTTCGGCAGCCACGATGAATTCGAACAAATTTTAGTAGATTGATTTTTATTAAAAGGTGGTCCCCTATAATGAGGACCTACTGCCATATATATATAGCGACATCCCCTAACCCTCATGCATACGAGTCTTTGGGCCTTGGGCCAGCTTGAGATGAGTTCAGCCAGGACCCAAGTACACAAGTATTTGTCTAAGCTAATGACCGAACTGAGTTCTGATTACATGACCAAACTTGTTTGAGTCGGCCAATATTTTCAGCACGCAAGCTATGAGATTCTCCATGCGCATGTGCTTCATGCACTAAGGCTCAAATCCTTGCGGTTGGCCTTTTCCCTTTGCACCGAATAAATCTCTTTTGGACAGCAAGCATGCATGTTCCTTTCCCTTTGCTCCACATGACAGTAAGCATGCATATTTCTTCAAGTCCTTTCAAGCACATCTTCACCCTAAGTTGGTACAAATTATGTATAGGCCTGCAGATAATTAAATAACATAGTAGTTGCTCATGTCTTACGCTTTTCAGTTAAATATATTATTTGACTGAAAAGAATTATTGAGCCGTATTAAATATCTGAATACAACGTGCTATCATCCCCTTCTTCAAGAAAAGTCATCCTCGACTTTTAATAGCCTGAAATTATACTAAACAAAAAATACAACGTGTATGCTTGGTATATATATTTGTCATCAACACTTCATCTGCTTAGCACATCATGAATATCTGAATGTGTAGTAAACAAAAAGAATAACACATATGTATGGTACATGTATGAATCAATTGTTGTGTCATTCTCATTATTTTACACAAACCGATGAGTATAACAGCGATCAAAAGATATATGCATTGCAATATTGTTTTCACATCATTCTCTTTCCCATAAGAAAATGTCGTCCTCGACTTTTCTAAGGACATAGACAGATTATTAATGGGCAAAATCAGATTTAGTTGTTCAAATATGCGGAAGAAAGTTTTTAGTTCCTTCTATGCTTCAACTACTCTACTCTAATTACTTGTACATGATTGCACATTAAAGGGTAAACAAGTAAACTTAAGAACTCTTTTTAAACAGCAATAGTGTCATTTCATTATGATCATGACATGGCACAAAAGATTACTTATCCACAATATGTAATTTCAATTCAGCAAGTTTATTATAGGTAATGCAAATTTGGTGAGCATAAAACTTGTCATCTACACTATAATCTCCAATCAATTTGAATTTATATATATAGGTATAAGTACTAGTTAGTGATTTTATACATGAAATTTCAGTAAGGTTCTCAGTCACACTAGATAGCTCTCTAAGATCATCCAATATGATATAGTATAAAGAATCTCTAGAAGATATTCTAGTAAGAATTTTCTTATGAGTAATCAATTTCACATTATATAAATTGAGTAACGAACTTTCAGAATATAGAATTTTTGGTTGATCACATGAGTTCTCACAATTACTCACCTTTTCACAAGCAAATTCAACACCAATATCGTTACCTTTATTGTCCTCCTCAATAGATGTAGGTGTTGTAGGAATCAACTCTTCGTGATGAAACAATGGAGCAACAAATACTTTATCTCCACCTGTGGTTGTCTTCTCATCTTTCGCTTCTAATGGTATCAGTTATTGAGCATTCAACTTCTTGTCTTCAATTTTAATCTGCACAAAGTGAGAAACAATACTAGAAATAGACATTAATGTGTTAGTTTTATAATCAACCTCACTTTGCCTATCTCTCTATTTTTTCAGTGTATCTCTCACATTCTCAATTTTAATGCTCTCAACCTCAAATATGGCGGGATCACACAGCTTACTCTTTTTATCTCTCTCATTCAATTTGGCCATGTGACTCCCATCCTTACATGGTTTTTGATGTATCTTAGGTGCTATATATATCTTTGGAATAATACTATATGTCTTCTTGACAAAAAAAAAATTCTTTTGCTTGGTCATCTTTTTATATGTCACACTAGTAGATGCAGAAGAACTAAAGTATGAACATAGAGAGAACTGTGGTGTACGTCTCTCCATAAGTCTCTTCTCATCTTCAATAGCATAATTCACAAGATCTCGCACACTATCAAAATATTTATGCTGAAGTGTAGCGACGATCTTAGAATTCAATCTTTCTTTGAAATATGCATTCTTTTTTAATGCACTAGTGACACCGGTATGACGTAATGCATCTTGTAGCTCAAAATAATATTCTTGAACAATATTACTTCCTTGTGCGATACTCTCCAGATGGTGAAGCAATTCCGTGCATAATAGGATGACACAAATTCACGCCTAATGAGCGCCATCAAATCTGACCAAGATTTAATGAATTCTTTTCTAAATAGTTATTGCCACCAACTATAAGCATAATCTTCAAATTCTTTAGTGGCACGCATCACATCTTGGTCTTTGGGCAACTTCTGAAATATAAATATTTTCTTTATTCGCCATTCTCCCTCAAGATACTCCTCTGGATTTTTACTTCCATAGAAAGGAACAAAACTATCTTCTTCTTGTTGTGGATGAAGTGCCCGCATAATATCATTCACGATGGTCGTATGTAACACTTTCATTCGTTGACTGAATTCAATATGGCAATCTTGCATACTCGCCTTGAGTTTTTCTACCATTACGGCAGTGCCAGCTATAATTTTTTTTACAATGTACTTCTCATCACCTGATATTGAAAGTATCACCATTGTTATCTTCTCCACCTGACATGGTTATATTGTGAAAAGGAAACACACAACAGCAATAAAGTATATAGACGCTTAGTAAAAATCACCCGTTCTCAAAAATCACCCGTTCTCACTCTATCCTCTTCCAAGTAAAGTTCTCACATTTCCTAAGTGAATTGGAGATCAAAAAAAATCTTACACTTGGTGGTGAAGACATCAAGTGATGATCAAGCGGATTTAAATATAGTTCACAATTACACGGCAAAGAATATTTAGTGGAGTTTGATTTAGAAGTGTTTATCATACACAATCTGAATTTCACGATGTTATAAAATTAAGTAATAATACAAACTATAAAATCTTGTCTAGGTGCTGATCCAATAGAATAAATGAAGTATATGAACACACACGCAATGATCAATGTGACTCAATGCAAACAAAGTAATTAGCTAAAAAGAAACAATCAGGAAAGAATTAGCTCGTTTTGCACTAAGTACTAGGAGAGATGATAACCAATTGCAATAATATGAAAATAAGGGCACAAGATTGCTCAAGAAATTAAATACACTAACTGAATTTATAGCATGAAGCACTTACCCATGTTCAGCCTTTTTTCTCACATTTTTTTTCGCTACCCTGCAACTGACTCAAATAGATTCAAATTCTTATTTTGAGTCTAATGAGGTATGTGTCATAAACTTTTTTTTGTAAAAGACAGGGGTATAAAGGTAATTAAAAGATACCCACTCTCTCTAAACTCTAATTTTTTTGTGTTGGCCGAACGAGTGATACATGACCTAAAGAAAATATTCAGCCGAAATAATTAATTTAAGAGTATCCCAAATGCAATTATCAAGAACTAGTCTCAAGTATTCAAAGAATGCTTAGTGAAAATTTAAACAGCCATTGGCACCCTCTAGAAAGGTCGGCTTCAAATTTTGGACAGTCCGATCGATTCGATACGCACCTTAGACGGTCAATCAGACTCCTCACCTTTAGACGGTCTGAACATCACCATTCCCTTTGGACGGTCTGTTCACCTTCAGACGATCCCAATCTATCGCGCTCCTTCAGATGGTCCAAACCTTTCCGACACCTTCTGATGGTCCGATCATTTTCGAACGGCCCGATCGCTTGCCGTACCCCTTCGAACGGCCACCAATTCCTTCGAACGGTCCGATCACCTTTGGACGGCCCGACCTGGCATGCCTCTTTGGACAATCTAAACTTGCACCGCACCTTCGGACGTCTGATTGGCTTCGGACGACCCGATCTGTAGGGCCCTTCGGACGATCTGAACCTTCATCGCGCTTTAGAGTGTTCGATCGGGAGTGGACAGCCTCTTCAGACGGTCCGAACTTGCACCACGCCTTTGGAGGGTCTGATTGGGATCGGACAGCCCAAATGCTTACGAAGCGTCGGACGATCTGAATGTTGTCGTGAGGTCTTAGGATGGCCTGATCAAAATCGGATAGTCCATAAGTGCAGCTAAAAGACTCCAGACGGTCCGAACATGTCTTAACAGGATTCTTTGTGATGCACAAACTTGTGGTGGCCAGGGTTTCTTTCGGCCGAACAGATAAAGATTTGACGTGGGTAGCAAGAACAAGAATTCAAAAAGTAAATTGAATATACTTTTTTGGATGCTAATTGAAAGATCAACTAGCGAATTTTCAAGAAAATTAATATGCAAAGATTAAGTTACGTAAAAGACACGATGATCAGAACGTAAACAAAATTCCTAATAGATTAAAACCTAATCAAACTCACATGAAATAATAGATTAATCTAAGGTTTGGATCTATATATTTTTGTGGGGCAATTTTTGGCTATAATGGACTATACGACAACAAATAATGAATGAAAATTTAAAGGGATAAGATCCTACTGAATAAACCATGCTCTGATACCAAAATGATATGAGGTCACCCGATCTTCTCGACTTAGGATGCATACACACAAAAGTCTTGATGAATTATAATGATCTTTTAATGCCAGTACAAGGGATGAACACTCTTTAATCCGTTAAAACACGCTCATGTTGATTTCGCCGATCACCAAGCAAAAATCTATTGTGCACCCAATTTTCAATAGAAAGGCTGAACGATTTTGATTGAAGAATACTCCTAATTCTCTATAGGATTTCGGCAGCTATGATGAACTCGAACAAACTTTAGTAAATTGATTTTTATTAAAAGGTGGTCTCCCCCTATAATGAGGAACTTCTGCCATATATATAGCGGCATCCCCTTACCTTCATGCACACGAGTTTTTGGACCTTGTGTCGGCTTGAGACATGTTCGGCCAGGACCCAAGTACACAAGTATTTGTCTAAGCTAATGACCAAACTGAGTTCTGATTACATGACCAAACTTGTTTGAGTCGGCCAATATTTTCGGCACGCAAGCCATGAGATTCTCCATGCGTATGTGCTTCATGCACTAAGGCTCGAATCCTTGCGGCTGGCCTTTTCCCTTTGCATCAAATGAATCTCTTTCGGACAGCAAGTATGCATGTTCCTTTTTCTTTGCTTCATGTGACAGCAAGCACGTATGTTTCTTCAAGTCCTTTCAAGTGCATTTTCACCATAGGTTGGTACAGATCGAGTATAGGTCTGCATATAATCAAGTAACATAGTAGTTGCTTTGTATCTCTAAATATAATAATTAAAGACTCAATAAAATTAAAGTTTATCTAGCCATATTTAATGCGGCTCAATAATTCTTTCGAGCCAAATAATATATTTAATTGAAAAACGTAAGACATGAGCGTATATGCATCAGTTTATATTAGCTTCAGACTTTTTCAAGCAGAAGATAAAAATATAAACCAATACGAAAGGCTTGGCAGTGGAGATGGTGCCTACAATAGTAGCCTACATAAATGTCGAAAGTTGATTGGAAACCCCTTTTAAATAAGGTATGACGTTGCATGAGAAAGGCCTTGCTCAAATGGTTTCAGTTTCGAGCTTATATTGGCTTGACTTATTTAAACCAGAAGCTACTTGGAACACGTTGGTTTCTAATTTTGACTCATTTTGGTTTTGGGAGGTTTTGTTGGCTTTTTTGTTTGTTTCTTTTTCTCCCTTATTTATTTGCATTGTCCATGACAATATAACATTTTTTATTTTTTCTTTATTTTTTAGAAAAAGCTAATAGTTGTTACAGTACAACTTTAATTATAAGCTAAAAGCCACAGTCAAAAGCTAAAATCATAAGCCAATTAGAGCAACCTAAATAGGAGATTCAGGCCGCAAAGGAAGGTTCAGTTGATAGCGTAAAAAGCAACACAAGTGAAGTTCTTTGAATGAAAAATCTGGTTGGGAGGGTGGTAGGAAAACAGCAATTCCTTGTGCAACCGAGGAGTTACGATGATAGGTCTAACATTTCTCGCACCTCAAGAGTTCCCATTTGATACTTCCCCGATCCTCAAAGGTAGCGTTCAGAATAGCGTTGGCTTATAGTTTTTTTTTTACTATAACTGACTTATTTTTTTTGCTGTAGTTGAGTTGGTTTATTTGTCATAATTAAATTTAAAAATGTAAAAATAAAAAATATTAACCTATCATAGACAATGCAAAAGGAATACTAGAAAAAAAAAGAAAAGGTAAAAAAGCCTAAAAATCTAAAAAAACCAAAAAAAGAAATTTCTAAATAGTGAAAAAAAATAGAAGTCAAAAATAGAAGCTGACTTAAAGCTACAATGAGCACCAACGTATGCTCTCAGGTCCTACTGAAAGCAGAATTTTCATAGGCATCTCAAATCTATGACAACTGTGAAAAAGCTTTGGTAATCATCAGGCTTAATAAGGAACTCGAATATTTAATTAATAACTATAGAACAATAACTATCAATGTGTGCCTGTGCTAGTGTGCTGTGCCGCCAGTACGACCGCGTAGCTGCATTTGCTGATTCTGTAAGAACTAATCAGGTATTTCAACACAGATAACACACACAAATAGAGACCAATGCAATCTATTTTTCCCCCATTTTTTTCTCCGTTTTCCGAGCCTAGGGCTATAACATGATCTAGAAAAATGGACTGCACTCGTACATTCTATTTCTGATTGCTGACTGATAGTCAAAATAAATTAAAACTAGAAACTCATTTTTCTAGAATTTTTGTATCTTCAAGCCACCATCTTCCTCCAAATTCATCCGGGCAATCTAGCATCAAACTTCAATCTGAGCAATACATGGACTGATAGTTGCAGCACAACTAGCAGAAAGATGTTTATGTGGATAGAGTAGGGCTGTCAACTGCAAGTCCCACTGTATTGAGTCCGTTGTCAACATAAACAGTTGAGCCAGTGATTGCAGATGCCAACGGAGACACTAAGAACGCTGCTGTGTTTCCCACTTCATCTGTTGAACGCAGAAAGTTCTTTTAGACAAAGTCTGAATAAACAAGCATCAAATGAGTTGTAGTCGAAGGAAAAGAAGGCAATTTCAACCTGCCAAGAGTTCCTTCTGCAATGGTGCGTTGACGTAGGAGTACTCAATCATCTTCTCAATGAATCCAATAGCTTTGGCTGCTCGGCTTCCCAATGGACCTAAGAAAATAAACATACATACATGCAATTCATGCTGATGATGAAGACAGAAGAACACAATTTATTGAAGCTAGACACCCAAACAACTGCAAATCACACATTCTATAAATCAAGCTACCACTTTGCAATTATATGTTAATTTTGTATGCAAATCATGCTTTTCTAATGTTAGATTTTATGCTGCAAGATTTCCTAAAAAGAGGAACTTACTTCATATGCAAAAAAAAAGAGATACCTGCCGATATAGTGTTCACTCTGATTTTGCCTTTTCGACCTGCTTCGTAAGCAAGAACCTACATACAAAAAAGGCTTGCAAATAAATATATGCAAAGTGAAGCATTGTTGCAATTGTGGAAGGGTAAATGTAAAATATGCATGATCTCATAGAGAGGTGTGTACTCTTGTATCGCTCTCAAGTGCTGCTTTTGCTGAACTCATGCCACCACCGTAGCTACAAAAGTACAAAATCACCAAACAAATCATAAGTAACCATAGCTCACGTCTTATGCTTGAAATTGTTAGAAGAACATTTACCCAGGAATTGTCCTTTCAGAGGCTATGTAGGTCAAAGAGATACTAGCACCTCCTGCAAAATATTCAAATGAAAAAAAATAAAGAAGTGCATAAGATAGGGAGTAAACTGTGCATTAGAACAAAAACTTTTTGATCTAATGAAAAAAAATAACAAATGAGTTCCATTAAACAAGCAAACCCTAGGGCCAGTTTGGTGGCCTATCACAGTTTACCACATGTTAGGCACATGCCTGCAATAACAACATTTATGTGCCTGCAAATAACAACATTTTGTGGCAATTCCACCCTGTTTGCTTTGCCACCATGCAAGTGTGGCAAACTCAAAATTGCTGATGCTTCGTTAGATAACAAGTGTGGGGCACCTACCTAAGGATTTCTGATGAGCATTTTCTCACAAAATTTTTCGATTGAGGTAGTGCAGCAAAGGGCCAACTCAAGTAAGAACTTGCAGCACGTCAGTGTGATAGGAAACAAACACTAGGCTAAGCGTGTGTGGCATGCCTCAGCTGAGTATGGCAGATTGTGGCATGCAACCTAACAGCACCCATAATTCATAAAAAGCCGAAGGTAGATCACTACTGACATTTTTTCTTTGTTCAACAGTCAATCCAATAAAAGAACTTGTTAAACACTAGTGCCAGCATGATCTGCTGGCCAAATAAAACTGATACACTAGCATAGTGACAAAAGAGAAAATCATCAGAACAGAAACAGAACAGGGCAGCATATTTGTAGGAAGTATTACCTGGATTCATTATGGGAAGGAAGTGCTGAAGTAAGGAAATAAAAGAGTAACTAGATGCTGAAACTGCAGCAAGATACCCTCTTCTTGATGTCTCCAGCAAAGGCTTTGTTACCTTTGAGGAAAAAAGAAGATTAACTAAATAGTCTATGCTACTGATGGTGACAATGATGATAATGTTTGTGAGATAGAGGCTTTACCTCAGGACCATTGGCGAGAGAGTGCACAAGGATGTCAATGCTGCCAAAATCATTTTTCACAGTTTCGGCAACTTCCTATCAAATGAAGGCATATAGGAATTAGGCCTATATCAGAAAACATTGCACAGTAAAATCAGATCGCAGGAGTTGAGTTTAAAAGGCACACTGTAGCTTACCTTAACAGTCCAATTTGAGGATCCAGCATACCTTTTGTTTGTTTTAATCTACAACAGGGGAGGAAAAAGTTCATAAAGCCAGAATGGGAATTGACAAGGGAAAACATCATAAGTGACGAGCATTACATCTTCAGGAACATCCTCCAGGGAGTCAAATACTGCATCCAGTGGATAGACTTTAGTAATCTCCATAAGAGATCCATCAGGCAGCCTGAATCAAATGCTTGTCAAACACTAGACAGACGATTACAGTTCCAGCAAGAAACACTAAAGTGGACTAAAGAAAATGTCAACTACGCTCAAACTATTGTAGAACTAGATGAACGCACTTCCGTGATTCGTCAAACTTTCCACGTCTCAAGCTTGTCTCGAATATGTTCAATGCCTGAAAAATGTGGCTAGTTTATAAGATTGTTCACCAGAATAGTCAGTATGATAAATTTCATGAAAGAGATCAACTTACAGGCACCCATGTACCAACAAGAATCTCAGCACCACCAGCAGCAAGAGCCTTAGCAATTGCCCAGCCATAGCCATTATCATCAGCAACTCCAGCAATAAATGCTCTTTTACCTGGAAAATTGCACATGAACTCAAGGTTTGAAATACCGCTACCGGGGTAAATCCCGCCGGGCGGCCGGTACCGGTTACCGGCCGGTAACCAGAAAAAACCGGTCGAATTTCACGCGACAAAATTTGAATTTGAAATCGGTAACCGGAAAAACCGGCCGGTAACCGCCCAAAAAACCGGAGAAAAACCGTTAAAAACCGGAAAAACCCGGTTTTCAAATTTAAAATTGGAAATTCCTAACATATTCATGGCAAAAAGTATGAAGTTAAGCACGGAAGTTGCATAGATCTTCCTAATACATCATATTAGTGTTAAACAATGTAAATATCATTCAAGAAACTAACTTTTACATTCAAAATTTGAAAATTCCTAATACATTCATGGCAAAAAGTATGAAATCAAGCACAGAAAGTGTATGCATATTCCTAATACATTATATTAGTGTTAAACAATGTGAATATCATTAGAGAAACTAATTTTTACATTCAAAAGTTTAAATTTGAATTAAATAAAAAACCGGCGGTTTTTTTCCTCCCGGTCGGGACCGGTAAATCCGGTTACCGGCCGGTTACCGCCGGTATTTGGAACCTTGCATGAACTAGTAAATTTTCAGTAACTGAAAATTCTTGAATTAGGTCAGATTATAAATTTCCTAAAAAAAGTTAGGTTGATTTTCTGTTTGTGAAGGATCACTGAACCATAGGTTCTTTGTTTTTATTTTGCCAATTGAATCCCCCTATTTGTAATCCAGGTACAGTAATGTCCTTGCCATCATGTTTCGATGTCAAAGGTAAAAGATAGAGAGGTCAGGTGGCTGCCTTTTGTGGTACACTAGATCCATACAAACTACACACTAGATCCATACAAACTACAATTACAATGTACTAAGATGGAAAGTATCCAGTTCCCTGCATGTTGTTTTCCGAAGTGTTCTTAACGTTTTACCATAATTTTCAAGTAGCAGAGCAGGAAAAAAATGATTCCATGTGTGTAGTATGTATATATTCCTCATGGGCTCATGGCAAGGCGCAAGAACCTTTTCCACCTAAAACTAAAGTGGAACTTGCTCAGTTGCATTATATGACATACACAGAACAAATGTGCTTGTTATTACAGAAGCACAACTGAAGTGTACAGTACTAAAATATAACACAAAAGTGCCAAGAAGAAACAATTATATAAAAGACACCATCCCTTCGAAATATGCCAAGAAGATACAATTCTATATTCTAGTGTATAGTACTAAAAGATAACACAAAGTTTCCATGAAGAAACAATTACAGAAAAGGCATTAACCCTTCAAAATATAGCAATAACCATCTATCTTTTTTGTTACTTCTCGAATAAAAATCAATTGAGTTCAGCTTACCTCTGAGATCAATAGGAAGTCCTTGTGCACCTCTCTGTGACATTGCCTTCACAGAAAATCTCTTATGGTTTAAAGAAATGAGCTGCCCCGTTGATGTGGTCTTTGCACAGCTTGCGAAGCCAATTCTGGTACTAAGTGCCCTTCCAAATGCAGAAACTCGCTGGCAAGCTGGGATGCAAGGGCGCGCCACCACCATCTGCATGCCAGAAGTTGCAGATGCACCCATCGTCCTTTATGTAGGACAAATGTCAACTGCGATGAGAATAAGTTGAACATTGTCATTCAGCATATTCATTGATTGAGCATGGGGTCCGTAAATTCCCTTTTCGGAGTGTTTTTGCTCTTACAGTCAAGCTAAGCCAAACACCACACATCAAACTAAACCTGAAGTTCCTAGGTTGAGTAAAAGCAGTATTTCTGCACCGTGGATCATAAATAATTCTCTAAGTTTGAGTTAATGAGAATTTGGTGAGATGAACAATAATTTCAATCTTATCATACAGTGACATGACCAAGCCTTCCCTCTGAAATCTGCTGGTCTGGCCAAGAATCTCATAGAACGAGCACAAAACAGCAAAAAAAATTCAGCTTTTCACCTCATGCAGCAGAACTAAATCAATTCGCCACACCATAAACTGAACACTAAAATTCAAACCTTGCCATCCAGAGTCAAGGCAACAAAATTAACAAGACGTAGCGCCATCCACCCAAGTCGAAACCCGCGTTCCCCCTTCAATCAAGGAGGGCCATTTCGCAACAGACTAGCTCCAATCGCTACGCAAAGTCCAGAATCCCAAGAACAACACACGACATGACTCATCCCCAGAAGAAAACACGGCCAAGCACACAAGCAAACATACGGGAGAGAGGACATGCATTAGGTTAATCGCTCCCTCGAACTGTTCGTGGAAACGAGACTTGCCAAGAAAGCCTCGCTCCGGAGCTCCCTAAGGGAAAGGAGAGGACGGCGGGCAAGGGGATGCGGCTGAGCACCTTACCTCGGTGGGAGGGGACGGGACGGGATGCGGCCAGGAATGGGGCGATGCGCGCTGGGTGGGATCCGATTTGAGAACACGAGGGGAGAATGTTCTTGCGGGGGAATTGGAATTGGAGGTTTGCGTCCCGGAGGTGGTGGGTTTCGATGAGGCCGAGGGGGTTCTGGGCTTCTGGCTGACGAAAAACTTAGGGTCGAAAACTCGAAATTCCGCCGAAAACCGTTTGTTATCGGTGAATCCAATAAAAATTTAAATTAGACAAAATATTTCAGATTATCTAAATTTCATCCACGTATGAAGGAAATTTGCAACACACTTGTAGTATAGACAGCGCTCATTTGAGCTTCTAGGTTAAACTTTTAGTTTCTAACTTCTTAATTTCGTTCTTTTTCTATGTTTTTGCTTTTTTATATTCCTTTGTATTTTTTATGATGAAAATCTGTTTTTTATTTTAATTTTTGAAAATTTAATTACATCAAAAAAATTTACAACAGTTACAATGTGAAAAAGTTTCAAACATTGCCAAAAAAAACTTTAAACTTAAAGCTAAAAGCTCAAAGGAGCACTACTAAGGTGGTGATCGTTTTAGCGATAGCTTTTAACTTTTTTTTACTGTAGCTGGGTTAGTGGATAGTGTAGTGAATAGTGAAAAAAAACTGAAGCTAGAAGCTGAAACCGAAACGATCACCACCTAAGTGTGCTCATGCCCGATGAGAAGCCAGGTGTGGTTGTGTGTTTGGGTGCTAGCTCTACTATTTTTTTTAATATTTTTTCTTTTTACGTATGAAACATTTCAATTTTAATTCAAAAATTCTGTTAAAAATCTAAAAAAATTGATAACCGTTAGTTATCGGTGCTATCATACTTTTCGATAAAGTTTAAAACTGATAACATTTTTCCTACTTAACAACTGAGAGGGGAGACGACTACTAGATGGGCCTCGGGGTTTAGGGATGGAGAGGGTCTGATTAGATAGATCACATCAGTGGTGACTGACTAGTGCAGGGGTCGATCTAGTCAGACCACTAAACACGAGATGCCAGCGTGGATAAGTACTTGGATTGTGGTCTCTTTTTTCTCTTTTTCCCAGCCTTCTGTCTTAGAACTCAAATAGTCTCTATCTTAAAAAAAAAAAGAACTCAAATAGTCAAATTGATCACCTTCACTAAAAAGTGTTGTTGGTTGGTGAGACTTCCACGATTGAATAACCCATCAAACACAAAGTTGGTGGGGGTAATCAAACAATGTCATCAAACTTGCCATTACCCCAATCCCGGCCACTATATCAAAGAACGAGCAAGCCGAATCAATGCTACAGGATCTGTTCTTTTAGACTACAGTTTATGACTTTTGACTACAACTTTATAGTCTACTAAATAGTGATTACTAAAAAATATCAATAAAAAAATTGGCTGAAAAGCCGAAAAGAATAGGCTGACAATAGATCATTCCACATAAAACAAATGTCCCAAAACATTTGCACATATTTCGGATCTATTTGTCCCAAAGAAACATTTGATGGTAGAGATAGTGCAAACATTCACCACTGCAAGCGAGAAATCCAATTATATATTTTTTTATTTAGCTTAACCATAACATAGACCTATAAATTTTTTTTTACTTAGTGATACAGGCCTAAAAACCATAAGCACTTCAAGTGGTGTTAATTATTTTCTAGTTGGAGAAGTCCTTGTTAGTGCCGAGAGGGAGGTGAGGGAGGACGGCATGGGAAGCTAAGGAGGACAAACTAGAAGCCGAGGCAAATCAGTGCATGTGTGTACATCCAGATTCTTGGTAGGAGATATTTGGATTTCACATATCTCTTAATTTAGAATTAACAAAATATTTACATGCAAGAATCTAGTGTTGAGTTTGTTTACATGTCTAGTGTTGAATTTCTAGTTGTTTCCTGTTCACGTGGCCAATTGCATGCCATGCATAGGCCATTGTTGTTGTGCATGCATGATGCCCATGTGCATGCACTATACGTATGTATGCGGCCGCTGCGTACGTGTATTCGGTTTGGAGTCATGAATTTGTTTTCTAGTCAAGTGTTAGCAGTATAAATAGATAAGACCCTTGGCCATGTAATGGGAGACGTTTTTTTTGCATGAGAATAAGCCCTAGAAAATCGCCTGGATGGCGGCCATATTGCTGTGCATGTTTGTGATTTTCTCTTAGAAATTCACTATTGTGACGAGAGCTTGATTATGTGAATCAAGTTCGTGGGCTGATCATCTTTTGATTTTTCTTTTCTGTTTGTGACCTTGGTGTTCACGGGTGAAAGAACTTTAATTGTCCAGATTGCTATTGGTGAACGACGTGATGTGTGACTGTTATGACTTGAATCAGCTTCCTTGCATCATCAACAATATGAATCTGTAGCTGCTACTGTTTTGGTGTTTTCTTGTCTTTGTTACTGTTGCTCGGCAGATCTGGGAAGTTGTTGGATGTGCTGCTGCTGTGGTGTTCAACTGTTATCGCTGTTGATCATCTGCCACTACTGCTGATTATTGTCCCTGCTGCTGTCTCACGACGTGATCGTTGTTGTTGTTGGTAGAAACTGGAGTTTCTACTGCAAAACAGGAGGGAGACTACTGGGCGTGTGAAAGACAGGTGGAGGGTTGCTACATCAACTATTGCTGCTACTGTTTGATGGGAAAAGAAGGTACCGTTGGTTTCTAATGCAAGCTGAGGCAATCTAAGACACCCGAACTTCTAGAGTTAATTTGATTTGGTCATCGGGTAGCTGCTGGTGGTTGATTGTATCATGAAAGATCGAGCCACTTGTGTACAAATTAGGGTTCTCTAATTTGTGCCTTATCATCTTGGTATCAAAGCATGATTAATCATGGTACAAGGTTTCTAAATTTTTTTCTTGATGGCCGGTTCTGTGAAGACTGAAGATGGCGAGGCACTTCATACTCATGCCGAGCCAATTGGAGAGGCGTCCCAAGATGCGGTGTCTTTGCTACCCAAGGTGCAAATTGGGCTTAAAGCGACACATGACTATTTGGGTTGTCATCAGAAGCTTGAAGGCAAGGTTGATGATTTGGGGGCGTGAATTGATGCGTTGATGGAGGCTATATGCAATTGGCCACCACAATTTCAGCATGTTGAACGGGGTCTTTACTATCCTGAACGGTGTGCACCATATGAAGATGATGAACAAGATGAGGACTTTAATGGAGCAGTAGGCTTTGCTCTACAACCACGCCATACTCAAGACTACCGTGGTGTTGATCGTGGTAGAGGCGTGCGTGACAGAGGTGTTGCCCATGGTGGACGCATGCGTGACGATGTTGATTTTGCTCATCGTGTTGCTGTGGATGATTGCATCGAGCGGGTAAAAATTTTTGTTCTGTCATTCAATGGTAAAACTAAACCAGAAGAGTACTTGGAGTGGGAGATGCGCGTCGAACAAATTTTTGATAGCCATCACTACATTGAGGATAAGAAGATTCGCTTGGCAACAATTGAGTTCACCATATATGCTTTAGTTTGGTGGAACTAATTGTGTCATGTGGGAGTTTGTCCGGATACTTGGGTACAATTGAAGAATATTTGAAACGACGTTTTGTTCCAGCACACTACACTAGGACCTTATATAACTGACTATAACAATTACGTCAAGGTAATTCTAGTGTTGATGAATATTATAAAGAGATAGAGATGTTGATGATCCGTACAGGGATGGAGGAGCATGATGAGGCTACTATAACATGTTTCTTTAGTGGGTTGAATGAGGTTGTTCAAGATAGGGTAGAGATGGTTTATTACTACAACATTCAAGATTTGATGCATCAAGCCGAATATGTAGAACAACAATTGAAGTGTAAACAAGCTAAGGGTGAGCGTGCCAACACCCAAACATTCTCATGTAGACAACAAAGTGATGATGTTGGCCCACATTCCAAAGTGGCAATATCAAATTGTTCAGGGGGGCTCTTTCAAAGGAGGTAAGTAATGGAGGTAAATAAACAACTACAACTGATTCTAGTTTGCCTTTCAATGCTCGTCCTAGAGAAATTGATGAGAGACTGTCCAAATATAAGGAAGGTGCTTCTCACTAATGAAGGACAAATACATATCGGAGAGTGAAGATGATGAGGGGGCTCGATCTTTCGATGAGAAGGATAACTTCGATTAATGATATGACGTTGACGAAGAAGTTACTTGATCGAGACGACCAAATCCGTCCTGCAATCGCTACACCACACCCTAGTCGATATCAACTGTGCCAAGAACACGGTTGACCTGAACACGAGGTTCAATTCCTACGAGCAATCGAAGAACAAGCAAGAACAAGATAAAAAATAATCTGAATATTGCAAATATGAAAGAGGTACACAAAGGGGTTGAGGCCTGCAATCGTAGTTGTTGGTCTAGTCGACACAAGAATACACGATGAAGTTTCACGTTGAAAAACTAATCTACACAAGCCTGTGTTGCACGGCCAATTGAGCATCTATTTATAGAGGCACACAGACCCTTACTTATGGAAAGTTTTTAACACATGAAAAGTAATCAAATCATAGCTGATTCTATCTATGTTTCCAAAACCAAAATATTGTTCTGATGATTCCATCGCACACAGATAGAATTTTGGGATGGAGCCAGATCTGTTGGAAAGAGGGAGAGATAAGCTTTCCATGCTGTACTCACACATTCCAAAATGGACTCTTGATGTGAAATCTATGAGCATTTAAAGTCTGTCATGTCAAGCTGAATCAACGTCGGATTATTTTGATGATTGCGATGCGCACAGAAGGAATTTGGAGGTGGGGCTAAATCCATTGAAAAGTGGACGAGCTTTTCTTTCTATGCTGTATTTGCATACCTCAAACGGAGTTCGTATGCAAAAGTTATGCACATTTGAAGTCAAATCTGTTAGTCTAACTCTGAATTGATCCGAAGGCCGAATTGAATTCTAAAATATGTCCTTCTTGAGCTCTTGCTTGAATTGATTCAAAAGTGACGTGGTGATCTTGAGCAAGAGTTGGGGAAGGCATTGACTTAGTCTTGATATTTTGGTCGGCTTCCCTTTAGGTGGACCCCAACTACGAGCGCGTAGTGTTGATGTAATCCTCCTTATATAGCTGCACAAATATATATTTTCATTTTTAGATAGTATTATATTCTCATTTAAATCAAATTAAAAATGAAGAAATAGATTCACCTTTTGTTTATTCTTGGAAGCTATGGTCATATGCGTTTGTGGCGTGGTCATATCATCCTTCCCTTCTTGACAAAAAACCGTCATCGGTTTTAATAGATGTGTGATCTCACGTATTGCATGATCTTGATCATAAATATTGGTACATGACAAAGAATGCAATAAACTCTTATTATCTAATATCATAAGTTCTTTATCAAACAAAGTGAAACATCTTTGAAACGATCGTATCTGATTGGTAGTATTTTCACTGTATGGTATAAGAATTTTGTATGTATGTGTCTTGTCTGGCTCTCCTTCTTTAGAAAATTAGGTATTGGGTTGTGACCTGATTTTGTTGATCTCAATGATGTGCAATTTCATTGTTAATGCAAACGGAACAATGTTTGTGGTGTATGGAAGCAGCCACAACGCTCCCCTTCTTAAAAACTTTCCTGTAGCTCACAAATAATACTAGAGCAACTAGAAATATTAAGATTAATGTCATTAGTTTCCTCTACATGATAGTGTTCCTCTTCCAAAGTTGAACCTTTCAGTTCTAAAGTTATCCAAATTCGATGAACCATATAATTTGCCTTTTCATCATACTCGCTTATTAGGTAAAATTTATAACAAAACCATGAAAGAAAATTGGGAATCTCAAATAACTTTTTCTCTAAATGACTCAGATCATAAGGATGATCAATCTCAACATAACCTAAATTGTTCGAAGAATAAATCACATTCGTCTTATCTCTAGTATGTATCAATTGCACATAGATAGAATCTAAAGCATTTATTTTAGCACATGGATTTAGAATGAAAACAGGAAAAATAGGTTTAATTTCTAGTTATGTCAAAGATTTATGCAAGTAATTGGCACACAACTCATTTTCAACATTTAAATCAATGCTATCTGAATTCTCTACTTGAAATATGTGCATATCAGAATTATTTTTTACAAAGTTTTGCTCTAAAATAGCATGAATAGTGGACAATTATAGTTCTTCACAAGCAGACTCACCTTGAGTGATAATAGCACTATTATCTTTACCTTTTTGGCTCTCCTCACATGATGTAGAGGCATCTATCACTTCATCTTCCTTCTCAAGTAATGGAGTCGGTAGCTCAATTAGCTCACTCTTTTCTTTAGCATGGTTCTCGACTTTCTGCAAGTTGTTAGTCACAGAAAATGGCACAATCATATGTTTGCTCTTATGTGTCCTATCATCAAGCATTCTCAATTCTTCTTCAATCTGACTCTCAATCTTACAAGTAAGTATAAACAAATAAGAGAGAAAATTATAATCTTTGTGAACAAGAAGGTCTTGAATCTCCTGATTAAGCCTACTTAAGAATATATTTTCCATAGCTTCAGCATGTTCCTTTAATCCACAACGCAACGAACGAGTTTTTAATTCATGATAGTATTCTCTTACAGTTCTACAACCTTGTCTTAAATATTGTAATATTGCTAGCAAATAATCAGCATGATTTTTAGGAACAAATTTATCTCTCAAAAGTTTCTTCAATGCATTCCAAGTTTGAGACACTCTACCATGTCTACAAAGATATTTCCACCAAATTATTGCATTATCAATGAAAACACTAGTGGCAGCTCTAATCTTTTGCATATCAGACCAATTATAATATTCAAATTCATTGTCTAATGCTATCTCCCAGTCAATATAGGCATTAGGATAAAATTTATCAGTAAAGGATGGAAAAGCATACTTGACTTTAGTTAATGCATCATCATCGCGTACCTCTCTTTGTAACCTATACATACCTCGCTGATTTTATTGGAGTCGACGACGATCGGAACAATCAACTTTAGTGTAGCTAATGTAGTTGTTCTCGTCGATATCATCATCCTCATTCGACGAAGGGTTCGGAGGAAACAGTGCACGTCGAGTAGTTGGGGATGAACGTTTATCAAGATTCTCAACTCTGTTGTTGATGGTGGTGAGGGTCTTATTAAGCCGATCCAACACGCTGTTGGTCTCACGAAAATTCCTACTATGTTATCTTGAACCTGTCATGATTAGTAGAAAACAAGAAAATACACGAGCATTATGTAAGTCCCTATAAACTACTAGGAGTGGAGCTTGACAAGTCACACATATCTCAAATTGTTACTAAGCTCTTATAAGTTCTTACCAATGTAAACAGGTGGTGTAACCGGTGGCTGGTTCGTGATAAATCTGACTTGAGTGATGAGTGTGGTGATTACCGGTACGTCAAGACCTGTAACGGTTAGTAGTAGGTGTAGCTTGGAAGACTCTAGATATGTAGCAATGGAGAATAGTCGGTTAATTTTAGAAATTGCATGGAATTGAATTATAGTTCGTATCTAGCACTTAGCCTTATGTTGTTAATCAAAAAAAGGATAGAGGAAGGCTAAAACAAGTGTATATCAAATTATAGGAGTGGTAGATACAAGATAATTCAGTTGAATGCAATTGAAAGTGAAAAGCACAAGTATTGACCCAAATATGAGAATGGTAGATTTCTGTCCACTAGACAAGTTGTTGGTATTTTGATCGTAACTTTTTGTCAGTTAGCTATTTTTCAATGATTCTTTTTTTCCTTATTTACTAAAGGCTTTTTCTACAACTTTCCTGTTAGGGACAACTGCTGGAAACCGACAGAAAAATTCATACAAAAATCATAAGTGCTAACTATTGCAGATTCAAAACAGAAATTTGGGTCAACTTTCATCAAATATATCTTTTAATTGTTGAACTAGAATGAAACGAAAGTTTGCAGGTTGATGGATATTGAAGTTATGAGTCTAATGGAAGTGGTCTCACTCAAAAAGGAGCATAGAATCAAAAGTTATGATGTTTTTTGTGGTGGCTGCAGAAGAGGAAGTTTTCTGGCCGAAGTTGGAAATTATGGTTTGGTGTGTTCTTAATGGTTTTGGACGTGTGGATTTTTTTGGGAGTTTTATGGACCATGAATATGACTAGCAACAAGACAAAACTAAAACGAACGTAAATTCAATTTAGTAAACCGAAACTAACAAATTGGAAGGCACAACGGAATTTGGATAGCGGAATTTAACTCTTTTTGTGCTCTGTGCTCTGATACCAACTGATGAGGTATAGCCCGATCTTCCGATGAGAAGGATAACTTCAATTGTTGATATGACGTTGACGACGAGGCTACTTGACCCAGACGACCAAGTCTATCCTGCAATTGTTACACCACACCCTAGTCGATATCAACTGGGTCAAGAACGCGGTTGACCTGTACACGAGATTCAATTCCTGCGAGCAATCGAAGAACAAGATAAAGAGCAATTTGACTATTGCGAACATGAATGAAGAACACAAAGGGTTGAGGCCTGCAATCGCAGTTGTTGGTCTAGTCGACACAAGAACACACGATGATGTTTTACGGTGGAAAACTAATCTACACAAGCCTGTGTTACATGACCAATTAAGGCTCTATTTGTAGGGGCACGCAGGCCCTTACTTATGAAAAGTTTTGAACACATGGAAAATAATCAAATCATAGTTGATTCTATCTCTATTTTAAAAAAGGAAAGATTATTCTGATGATTCCATCGTGCACAAATGGAATTTTGGGATGGGGCCAGATCTGTTGGAAAGAGGGCTAGATAAGCTTTTCATGATGTACTCACACATTTCAAATGGCTTCTTGATGTGAAATCTATGAGCATTTAAAGTCGGTCTTGTCAAGATTGCGGTGTGCACAGAAAGAATTTAGAGGTGGGGCCAAATCCTTTGGAAAGTAGACGAGCTCTTCTTTCTATTCTGTACTTGCACATCTCAAACGGAGTTCGTATGCAAAAGTTATGCCCATTTGAAATCGGACCTGTCAGCTTGACTCCGAATTGATCCGGAGGCCGAATTGAATTCCAAAATGTGTCCTACTTGAGCTCTTGCTTGAATTAATCCAAAAGTGACGTAGTGACTTTGAGCAAGAGTTGGGGGAGGCATTGACTTGATCTTGATATGTTGGTCGACTTCTCTTTAGGTGACCCTAACCACGAGCGCGTAGCGTTGATGTAATTCTACTTATATAGCTGCACAAATATATATTTTCATTTTTAGATAGCATGATATTCTCATTTAAATCAAATTAAAAACGAAGAAATGAATTCACCTTTTATTTATTCTTGGGAGTTATGATTGTATGCGTTTGTGGCGTGGTCATATCAGAAGAAAGTGCAAAATCAGAAGCAAAGTATGAAGAACAATCTAATGATTCCCCACGAAAAGATGCATATTGTGATCCTATGAATGATCCAAGTTTAATGGCTTACAAGGTGAATTGTGACAACACCTCAATAGTAGAGAAAGGATAGTGGTGGAGTGTTTTTTGAATAGAGTACAAGATGAAAGATAAAGCATGCAAGTTGATCATAGATGGAGGAAGTTACACCAATATGATTAGTAAATATTTGGTGTACACTTTGGGGCTGTCCACGTGGAGGCATTCTCAATCACACCACGTGGAGTGGCTACACAACTCTAGGAAGCTAAAGATAACTTACAATAGGCATGTTCTGTTTGTTGTTGATGACTATGTTGACAAGGTGGATTACGACATCGTTCCAATGGATGCATGTGGGTTATTGTTGGGAAGGCCATGGCAATATGATCACTATGCTACACATGAGGGCCGGTCCAACACATATACTGTCATATATAGGGGAAAGAAGCATATGCTGAAACCGAAATTGGCTGGTACTATTTATGTTGATGAAGAAATTTCAGCAAAGAAGAGAAGCTCCCAAGATTACCCCAAAGCCGAGGACGGTTTTTCTTCAAGAAGGGAAGGATGATACGGGCCTAAAAACCATAAACACTTCAAGTAGTGTTAATTCTTTACTAGTCGGAGAAGTCCTTGTTAGTGTCGAGAGGGAAGTGAGGGAGGACGACATGGGAAGCTAAGAAGGACAAACTAGAAGCCGAGGCGAATCAATGCATGTGCGTACATCCAAATTCTTGGTATGAGATATTTGGATTTCACATATCTCTTAATTTAGCATTAACAAAATATTTACATGCAAGAATCTAGTGTTGAGTTTATTTACATGTCTAGTATTGAATTTCTAGTCGTTTCCTATTTACATGGCCAATTGCATGCCATGCATGGGCCATTATCGTTGCGAATGCATGCTGCCCGTGTGCATGTACTATACGTATGCATGTAGCTGCTGCGTACGTGTATTCGGTTTGGAGTCAAGAGTTTGTTTTCTAGTTAAGTGTTAGCAATATAAATAGATAAGGCCCTTGGCCATGTAATGGTAGACGTTTTTTTTGCATGAGAATAAGCCCTAGAAAATTGCCTGGATGGCAGCCATATTGTTGTGCGTGTTTGTGATTTTCTATTAGAAATTCACTATTGCGGCAAGAGCATGATTATGTGAATGAAGTTCGCAGACTGATCATCTTTTGATCTTTTCTTTTCTGTTCGTGACCTTGGTGTCCACGGGTGATGGAACTTTAATTGTCCAGATTGTTGTTGGTGAACAATGTGATGAGTGACTATTATGACTTGGATCAGCTTCCTTGTGTCATCAACAGATATGAATCTATAGCTACTACTGTTTTGGTGTTTTCTTGTCTTTGTTGCTGCTGCTCGGCAGATCTGGGAAGTTGTTAGATGTGCTGCTGCTGCTGCGGTGCTTAACTGTTACTGCTGTTGATCATCTACCGCTACTGCTGATTGCTATTCCTACTGCTGTCTCATGACGTGATCGCTGCTGTTGGTGGTGGGAGACAGGAGTTTCTACTGCAAAATAGGAGGTAGACCGCTGGACGTGTGAAAGAGAGGTGGAGGGTTGCTGCATCAACTAATGTTGCTATTGTTTGTTGGGAAAAGAAGGTACTGTTGGTTCCTAGTGCAAGCCAAGGGAATCAAAGACACCCGAACTTCTAGAATTAATTTGATTTGGTCGTTGTGTAGCTGCTGTTGGTTGATAGTACCGTGAAAGATCGAGCCACTTACGTACAAATTGGGGTTCTCTAATTTGTGCCTTATCACTTAGCTTAACCATAACCATAATCTAGTTATATTTTATTACTTAGCTTAACCATAACATAGACCTATAATTATGGTGTTCGCTAATGAATACGAGATTGGATGGACCTCAAGTCATGATCCATGTCAGATGACTGAGATATTGACCTACCGAAGGACCAAGGATGTCTCACTGCCTTCCACCGGAGGAGAAAGTGAGGAGTTGTGATTCCCAAAAGCAAAGGAGGGATGTTGAACCCTATGAGATCGTGTATAGTCACCAAGCTATCCAATTTTAGTAGCGTATTTCTCCTTCTATTTCATCTCTTTTGAAATTTCCCAATTAGGCCATATAATTATGTTGCATCTTTTTTTTCCAATGTGTATTTTCCCACTGGTGTTTGCATCAAAATGGAGACCCAATGGTGCTTGCATCGGGAGCTTTTCAAGGGGAAAAAGATGTTTCCTATTCAATTCTGCATTTATCTAAGCATTCACTCCATGATGTCAAACGATATGAAATGCTTGTAAAATAAATAGTTTTGTTCATGTCCTTCAATTTGTAGAGGATGCTGAAGAAGCGTCAATGTGCCAAAAATAGATGTAGCTGCATACTCAAGTGACTTTCTCGTAGCTTTTGGAGCATATAGACAGGAGGTATAGATGTATCTGGATTTTTTATTTAAATAATCCTTTTTAATAATATTTTATTAATATAACCTCTCGCCAAACTTATTTTGAAATCCGCTCCCCTTTTGACCATGCTATTAACCATGGCATGGCAAAAACACTATGCCACGCTGCCAATGTTGGCATGGCCAAAACTTGCCACGCCATTGGTAGTGGTGTGGTAGTATTATTTCGCCATACACGTGACAGTGACGTGGCCAAAAGGGCCATTTTTGGCTAGGTGTTGGACATATCCATTGCGTGGCGTGGTGCCATCGTCATTAGCATGATAAAAATAGTCAGATTTGAAAATAAGTTAAACGAGAGATTATTAGTCTTTTTGTAAAAAAGGTTCACATGATAAAAAATCACAAATCTGAAACTATATCTGGTGGTATATCACTATATCTGAAACGTATACTGGATGTGCAGATATATCACTACCCAAAATAGGACGTTGAAATGGGACACCAATGTACCTAGGCACCATGATTTGAAATGTGCGAATTCTATTCAAATTCAGGTATATTTTTTAAAACTTTTAGTTTTTGGGTATATACTCGTCTATAACAATACAAATAATATGCATACCTTTGAAAAAACACTTGAATTCAAAGATTTTGAGCAAATTTTGATCATACGATGTCGGGACCCAAATGTGCAAATCTAGACCTTCTATGTAATATGCACTAGTCCAGGATCAAGCTAGTGCACACAGTTATAACATCGATGAAATATCATCCATGCACACGAATAACAAAGAAAGTAGCAAATTTTATTAAATAATTGAATTGTGACCTTATGGTCAGAGTTTACATTTATTAGCCATGCGGGGCTTGACTAAGAAATAACTATAGCCGAAAAAATAAAGATATCTACGAAGCTAACCCATCCGTGTGCAAAAAATGAGCAGTATTGTATATAGCAAGGACAATCTTCAAGGTACTCCTTTGGGAACAACTCGTTAGTGGTGACGTCACTTTTATCTCCAGCAATTGAGTAGTATTGTATATAGCAAGAATAAGTACATGAAGTACTTAGCAAGTTGTGCAAACAAATGCAAATATGTGTGTGTGTGTCTACAAGGCATTGTATAAAGGATGGCTGCTATGGTTTATTTTGTAGAAAGTGACATTCGTATTTAAATACAATACATAGATTGTAAAGCACATGTTAAAAATGGATAATAAATAACTGATAAGTAAATGACAGATGAAATAAATAATCAGTGAGGTATCACCATACGCCCATCCAAAGGTTCCATCTAGCCACTGTTACCAACCATTCTTAAGCTTACTTTTCCAAAATCCTCTCCCAATGTTGTTTACAAAATTCTAACCCTTGTGTGAAATTCCCTAGGATTGCTCATGACCAGGGGCACGACTATTCAAATAGTTTGGTAATACTCTACAAAGGTTGTACAACTTTACCTACATGATGTGATCAACTTGTAATGTCTTCGGAATAACATGCTTCCTTATGTGTGTTTGACCAAGAAGATCTCAACAAAGCTCGATGGTGAAACACAACCTTTAGCATGGCTTCTACCAACGGCCTTCCACCCCAAACCAAGCTGGAATATGGAGCTAAACCTACACCATGGCTAATCTACCATGTGGCCATCCACACCATGACCCATCCCGGTCGTACGAAAGCTAGAACTCAGTAAATTATTCAGCTAGGTCTATTACTAGACATATGGTTGTACGGTAAGACTTAGTTCAATGACGCACATGGTTCACTCCTTAATTAACCCAGGCAAGACTCGTATTGGATCAGTGCTACAACACATCAATGTTTCACTCTATGAGTCCAAAACCAGTTTTGTTACCTAACAACTAATGACATCCACATCCTATGGCTCCCACATTTTTAACAACAAGGGCAACTACCACTTGTTTATCATAAACAATAGGACTCGAATTAAGGTGAATTTAGGAAGAAGAACGGGCTCAATCGAAGCTAGAACGTAAGAAAATAGTCTCAAAAGCTTGGACAAAGAAAAAGACAAGAGAAAAGAGAATTATGCAGCTGACTAGTGGGTCCCAAGAATATTCTAGCACCTTTCTTTTTTGGATTTTTGGAAATGCTTGAGTGGCTAACAATTGGGGCCCATGATCTGTGGATCAAGTCCACGAGCTAGGATTGGTTCATGGTGAACCGGGTGTATAGGACATGGGCTAATGTGTGGGGCCCACACATCACTGGCTTAGGTTTTGGATTTAGGGTTTGGGTTTTTGGATCTGCCATGCGAGCACCACAAAGCTGATGGGGTGACAATGTGATGGTGAGGTGGCATCTTGTAACATCATGATTTTCAGTGCTTTTCTGAATTTTTTAAAATAACATTAACCATTTGGATTTTTCTTGAATTAATAAAGCTTAATATAAATTTTTGGATAGTAAAAGGATTTAATATAAATAAAATAAATATTAATTCAATTAAATAAAAACCTATTTTATTTGGGTTCCTTGTGTCGTAAGGAATTTTTCATATTTTTTTTGGATTTTCATAGTTCGTCTGCTATTTATTGGTGCTCAATTTAATCTATCCCAATTTATGGAATTCTGAAGTTCCCCGAAATTCCAAAATATCCAAATCTCTAGAAAGTATCCATTCTATTTTTCTGGGTCTAACATATTTTTCTTAGCCTATCTTTTCTTTTATTTTCTTTTTTCCTTGCTTTCTCTCCGTATTTTCTCTCTCCTACCATAGTACTATTCACATGCGTGTATGTGTGGTTACGGTTCATCACCTTCAAGCTTGATCCAGGAACTTGATCCTTCCTCCCAAGCTAACTTCTAAACTGGACCTTATCTCCATGTCTCGCCAACACAAAATTTGTTTCAAATCACATAAGGAATTCATTCCTTCTAGTCCCTTCATGATTCATTCATCCTTTTACTTTTTATCTCGTCCTTTTTCAAACTGACTTAAAACTGAGTCCCACAAAATTGAGTTCGTTCCTATCTCTTCGAGCTCTTATATACGACCCTATGACCCCTCTTAACCCTTTTCAACCGCTGCCAAATCTTCTCAAACCCCAGAACACCGTCACCACTGAGAGCCCTCTATATTTGAAATTATTCATCGCTCCAACTCATGTTCTGAGCACTTCGATTATTTTCTTTGGCAGTAGATGATTAACAGTAACCGCATGTGAATAATACTGTGGAAAATGGAATAAAAGAAAATAAAGGACAAGAAAAATAGAACATATATTTTTCTAGATATTTGAATATTTTGGAATTTGAATTTTTGAATTTTGGAGTTTCGTGGAACTTTAGAATTCTAGAAATTGCGATAAATTAAATTGAGCTCCAATAAATAGCAAACAAACTCCAAAATTCCAAAAAATTTATGATATAAAGACCTAAATAAAATTGGTTTTTATTTAATTGATGTTTTTATTTCATTCATATTAAATCTTTTTAATTTCTAAAAATTCATATTAAGCTTTACTAATTCAAAAAAATCCAAATGGTTATTTTTATTTTTAAATCTGTAAAAAGGCATTGAAAATCAGGATGTTACAAACCTCCCCTTAAATAGTATCTCGACCCTAAGATTTAAGCTCACTACAATATTAGGTTACCTGTGGCGATGTTGGAGATAACATTGTTTGGGCTTCTTCTTGCAACACTTTGTGATACGTAGCTTCCTTGAGCTAACGATGCTCCATGGCTTGCTCCTGGTGAAAAGGACTTGGTAGGGGTACTTCTAAGATTGAATGGGATTGGTGTGAGTGCTTGACTTTTCTACGGACATTTGCAAGCGAAATGACCTAGCTCTTGGCACTTGAAACAAGTAGGCGAAGCTGTAGGGTTAACACTCCTCTGTGGCTCATTGCTGACATTGATAAGGTGTGGTCTTGAAATATCCTGATGAGGCATTGGATCTGGAGTCCTAAAATCTACTTGCTGAGGTACACAAGCTCGCTGGTATGTGCTGATTTTGGCCCTCTATGGCTGGTGCAATTGAGCTTCTTATTGAAACATCTTACTCTTCTGGGATTCATACAGTTGACTTTGAGCTTCTTCTTGAACTAGGGCCATGTTCACCATGTGCTGAAAAGTTATGAAATCATTCAACACCATTTGTACTTTGATGTTGGGGTCAAGTCCTTCCATGAAACACCGAATCTTTGCTCCATCCATTGCAACATCTTCTGGTGCATACTTGGATAGCTGAGTAAACCTATTTAGATACTCTAACACACCGAGATTGCCTTGCTGCAATTTTGGAATTATCTCTTCTTCATCTCCATCATTCCCATTGGAATGTGTGTAGTGTGAAAGACTTCAACAAATTTAGTCCAAGTGATGGCATGCACATCCTAGTGAGTAGCACAAAATTCTTCCACCAACTAGCAGCAGTTCCTTGTAGTTGATGAGTTATGTACAACACTTTCTCATGGTTGTTGCATTGGGCCAAGATCAAAGATTGCTTTCAATCTATTTTTTGTATTACTCTAAACTATTGCTTTCTACAAAATAACCACTCAGCCATTATTTGATAAGCCTTGCATCATTATATATTGCATCTTGTTACAAATGACTTGGTGAGTACTCTATGTACCCACGGCTATATCCTTTGTTGCTCAGTTGTTGAAGGAGAACCATTTCAGATAGAGATGGAGTACTTCGATGTCTTCACAGATTAGGACTTTGCTCCCCAGTCTATTGCCTGTAAGCATATTAAATGACTACTATACTTATCTTTATTTTCCACTACAAGATTTTGCTAAGCCCTTTAGGCTAACAGTTATAAGCTTGATCATAAGGTCGTTATTCTGATAATTAATAATATTTGAGTTTTCATAGTTATTCATAATTATGGTTGATATTTCATCAATGTTTCAATTGTGTGCATTAGCGTGATCCTGGATTAGTGTAGAATACACAGAAGAGTTAGGATTTGCATATCCCAGTCTCGACACATCCAGCGTGTATGACCTTGGCAGCAGGCAGTGAACGACGTGACATGGTAGTGCCTATGAGGTCGGCAACAGATGGCGTGGCTCCAAGGATCAATGCAGCACGATCTAGAGAGGAGGAGGAGTGTGATCTTGTGTGGTGGTGAATGGGTCCCAAATGTCATCGGTGAGAGTGGTGCGGCCATGATTTGCTGCAGAGGTGGCTCAGTCTATGATGGCATCAACACTCTGGAGGGTTTCTAGTGATTGTAGGATGGGGAAGAGGTAGAGGACAGCAAGGGGATCCTGATGGTGGTGATGGTGATGACAGGTGCTCACCGGAGGAGGAGATCAAGGTTGATGGAGCTCACGACGGTGGTAATGGCAGCGATGGCAATCCGAGCTCTGAATCCAGCGATTGTGGCACTACTCGAGGTTGCAGTCTAGTTTAACCTCGGAACCATGCCCGTCCATGGTCAAGCTTCAGTATCTGGTAGGGGATATCAGACCCCTCAGGAAAACAAGGTGGCCTCGACACCTAATCATGGCCGTGTTAACCATATCACTACCGAGGAAGCTCAAGAGGTTATAGGAGTTCTGATGGGTACGTTATCTATCAAATTAGTACCTTCACATATACTCTTTGATTCTGGGCTTCACCTTCTTTCATAACAAGGGGATATGTAGATAAACTTAAGTTGCCTACTTATAGTTAAAGAAATCAGTGGTACTTAGTTCACCTGGAGGATTTATCACTACCACATTGGTAAGCCCTGGGATAGAAATTATCATGGAAGAATTTGGATTCCTAGCAGATCTGTTAGCATTAAATTCCCAAACCCTGGATATCATATTCGAAATGTAATGGTTGATAAGACATCAAGGTGTGTTAACTGTGCCACCAGGAAAGTAAGCCTGACCAAATGCCCAGAGTTGACCGTAGAGGTTAAGGTGGATCAACCGTATAAATGGGCTCATGCAGTATATCATTGAGACAATATGCTCCTAGAAGGTATGCTTGTAGTACATGACTACCTGGAGGTTTTTTCAGAAGAATTACCAGGCATACCACCTAATTGAGACGTAGAGTTCATTATTGATCTGAAGCCTGAAACAATCCCTATTGTCAGCCGACCATACATAATGCTAGTCGATGAACTAGAAGAATTGTAGAAACAAATTTATGAATTACAAGATAAGGGATTCATCAGACCAAGTCCCTCTCCCTGGGGTTCACCAGTTTTGTTTATAAAGAAGAAGGATGGCACCACACAATATGCGTAGACTACAGATCCCTGAATGAAGTAACTATCAAAAACAAGTATCCACTACCCCGCATAGATGATCTATTTGATCAACTTGCTGGTGCCATCATGTTTTCCAAGATAGATCTATGGTTAGGATATCATCAACTAAAGATCAGGGTGAAAGATATTCCCAAAATGGCGTTCACCACCCAATATGGCCTGTACGAGTTTATGGTCATGTCTTTTAGACTGACAAATGCCCCAGCTTATTTAATGAATCTCATGAATAAGGTATTCATGGAATATCTAGATAAATTTGTGGCTGTATTTATTGATGACATTCTTATTTATTCAAAGAATACTGAAGAACATGCCGAGCATCTGCGGTTAGTGTTGGAGAGACTTAAGGAGCACCAGCTATACGCTAAGTATAGCAAATGTGAATTCTAATTACATGACATTAGTTTCCTTGGACATATTGTGTCAGCCGGAGGAGTAGCAATTGACCCAACTAAAGTAGAAGTTGTTTTGGAATAGAAGCAGTCTACTTCAGTGACAGATGTACAGAGTTTCCTTGGATTAGCTAGATATTACAGGTAGTTCATTGAGGGATTCTCTAGCATTACTAGACCCTTATGACTCAGTTACTCAAAAAGGAGAAAAAGCATGATTGGATGGAGGCTTGTGAGAAGAGCTTTCAGGAGCTAAAGAAAAGACTAACCTCCGCCCCAGTATTTGTACTACCTGATATACATGAAGATTTCAAAGTATACTATGTTGCTTCACGACAAGGTCTGGGATGTGTACTCATGCAAGGAGGAAAGGTCGTGGCTTATGGCTCGAGACAACTTTTCCCATGTGAGGAAAACTACCTAACCCATGATTTGGAACTAGCCTCAGTAGTGCATGCATTGAAAATTGGCAACATTACCTAATTGATAATCATTGCGATATATACACCGACCACAAGAGTCTCAAGTATATCTTCACCCAATCAAATCTCAACCTGAGACACAGAAGATGGTTGGAGTTAATTAAGAACTATGACCTAGGTATCCACTACTATCTTAGAAAAGCTAATGTAGTAGTTGATGCCCAGAGCCGCAAGGTGTATTGTAGTAATGTAATGGTTCAAGAACATCAACCTAAGCTTTATGAAGAATTGAGAGCACTCAACCTAGATATAATAGAGCAAGGTACCATAGCTGCAATGGAGATACAACCAAATCTGGAAGATCAGATCAAGGCCGCCCATGAGGGAAATTCAAGTGTCCAGCGGTTCAAGCACCTCATGTCGAAGGGAAAGGCTCCCAAAATGATTGAAGACCCTCAAGGAATTGTATGGTATGGAAGCATGTATTCGTTCCCCATCAAAAAGAGATTAAGGAGGCCCATAATTTAGCCTATTCCTTGCATCTAGGAAGTGCCAAAATGTACCAGAACATGAAACAAGGGTATTGGTGACCCCGCATGAAGAGAGACATTGTTGAATATCTAGCATACTGTGATGTGTGCCAAAAAGTCAAGGCAGAGCATCAGAGACCAACAGGACTATTGCAACCTCTTCAAGTTCCCCAATGAAAGTGGGAGAAGGTAGGAATGGATTTTATCACTGACTTACCCCAAACCAAATCTAGATATGATTCAATAGGGGTTATAGTGGATTGATTAACAAAAGTTGCCAACTTTATTCATGTGAAAACCACATTCAAAGGAGGACGCCTGGCAGAGTTATATATGTCCTGTATTGTATGTCTACATGAAGTACCTAAAAGGATAATCTCAGATCAAGCTTCCCAATTTACCTCACATTTCTTGGAATCCATAAACAGATGGTCAGACTGAGCAAATTAACCAAATCCTTTAATACATGCTCCGAGCATGTGCCATATAATTTGCTAAAGATTGTGCCATATGCTGAGTTCTCCTACAATAACAGTTGTCAATCCAGCCTAAAAATGTTCCCATTTGAAGCACTTTATGGCAGAAAGTGCTACACCCCATTACATTGGACTAAAGTAGGCAAAGGATATATCTTCGGATCATAAACTGTAAAGCAAGCTAAAGAATAAGTATGGTTAATCAGAGATCATTTGTAGGTAGTCTAATTAAGATAAAAGAGCTATACCAACAACTAAAGGAGAGAGTTATACTTCGAGGTTAGTGACCATATATATCTGAAAGTATCTCCACTTTGGGGAGCTAGAAGATTCAAGATCAAAGGCAAGATAGCGTCGAGATATGTGGGACCATTTCCAATCATCGTGAAGAAAGTCAAGATGGCCTACTAGCTAGAATTACCCGCAAGTCTAGTTGATATACATGATGTATTCCATGTATCACAACTCAGAAAGTGTCTTTGAGTGCCAGAAGATCAAGCCCCACTAGAGGAGGTTGATTTGCAGAAGGATTTAGCATACTAGGAGCGCCCTGTCAAAATTCTAGATATAGTGGAAAAAAAGACAAGAAATCAAACCATTTACTTATACAGAGTTCAGTGAAACAATCACACGAAAGAAGAAGCCACTTGAGAACAAGAAGAACAACTAAGAAGAGATTACCCCTATTTATTCTCAGATTTGGTGGAATCTCTGAGTCGAGATTCTTCTTTTGGGACTTGTAGCATCCTAAAATTTAGGATGTTAAAAATCTGTAATTTTCAAAACTTTTTGTAATGCATCTCATTTGCATCTGGCTTTTGTTGGAATTTCTCTAGTTTTGATTAAGGTTCCAATAAATAAAGAGATCCTTGAAAAATATAATTATAAATAACAGGTGTAAATAATAAGAATTTGATTTAAATCATAATATGAATATGAAAAGATGATCCAACAATTAAGGTAGGAGAATTTGTAGTAAAAATTTTATTAAGTATAAGGCCAGGTGTAAAAAGAAAATATAAAAGCAAGCATATATTTGCGAAAATTAAATCATGATCTTGGCCCTACAATAAGTAAATAAAGGGGGATTAGAATCAAGAAAGAAGATGTCAGACTGGTTATTGGCATTTGAAAGAAAATGCACAAACTGAGATTAGTCGTATCATAAAAGTAGTTGATGTTTAAAAACCCTAGTAATAAAAGGTGGGGAAATCATAGTTGGAAACTTTATAAACCTAAAGGTTAGGGTGTTTGGCAAAATGGATTTAAAGCAAAAACTAGAATAAAGAATCAATCCAAAATCCGTAAATTCCAAGAAAGAAAGGAATTGCAAATTAAGAACCTCAATGAATATTTAGTAAAGTCTATGAAAATAGCATGAAGCAAATGCATTTGTGAATTTAACCCTAAATATGAAGTTTGCATTAGCTTGAGTTAAGAATTTGAAATGAAATTCAAACAAAAGTTTATATGAAAATTAGAAAATATGTAAAATTAAATTGCGCTTGGCCCATTTTGCCTTCTGGCCCATTGGCTCATGGGCCTTGGCCCATTTCCCCTCCCCTTGCCTTGGCTAGCCTGGTAGTGCCAGAGCGTGCCTAGTGTGCCAGCAATGCGCCCTAGCCATGCCCCTACCATGATAGCCATGTCACTGCCCACACCAACTTGTCGCTTGGCCATAACCGAGCCAACCTAGCGTGCGCACCACCCTCGCCTCACTGTCACTAGTGTCTTCCCATGCATGCCCGTGTTAGTACTATTCCTCCCATGCATTACACCGTGTACCGCCTCATCAGCTGTGTCACGCCAAAAGGAGCCGCAACATTTGACTTGGGCTTACCGTCGCTTTTGCACCTAGTTCACATTGTGAGTACACCTCATCATCCCGCTCAAACAGCCCCACCGTGCTGGCTTCGCCCTACCACCCTGTCGAATCACGGCAATGACCATGCCGAAGACTGCCCGAGAGAGAAGCTCCACCCTTTGCGCTACCAAGCTCCACCTGCCCACCCTATCTCCTATATGCCATCACCTCCATTGCCCTATGGCCATCCCTTGGGTGATGACAACGAGAAACGACCCCAGGACACCTCATCGCCTCCACCTCATTTGGCCCACGCTGCCTGGTCCCCTCACGGCCTATAAATATTGAGGCATGAGTCCAACATGATTGCTACACCCCACTGTCTCTCCTCCACTGAATCGAGCTCTGCTGGCCCGTGGCTCGCCAGAGTGATCCTTCGCCTCCAACACTGGCCAAGACCTCCCCCGTCGTGTCGATGAGCTAGAACTCAATTCAGCTAGCATAAAGCTTCACTAGCCCTCACTGATGACATCCCTACTCTTTGATTGAAGCAGGGATCGCTGTACATCACCGGTGTTGTGCTCTGTCTAGCACCATTGCGGGTCCACGATGCCAACCATCCTCAGCCACCCCAAGCGCCGCCAACACCTCAGGTAGTCTCGTGCTAGTCCCTAGAAGCTCCAGTAGCTTGGAATCAAACCTTGATGCCATGTAGCACCCGAATGCCATGGTCCCTATTTCACTGCAACTAGAGCTCACTGTCGGTCATTTCGCCGACCAAATTGAGCCATGTAAGTTGACTTGTAGGTGCATGTGGCAACAAGGACTTCATTTTGATCATGTTTGCAAGCAGCCAGAGGCCCCATAGCTAGCGACGAGCCCTTCTTTCACCAGTGAGAGGAAGACGTACTGATCACACGTGCTTATATTCAAATATGAGGTTAATTAGGGTTAATGACATCGTTTAAAGTTTTATCACCCACTGACATGCGGTCCCTATGTTTAATTAGTGTGGAGTCTATGATATATGGGCCCTCCTATTTAAAAATCCTTTTAAAATGCATTTAAGTAATATGAATCACTGACATGTGGGCCAAAATTTACTGTTGGTATAGTAGCTGACTTGTTGAGACCCGAATATGCAAATCCGGACTCGCTGTGTATACTGCACTAGTCTAGAATCACGCTAGTGCACACAGCATAACATAAATAAAATATCAACTATATACACGAATAAAATAAAGGAAAAGACTCAAATATTAAAAATTATCATAGTACGACCTTATAGCCAAACTTACAACTAATAGCCTGAAGAGCTAAAGAACTAGCAGCGAAAAATAGCAATTAAGTATATAAGCTACTCGACATGACCACAGACAATCGACTGGAAAGCAAAGGCCTAATTCGTGAAGTCGTCGAAATATCCCCCTCTGGTACCGCCTGCTGATATAGCTTCTCCTCCTCAACTAAGCAACAGTGGGTATAAAACCGTGAGTACATTGGTACTCAGTAAGTCGTTTGTAACAAATAAATACAATATAATATACAAAGCTTACCAATGGAGGGCTGAAAGGTTAATTTGCAGAATGTAATAATTTAAAGTAAATACAGTAAATATCGTCCAAATTTAAGTACTTAACATTATTTAGGTGAGACTTTCACATCACTCGAAGTGAATCCACACTTCCCCCTTTACTTTACGATTACTTGCCTAAGTGAAAATTAATTTTATATAACCAACACCAATGACACACCAATGTCATAGCACACAAATTTTATAACTGTGGCTCCAACCATGATTCAATATCTTATTAAGTCAAATTAATTAACTGATCACATGTGATGATGAACCTATCAAGACTAAGCATGGCTAAGCAATTTTTATTGTGCAATCCATATGATAATTAGTATGATATCACTAAATAATTTTCTATCTTATGGAAATAATGGCATCATGGTATTCAAATTATCAAAAAGAGATTAATCAATTAGGATGGTAACTACCAATTACAAGAATTTGTAATAAAATAGCGATGCAAGATAATTTAAAATAAAATAGATAAACAATTGATTAAAAACTAAGTTCAACATGATCAAAACATATGACTTGCCTTGGCCTTACTCAGTTATGAACTTCCGATCTTCTGGTGATGCTCTCACTCCTTCGAAGACGCGATGTAATGAGAAAGAAAATGACCGAGGTACAAAAATAAAATCAAATAAAATGCAAATAAACTCCAAAAACTTTAAAACTAGCACCAAAAGTTAGAACTTGATTTTAGATGAATTTAAGAAAAAGAACGTGGTCAATCGGAGCTAGGACAAGGAGAACGAACTCTTGAAAAATTAATCTAAAGAAAAATAGTAGAAATTCAGAAAAGTTACCGTGCTGTAGACTCAGTGCACGGAATAGTAGGTTCACGGTGGACTTGGCTCACGGAATAGTGTGCGGGCGGCTGGGCTTGCTGACATGGCGACTAGGGCTGACAGGCAGCTGACTAGACTGACACGTGGTCAACAGCTGGCACTAGGGCTGACATGGCTGATGATGTGCTGGGTGACACGGTTGACACGTGGCATGCTAACGTGTCATCCAACATGTCATCTGGGTGGCTCAGGTGCTGATGTGGCATGACAAGTGGTGACTCGTGGAACCTAGGGCTAAGGTGGCTCTAACGTAGCTGTTGACTCGGCTAAATCCGGCTCACGGGTTCATGGAACAATACTGGCTGACAGGTGGGACTGGCTTGTCAGTCTCTCTGCTCGCGTTGACTTGGTTCATCGAGAAGCCAAAAGGTCACAGGGGCATGGGTGCAGCTGGCGTCAGCACTGATGTCAGCGCGACGCGCGGACTAGGGGTGGCAATTGTGCCCATTTACTCGCGTGTCCGTGGGTAAATACCCTAATAGAGCCGAGTATGGGATGTATTCTTTACCCACGGGTATGAAAATGGGGGAATTTTTTTGCCCATCGGGTAAACGGGTAGTGCATGGGTAAGTTCCACCCGTACCCGTCTCGCCTGTTTACCTGTGAGTCTACAATCTAACAGATGGGTCAGCCCAACAGTTAAAAATCAAAACAGTCTCTCCCAAAAGCCCAAGACCCCAACCCTACTCCCCAACCCCAAGAGAAGCGCCGACCTCAACTCATACTCGGATTCCTCGGTCAGTCCTCAGTCCTCAACTCTCCAGTCTCTCTCTAGCCCCGCTCCTCCCTCATCACTTCCGATCCAGATCTGGACCTTAGTCCTCCGGTCCTCACGACCATCCCTCGCCTCTAGTCCTCCTGGCCATCCCTCGCCTGAGTCTGTGAGTTGCCTCCCACCCGGTCGGCTGCTGCCCCTCCCCTACCCGGCCGTCTGCCGGCTGCGCGCCTCGGCCCACACTGCCACTCGCCGCCTCGCCAGTCCCCACCTGGCCGGCTGCTCACCCCCTACCCGGCCGCTGCCCCTCCTCCCGCAAAGCGAAGCTTCATCCTCTGGAAGTCCAGATCTAGTCACCCGCCATCAAGCCTCCTCCTCGCGGCCACATCTAGAGGTGTAAGCGGGCGGGCGGGCGGGAAGCCTCGCGCCCGCCCGCCCCGCGAACCCGCCCCGCCCGCCCGTTTAGCTGGCGGGGAGATCGCCGTCCCCGATCCCTGGGACTGACTCACGGGTCCTCATGGGATTAAAAATTAATTTTATTGTTTAAAAATAAATTTTTGATTTTATTTATTAATTTATAATTACTTAAGCATATTATTTTTAAAAATATAGCTTCAAAATATATATTCTAACATATAAATTCAAGTTTTAGTCTAAATATACAAGAAAAGAATACAATCTCTTATATTAAAAATAATAATCTATTATTAAATATATTTATTTTTATTTTTTATCGGGTCCCCGTGGGGCCCCGCAGGGCGAGGATGACCCCCGTCCCCGCCCCGCTAGCTTCGCGGGGCCCCGCCGTTTCGCTGGGATATTACCCCGGCCCGCCCCACGGGATATTCCTCATGGAGGCCCCGCTGGGAAATTGCCACCCCTAGCTACATCCCTGGCCTCCCGCCCAGCCGGCTTTAGGTTCTCCCCTTCCCGCTTTAAGCAGAACTTCCAGCTCGCACTAGTATGGCTTGCTTCTAATCCATATTTTGGATTAAAGCAAAGGACACGGTGGTTAGAGGCTCTTCTAGTATTTGTTTGAGAGGACTTATGCTGGAGTTTGTGTGACATACTTGAATAATTACGTAGTTAGGTTAATTTTTCAAAGGGATGAATTGCATTTTGTTGTACTGTGGAGTAGAACCAAGCACTGTTAGGCTGGTAGAGGGCACCGTTGAACACCCCATGAAGGCGTAGCTCTTGGCCAAATTTACTTATTAACTAGTATTTGTTGCTTGTCAGCTAGGAGTTTAACGAGATGAACACACATAGAATTTTAGCACCGCAATTGCCTAGTACCTTTTTGGAGTTTAATTTCTGTTGTTCAACTCAACAAAGTGAGCTAATGTCAATACAAATACATGCTCATGGTAGGCAACAACCTGCTTCCATAACTCACGCCATGATCCATCCACTATACTCGTCTACTAACCAAGAACTCAACGCTAAATGCATGCTAGACCTGGCTACCATGCATATCCATGCAACTAACTAATCTACTAACTAAAGACACGTGCATCCTGCCATGCCGGGCTACTAATGTGGAGCGTGTGGCTGAAACATGCAGGCCACACTTGCTATATGCACAGACATGCAACTCTAATGCACATTTAACACGAACACAACTTAATTATATCCTTAACAATAACAAAACGAAGTAACTTGTGTTTGGTCAATATAAAAAATCACGTATATACAGTCCTAACCAACAACGAACCGACATCAAACGCACTCTCACATAACTCGAGGCAGAAAACAAAAGACAAGCTAGATGCCATTAGGCATTACCACCATCACCATGTCATTCTTGCTACAAGAATTAATCAAGTACCTCATCTGCAGTCAAATGCCCTACCAATTTGAGAGGCAGAGAGATCAGTCGATTAGCTCTACAACCATCAGGGAAACCTAACATCAGATCCAGATTCCCACATATGCACATGATTTTACAATCTATAGCAACAAACTCTGATTAGATTTTCTCTCTGTGTAGGACTCTTTTTCATCGCCCTATATATGTACCTTAGTAGTCCATAGAAAGAGATATGCTTATTAGAAGTGCTCCATTGTACTTTCTTCTCATTATAGTGTTTTGCTTTCGAGCGTTCGTGGTTTTTCTCGCAATGGTTTTTCACGTAAAAATTTTATATCTCTCGTCTCTATTTTTCTATGTATTTTTTGTAACAAATAGTATCAGAGCCAAGAGCATAAGATCCTAGCCGCTATCCCCGGGAGGATGCTACTCCCAGGGGCAGCCATCCCACGGTGACATCCAGCTCGACAACTCATGTCTACGGCAAATGCCTCTCATCGAACCTGAGGCGGCTCGTTTTCTTTTCTGAGCTGAAGCTGTGCTGAGCAGCCTCGATCCATCGAGACGTGACTGAAGAAGCAAAACCGCAGCAAGCAAACATCAGCAGAGAAGGATCAATCACAACGAGAGAAGAAAAAAGTCACCGAGCCATACAGCATGCATCCGCTCCACAGAGAGAGCACAACAATAAAGCACTGACCTAGTTTTTCGTCGGTTCACTGGTCTAAGCAGCATCTTGATTCTTCATCCATCGATCCAAGCGACGTTTCCTGTGTGAATTTAAGACGCAGAAAGAGATTTTAGCATATCTATGAGGCGATTTCAGCTCTATGTATGTTCTTATTAGAGGAGATATTCATTGCAATTTAAGTTATTATGCCCATTATTTGCGACATTCATGTGGGATTAATCAATAGCGATTTTATTGATGATACATCGTCTTGTATGGGTTACTGCGACAAGATCCGCACATGAGGAGTCTAAGGTAGTGTTACAAGTTTTTTAACACAACTTGGGTACACTTAATCGAGGAGATTTTGAAAAAAATAATGTTAGTTGTGAGAACAACTGAATTTGGTGTTTTATTCACTGTTTGATGACACCCTGATGGTAGATAGCATAATACTCTATGGAGTTTTGCTATTTGAAAGTGAAGGTTTTGCTCTGATTTCAGTTTGAGATGAAGGATTTAAGCGTAAGAAGGACTTTAGTTTTGCGTGGATACTACGTCTTTCAGTTATCGTAGCTCGATATGAGGGGTCTGTTGAACTTTATTCTCCACTGACGGCACAAGAGTTTCTTTCATCTAGACAGTTTTACGGGAGCAGTTTCAACTATATCATAGAATTTAATTACTTTTAAAGCCAGCAGTTTGACGTATGTGATGGTTACACATGTAATAAGACTGTTTCAGTCTTTCTTGTTGAAGAGTTGCTCTTTCAATGAGTGTTGTTTACCGAGTTTTGTGTTCCAGGTGGAGCATGTCAGATTCTATTATGAATTCTTCGCTATCTATTCAGCGTCACAAGTGATATGTTGGTTTATGCCATTCGACAATTGAGCATTCACTTCAAGAGGTCAGTTGCACATACTCAGACTTTGCTGGGATTATGAATTGTTGATCCAAATTTATCCGTCTACTTTGTTAATAGCTATTTGTTTAGACGTGCTGGTCGGTTGCTCAATTTTATTTCACAAGAAGTATTTGGACAAGACTGTTCCAGTCTTTCTACTTGAAGATTAGTCCGATGGACTTTTAGCACACAAGGTGTTCGTGCTGATTTTATTGAAGAAGTTTATCACATACTTCAACTATCGGAGGGAATTTGGCTTAAGATGGAGATTGTTAAAGTTGATCCAAATTCGTACCGTGTCCATGTAGGACACTGCATCGTCTCATACTAGACGTGGCATGATAGGTATCTAGACCATGCACAGGTTGTATCAGACATGGTGTCAATCTGTAGCAACCGACTCTGATTCAGTTTTCTCTCCGTGTGGGACTCTTTTCCCTCGCCCTATATATATACCCTAGTAGTCCATAGGAAGAGATGTGTTCCATTAGAAGAGTTCAATTATAATCTCTCCTTATTATAGTGATTTGCCTTCGAGCGTCTGTGGTTTTTTCCCATTAGGGTTTTCTACATAAAAAATCCATATCTCTTGTCTCTATTTTTCTATGTATTATTTGTAACATATATATATATTCGAGCTTAATTACCATCTCGTCATAGAAGTCTGGCCAGATAAAAGCTAGTAAGGCTTGGCACACTGGATAGCCAGTCGCTCAACCTGAATCTTGTCAAAGAGCGGGACGCGGCCAAAGCGAACAGAAGAAGATAGTAGCCGCAGAAGATCTTGAGCGTCCTGAGCTACGAGTGTGGTGCATCTATCTTGGGCACTGTCGAGACCCGAATATGCAAATCCGGTCTCTCTGTGTAAACTGCACTAGTCCAGGATCACGCTAGTGCACACAGTCGATCATAGATGTCATCACAGTCATACACACGACAATAATAAGGGAAAACTAGAATATTGATAAAATATCAAGGTACGACCTTATGGCCAAGCTTACAATATCTCTAGCCGGAAGGGCTTAACAAAATAGCAGCGGAACTCCAAAATAAAGCGTAGCGACCAATCGACAAGCCACAAAGCTATCAAGTGGAGAACGGCCTAATCCGTGAAGTCGTCGTAGTACTCTCCTTCCGCACCTCCTGCCGATAGTACTCCTCTCCTCAATCGAGCAACATAGGCGTAAAGCCGTGAGTACATTGGTACTCAGCAAGTCGTTTGTAACAATAAATGCAATATAATATGCAAGGCTTACCAAGGAAGGCTGAAAGGTTAATTTGCATAAAGGCATTTATTAAAGAAATATATTAAATAACTTGAAAGCTAAAGTTAATCAAAACAGAATAATAAATAATCAAAGGAATAAACAAGAACCACTTGTGAACACCAATTCACAAGTTTAAACCAACAGTGAACTACCTGTCCACTCCCGACATAAACCACCAAGTTATAAATGAAACACTAACCCTCGTGTGAAATCCCCGAGCACTGTCCATGACCGAGGACGTGGCTATTCGAATAGTTTTACACTCGCAGAGGTTGCACAAGCTGTACCACACGATGTGATTAGCCTAGGCCTAAGGAAATCACAACAAGGCCTTTACAATGCTCTACCTCAATACAATCCGCCCGCTAGGGTTCATCACACCCCCTTGCGCCACATGGAAATCAGCAACCATGTTCATCACAATGGCAGAATCGAATTGAAATATTACAAATTAATCAGCCAGGTCCATCCCATAATAGACATGTGGTTTGCACGATTAAGCTCGATCAATGGCGCACAAAGTTAAGTCCTTAACATTACCAGGCGAGACTACCATATCCCCAAAGTACAACCAGATTCCCCCTTTACTGCACGATCACTCGCCCGAGTGCAAAACCAATTTGTATAACCAAGCCAACGTCACACCAATGCCGTGGCACAAATTTTAATACACGTGGCACCAACCACAGTTCCATATATCATTAAGTCAAATTAATAATTAAATATGTGCGATGAGACCGATCGTAAATATAAACTGGCTAAGCAATCTAATCGTACCAACCCATGTGATAAATAAACTAGCATCACTAATAAATTTCCCAACCTATGGTGACAAAGGCATCATGGTATTTCAAAGTGTCAAGGAGGTGTAATTGCAATTGGGACAATAACTACCTGTGCAACGGTTTGAATAAAAATAGCAATGCAATGTAATTTAAAGCAAAATAATTAAATAATAGTTTGTAAAATTGGGTTCAACATGATCAAGGGACACGACTTGCCTTCGTTATGCTCAGCGGGGTACTCCTGGTCTTCTGGCGCGAAACCTGCTCCTCCGGAATCCGAATCTAACGAGAGAGAAAGCGACCGGAAACAAAGAAACACATAAAATGACAAGCAAAAGAACTCAAAATTCACAAAAACAGAACCAACAGCTAGAGCTCGATTTTAGATGAATTTAGAAAAAAGAACGGGGTCAATCGGAGCTAGGACGGAGGAGAACGGGCTCCCGGAAAATTAATTCAAAATTAATTCGGGAAAATTGAAAAAGGCTACTGTGCTGTGAACCCGGTCCACCGAATACCTGGTCTACGGTGAACCCGGCGCACGGAACAGTGCACGGGAGAGAGGGGCGACGCGGGGCGGCGTGCCGACGTGGCGGCGAGAAGATATGCCGCCACGTGGACGGCCGACGTGGCGGTGACGTGGCGCCACGTGGCTCGGGAGGCGGCTAGGGCCGGCGTGGCATGCCACGTGTCGTGCCACGTGGTTTAGGCCGACGTGGCACGCGCTGGTGCTGCCACGTGGCTAGGCCGAGCCGGGCGGCTCGGGCGGGCGGCGCGGCGGGATCCGACGGCGGGAGGCGGACACGCGGCGATTCGGAGCCTCGCCGACCGAAGCGGCGGCGGGATCGCGCGGCGCGGCGCGGCGACGGCGGATCGGCGGCGCGTGGCGGCTCGCGCGCTGCGCGGCGCGCAAGGCGCTGGCGCGCGGCGAAGCGCGAGATCGCAGCGGCGGGCGACGCGTGGCCGGGCGCGGAGGGCGGATCGGCGGCAGCGTGGCGGGCGCGCGCGCGAGGCGACGGGGTCGCGGCGCGCGGCGCAGCCGCGCGAGGCGAGGCGAGGCGAGGCGGCGGCGACGGGCGAGGCGACGCGGCGACGCGGGCGAATCGGGCGCGGAGCTCACCGGCGGCGGCTATCGCCCGGCGACCTCGCGACGGCGGCGCGCGCGAGCGGCGGCGCGAACGGCTCCGGCGACGGCGGCGGCGCGAGGGCGGGCGGAGGGCGGCGACGAGTTCGGCGACGCACACGAACCGAGGCGAGGCGGCGGGTTTTAACACGCGAACCGAGGCAATCCCGATCGATTACGCGCCGCGAACGCGTTTAGGTTTGGACGGCTAGGATTCAACGCGGAGGGATCGGACGGCGGGTGCACGCGTTAGGGTTAGGGTTCGCGCGGGCGCGGCGGCGGCGTCGCGACATGTCAGGCGGCGACGGCGCCGAGGCGACGCGCGGCGGCGGCGCAGCGTCGGCCGAATCTTGCGGATGCGTGACGCGTGGGCGCGCGGATCGGCGGCGGGCGGCGCGAGGAAAAGGTACGGCGGCGGCGCGCGCGGATGGGCGACGCGTGGCGGAGAGAGGGAGATCGGGCATGGGAATAGTTCCTTTCTTTTCTTTTTCCGAAATTCAAATAAACTTCTAAAAGCTCTAGAAAATAGCAAATAAATCCGGAAAATTCACTAAAAATACTGTAAAATTCCTTGTGACACAAGGAACACAAATAAAATATTTTCCACTTATGTTAATGTTTATTTTAATCACATTAAATCATTTAAAACTTTGAAAATTCATTTGAAGCTTCAATTAATTTTAAAATTCGAGAAAATTCATTTTTGAAATCCAGGCTTTAAAAATCTCGAGAAAAACAGGATGTTACAAACCTTACCCTTAAACGAGATCTCGACCCTAGATCCGGGCCAACTAAGAGAATAGGTTTGGAAACTCGCGCTCGAGATCCTCGTCGCGCTCCCAGTGGCTTCCTCCTCGAATGGTTGCTCCACCGAACTTTGCAAAACGGACCGCTTTATTCCGGTGACTCGCTCGACACTTCAAGATTTTGACTGGTGCTCTTTGTGCAGCCAGATCCTCCTGCAGTCAACGGCCTCAATCGCACAACCTCCTCGTACGCGCAGCACTTCTTCACCGGGACACATGGAAGACGCCATGTACCCCATCGAAAGACGCAGGTAGCTCCAACTGATAAGCAACCTCTCCTCGCGTTTGAATCCGAACGGACCAACATATCTCGGTGCAAGCTTTCCTTTTAGCTGAAATCTCTTCACACCTTTGAATGGTGTGATCCTGAGGTACACAAAATTATCTGGCTCAAAACTCAGCTCTCGGTCTGCATATCGTGATAGCTTTTCATGCTGCCTGGCGACTTTCAACCTTTCTCGAATCAAGCGGACCTTATCCTCAGCTTCTTTCAAACAATCTGGGCCAAAAACCTGTCCCTCCCCCGTCTCTTTCCAATTGAGAGGGGTCCTGCATTTCCTGCCATACAATGCCTCAAACGGTGACATCTGCAAACTGGCCTGATAACTGTTGTTGTATGAGAACTCTGCAAAGGGTAAACAAGCTGTCCCACTTAGACCCATGATCAAGCACACAAAGCTCTCAACATGTCCTCGAATCGATTAACTCGCCTGTCGACCATCCGTGCGGGGTGATATGTCAGTCTTGAATTCAGGTGAGTTCCCATAGCCTTATGGAAACTACCCCAAAACCGAGAGGTGAATCTGCGATCCACGATCCGACACAATCTTCTTGGGCACACCATGCAACCGACAATCCCGACATATATAGCTCGCCAATTTGTCACCACCGTAAGTTGTCTTAAGCTGGAATGAAATGAGCAACCTTGGTCAAACGGTCCACAATGACCCAAATCGAATCATGACCCTCTTTGGTTTTAGGCAACCGACTATAAAGTCCATACCAATTTCTTCCCACTTCCACTCGGGGACTTTTAATGGTCAGAGCAAACCCGCAGTCTCTCGTGCTCGCCTTTACTCTCGACAAACATCACAAAGGGCTACATACTCACGATCTCACGCTTCATGCTTGGCCACCAATATTTATCCTTAATGTCCTGGTACATCTTGGTATCGCTGGATGAATCGAATCTGATGACTCATGAGCCTCTTTTAATAACACATCCTTTAGTTCTTACTTGTTGGGCACACACAAACGCCGCTTGAACCACAAGGTTCCTGGTCATCCACTGAAAATCCCGACTCTTTATCTTCACTTAAATTCTTTCGATCCATTGAAATGCCTCATCATCCGACCGAGCTCGCGACCGACCATCCAAAGTAGGTCGCATCTCCATAGCCGCCAAAATCCTCGCTCAACCAACTCAAGGCTAAGCTTCAAATTCCTCATGCAAAGTGGTCGACTCTCTCGAACTATCACCGAATTGCAAGATACCTTTCGCTCAAGGCATCTGCAACAACATTAGCTTTTCCAGATGATAATGTATGCCCACATTATAATCCTTTATCAGCTCTAACCACCTCCTCTCGCTCGAGGTTAAGCTCGGATGGGTAAAGATGTATTTCAGACTCTTATGATCCGTAAACCTCACATCCGTTACCCATCGATAATGACGCCAAATCTTTAAAGCATGCACTACGGCCGCCAACTCTAAATCATGGGTAGGGTAGTTCTCCTCATGCGGTCTCAATCGGCGTGAGGCATAGGCTACCACTCTCTTGTCTTGCATCAAGACACAACCCAAACCTTTGCGCGAGGCATCGCAAAATATCTCAAAATCCTTGTTAATATCGTGCAACACAAGCACCGGGCTGTGGTCAAACTCTCCTTAAGTTTCAAAACTTTTCTCGCATCTGGCGCCCAAGTGAATTTCTTTTCCTTTTGAGCAAGCTGCGTGAGGGGTCCGCCACACCGAAAATCCTCAATGAAGCGACGGTAGTATCCTCGCCATACCTAAAACTCCCGACTGGTAATCAAGTGGGTGATCGCCAATCCAAAACATCACTTACTTTCCTCGGTCAATCGCAACTCCTTCTCTGTCAACACATGCCCTAGAAAGGCGACTTTCTTCATCCAAAACTCACATTTGCTGAACTTTGCATACAATCGATTATCCTCAATTTCGCAATGCCAACCTCAAGTGCTCTGATGTTCCTCCTCGCCTTGGAATATATCAAAATATCGTCAATGAACACAACGACAAACTTGTCCAAATATTCCATAAACACCTTATTCATCAAATACATGAAATATGCCGAGCATTAGTCAAACCAAATGACATCACCGTGAACTCGTATAGACCATAACGAGTCGAGAAGGCTGTCTTGGGTATGTCCTCCTTACGTATCCTCATCCGATGATATCCTCGATCTCAAATCAATCTTGAGAACACTCCGCTCCCTTAAGCTGGTCAAACAGTCATCAATCCGGGCGAGGGTACTTATTTTTGATGGTGACCTCATTAAGTGCTCAGAGTCCACACACATGCGCCGACTACCATCCTTCTTCTTGACGAACAACTTTGGCGCTCCCCACGGGATGAACTCGGCCGATGTAACCCTTATCCAAAAGCTCCGAATTTGCTTCTTCAACTCGCTAAATCATTGGCGGGCATCCGATAGGGTCTCTTGGAAATCGGAGTGGTACCGCACAAGCTCAATCGAAACTCAACCTCCTCTCTGGTGGCATACCGAAGATCATTCGAAATACGCCGGGTACTCTCGACAACCGTACACCCTCCAACCGGATTACCTTACTCGCAAATCATGGTCGCTCGGTGGCACTCATCGCTGCGAATCGCACCTTAACTCCGTCTGAATTGGTTAAGGTCATCGCTCGCTCCCACAGCCTAACATCTCGCCGCTTCAAGCCAATCCATTCCCAAAATTACATCTAGGGATCGCATATCCAACAAAATCAGTCGGCCACAACTCGACTTCTGAATGGTTATCCTAACTCCTGGACAACCTAGGTTGGACCTCAACTCGGATCCGGGGGATTGGATTAAAAGAACAGATCCAAGAGCAACAGTTTTCAATTGTTGCTTTAAAGCAAAACTCCGAGAAACAAACGAATGCGAAGCTCCAGAATCAAATAAAACGGTGGCAGGAACTGAATGTACGAGAAACGTACCGATCACAACGTCTGGCGCTGCCTGGGCATCCTCTGCGGTGACGTGGTTCACCGACCTCACCACCGGCGCCCCGCTGGCTGTCCCGAGGCCGGGGTGCTCGCCCCGCTCCCGGGGTAGGGGTACGACCGGGTGTGGCTCCCAAGTCAAAGCGAACTGGTGTCGGGGCCTGCCTCTGAGGGCACTTGCTAGCATAGTGTCCCACTTCATGACACTTGAAGCAAGTGATGGATGCTGCTGGATTATTACTCTTCTGCTGCTGCTGTCCACTGGAACCACTAGGACGCTGACTGATCAAATCGGCGCGCGTGTCCGAGCCGGGTCCAAACCTCAAGATCGCTGCTGCTGCTGCTTTGTGGCACTCGTGGCAGCTGGTAGGTACCAAAACGAGGCCTCGAGATCGGTGTGACCGTGATCCTCGCTGGATCAACCTCCTCTTGCGAGACTCCTCGAGCTCGCGCGACTCTCCTCGATGAGAATGGCCTTATCCACCAATCGCTGGAAATCGCATAGTCGTTGCCTACGACTTGCACCTTCAAAGCCGGGTTCAAGCCTTTCTTGAACCTCTTCTCGCGAGCTGCACTGCCGCTACATCCTCCGGCGCGCAGTGCGAGCCAACCGAGTGAATTTATTGAGATATTCACTCACCGATGTGTTCTCTCACTGGAACTCCCGAAACTCATCCTTCTTCATCTCAACCACTCCCTCCATGACATGAGCGGTGTGGAAAGCCTTTGCAATTCCTTCCGGTGATGTTATCTTTGGTCCTCATGGGCGGCACAATAGTTCTCCCACCACTCTGCTGCTGGTCCTCAAGCCGTGTCTTGCATACAAAACCTTCTCTCCGTCGGTGACCGAGCCAAGTTCGTTTCTTCTCAATCGAACGGACCCAATCGTCGGCCTCCAAAGGCTCATGAACTGGAGAAAACAGCGGTCTTGTCCTCATAAACTCGCATAGCCGGTTCACGACGATGCTTGGCGGTGGTATGCGCTCTGGTGCCGCTGCCGCATCATAGTCTCGCATACCTCGCATCATAGTCTGCATCATCGTGGTGCGAGCCATCAAGAATCGATCGAGCGCAGGATCCAAGGCAGTGGCAGGTGCGGCCTTCATTCTCTGGGTCTGGTTCCCCAGTTGCGGTGGAGGAGTTCCTGGTATCAACCATCTTGCTCTGAAAAGAAAACAACTGCTGACTGACCAAAGGTAAAAGACGAGAGGGAAAAGCATAGATAAGAGGTAAATGCGTCTAAGGGGGGTTTTGCTTAATGGAGACCTAACTAAACAAACACTTAGCCAAAAGGCTAACTAAGAAACTGAACAAAAATAAACTCCAATAAAAGATTTGACATGATCGCAATATAATGCTTTTAAGGCAATATTTGCAGCTCACATCGCACACAACTGCAAATAAAATCCAACGTGTCTACTCGCACTATCTACTCAAGGCTCCCACTCGGTCCGACAAATAGGGTACTTCGCTATCGTCCTCGGAATCGCTGTAGACAACCCACGAGTTGCGGATCGGCGGCGACCGCTCTCTGACTGGGGCTGGAGTGAACCGACTGAGGTAGGCGCGACGATCTCCGGTGATACGACGCTCTCCTCCAGGCTCGGCGGTGTAGGCGACGGTAGAGGTCTTGCGATCGCGGACGGGCTCCTCCTGCATCGCTCGTAGTCTCGGTGGCTCCGCATCTTGCTCCTTGAACTTCCGGATGAGTCCGCCATGTTGATCTTGTATAGCTTGCAAAGTCGACGGATGGCTTTGTGCGCAACTCCTGTGGCCGACATCTCCCACCGCACCGTGTTCTTGAAAGCGTGATGTAGCACCGCTGCCGACTCGGGTGGTGAAGTATAGCCCGAGATGCTCCGATCGTTGACCTTTTGCTTCTCATCCTTGGTGAGGTAGGCGGCGATCTCTTAAACCGAGGCACCGCAACAAAACGCGTAGAAGTGACCTCCATCCTCTGTCGGTTTGTAGAGAAGCTTGGGACATCTAATGCATTTATAAAGGAAAGATCGGTTTATAACTTTAAGAAAAAATGAATTTTGCAAGAGTTGGGGAGAGACAAGAATCCTTAAGAATGAGGTAAGAAGATAGAGATATTACTAATTATCAAGTTTAGTTGGTTTGATTTAGAAAATACATTTTTGGGCTACGACCAATTTAACTAGGGCTTCGTCCTCTGATCGATATGGCTCGATACCATCTCTCTGCCGAGACCGAATATGCAAATCCGGTCTCTGTCGTAAACTGCACTAGTCCAGGATCACGCTAGTGCACACACGATCAAACATAGATGTCATCACGATCATACACACGACAATAATAAGGGAAAACTAGAATATTGATAAAATATCAAGGTGCGACCTTATGGCCAAGCTTACAATATCTCTAGCGGAAGGGCTTAACAAAATAGCAATGAACTCCAAAATAAAGCGTAGCGACCAATCGACAAGCCACGAGGCTATCGAGTGGAGAACGGCCTAATCCGTGAAGTCGTCGTAGTACTCTCCTTCCGCACCTCCTGCCGATAGTACTCATCTCCTCAACCGAGCAACATAGGCGTAAAGCCGTGAGTACATTGGTACTCAAAGAAGTCGCTTGTAACAATAAATGCAATATAATATGCAAGGCTTACCAAGGAAGGCTGAAAGGTTAATTTGCATAAAGGCATTTATTAAAGAAATATATTAAATAACTTGAAAGCGAAAGTTAACTGAAAACAGTAATAATAAATAATCAAAGGAATAAACAAGAACCACTTGTGAACACCAATTCACAAGTTTAAACCAACAAATGAACTACTGTCCACTCCCAACATAAACCACCAAGTTATAAATGAAACACTAACCCTCGTGTGAAATCCCCGAGCACTGTCCATGACCGAGGACGCGGCTATTCGAATAGTTTTACACTCTGCAGAGGTTGCACAACTGTACCCACACGATGTGATTAGCCTAGGCCTAAGGAAATCACAACAAGGCCTTTACAATGCTCTACCTCAATACAATCGCCCGCTAGGTTTCGTCATCACACCCTTGCGCCACATGGAAATCGGCAACCATGTTCATCACAATGGCGAATTGAATTGAAATATTACAAATTAATCAGCCAGTCCATCCCATAATAGACATGTGGTTTGCACGATTAAGCTCGGATCAATGGCGCACAAAGTTAAGTCCTTAACATTACCCGGCGAGACTACCACATCCCCAAAGTACAACTGTATTTCCCCCTTTCTTCGCACGATCACTCGCCTGAGTGCAAAACCAATTTGTATAACCAAGCCAACGTCACACCAATGCGTGGCACAAATTTTAATACACGTGGCACCAACCACGATTCCATATATCATTAAGTCAAATTAATAATTAAATATGTGCGATGAGACCAATCGTAAATATAAGCCGCTAAGCAATCTAATCGTACCAACCCATGTGATAAATAAACTAGCATCACTAATAAATTTCCCAACCTATGGTGACAAAGGCATCATGGTATTTCAAAGTGTCAAGGAGGTGTAATTGCAATTGGGACAATAACTACCTGTGCAACGGTTTGAATAAAAATAGCAATGCAATGTAATTTAAAGCAAAATAATTAAATAATAGTTTGTAAAATTGGGTTCAACATGATCAAGGGACACGACTTGCCTTCGTTATGCTCGTGAGGTACTCTCGGTCTTACAGCGCGAAACCTACTCCTCCGGAATCCGAATCTAACGAGAGAGAAAGCGACCGGAAACAAAGAAACACATAAAATGACAAGCAAAAGAACTCAAAAATTCACAAAACAGAACCAACAGCTAGAGCTCGATTTTAGATGAATTTAGAAAAAGAACGGGTCAATCGGAGCTAGGACGGAGGAGAAGCGGGCTCGGAAAATTAATTCAAAATTAATTCAGGAAAATTGAAAAAGGCTCTTGTGTTGTGAACCCGGTCCACCGAATACCGGTCTCACGGTGAACCCGGCGCACGGAGCAGTGCACGGGGAGAGAGGGGCGACGCGGCGGGGCGTGGCGGCGTGGCGGCGGCATATGCCGCCACGTGGCGGTGGCCGTGGCGGTGGCGACGTGGCCGCCACGTGGCTCGGGAGGCGGCTAGGGCGGCGTGGCATGCCACGTGTCGTGCCACGTGGCCTAGGGCTGGCGTGGCACGCGCTGGTGCTGCCACGTGGCTAGGCCGAGCTGGCGGCTCGGCGGCGGCGGCGTCGTCGCGGGATCCGGCGGCGGGAGGCGGACACGCGGCGGATCGAGCCCTCGCCGATCTGGCGAAGCGGCGAGATCGCGCGCGGCGACGCGGCGACGGGCGGATCGGCGACGCGTGGCGGCTCGCCGCGCTTGCGTGGCGCGGCGCTAGGCGCGGCGCGGCGAAGCGAGATCGCAGCGGCGGGCGGCGCGCGGTCGGGCGCGGAGGGCGGATCGGCGACGCGTGGCGCGCGGCGCGCGAGGCGACGGTCGCGGGCCGCGGCGCAGCGCGCCAGGCGAGGCGAGGCGAGGGGCGGCGGCGGCGAGGCGACGCGGCGAATCGGCGCGGGAGCTCACCGGCCGCGACGCTGGCGGCGGCTCGCTCCGGCGACCGGCGAGGCGGCAGCGCGCGAGGGCGGCGGCGGCGAACGGCTCCGGCGGCAGGCGGGCGCGAGCGAGGCGAGGGGCGGCGGCGACGAGTTCGTCGGCGACGGCACACGAACCGAGGCGGCGGCGGTTTTAACACGCGAACCGAGGCAATCCCGATCGTTACGGCGCAGGCGAACGCGGTTTAGGTTTGGATGGCTGGATTCAACGCGGGAGGATCGGACGGCGGGCGCACGCTAGGGTTAGGTTCGCGCGGCGCGGCGGCGGTTGCGATCGCGCGCGCGATCGAGCGGCCGCGGCGACGAAGGGGCTGGCGTTGTTGCCGCCGCAGCGTCCGTAGCGAGATCTTGCAACGCGCGCGTGGCGCGAGATCGGCGGCGAGGCGTCTGGTAGGAAAAGGAAAAATCTGTGGCGGCGAGGATGGGCGACGCGTGGCGAGAGGGAGATCGGGCGGCGGGAATAGTTCCTTTCTTTTTCTTTTCCGAAATTCAAATAAACTTCTAAAAGCTCTAGAAAATAGCAAATAAATCCGGAAAATTCACCAAAATACAGGAAATTCCTTGTGACACAAGGAACACAAATAAAATATTTTCCACTTATGTTAATGTTTATTTTAATCACATTAAATCATTTAAAACTTTAAAAATTCATTTGAAGCTTCAGTTAATTTCAGAAAATTCCAGAAAATTCATTTTTGAAATCCAGGCTTTAAAAATCTCAGAAAAACAGGATGTTACAGGCACAGAGCGCTGGCCGCTGTCGCAAGCGTATAGGGTGAGGTGCTGCAGCTGCTGGCAGGAGCTGAGGAGGTTTGGGATCAATGTCTGAATCACCAAACCTGAGAGCCCGTAGAGCGAGGGCTCGTGAGCCATCTAAAGGCGCTTGGGCAAACGTCTAGGAACGACATGAAGCGTTGTCCGAATCGCACAAGGTCCTCGTTAGATATGCACCTCAGGCAGAAAGGCAAATTCGAGGAGCTCAGTCTTGCCGCTCTCAACAACGTCGTCGACCAATGGAGAGCAGCCATGGCTCTAGGCACAACATCCTTTTCCTTTCTAAGGGTGGCGGCAGCAGCAGGACGTGGTATGAAGAAATCGGCGATGTGTATTTTCAAATGGCACATCAATCGCAAGAGGGTGGTGGCCTGAACGGCAGTAATAAGCTTAAGAGCTCTGTGTTCTTTTATTGCTGTCCAGCTTTTGTCTTTTTGCTTGTTTCCCATTTATCTAGTTCTAACAGTTGGTATCAGAGATTCAGGTGATATCGTAGACACCGGTAAAGTGTGATACCAGCGACACTACGATGTCAGATGTAACCAGGAAGGAGAATGCAGTGGTTTTGCAATACCCTCTCCTGACGACTACAAATTATGTGATGTGGTTGATTAAGATGTGTGTCTATATGGAGGCGCAAGGCGTATGGGAAGCGGTTGAAACTGAAGGAGAGGTCGACAACCGGTGAGATAAGATGGTATTGGTAACCATCTATCAAGGTGTAAGCGAGGAAACACTACTCCTCCTTTCATAGAAGAAGATGGCCAAAGAAACATGAGCTACGTTAAAGTCCATGTATGTGGGGACCGATCGAGTTACTAGGGAAAAGCTCCAAACTCTCAAGATCGAGTTTGATGAGCTTCGGATGCGTGAGGGGGAGTCTGTGGATCACTTTGCCATGAGAGTCACCACGGTTATCAGCAAGATGCGTATACTCGGGGAGAAAATTGAGGACTCCTACGTGGTGGAAAAGGTGTTGCGTATGGTAACACCAAAGTTTCTATAAATTGCTTCTACGTTGGAGCAATTTGAAAACTTAAAGAAGATGTCGATTGAAGAGTTGTTCGGTCGACTCAAGGTGCATGGGAGCATCTCCGAGGTTATGGTGGCAAGGAGGATGAGCACGTGTTGATTGGGAAGCCAGGTGAACAAAGAAAGAGGGCGAGGGCTCTTCCAGAGAATCAAGGTGGAAGGATAGTAGAGGCGGATGTGGCCGTGGAATCGGTCGTGGTCACGGATATGGTCGTGAGCGTAGAAACAGCAAGCACATTGTCGATTCGCATAGCTTTAAGTTTGACAAAGTAAAGGTACGCTGTTACAACTGCCAAGACTACAACCATTTTAGATCCGAGTGCCGCTCAAAGAGGGTGGAAAGGGCGCACTTAATGGAAAAACATAATGACGATGAGCCTACTCTCTTGTCAGTGGAAACATGTGAGCTTGTGCAATTCACTGAGAACAAGCGTGAGCATGTGTTGCTCAATGAGGAGAAAGTGAACTAGAAGCTTAGAGTCAAAGAAGGCTACAAAAGTAAGATATGGTATCTCGACACCGGGGCTAGTAATCATATGACCTGGTGTAGAGAGATGTTCATTGAACTGGACACCAATATACATGGTTCGGTGATGTTCGGTGATGGCTCGATTGTGGATATATGTTGTCGTGGTTTGGTCTTGTTCCAAACTCAAACCTAGGAGCATAAGCTGTTGATGGATGTATATTACATCCCTCAGTTGCGAAGCAATATTTTGAGTTTGGGCCAACTCGATGAACACGGTTGCAAAATCATCATGGAAGACGCACATCTGCAAATATTCGACAAGGAAAGAAGGTTGCTGGCCAAAGTGAGGAGATCCCAAAATTAGTTGTATGTGCTAAATCTCAATCGAGCACAACCGATTTGTCTCCTAGCAAGGTATCAAGAAAAGGAGTGGTTGTGGCATGCACGATATGGTCATCTGAACTTTTGTGCATTAAGGAATCTCTCACACAAAGACATGGTTGCTGGTATGCCAGAAATCAACCATGTTGATCAATTGTGTGAAGGATGTATGGCAGGCAAGCATCGTCACACACGATTTCCCGTTGACTCGATGTACCGAGCAAATAAGTCACTCGAGCTGCTACATGGTGATTTGTGCGGCCCTGTAACACCTGCAACTCTAGGAGGTAACTGGTATTTTTTACTGTTAGTTGATGATTACAGTAGATATATATGGATACGGTTACTCAAGACAAAGGATGAGACCCTAGATACGTTCAAGAAAGTGAAGGCATTAGCTGAGATGGAGGTTGGCCACAAGGTGAAGGTCTTGAGAACAGACCGTGGTGGTGGATTCATGTCAAATTAGTTCACACGCTATTGCGACGAGTTGGGACTGCAGCGACATCTCACAGCGTCATACTCACCATAGCAGAATGGAGTTGTGGAGCGTCACAACCAAACTATAGTAGCCATGGCAAGAAGTTTGCTTAAAAGTAAGAACATGCCTAGAGCATTCTGGGGAGAGGCGGTGTCAACCGCTGTATATCTTCTAAATCGTGCACCAACGCGAAGCTTAGATGGGATAACCCCATATGAAGCCTGGTTCAAGAAGAAGCTAAATGTAACACATCTTTGAACTTTTGGTTATTTGGCATATGTTAGAACAACTGAGCCTCATCTCAAGAATTGGCGGATCGAAGTACTCCAATGGTACTCCTTGGATATGAACTGGGATCTAAGGCTTATCGTGTGTATGATCCCAAGAGGAAGAAGCTGCACATTAGTCAAGATGTGATCTTTGATGCGGAGAAGCAATGAGATTGGCAGGCGGGCTCTGGACAAGTTCCTATTTCATCAGGACATGGTGATGTGTTTACTGTGTTCTATGATACAAATAATGAACCAGCTGGAGGTATTGAAAGCTTGCCATTTGCTGGTCCACCGAGTGCAGTGCCAGGTGGTGGCGCTGTTGGATTACGCGTAGGCTACGGAAGCAGAAAACAAAACTTTTCTACCGCGCACCCAAGAACATCATGCTAAGGAAGGATCATGGATCGTTACCACTTAGACGCGCAGCGCAGCGGAAGAAGAATTGGAAACCGATCCAATCTCGCGCGTCGAGGTAGTAGTGGTAGTAGCCGATCGTCCCGAACAGATCGTCTCCTCCACGCACGCCGATCAGATCTTTGCAACGAGCAGCGCCTCCACCGTATCCACACGTCCCGGGGCTGAAGCGCCGATCGCGAGTGTACTAGCACTCGTGAGCAGCTAGGGTTTGGCTCGGGAGGTGGCGGCTAGGGTTTTGCTAGATGTTAGCGGGGACGAATCCTCCGCCTCGCCTCCATATATAGACCTCCTCACGTGGGCCTCGTGGACCGAGGCCCAATAGGAGTCTATTCGGATCTCTATCCGAATTGAGCCCATATCCGAATCATATTCGAATTAGTGTTCCAACCCGTTAAGCGTGCGACCACAGAGGTTCACGTATACTTGGTCGTGACCCGAAACGCCTTTCCGTTACCATGTTAATAGCGGCCTCTAGTAAGACATATTAACCCCAAAGTATATGTAAAGATCATATCGATTGAACTGTAATGTTCTCTCATGTACGAATCCCTTTGCCTCACGATATAGATTGAGCTCAAGGCGAGACTGTGTCATCCTCTTAATAGCTCAATCACTCTCTCGATTCCGTGATGGATTATAAACTCGTGATTGACTCCTCAATCACCTTGGCATGGCCATGCACTTTCATAATCCATTACATCGAGGCCCGAGAGATATCTCTCCCATAAGGAGGGGCAAATTCTATCTTGATCATTCACATCCCACTACATGTTTCATGGCAAACCCGAAGACTACTTTTATGACTACCCGATTCACGGAGTAGTGTTTAGTAGTCCCAAAATAAGCTACTACTCATGTTGGGAACCATGATGATCTCAAGTCTAAGGACTCTACATAAACACTACTTGAGACCAACCGATGACACATGGAATCTCTGCAGTTGTCTCATGGCAGTCTATCCAACATATGTTCACTAACACATGTCCATATTATTGATTTGGTATCACCATACCATGATCCATGAGACATGATCATCAATCAATACATATCTTGATCTTTGTCTTTGAATCATATTTGTTCCTCATATGATATACGATCGGGATCATTTAGAAATAGCAACATCTTAGTATTTAAGAGTCTCATGAATAAGTCACATACTCATTGATCAATAATGATGATGTCTATTCCAAGGAACAAAGTAATGTATCATAAACATAGTATGTGATATATACAACATCTCCATGTTGCCTCTAGGGCATATCACTAATGAGTCTCCCACTTGCACTAGAGTCAACCATGTAGGTATCTAATACCCATTGCCCTAGTGTGAGCCTCATGCTTTGGCGGGAAGCGGCTTTGTCAACGGATCTGCAATGTTCAAATCCGTTTGTACTTTGCATATCTTCACATCGCCTCTCTCCACTATCTCGCGGATGAGATGAAATCGCCGTAAAATGTGCTTGGACTTACAGTGCGATCTAGGCTCTTTGGCTTGCGCAATGGCCCCACTATTGTCACAATGAGGTCCATTGGGCTGGAGGCACTAGCCATCACACCAAGCTCGAAATAAATTTCTTGATCCAAACGGCCTCTTTGGCGGCTTGAAGCTGCTATGTACTCGGCTTCATTGTAGAATCAAGACAACCGTCTGCGCTTGGAACTCTTCCACTTACCGCACCGCCATTCAAAGAACACAAATCCAGATTGTGATCTAAAATCATCTTTGTCAGTTTGGAAGCTAGCATCGGTGTAACCATTTACAACGAGCTCTTCCTCACCTCCATAGACAAGGAACACATCTTTAGTTCTTCTCAAGTACTTCAAGATGTTCTTTACGCAATCCGGTGACTTTCACTGGATCGGTGGTATCTACTCGTAGCACTTAAAGCATCTGAAACATCCGGGCGTGTACAAAGCATGGCATACATAATGGACCCAATAGCCGAAGCATATGGAATCGCATTCATTTTATCCCGCTCATCGGTGTACTAGGACACCGATTCTTGCTAAGATTTATACCATGTGACATAGGTAGAAAACCTTTCTTGGAATCATGCATATTGAACCTTTTCAACACCTTGTCAATGTACGTATCTTGGCTTAATCCAATTAGCCTTTTGATCTATCTCTATAGATCTTGATGCCAGAATATATGCTGCCTCTCCTAAGTCTTTCATAGAGAAACTATTTTTAATGAAGACTTAATGATTCGAGCAAAGGAATGTCATTTCCGATCGGTAATATGTCATCCACATATAAGACCGTAAATACGAGTGCGCTCCCACTAGCCTTTTGTAAACACAAGGCTCTTCTTCGTTCTTGATGAAACCAAACCCTTTGATTACTTCATCAAAGCGAATGTTCCAACTCCGAGATGCTGCTTTAATCCATAAATGGATCTTTGGAGCTTGCATATCTTTCCAAGCGATTGCGGATCGACAAAACACGTGGGCTGTGTCATGTACACATCCTCACTCGATTTCCATTAAGGAAAGCTGTTTTGACATCCATTTGCCATATTTCATAGTCGAAATATGCAGCAATCGCTAGAATGATCCGAATAGACTTTAGCATTGCGACGGGCGAAAAAGTTTCATCATAATCAATACCTTGAATTTGTTTGAAACCTTTGGCCTGTCGCGCTTTATAGATGTGAACATTTCCATCTATGTCTATCTTTTCTTGAAAACCCATTTGCATTCAATGGTTTTAACACCATCAGTGGATCAACCAAGTTCCAAACTTGATTATGTGCATGGATTCAATTTGGATCTCATGGCTTCAAGCCATTTCTCAGTCTGGTCCCACCATTGCTTCTTCATAGGTCTTAGGCTCATCGTTGTCTAACAACAATATGTCCCGTTGTTGAGTAGTCAAGAACATGTACCTCTCGGTGCACGACGTGACCTTCGACCTACGTGGTGCTGGTGTGTCCACAAAGAGTTCTTCAACAGTTTGTTCATCCTGTTGTGGTTACAGAGGAGCTGAAACGTTATCAGTGTTTCTTGAATTTCTTCAAGTTGCACTTTGTGCTCCCACTATCCCTTCTTGAGAGAAACTCTTTCTCTAAGAAGACACCATGCCAGGCGACAAACACTTTGCCTTCTCCTCGATTATAAAAGTAATATCCTTTTGTTTCCTTAGGATACCGATAAAGAAGCATTTATCAGATTTAGGAGTGAGCTTATCAGATTGTAAACGTTTTACATAAGCCTCACATCCCCAAATCTTAAGAAAAGACAAGCTAGGGCGTTGTCTGTCCACATCTCATATGGTGTCTTTTCTACGATTTTGATGGAACCTGTTTAGTGTGAGCGGTTGTTTCAAGAGCGTACCCCAAAAGACAACGGAAGATCACTTTGGCTCATCATGGGCGCACCATATCTAATAAGGTGCGATTTCTCGCTCGAATACCCCATTCCATTGAGGTGTTCTGGCGAGTCAATTGTGGAACAATTCCACAATCCTTTAGATGATTGCCAAACTCATGGCTCAAATACTCGCCTCCACGATCAGATCGTAGAAACTTGATTGTCTTGCCTAAATGATTTTGCACTTCATTTTGGAATTCTTTGAACTTTTCAAATGATTCGGACTTATGCTTCATCGGTAGATATACCCATATCTACTAAAGTCATCGATAAAAGTTATGAAATCACGAAAACCACCTCGTCATTAAGCTCATTGGTCCACATACATCAGTATGTACAAGTGCCAATAAGTCATTTGCCCGTTCACCTTGACCGGTGAAAGGTGCCTTTGTCATCTTGCCAAGTAAACAAGATTCGCATGTCTCAAATGATTCAAAATCAAATGAGTGCAGAATACCATCTCTATGGAGCTTCTGCATGCGTTTCTCATTTATGTGACCTAGCGACAAGTGCCAAATAAGCGTGGGATTCAAATCATTGGACGTTGCCTCTTTGCATTAATGTTATAGACCGGTGACCCTTCATGAGTAAGAACGTATAACCCATTCACCAATGGAATATGACAATAGAACATATCTTTGAAATAAAGAGAACAACCATTGTCCATAGATTTAAAGTCATAACCTTCTGCTTGCAAACATGAAGCGAAATAATGTTCTTTGAAAGAGATGGAACACAATAACAATTATTCAATTCCAAAACTAATCCACGAAGGTAAAGACAATGGCATGGTGCCAACAACTACCGCAGCAACTTTTGCTCCATTGCCAACGCGAAGATCCACTTCGCTCCTCCTCAAACTTCTACTTCTTATTAGCCCCGCAACGATTTGCAAATGTGAGCAACCGATCCGGTATCAAATACCCAAGAATCGTTGATGAAGTAGCAAGATTGATCTCTATAACATTTATACCGGAGTGGAAGTCGTACTTCCTTCTTCTTCTCAAGATCCTCCAAGTACTTTGGGCGGTTCCTTTTCCAATGTCACGATTGCTTACGATAGTAACAATCGCATCGGGATGAGCATCGCCTTCTTGTCTTTCTTGGCCTTAGAACCGCTCGCGATCGCATCGGGAGCTTTCTTTCTTTGACCGCGATTCTCTTGACATAGGGCTTGCCCTTGCCTTTCTGCATCATCATCACATGATTCTGCTTTTCTTAATGCTTTCCTCGCAGATTTTAGCATCCCATGCAACTCGGCCAGGTCTTGTCCAGTTGTTCATGTGAAAGTTCATTATGAATGGCTCAAAGCTCGGGAAGCGGCGGAGAATCACATCAGAGCCAACTCTTGGCTAAGGGAAAACCAAGCTTTCCGGACTCTCAATGTAGCCAATCATCTTAATCACATGAGGGTGACGGATTCCCTTCGCAAGCTCGCACGCAAATAAGGACTTTGAAGTATTGAACCTCTCAGCCCTTGCTTGGTTCTCAAACATACCACGTAACCCCACAATGATATTGTAGGCATCTGTGTTCTCATATTGCTTCAAGCTCGAGAGGACATTGTGGCAAGCATGAGACAGCTCACATCAAGGCAATCATTCGTTTGCTTCTCATAAGCTCTCCGTGCAGCCATAGTAGCATTATCAGGCAAGTCTTGGGTAAGGAGATTCAAGGACATACTCCTTGCGCTCTTGCTTGAGAACAATTCTCAAGTTGCGATACCAATCCAAAAGTTTGTTCCATTGAGTTTTCTTTCTCAAGAACAGATCGCAAATTAAAAGTCTTTGGATGCGGCGTTAGTGACATGATCTACAACACAAGAATATGCAAAGTTTAGCACTATGTTTATGTTCATCTTTTATTAAACTATTTAGCAAAAGACTCCACTATGAGTTTTGCAACAAAAACTCCTCTAAGTTACATAGTGGGTAAAGATCCTCATTTCACTAATTCCTAGAGAGCTTTGGCATCACGGCTAGAAAACTAGTGACATGGGTAAGCAACACCTTGCTAATCACATCCCTATGTGACTCTACTTTGGGTGACATCAGTATGCCTCGGCCCCAATCTATGCCCCAAGGTCCAAAACTATTTTGATAACCTTGTTAAGTAAACCAAATGCTTCCGCATGTAGATGTCCGACATCTACCCCAAATGATGATGATAACCGATGGCACTCTACTTTGGTAGACCTACCATGCGGTGATTATTATCTTTTGGTGCAACATATGGAAGGGCATTAACACCTAATTTTAAGAGGGATTCTATCCTATCAAAGCAACATATCACATATATCATTGCATAAGAATAAGATAGATAACATCATAGATAAACACATTTAACTGTGAAGTAGTATGGCCCAAAAATGGTGATATCCATCTCCAAGTAGGTGTAGACGATCTCCATCCTCCACATCACTCCTTTAGGCCACCATGCTTAAAAGCTTGTAACCTCAAAACTAGGCTACTACCTATAATAGCTAGAAATCGAAGATTACAAAGATAGATTCAAGCATTAAGGTCGACACGCAGGTCGTTAAATACAATATATACAGCTAACAATAGCTGAAATAATCATGACACGCAGCCATGAGCAGATGTTACATGCATCACATACATCTCATACATTCAAATAAGCTATAGGGCCATACTATTCACATCATTCTCTGCAAAAACAAGTTAGACGTAGAATCGCATTCTACCTAACGATGTGAACCCAAGACGCTATACAAGGGGGGATATACACGGCGGTCCCGCTGGCGGTCGGTCGGGTGAGCGGGGTCGAGGGCCGCCCGCGGGTTCAGGGCGCCACGCGCTCTCTGATTACATAGATCGCATCTATGAAATCGCTATAAAAATCTTATCGAGCCGATCAAATCAACCCAAATCCGAGCCATTCAAAATGTCTCAATTTTCATTAGATCAATCATATTGATCATCGCGATCGGTATACTTGAGGAGATCACAACACAAGACCTCGATCTGTTGGCTCGATCATCGATTGCGCGCGATTAGCCCCGATGGTGATTCCGGGCCGGTAGGGGCAAGTCGCGCGTACATCAAAGAAGAACACGAACTAATCTTTTTGGCCTTGTGATGCTATCAACTCATACCAATTTCAACCCCTTATGACCGATTGATCTCATCAACCCGTGCTACCTTATTTAGGCGTAATAGATCCAATCTACTACTATCGCATATCAACATATATGCGCTGATCCGGATGCAAACTAAGCAAGATGGCTCGATACCACTGTTGGATTACGCGTAGGCTACGAGCGAAAACAAAACTTTTCTACCGCGCACCCAAGAACATCATGCTAAGGAAGGATCATGGATCGTTACCACTTAGACGCAGCAGTGCAGTGAAGAAGAATTGGAAACCGATCCAATCTCGCGTCGAGGTAGTAGTGGTAGTAGCCGATCGTCCGAACAGATCGTCTCCTCCACGCACGCCGATCAGCCTTTGCGAGCGGCGCCTCCACCGGTATCCACACGTCCGGGCTGAAGCGCCGATCGCGAGTGTACTAGCACTCGTGAGCGCTAGGGTTTGGCTCGGGAGGTGGCGGCTAGGTTTTGCTAGATGTTAAGCGGGACGAATCCCTCCCCTCGCCTCCATATATATAGACCTCCTCACGTGGGCCTCGTGGACCGAGGCCCAATAGGAGTCTATTCGGATCTCTATCCGAATTGAGCCCATATCCGAATCATATTCGAATTAGTGTTCCAACCCGTTAAGCGTGCGACCACAGCAGGTTCACGTATACTTGGTCGTGACCGAAACGCCTTTCGATTACCATGTTAATAGCGGCCTCTAGTAAGACATATTAACCCCAAAGTATATGTAAAGATCATATCGTTGAACTCGTAATGTTCTCTCATGTACGAATCCCTTTGCCTCACGATATAGATTGAGCTCAAGGCGAGACTGTGTCATCCTCTTAATAGCTCAATCACTCTCTCGATTCCGTGATGGATTATAAACTCGTGATTGACTCCTCAATCACCTTGGCATGGCCATGCACTTTCATAATCCATTACATCGAGGGCCGAGATATCTCTCCCATAAGGAGGGCAAATTCTATCTTGATCATTCACATCCCACTACATGTTTCATGGCAAACCCGAAGACTACTTTTATGACTACCCGATTCACGGAGTAGTGTTTAGTAGTCCCAAAATAAGCTACTACTCATGTTGGGAACCATGATGATCTCAAGTCTAAGGACTCTACATAAACACTACTTGAGACCAGCTGATGACACATGGAATCTCTGCGGTGTCTCATGGCAGTCTATCCAACATATGTTCACTAACACATGTCCATATTATTGAATTGGTATCACCATACCATGATCCATGAGACATGATCATCAATCAATACATATGCTGATCTTTGTCTTTGAATCATATTTGTTCCTCATATGATATACGATCAGGGATCATTTAGAAATAGCAACATCTTAGTATTTAAGAGTCTCATGAATAAGTCACATACTCATTGATCAATAATGATGATGTCTATTCCAAGGAACAAAGTAATGTATCATAAACATAGTATGTGATATATACAACATCTCCATGTTGCCTCTAGGGCATATCACTAACAGGCGCGAGTACAGGTCATGTTGTGGAGGAGACAGGAACACCGGCACCAAGCTTGTCACCAACGATAAGCATTGAGGGCTCCACTGTGTCATCATCATCACATTCAGAAGGGCCACATCATTTTTTATCTCTCCAAGAGATCTATGATGCCACAAGTGAAGTGGAACCAGACTATGCCGGTTTGTGTTTGCTAATTTCTGAAGAACCAGCAAACTATGAAGATGCTGTGAAGAAGGAATGTTGGTGACGTGCAATGAATGAAGAAATGAAATCTATTCAAAAAAATAGCACTTGGGAGCTTACTGATCTACCACCCGGACATAAGGTAATTGGTTTGAAGTGGATTTTTAAAGTAAAGAAAGATTCACATGGTATAATAGTAAAGCACAAAGCTAGGCTCATGGCAAAAGGGTATGTCCAACATCAGGGAGTGGATAATGAAGAAGTTTTTGCCCCAGTGACAAGACTTGAGGCAGTAAGGCTCCTCATTGCATTAGCGGCACAAGAAGGTTGAGAAGTACATCATATGGATGTTAAATCATCATTTCTCAATGGTGAACTCGAGGAAATTGTGCATGTAAACCAGCCGCCTAGATTTGTTGAGAAAGACAATGAGCATAAGGTATTAAAACTAAAGAAGGCACTCTATGGGCTTAAACAGGCACTAGGAGCATGGTACGTTGATGATTTAATTATCACTGGATCATATCTTGAAAGAAGTCCACTAGAACATGTAGTGTATAAGAGAAATTATGAAGAATCAAGCCTGCTCATTGGTGTATATGTTAATGATTTATTTATCATAGGATCAGATCTTGAACAAATTAACAAATTCAAGATGGAGATGAAGAATTTGTTCAATATGAGTGACTTGGAATTGCTGAGCTACTATCTTGGTATTGAAGTGAAGCAAACTCCAGTTGGAATTTCCTTATGTCAATCTAGCTATGCAGCTAGGATTTTGGAGAAGTGTGGTATGAGAGGGTGCAATCCAAGTAAAATTCCCATGGAAGCAAGACTAAAATTGAGTAAGGAGAGCACTAATCCTCCTATCGATACAACACTTTATAGAAGCATTGTTAGTAGCCTGAGATATTTGGTAAACACAAGGCTAGATATAGCCTATACCATGGGAATTGTGAGTTGTTATATGGAAACTCCCACAACACAACACATGGCAGCCGTAAAGCACATACTAAGGTATGTACGAGGTACTTTGATTTATGGCTGTCATTATGAAAGAAAAGGAGAAAAACAACTGCAGTTGGTCGGGTACAGTGATAGTGATCTAGCTGGAGATGTTGATGATCAAAAAAGTTCTACGGGAGTTATATACTTCTTTGGTTCAAGCCCAATTACTTAGGTTTCACAGAAACAGAAAGTAGTAGCATTGTCATCATGTGAGGCTGAATACATTGCTGCTACAACTACTGAGTGTCAAGGCATCTGGCTCAGTCGATTAATAAGTGATATGGAGAACAAAGAAGCGAGTAAAGTTACGTTGATGATAGATAATAATTCTGCATTTTCTCTGTGCAAGAATCCCGTTCATCATGACAGGAGTAAACATATTGACACATGTTATCATTTCATTCGTGAATGTGTGGAGAGTGGCAAGATAACTGTGGAATATGTGAGGACTGAAGATCAGCTTGCCGATATATTAACCAAGTCACTCGGACGTGTTAGGTTTTTAGAATTGCGATAGAAAATTGGAGTACAAGAAGTGAAGAAGAAGCAACGAGATTAAAGGAGTGAATGTTGTGATAATCTTGTTGCATATCATAGTTATCTAGTGTTTGAAATGTCTGGATATTAGTAGAAGCTGATCGTTATCTTGAGAAACATGTGTTGTCAACAAACACAAGTATTGTTTTGGAGCAGTCGGCTGGATAACCATTAGGAGGTGCATGCATAGTCTTACTAGCACATGCACATGCATGAAATCTCTAGATGGAAAGTCCAGCTACGTATGTGATGTAAAAGTAGTATTCTAGTTGTGTAGGTGTTGAGTCAGTTCACCACCACTTGTGTCTGTTTAAGTTAAAGAAGTTTTGGTCATTGCTGCTGCTGACTAAGGAAAAGAAGACCCTGGAATATGTAGCTGTATTGATCCTGGAGTTAAACTATACTTCATGTCGATTTGTCTTATGTCGGTTTAGTAGCCTATATAATGACTTGTAATCCCCTATGTAAAGAAGACAACAGAGTAATGTATGAGAGCAATACATGCACTGCCACTGTGTGTCCACAAGAAGAAGCAGCAATACTTCAGTTTGTGTGTGTAGCCCAAAGCTAAAAAGCTTCTGAAGTTTGCAAGTACCAGTAATAAGCTTCAGAGCTCTGTGTTCTTTTATTGCTGTCCAGCTTTTGTCTTCTTGCTTGTTCCCCATTTATCTTGTTCTAACATTCCCTTCTCCTTCCCCCACCCCTTCATTCCTCTCTATCTGACAAAAAAAAATTCAAACCATAAGCTCTCAACTCTAAAAATTTAAAATCGGGAAGTTTCAACTTGAAAAATATTCAAATAAAAAACTTCAAAAAAGGAAATTTCAAGTTGGGAATCGATGATTTACAAACCAGGAAAATTCAACACGAGACTTTCAACTCGGGAGATTTCAAACTGGGGAGGGGGGGGCAAGGCCCCAGATGGATGTTGGACCTTGAATTTGTCATCTGGAATTCTCTATATTTTGACCGCATAATTTCCTAGATTAATAGATAGTGCACATAGATACATTATGTAATATCAAACATATATATTGCAAAAAGCAAAACTAATGCAATAATGGTGGACAATACATAAATAGATATAACGGTCCTTGACTTACACATGGGCCGATTAAGCCAAAACCTTTAAAGAGAAGCAGCGAAAATAGAAATAACATATAGGTGGGACCCTCAGGATATGCCCATAGGCAATCAATTGGGCTCATGACCTAGTTCTTATTACCAAGGCACAGATATAGAGAGTGAAACTGGAAAATAACAGTTAATATGACATATGTGATAATTGCAATGCGAGTAAGAGATAATTTTTATTTGGTAAGTTATGGTGATGGTACTAGTGGTTACTCCCCACATACCCGATATATGAGAATAGCTAGGTACGCCATCATCCTCGACTGTATACCGCGACAGGGTGTAATATCCTATGTAACGAAAGCGTACGGCCCCCCGCATGTTACCAGATGGGTAGCAATCTCCCATATATGTGGATAACCCAGGCCAATCAATCGAGTAATATTAACAATTCACGTGTTTCAGATATTACAGTAGCGATGGGGGAAGTCGATAGCAAGTATGATAATGAGGATGTTGTTAGATAACTAATAAGGCGATTCACGATATGAGATGAGAGACAGGTGATAAAGAAACATGACCTAGTGATTTATTTGATAAGATACCCCTAAAGAAGCCCAAGCATACAAGGTTGACATTCAGTCAAGTTTTATTAGATGTTGAGTAGTCATTAGTCAAATTAACATGCAATTGCATATAATTCCAACTTGGCTTACGAACAACAAGATACAAGTGACCATTAATAATATGAATTAAACGAGAAACATGAATCAAATGATAAGCATGAATAAAGTGATAGGCATGAATAATATGATAAGCATGACAGTCCGAAGATAAATGATTTCTACCGACTAATCTAAATTATAGAATGTTCATAGCTTATTCCCCCTTTAAAATTAAAGCTTACACCTAAATCCTTAATCATGGAATGAATTTTAGAATATTAAAACAAAGCATTTAATACAACTAAGCATGGTCTCGACTAACCTAAGATAATATGTAATGAGTACTCAATCACAGAATTTATCAACGATATATGACATGATAATAATATCCAAGACAAGCAATAGTTATACATGGACAATTGATATGTGAAACGGAATGGTTACGACCGCGAGGTACTTGCCTTGGGCACGCTCGACGTAACCGCTGCACGAAGGATCCGAGACGTGAGATTGACCAGATGCTCCTTCGATTGTCGTGAGGGAACCTACAAGATGGAATGGAACTGAATCAGATGGAGATTACGCTGAAATTATGAAGGAGTGAAAAGAATGCTCGGCCGGGCAAAACGTGTTCGCTGAAACTTCCGCTGTGCGAACCATCATTCGGCTGGCCAAGCGACCAGAATGGCCAGGACACATAAACAGGGTTCATGTTTAGGAACAGCCACGCGCAAATGGCCTTTCAGTCGGTTCTCCATTCGGCCGCACCGGGGGGCCACCGGTCGGCTGCTATCACCATCGCCGGTCGGCCACCTCCGGCCGGTGCACCGTGCGCCATTGCCCAACTGTGCACCACCTTTTGCCTTTGGTCCCTGCCGTGCCGCCTCCACTGGCTGCCACCCCGCGCCGGTCGCCTCCACACCACACCGGCCCACCATTTGCGTGCGTTGTTGCGTCGCCACCGTGCTGTCGCACGCGCACCGCGCTGTCCGCCACCTACGCACCGGCGTAGCCTGCGTGCCAGCCGCCGCCTGTGCTATCATCTGTGCACCGGCGCAGCATGCGTGTCGGCACTACTGTGCCTGTCGTCTGGCACCGACGTAGCTTGTGCGCTGGCCTCCGCCCGCTACCGGCATCATGCGCACTCGTGCGCTGTGCTTAGCACCAACCTACGCCGCGCCGCCACCGGACCTGTGCCAAACCACCGCCTTGAGCGCTCGCCCGCCGCCTGCCTCATGCGCACCCGCGTCGTGCCGAGCGCCAGTGCCCACGCCGTCGACCCATGCGCTCGCCCGCCAGTGCCCGCGTCGCTGGCCCATACGCTCGCCTGTCTGCGCATGCGCCGCTAGCTCGCGCCGCTTGAGTCACGCCCCGCGCCGGCGCACCGGTTCCCCAAGCCGCACGAGCGAGAGAGAGAGAGAGAGAGGGAAGAGAGAAAGGGGAGAGGGAGAGCACCTGGGAAGGGATGGCGGGGCGCCTAGGGGTGAGGGAGGTCCCCCTAGGCTTTTAAAAGGGAGTTTAGGGTTTTTTTGGGTGTTACAACTCTCCCCCCTTAGAAGGGATTCGGCCTCGAATCGATTACTTCCAGAGATTAGAATGTGAGGAAGAGGGTAAACCATTTGGGGAAAAGAAATCATGAGGGTCGAACCAGATTTAAGGCCCCGCTCGTTTCAGCTTTTTTTTAGGTTCAGCTTTTTTTCACTATTTACTAATTTGTCTTTTTCTGATTTTTTTATATATTTTGGGCTTTTTTGTATTTTCTTTTTTCCTGTATTCCTTTGCATTGTCCGTGATGGGCTAACATGTTTTTCTCTATTTTTTAAAATTTAATTATGCCCAATAAACCAACTCAGCTACAGTTAAAAAAAGCCAGCTACAGTAAAATTTCAGCCAAAAGCCAGAAGCCATCGCTATTCTGAATGCCCCCTAAAGAGGTCTGGATAATTCTCGTGCATTTGGGACTCCAACTCCCAAGTGGCCTCATGCTCAATCTGATGGGACCATAGCACCTTGACATAGGGGATAGTCCGACATCATAGCTGGTGCTCTGAAAGTTCCAAAATACGAACTGGTCGTGCCACGACGGACAGGTCCTCAGAGACCTCCAAGGTAGGCAACTCCAAGATCTGATCAGGGTCGTTTAAAACTTTCCTCAATATTGAGACGTGGAAGACATTATGAACACCGGCCAGGGAAGAGGGTAACTCCAATTGATAAGCAAGCTTCCCGATCCGCTCAATGATGAGAAAAGGTCCAATATCGTGAGGATTTAGCTTTCCTTTAGCCCCAAACCGAACCGCAACCTTGGTCGGAGAAACTCTCAAGAGCACCTAGTCTCCCACCTCGATTCCACTAGTTGACGCCCACGATCTACATAGCTCTTTTGGATACTCTAGGCTGAAAGCAGATTACTCTTGATGCTCGATCTGCTCTTTCCAATCATGGACCTGCTGTGGTCCAAGCAATGCCTTCTCCCCAACCTCGTCCCAATGGAGAGGTGAACGATAAGTCCTACCATAGAGTGTTTCAAAAGGAGCCATGCCAATACTGTAGTGAAAACTGTTATTATAAGAGAATTTCACAAGAGGTAAGTGGCTTTCCCAACTGCCCTTCCAAGCGAGCAAGCAAGAGCGCAATATGTCCTCCAACGTGCGAATAGTCCTCTCCGACTGACCATCCGTCTGAGGGTGGAAGAATGTGCTAAAATTGAGTTTTGTGCCCAGATTCTGATGCAAACTCTTCCAGAAGTGTGAGACAAACTCAGTATCACGATCTGAAATGATAGTTTTTGGAGTACCATGGAGACGGATAATTTCCTTGACATAAATATTAGCAAGATCGACGGCTGAGTAAGTAGTCTTGACTGGAATGAAGTGAGCTGTCTTGGTGAGATGGTCAACAATGACCCAAATAGAGTCTATACGCCGGCGATCTAGGAAGCCCGACAATGAAGTCCATAACAACATCCTCCCATTTCTACTGGGGAATCTCCAATGGCTGCAAAAGGCCGGTAGGACTACGGTGTTCCACCTTTGCTTGCTGACACACTGCGCACTGAGATACAAACTTAGCTATATCCTTCTTTATCCCCAGCCACCAAAACTTCCGCTGTAGGTCCGTGAACATCTTGGTTTCACCCGGGTGGATAGAGTAAGGTGTCTTGTGAGCTTCGCAAAGGATATCCCTCTTCAACTGTGAGTCAGATGGCACCCAAACACGGCTACGGAAACGTAACAGCCCTTTCTCATCAATAGAAAAGTCAGGTCCATTAGGCTTAGCCCGAACAGCCTCACCATGAGAAGATCGGGGCTCCGCACCTGAGGCTTGAGCTTCCAGCAATGCCTCAAGCCAAGAAGATAATGTTTCTAATTTCTCCAAAGATAGAACTGAGAAGGCAAAGCATAAAGTGGTTTGGAGATCCTCAAGCTCCTCCTGGACTAATGTGAGAATAGGAACCCTATGACTTCACTTTCTGCTTAGCGCATCGGCCACCACATTAGCTTTACCCGGATGATAATGGATAGTGAGGTCATAATCCTTAAACAATTCCAGCCAACGACGCTGCCTCAAATTCAATTCTTTCTGAGTGATGAAATACCTCAAACTTTTATGATCAATGAAGATGTCGCATTTCTCTCCATAGAGGTAATGGCGCCAAATCTTAAGGGCAAACACCACTGCCCCTAACTCCAAATCATGAGTGGGATAATTGAGCTCATGCCTCTTTAGTTGATGAGAGGCATATGCTATCACCTTATTCTCTTGCATGAGGACACAACCCAAACCCAACCGAGATGCATTACAGTAAACCGTGAACTTCTTGCCTCCCTCGGGCAAAGCAAGGTTGGGAGCGGTAACAAGACGCTCCATAAGAGCCTGGAAGCTGGCCTCACACTCCTCTGTCCAACAGAACTGCTCACCCTTCTGAGTCAGTCGGGTCAAAGGCTTGGCTATGGAGGAGAAATCCTGGACAAAATGGCGGTAGTACCCGGCCAAACCCAGGAAACTGTGGATCTCTGCAACGTTGCTCGCCTCTTCATCTTTCAGTCTTGTAAACACCTTTAGATGCTGCAGGGCTTTTCTTTCTCCTTAGTGGATGATACTAATTGAATAACAGTGTGAGTAAGAGTATGCAAAAATAATAATAGTGTAGGTTCCATCCAATTGTTATAGAGCATGATTCCATCCATCATATGTTATTTTTGTTATTAAGATTCTATCCACCTATTATCATCATTGGGTTCTATCCGCCTAGGGAAAACCAAAGTCTAGGTTCTATCCACCCATCATGTTTTTTTATCCCGACCACAAATATTCTTTTGTAAAATATATACTAACTCGAGTAAGTTCCCACACATCACCCATGACTGTGGGCATGGCTATTCAAAAAGTTTTACACTTTACAGAGGTTTTATACTTTACCCACAAGAGGTGTTCATCTTGTTATTTCACATGCTGTCTTAGGCATATAGATCAAGAAGATCATCACAAGGCATCTTTATATGGTTATTTCTCTCCTACTTCGACAAGATATCCTCGTTGTGTCAAAAAGTATTCCGCACAATAGTGGGCGAATAATGACACCCCTCATCAATGTGGAGTATCTCCCTCCATACTTTAGCAAGTGGACATAGGCCACTTGCACTCGAAGTGAGGAACCCTAAGTTATGTTAGAAATTATTTCTCGTCCTTGGCGAGTGAATAATGGCACCCCAACCATCTGTAGTCTCTCCTTCTGCACTTTCTCAAGTGGATCACACACCAAACTTCACTTGCATCGCCAATAGGAGGAACTACAACAATTGTTGCAGTCTGTAGCATAAATGCTAAGGTTTGCTAGAGTAATTAACCAGGTTATACCCATTATATATTGTGGCTACATTATTAGTGTGGGGAGGTCATTACAGAATCCAGTACTTAAATTACCTGGATGGTTCTATCACATACCAAGCTCACCAACCCCACTTACCATCACCCAGGGTGAGGAGGGAAGCAGGAGGGCATTTCAGTCATTTATGTGAAAAGGATTTAGCAAATGGTTTAAAAGGAAAAAATGGCATATGATTAATTGGCCTCTCAATTATGGACCATTTTGTCCGTGTCAATATAATGAAGGGCATTTTGTCAGTGGTTGATAAACTTTGGGACAAGTGGTCAATTTTCTCTTAATATTTTACTAGTTTCGATGTGATCCGAAATTCCCATTACATAATACCTAGAAAGTACAAGAACGGGCGGCTTGTACCTCTGGAGCAGTGATCCACGTCTCTGTGCTAACTAACAATTTGTGTGCGATTCATCATGCACGTTTGGTAACAATTTGTATGCGATTCATCATGCACGTTTGGTCAAGATGCTTTCTATTTTACGATACAAGACCCCGTTTAGCACACGAGAGTTTCAGAACTACGCAATATTACAATGTTGGATGTAAAATTGACGGGGCACTGTTTTTGTTGCCCTTCTTCTCTATGAATTGAATGGAATTTAGCAGGCGCTCCATTAATTGGATGCATCGCATGATTTGGAGCATGATCAAACTTGTTCAGCCGGCGATAGCATTGATTCCTGGCTCTCCTCCTGCTCTTGGTTGCTCTTCTTCTCTGTAGATTTCTGCTCCTACTCGTCTTCAACGCCGCACGGCGCGGTCTTTGCTTCCTTGCTCTTACCCCACAGCATGCTGTAGAGGCCTCCAACAAGCAGAATCCCACCTAAGATACTGGCAGGCAACACAAGAAGAAGAAGAAGAAGAAGAAGAAGAAGAAGAAGGTTCAGATACATACACCATGGGTAATCTGCAATCGATGGATGGATGCAACAACAAATCTGCATCCTACTACTCTGATCGGTTGATAATTATATATAAACCTGGCTCACATACCTGCCAAGGTGAACAATCTCTCCTAGGAAGAATGACGAGCAGAATATCGTGAAGACGAAGCAGAGCGGGTTCCAGACGGCCAAGAACACGGGGCCCCTCATCTCCACGCACCAAGCTTGCAGGTAGTAGGACACTCCCGTCACCACAAACCCCTGGCATCGATCCACGCATGCAGCAGCAATCCATCAGGTTCATCATTATCGATCGTCACTGCAAGTTGTCAGATGAGCTGCAAGCTTACGGTGTAAACGACGGCGAGCAAGCTGACGTCGAGCCAGAGCTTCCATCTGGACAAGTCCCTCTCGGCCACCACCGCGACGACGAATGACTAAACCGCGCTGAACACGCACTGCGTCACCCTCACCAGCATCTTGTTCGGGTACTGCTTCAGCAGCGCAGCCTGCATGATGCACAATCGTATGGTAGGTAGGTACACACGCAGGTGAAGATCTGTGAGGCGGCAAGTTGACAAGGAATCTGGTATCTAATTGAGCTGCTTGCAAGATACTGGTATTGTGCTCAGGGATTTTTTTCGGCCAAAAATCGGATGATTTTTGGGAAAATCAAAATTATTGGCACCCCCTGTAAAGTTTTCTACCAGTGAAAAAATTTTGTTTTTGAATGTTTTTTGTTAAGTATAAAGGAAAGTTGTAATCAATCCTATTCACATGTTTGTCCACAGTGCGGTGGTAAGGTCTTTCCTTTGGAGATTGCAGGCCATGGTTCGAATCCCCAGGAAGTGATTTTTTTCGTTTGAACTTCAAACAAAATTCAAATTTTAATTTGAAAATTTTGGCCGAAATTTGCCAGAAATCACAAAAATTGGAAAATATCGGGAATTTCGGTCCCCTCCGGTAAATTTTGGCATCCGATTTTCAAAACCCTGACTGTGCTCATCAACAGTGGACAACAACTGAACCTGCAGCACGATCTAGAGGGACCATATCATGTTGGCGAGGACTATGAGGAACGTGCCTTTGATCCATGACACCCTTGTGCCACGATTTGCGTTTGAGCCCGCGGCGAAGGCGCGGTGGTGGTTGACAGGGTTCAGGGATGGCCCGGCATAGAAGGTGATGACGAAAACTCCGGCGAGGTAGAGTGCGACACCGGCGAGCTTGGCCATGCCTGAAGAGCTCCTCAGCCTTACAACCTCCATCCTTCCAAAAATAACAGCCCAAGCATATAGTCATTAGTGAGTACTGCATATTATTATGTCACTACAAATTGCTTTGCTGCTACTAGTCACCTAGAGAAGAACTGATGATGAAAGGCCAATGATGAATACTTGTATAGTATTAGCACCTCAATAGCAGCGCCAAGAAGAAGGTGACCACAGGCATCGAGTTGCTTGTTGCAGATGCCACGGTTGCAGATGTGAACTTGAGGCTTACATTGTACAGATTTAAGCTAAACGTAGTCCTGCAAACCAGAAAGAACAAAAAAATACATGTCAGTCAACAAGCATGATGCCAAATCTGAATCTGAAGTTGGTGCAGCAATGTGAGACGCATGTATACCCGATTAAGGCATACAAGAAGAGCTTCAACAGCAAGCCAGATGACATTGATCGCGCATTCTTCCTGCAAATTCAGTCACCGTTAGTTACTCACTCTCTTTTTATGACTGGTTTCCTAGCTGACAATGAGTCAGACAGTTAGTCAGGTACCTCTCGAGAACCAGGGCAATAGGGAGAAGCAGGACAGATGCGGCAGCCTGGCGGTAGAAGATGAAGACGTAGGTGTTCATCCCCTGGTCGAAGGCCGCCTTGGTGACGACGAACATGCCGGTGTAGATGACTTGTATGACGATGGCGAGTATGTAAGGCTTCTTCCCATCCATCTCCACGTACATGACGACTCTGCAAGGGACAGAGTTCGAGCAGCTGGCGATATACTACTATATGTAAAAAAGGGAAGACACAGCCAGGTCTCACAGATATGAGCTAGCTAGCTAGAGTGCATTTAGGACCTACTGCACTAGCTGTTTTGCTCAATCTCCTCTCTCTCTCTCTCCTCTCTCTCTCTCTCTATGTATATGTGTGTGTATGTTTGTTTCCTTGCAACAGAGAAAAAGGAAAAAGGAAGAGAAAAAGACAAGAAAGATCGCCTTGTGGAGGCTGGATCGATCGTCTTTTCTGTTCTACTGTGGATTCTGAATCATATCGATGGATGGAACTTTTCTGGGCTATCGATCTCCAATCTGCAGCTACCTACTTATATCTCCATCGCAGCCCTCGCATGAGCGCGCGCGTCGTCGGTCGACTGGCCGGCAGATGAGATGGAAGCTTAATTAATTAGCTGAGCTGGCCTGCAAATTGTACTCCATATGCAGGCATTAGCCATCACCGTGCAGCGTGAGGTGTGAACCGACCCCTCGATGCCGTACGTAGAGTAGTTGATTAACTAAGCAAGTCGATTGACTCGGGCCTAGGGAATTGAACGACCTGCATTTTTACAGTCAACACCTGATCTCTCTAACCAGCTTTCCCTATTTCGCTTACCAATTAAGTTGATCAGACATGCGAGGTAGTCCAGTCAATTCTAATTAAGGACATGTTCTTTTTAATTTTTCAAAACGATTTTTATTTTTACTATAGTATCTAACTTTTAAACGGAGTATTTTTTTTAAGATAGAGTCTACAAGTTAACTATATTACACGTTAAAAGCCTAACATCTGCACCATTCAAAATCGCAAGCGAGTATCTCTCTCCATAATCTCTGTCACAAACAGCTAAAATTCAAAAATTTCAGTCATAAACCATAAGCCGCAGCCAAAAAGAACAATGCCTAGCTTACTTGGTGGACTCAACATGGCGACGGTGAGTCAATAATAACGACAATATATACACCTACTCCATGGCAGCTAGGGGTGTGCATCCAGAATCCACAGGAAAGGTCTATGGTGTTTGTCTAAATTTGCTAACACAGTTTTTGGCAATTTGTATATGGACATATGGTATATTGGAATACTACAAAGGCATGAATTGATGAGGTTACCCTTCCCCAATTGTGAGGAACTTCTCGCCACCCATCCACCCTTTCGAGATTCTTTTCTCCAATCTATTCTAATTAATTACATGCAGTCTTGATGTACTCACTGGTACACCAAGATACTTGAGAGGCCATTCCCCCAATTGGCAATTAACCATATCAGCATATTGAATAGCCTCTAAGTCATCATCTCCAATAAGTAGAACTACGCTGTTCTCAAAATTAAATTTTAGTCCAAACATGCTTTTGATAAGCATAAAAAGCAACAACATGTTACTTCGTTTTGTCGCACTCTCTCAAGTATCATGTAACATGTGTTTGGTCAATATAAAAAATCACATATGTACAATGTTAAGTTGATTCTAACAGCCTAATTAATTCTATTTTGTCGGTCACCATTGCCTGTCTGTGCTTTCCTTCAAATTTTAGTTGAATTTCGTCAAAAATTCAAACAGCCGTTTGAACCATTTGATCGAAGGGACAAAATTTTGGTCAATTTGGTGCTTTCTCCACCCAAAAAAAATCAAACGAAAAATTGAACGCTTGTTAGTTAATTACGAAACCAAGTTTCATTAAGCAATGTAAATGATGCTTAGTAGTTTGTAGTAGGTCATTTTTTTTGAGACCGAGAACTAAGGGCATGTACAATGGCGTCACGCTACCACCTACCACAGTTTTTCGTTGATGTGGAAAAAAAGAAGAGAGTTGTTGTCTCTTGATGAAGGGATGACACAAACCCATGAGACAAAGATATATAGATACCATAAAACATCATTAGATGAGTTGACATCTCTAACAAACCAACAATACTAAGGTTGTGTTTACTTGGGATTTTAAGCCCGAGCTTCTGGCTTTTTTCACTGTAGCGGTATATTTTAGAAGCTCTTTCCACTGTAGTGGTTTTTTTTGCATTATAGTTGCTGTTAGCTTTTTCAGTGTAATTAAATATAAAAAATTTAAAAAATATTATATCATTATGGACAATGCAAAGGAATAAAATAAAAAAATAAAAAACCCCAAAAAAGACAGACAAAGATGAAATTAAGAAACTAAAAGTCAAAAACCATAAACTGAAGCTCTAATAAGCAGGGCCTAAGGAAGGACACGACTAGCTCATACGTCAATACATGTAAAGGCCCTCTACTTAGGATGTAATCATCTTTTTTTTCTTTAAATGATCATATCTCTTCAATCGAGTGCCTGATTTATGTTCTATCTGAACCATTTAGATATATATGCCGAGCTTAACAAAATAAGACATGTATTGAATATGTTAGAGTCATATGAAACATTGTTTCTCAACTAGTAACTTTAGTTATCTATGCTAGCAACTCTAGGTGATGATAATTATCAAACTTCACATTAGTTGCTAATTTTATATGTTATTTGCTACATTAGTTGTTAGCTATGCATATTATTAGATGCTAGTCCTACATGTTTCTTACCATATTACTTACTAGCAAACTCTATATTAGTTACTAACTCTACTAGTTACTATGACATTAATTGTTAGTAGCTTTTTGTCTTACTTGCTACTTTAGTTACGAGTAGTTTTACATATTATTTGCTAGCATCTTCCTATTACTTGATAATAACTATGAACGATTTGTGCAATCACTAGTAGTGGTGGCTCAACATAGTTGCTAGCTCTATATATTAGTACTTGCTATAATAGTTACTTACTCTACATGTGAGTACTTGCTATAATAGTTACTAGCTCGATCTACGGTTACTTGCTAGTTCTACATTTTACTTACTACGTTAGTAGCTTGCAGCATTTACATGTTACTTGCTAGTAGCATACAACTATAGTTGCAATATAAATTTGCTAGCAAGTAATGTAGAGCAGCTCAAAAGAGATCTATTTATACTTGTTAGCAGCGGATAATAGAGTTGCTATCCGAGAACCAATTTTTTCAATATGTTCGTAAAATATATTCAATATAAGTTTTATTTTTGTTAAGCTCGTTAAATAAATCATAACAGTTCAAATAAAACACGAAGTAGAAACTCGGTTTAAAAGATACGATGATTTAAAGGAAAAAATGAAGAACCTGTACAAGTTGCAAACGACATCTTGCCACTAGAAATCGGATGGTCCTCCATGCGACTAGCAGCCGGAAAGCATTATCGTACTAAAACAATAAGACCTACTAAAAAAGCAATCGAAATTAACTTGGCGTAATTAAGCATACATGATCGATCGATATGGTAGTTTTCAAGGGTAAACGGAATTGGGATTAATCCGAGAAAAACTGGAATTTAGAACTAAAAAGCAATTGACTATAGAATTTAACTAGAAGTTGTCGTAATTAAGCATACATGATCGGTCGATATCGTAGTTTTCAAGGGTAAACGGAATTGGGCGAGAAAAACTAGAATTTAGAACTAAAAAGCAATTGACTATAGAATTTAACTAGAATTTGGCGTATTTGATTGGAAGGCCCACTCATTCTCCCTGCGGATCTCCTCCTGCTGCTCCGGCGTGAAGTCGTTCTTGATCCCGAACGTCTCCCTGATCTGCTCCGGGTTCTTGCCCTTGATCATGTCGGCGACCTTCTGGCAGGCAAGGGCCAGCAGCCCGTTGACCTCGAGGTAGTTCGCCGCCATGAGGAGGTCGTACAGCGTCGCCTGGTCGACGTCGATGAACCCCGCGTCGAAGGTCTTCAGCTCCTCCTCGTTGGACGAGGCGGCGGCGTTGGAGGAGCTGGCGGCGGCGACGGCGGCGTGCTTGTTGCAGTACTCGAGGACCTTGGCGAGGGTCTTGGCGGCGACGTTGGTGAGCGGGATGCCGCCGTCGGCGCAGTCGTCCTCGATGGCGTGGGTGATCGTCTGCGACTGCCTCGCCACCGCCTCCGACACCTCGAAGCGCTCCCCGTCAGAGGTGATCAGCGCGATCATCCTGCTCTGCTCGCCGTTATAGCTGACGCTTGTCTCGTCCGCCATTGATCGCTCTCTTCAAGCGCTATTCGATCGAGTTGATTGCTGTCGACAGATTAACTGGAACGGTTGGTGCGATTGGCCGATTGCGATCGAGTTGGTGCGTTGATTTATAGGCAGGCAGGCAGGCAGGCAGATAGAAACCGACACGTACGGTCGTGCCCAGAGCTATACATGATGCATACGCGTATCCGGTTAACCTAGTACGTGACGGTTACGTATGTAACCTAGTTGCATCTCTGTGGCATGATCGACTTCACGTAGACTTGGTGCAAGCCTATTCCAATATTCCATCTGGCCCGCCGCCATCCTAGTCTCCTGCTGCCAGCCGGATGGAATAGGCAGGGTACAAGTTACAACTACGTTTTGGGATAAAATCAGTTAGATTTTTTTTAAGACATTGGATTGACATCCAACGAGCCGTCTGCCTCCCTCCACCTTGCAGGCCACTTGATGTGTTGCTACCTCACCGGCACCGGCGAGGCCTCCACTACCAGTCTCATCCTCCTTGCCTCATCCTCCCTCGCCGTTGCACCACCTTTTCCTTTGTCACGCCGCTGCCTCACCGGTGACTTCTACCATTAGGGGTAGAGTCAACCCATTTTGAGAGCTCAGGTAGTATTAGTAATATACCTTAGAAACAATTATAGAGTTGATTGTATCACTTCTATATATATGATCTTTTAAATAAATGTTATTATATTCCTTGAATGATTTATCATTTATAAAGATTTGTAAGTATGTGACTTATTGGCAAAGGTCTTTATTTGTTATATGATATCATTTTAAAAGGATCCCTTGTCGGATATCACTGGTCGGAACAATAGTCACTTATAGATCACCACATGTATTGATTGATGACCACGTTTCACCGATTATAGATATGTAGATATTAAATCAATAATATGGACATATGTTAGAGAATATAGTGTTAGATTGACCCACCTTAAGGCCTTTATTAAGATTGTTATGTTTGATGTGTTATCAATCTGTCTTAAACAATGATGATGTATAATAATTATACATAAGATTAGCATAACTTTCTATATATGTAATAGTGCATTTAGGGGTTGCCAAATGCTACACCATAACTGGGTAGTTATAAAGGTAGATTTCGGGTATACTATGAAACATATGGAGGAAACTGACTAGTTAGATATATGAGTTGCCCTCCATAACAGAGAGGTATCTTTCGATCTCTCGATGCGGTCGGATAAAGAAAGTGCATGGACATGCCACTAGTGGTCGAAGAATTGATCATATGAAGTTATCTATCACTAGATTGAAAAAAGATTGAAAGGTCCATGGATGACATGCTTCTCACTTGGAGTTCGATCGGATATCGTGAGGCAAAAGGAGAATACGTAAATAGGTCAATAGGCTAACCGGATGTGGCGCACCATATAGAAATACTAACTAGTTGTGAGCTGGTCGGACACATCACGATGGTATGTGATTTGGTTGTATTGGGATGCAAACTGGTCATGACCATATATGATCCGGTCATATGGAGTTATGATGTGATCGTGAGTAACTAGGACCTGGTTATAGATCATATTGCATAAGGTTCGTCCAGATTGATTTTTGTGTATGTTTAGGGGTTGATATGTCCTACAAGGACTGCTTTCAACCATTGATCGAAATAGTATTTCCGAGTTACAAACAAGTTTACATGAACCTTGGTTCATACGCTTAACGGGTTGGAATAGTAAGGGTCTAGACAATAAACTCTGAATGAGATATGATCTCGACTTATATTGGATAAGAATTCAGTCAAAGGCTTTTCGAGTAAGATATGATCTCTACTCGTGTTGGATATGGATCTAGTCGAAGTCTATGTAAAGGGGTGCATGGACTGAGGGTTGTGTGCGATTAACACACCTACCGAAAATCTAGCCGCCACCTCTCACATGCTCTGTCGTGCGTGTTGGTGCTAGTATATCAATGCACAGTATTCCATCTTGAGACGTGTGGACTTCGGTAAAGGTGTTACTACGACTGTGGCATTGATCGAGATGATCACAAGGAGGAGAAATATTTCTTTGACAAGCCAGAGCAAAACCAAGAGTTCAACAAGCAAGGCAAACACCCCATTTCCATGTTGATCCCATATTTCACTATTATGTATATTGTGGTCAAAACTATTATGCATATATGTAATTTTGGTAAAAATTGCTATATTAGTAAGGTCGATAGTTACACCCAATTGTTTCATTGATCCCGCCTTGACATTAGCATTTATATCCACTCTTGGTAAAAGATGGAACTTAGAGGTTAAACGAAGTAGTTGATGTTTAGTCATGCTCATAACGGTACTAGATATGCTAGGCTGGAGAAATGGGTCAAAATGTTCAACAAGTAGGAGATACTTAAGAATTGGTCCAAAGGGGTTGCCTATGTTATTTTGGTTAGCAAATAAAATAGAAAATATGTTTTGGACTTAAGCGAGCGGTTGTGGAGATTGGTGCAGTTAGCACGATACTATGGTATGTAGATGTCTCGCTCAGTCATCAAGGACCGAGCCAAAGATGTAGTTAGACCCAAGATACAATGTACAACCACACGTGCCTTTATAGGAAGGCCTTAGCATAATAGGTTACTAGGTTCTAGTAACTTCACCAAGGTGGTAGATTGTAGGTGAATTTGGGCTAGTGCGGGCATGGAGGGTATCCATGTTCGGAGGGACCTTCACAGGAAGGAAGGTTTACGACACACCGTATGAGTCTTGACACATCGTCCTAAGAAGGGAATTATAGCGTTGTTGCTCTCAGGATTGGTAATATAAAAGCTTCGTTATGAACTCTCAAATCAGGTATCGATGGTATCGCGTGACATGTATAACATGGTGGGATGTTTATGTCGTGTGGGTAAAGTGTGAAATCTCTACAGAGTGTAAAACTATTCGAATAACTATGGGGCCTGTTCTTTTTGGCTTCGATTTATAGCTTTTGGCTGCGACTAATGGCTTTTAAGCTGTCCACGAGAGAAACTACGGAGTAACAGAACTCGTGTGTGGTTTTGATCGATATAAATGAACTTTTAGAAGTTGAAAAGAACAGACCCTGTCCATGGTCATAGACGACTTGGTGAATCCTCCACTTTAGTAGTTTTATATTTCATAAAATGGTTTGGAGAATGTATGGATGAAATATCCATGCTAGCTAGTTTGGCAAGGTCATTGCCGTTGTTTCAAAATCCTAGGGCAGCAAGCCTCTCGTTCTAAATCATGTTATTTATGCTTTATTATTATTTACTTATCAAATTCAAATGCTCTTACAACTTTAGTTTGTAATATATCATTTGTTATTTCAATTGAAAGCGTGTTCTCGCAAATTGAGCTAGACTAGACAACTACCTTTAACTCAACCTACATACTATATAACTTTATTATAAAGTCTTGCATAGTATAATTTTCGTACTCACCGTTGCTTGTTGAACATATTTAGAAGATGTAGAAGAAGATCAATCTTGCGGTTACTATTACACAGCAGGTTTTGGCGATGAGGACACTGATTTCTAGGGTTTTGCCCTAGTCAGTTGCCTATGGATGAGTTGAGGCATACTTGCTGGTTTTTTATGCCTCTTTTATCTCCGTTTCCGCTAAACTATTTTTATTGTTTGTTCTATAAATGTGATCTTGAAATAAGATAAAATTATAAAAAGTAACGGTCAAGATCACATCTTGAAGACCGTGAACAGTAAAACATGTCACTTAAAAAGAATGAATGGAGTATATGATTTCCTGAAAACTGTGTTGGATGGATTTTTAAAGGAAAAAGTCTACTTATCTACCTTGAACTTTGGTCTCCATTCGTTTTTCAAATTTCAACTATGAAACCGTTCACTTTACAACCCTGAACTCTCAAAACTGTTCAAAACACCCCCCCTCGAGCCAATCCATAGTGGTTTTTGTCTCACATGGCACCTATGTAGCGGTGATTTTGACACATAAGAAAATAATGAATAAAATGATTATTGGAACCACATGTCATCCTATAACAAATAAAGATGAGGTGGCACTCTTCCTCCCCTCTCTTGTTGCTTCTCATATTATCGCCTTGCACGTTAGTGACTCGAAATAGGGTCGGAGCCTCCTACCCTAGCGATGGGGGGTTCTGGCGGCTAATCGGCGAAGAAGACAGGCGCAAAACGTGTTCCCAAGGATAGGGAACTCAATTTTGTAGATGATGAAGACCGGGAGGCACAAAGAGATCCGATGATCTGGGGCCATGGCGCAGATGTGGTGCATGGTGGTGGGGTTGGAGGATGGAAGTCGAGTGATATAGCTTTAGTGGGTGAGGTGTACCTTGTGATGCTGACGGTGTTGATCGTGGAGACTTCATGCGATAGAGATTGGTTGTGGCATGGAGGAGGAGGAGAGGGAGAGGGAGAAAACCGGAGGAAGAAGATGAAAAAGAGAATAAGGGCTGACAAGGGGGCCTATCATATTTTTTATTTATCAGGATGACTTAGGGTGCACGTGATTGCCATGTCAACCAAAACCAATTCCATGCGAGATAATACCACCATGGTTTGGGTCCAGGATGTAAAGTGGATGGTTCCATTAGTTTGGAATTCTGATTCAGACGATTTTAGAGTTGAGAGTTGAAAAATGAACCGAGTCCAGAGTTCATCGTTGAAAAGTGGACTTATTCTATTTTTAAAACAACATTCTCAGCTGCAGATTGAAGGGCAGTTACAGATCACACCCGAGCTTGGAGTTGCGTGAATATCTCCATTATCAGCTGTTTCTGTTCTTTCCGCAGTGGTTAATGTGGTTGTTCGGGATCTACCTGTATCTTGTGCAACTGTGATTGTTCGTCGCTGATGGGTCATCATTTGTTATTCCACTTGATAGTGCTTAACAGACCTGAAAATAGCACTCTTACAGGTCTATCTTATGATCAAGCTAAGTCTGAATAAATACAAGAAAATAACGATTTGTTTCTTTTACATTGTCACGAACATTGACATCGACAGCCGACTTCACCTTCATATCATGGATAATTGGTTATAAAGACCTATATATTGACCTGAGTAATTTAATAAAACAAATAGGTTACTATTTCAACAGTTTCTGTTTTCGATGGTCTAATTCACAATTTTTGTTCCTATTCTCATTACCGTTTTTTTTCCCGTGAACATTGATGAACTTGAAAAATGCAATTTGTGATCTCCATTGAACCAAAATCCCGATGGTGTCCTCACCAGCTGCCATGGAACCAAACAAGAATATCTGCCTGTAACTGTTAATCTGCAATGGAGTTTTTAGAACCAAAACCAAACATACACATTTTCAGGGAAAGAAAATTAATGGAAATTACAGCACACATTTTGCGTTGGGTGCGAACTGGAAGAACAAGACTGACAGTTGCTGGATTTTATTTCTCATGGACGACATCGCAACAAGATGACTCAAACAGGGGGGTGGGGATCAAGGCGAATTTAGCAGCTCAGACAGAACTAGCTAGTGGCTCACGCGGCAGCAGTTCTCTTCGTCAGAGCCACAGCACGCCTTGGCACACTGGATCATAGGCCTCAGCTTGAAATAGCAGCACCTGCACCCTGTCATCCATTGTGGAATCAGAAAGCATGCATGCTTAGTTGTGAACTGAAAAATGTAAATCTTCATGTAATTTGCATATTTCACAACTGACAACAGTAAACAAGTGGCATAAATCTCATGTCCCAGTGACTAATCCCAGAGTTTGGACCCCACAATTGCTTATCTAGATGACTCCAATAGAACTCGAATGGAACACTAGTAAGACGAGACAAGAAAATAGCGTAACTAACCTTGAGGATGGATCCCCTCCATCCTCGCCGCCGTCGGCACGGCGGCGGCAAAGATCACCCCAGCCATGGCCCAAATGAAGAGGGCAAGAATGGTGTTCCTCCTCATCTTCTTCTCCCCACTCACTCAGATTTGCTCCACTACCACAGTGATCAAGAAGACTTGTGAACTATTACTCTTTGGTCTCCCTATACTCCCTTTATATAGAAGGACAAATATTCCAATCCATTGCATCACATGCTAAAGTCGGTCTGGTACAGTGGAGAGGGGTGCGGATGATGATGAGAATGAGGACAATCGATCGCAGTGTTGGAATTTCTGTCCCGATCTTTGCATGTGACATATGAGACAGTAGTGATAAAATGGCAATCTTTGACCCTCTGTGGGCTTGGGAATTGGGATGGCAGTGAGAGTCCATAGCCAGCAAAGCCATGTCGGCTGGGTGCTTCGGTTTGGTGGAAATGCACAGGGGAGTCAAACTTAATTAGGCAGCCACGTGCTAGAGTCTATAAAAACCAGCCTTCTCTGGAACAATTCTTTCTTTCATAATGGTACAAAAATACTAGAGATGAACACAATATGTGCTACCTAGGTGAGCCAAAATCAATTTAGTAAAAACACAATCCTTGAAATAGGATACTAGACCAATTGTGCATAGGACATAGGGATGTGTTGCGAGGTGGAACTTTAACACGGTAGAAATAACTGCAAACATGCTTCGTCGACCATACTAGGTGTTAGCAGTAGTTTGGCGGTAAGCTAGCGAGAGGATGAGTTTTTTTAAATAATAAATTTTTTTATTAATATTATATTAATATATCATCATTTAAAAAATTACATAAATAATCTTCTTTCTCCATTACAAATAGTCACCATTTGAACTTAGAACAAAGCTTCTGTCACCATTTCATCAAAAGACTGGACAACGGAGTTCCATGTAGATGCCATGACATCTATCACCATTTCAATTGATGACAGACGAACCAATCGTCAATAGAAATGGTGACAAAGGCCTCCGCAACCTCTGTCGTCATTTCAAATGGCACCAGTGGCTAATCTATTTAAGGGCCAAAAAACCAGCTGAAATTCATAACAATTTGGTAAAAAAGAGAAACAGGGGAGGAGAGGAGAAGAGGTGAATATAGGAGAGGAGAGGGGAAGAGGAGAAGAAGAGAGCAGGAGAAGGAGTGATTTCTACATCCTAGAGGTGAGTTTTCGGTTTCTTTGTAGATTTTATTTTGAAATTATGATAGGTTAGCAAATAAAATGATTGGATGTACAGTTATATTAGGTATGAGTAGATGTGTAAATAGTGTAGTTATTTAGGGTACTTTGTATAGGATGAATTCTTGTAGAACTATTAATTTCTCGTAATTGTAAGTTGTGGTGCACCAATTAGTTTTAGAATATTAGATCTGCTAGTTAGGTCTGTTTGAAACATAGAGAGTACAATGTCTAGAGGATCTATTACTAACTATATGCGCTACGTAGATGAAACACGCATAGTAACTTAGATTTTTACAAGACATATACAATTGGTTGTCTTTCTTTAGGGTGTCATACGTTAGTGAAATCCTCTTCTATGCAAGTTTATTAGTGACTAGCGGATTTGTTATTAAATCTATTTTGCGCTTATTTAATTGAATGAGGAGTTGTCATTAACATCGATTAATTGTCGAATTGATCGTCAAGTATAATTGAATGGATAGCTTTCAAAATACACTATAGAGAAGAAGTTCCACGGATGGGTGTGCGAAGGAGTTAATTTACGTGATTTTTCATTTGTGATGGCCAATCTTTGAAATGCAGAGCAAATTCCATGGGGCACTATTATGATATAGTTGTACAATTATTCTTACTGAGTCATGTGTTGTAGGATCTGAGGTTGCATGGCATTTCTACCTGGGCATGGCAATGCATGTACTAGGAGTTAGTAAAACTAAAGGGGCATACCTGGGCATGGCAATGCATGTACTAGGAGTTAGTAAAACTGAAGGGGCAAACTTTATAGTTCTCATACGTGAGATTGGCGAAGGAGCGTGGATAGCCACTAGTCTTTCCAGCCCAAGCATATGTTAAAGTCCCTCTGGCTTATGTGACACAGGAAGAAGGCATAGGTGGTAATGCTAGAGAAGTTGGGGAGTCCAGCTAGCTAAAGTGCTCCATATTGTTTGAGTAAAGAAGAGGGAGGTTGTATGGACTCAACTGAAACTAAGACTATAGACCTTCTGTAGGATCGAGGAGGCCGACTAGAGAGGGGTGAATAGGTGGACTTAAAAATTCTCTTTCAATTAAGAACAATATCTATTTGAATAAACCAAGTATATAATGCGGAAGTGTAAATCAATTCGGTTTAGTACAAATAAGACCTAAATCAACTAGGTTCACATAAGTGCACCAACAACCAAATCTATGTCAAAGGTTTGCAATCCTAGGGTGACAAGTAATCAATTTAATTCTATGAATGTAAATTGCTTAAATATAAGTTAAGCACAAGAAAACAAACCACAAATGACACGCGATGTTTTACTGTGGTGTTCGGAGACTTGCCGGTCTCCCCTAATCCACGTTGAGGTAAGCCCAGACAAATTGGACCGGCTCCACGAATTAAGCCTTCCAACTCAAATCCACTAATGGTAGCTCTTTTCTGCTCCAGGTAGGTGAGCTCCAACCTTCATAACACGCCGGGCCTTCTCACAAACTTCTCTGAGAAGATCACTAGACACGACGCCTTCAACGCCGTCTAGAAATCGGCAAACTCCAAGAGTAACAAGTCAAGTCCTTTGCTTGACTCTCACCATGTGCAATGAATGCACAAGCTCAAGTGGATATAAAATCCACCTCTAGATGCAACACATGCAACTAGAGACCTCTCACCTTACTCACAAGGTGCAACACATGCACAATGGAGTGGAGAAGCTTACACTAGCTCAAGAGAGTGAAATGAGGTGCCAAGAAATGCTCTTCAACCGGCTATAAGTGGGTATTTAAACCCCACACATAAAAACTAGTCATTGGAGCCAAACCCCTTAAAAAATCAGGGAAATCTGAACTACCGCCGTACAAAGTGTAGTAATACCGCACTTTACTGTAGCACACAGTAACGGTTATGTCAGAAGTTCAGAACTAGCCGTTTTTTTGAAAAAGGTGCGGTATTACCGCAGGCAAGTGCGGAACTACCGCACTGCGGTAGTTCCACAAGTCAGTGCGGTACTACTGCACTGCGGAACTACCGTTTTCAGCACAGACAGCATTCGAAAAAACGGTCATAACTTTTGACTCCGATGTCAAAATTGAGTGATTTTGGACTCTATGGAAAGCTTATTTAGAGGGCTACACAACCCATATATTTGTATAATCTCAAATATATTAGATCAATGTAGAAATGATAAGAGATCTAAGAAATCATTTTCACGGTCTAAGTCTAAGAAAACAATCTTAGACCATGCCAAGAGATAATATATGACCTCCAACAATTTATAAAATACATTTACAAACTTAGATCATACCACAAAGAAAAGGTACATGGACTTCAGCCATTTGCAAAACATATTTACAAAGTATAGTTACAGGTTGCAAGGATTAGATGCATGAGGCTCAACTATTCGCAAATAATAGCATCATGCCATGGAGAGTTAGGGTAAGCAAGATTGAGCTATCAACACATGATGAGTGAGAGATCATGTGGGGGTATCCCCATGTTTGTTATGAGATATTGACAATTGGTTTAGTGAGTTTGAGTTTGTTTTGGATATTCTAGGGTTGAGTACCTTTTACTTGTGCAAATATTGATCATGCTGTTTCGTGCGGTGCTATGTGACGGTTTGCTTGTCTGTGTGACTGCAGGACTTCGGAGCTAGGTCATGGTGAGGCAAGGCGGACCGGGACTAGGCACAGGAGGTGTCGAGGTCCAGACGGTTGGAGACGTCGAAGATGATCGAGGCTGCTGAGGTGGTTGCGAGTCGAGAGACGAGGAACCGAGGCGAAGCTACGGTGGTGGACACGACATGCGATGGCGAGGTGGACCAGGATTAGACTCAGGTGGAGTCGAGGTCTAGTCGGTCAGGTTGCCGGGTGCGGTCGTGCGTCGACAGGAAGCTTCCAGGAAAGTGCAGCAGGTGCGTTTCGGTAAAATGCGCAAGGCGACAAAATGGAAGTGAGATGTTAGGGCTTGGAGTGGAATAGCTATTTTTCCCTCCAATTTGACTTGAGGGTTGACTGTTGCCTCATTTGTATGAGAGGTATGGAGTGGAGGCCAACTGCCACTTCTTGATTTGCTGTTGGGAGAAGGGAAGCAAGAAGCGTTCCCTTTTTGTGGTCTCCTGTGCGTGTGTGCCTGGAGGTGTATGCATCAGAGTGAGAGAGCCTGGTGTGTAGGGTGCTTGAGCTAGTGCTCCTGTGTGTGTGTTCTTGAGCTTTTGTTCCCTTGCTCTTGCGTTTGTTCCTCCCTCAACCAGGTAGTGAGAATAGAGTAGGAGAGGAGAAATTGAGAGTGAGCTGCTCATTTTGGTTAGGGAGTGTGTTCCTACGTGTGTATGTGAGTTCTCCCCAAAATGTGAAAGCATGTAGTGAGTGGGGTGAATCTTCTTGTGTAATCATTCCTCTGTAATCCTTCATGATTATAAATCAATTTGAGTTCTGAGTTTGAGCCCTTTTCATTCCTTGTTGTTCCTTTCTCTAAAATTTCAGTTGGGGATGGAACCTGTCGTTTTGTTCTTTAACATATCCAGTTGTTTGTTGCGTTGAGTCTTTCGGGTGCATTCTCTCTTCCTAGAGGCATCAATGCTATTTATTTCAAGATCTTGCTTTGATTGGCCTGAGATGAGAAGAAATTCCCAATCCCCTTTTCAGTTTTCAGGCTGCTGTTGTACTTACTGTTATTGGGTGATTTCAGGGACAATAGTCTGTAGATCTTGAGTTCGGCCAAGTATGCAGTAGCTTCAGTTTTTTGCCACTTTGTCTGTATCCTAAATTTTAGTTTGCAGATCTTCTCTCCTAGTTAATCTGGTCTCGGTTGCTCTCTTACTGCTGAACTGGTTCAGCTCCATTTTTAGGCCGCCTAGATAATTGTTAGTCTACAGTAATCACTGTTTTACTGCCCTGATTTTCGGCCAATGTGTTGATGCTGTGCCGTGCTGCTGCAGTTCTGTAGCCGAAGGTTTTCTTTCAATATTTGTAGTCTTGTTGGTTCGGTTCCCAGCAGAGAAACTCATTTGAGTTTCATTTGCGGTGATCTTTGTGTAGCTCGCCAAAGAAAAGTCCTTGCATCTTCCGTGATTTATCGAGCAAATGAAACATTGGTCGACCGAGTGTTTCGATCGAATCGCTGTTGGAGATTCTTTAAAAATCTGTTACGGCTGAGAGGTGTACTGCAGATTCGATTTCTTTCTTTATTCGATTCTCGCAGATTTGCTCAGATGCTGTTCGCAAGATTCCACCGAAGTTCGTTATGTGTAGAACTATCTCTGATAACAGCTTAACAATCAGCCAGAATCTCGATCGCATTCATCTTGCCGATTTGGTCAAGAAGACGCCGTGTGTTTTCTGCATGCGATCGGTGTATTCGTGAGACCCTGTGCACATGTTCATAATACTCATCTGAATGTCAGTTGTGCGCAGTCCCTACTGCAGTTTTCAAATTGCTAACCAATTGCACAGGAAGCCTTTCTTTTTGTTACTGCAGATCTCAGGTTCAGATTTCAGTTATCTCCAGGTGTCGGTTTTCTGTATTTACTGCAATTCTGTTGCTTTGACCGGCAGGAGCCTTCGGCAGCAAGTTTAGTCAATTGGCAAGTCTTTGGGCTGCTGTTAGTTGCTTCTGTAGGCTTAAAGTTCTGCTGTCCATTTTGCCAAACTGCAGTCTGCAGTTTCTCTCTTGTTTGCTCTGAGGTTCAGTTTATCAGATTGGTTCGGCTGGTTAGTGAGAACTGCTTTCGGCTGACCCTTGTGCTGTGTTATTAGTCTTCGAGAATGTGCAGCCTAAATTCAGTTTACAGCAGCAAGTGTTCTTTTACGGTTCCTGTTTTTTGGTTTTAGTCCAGTTCGGCCAGCAACTCACTGCTGCAGTAGGCAGCTTGTTTGAAGCTTCAAGTTCGGTCTGCAGTGAGCTCAGTTTCATATTGGTGCAGATTTTCAGGTCGTGGCAATACCAGTAGCAACTCTGTTTTTTAAGTGCTCTTTCTTTTGGCTTTTCAACTGCAAAGTAATTTCTGTTGAATACTTTTACATGCTGTCCTACAGATTGCTAAGTCTCAGTTCGCTTGGTACATCTTGAGTAGAAAGTAGAAAACTTTGTGTCAATTAGTGTGTAATTTTAGATTGGCTTGTTTAAGTGAAGAAAGCTCACAGTTAAAATCCTTCGTTGACTAATTGCAAATTTCTAGAGAGCTTGAACCAACCTCTTTGTAGCTGTTATAGCTATCGGAGAGTTGAATTTTTGTGGATACTTTGGGGGCGATTTTAAAAGAGCACCATTCACCCCCTCTCTGTTGCCATTTCCGATCCTACAATTGGTATCAGAGCCGGTTAGCTCTTCTTGATAGATCCTTAACCGGTCTGTGAGCCATGGCAACGGATAAGTATTCCACTAAGCCCCCGATCTTCGATGGGATCGACTATCCCTTCTGGAAGAGTCCGATGGAGTCCTACATTCAGGCTCAGGGCTATGCGGTTTGGCGAAAGGTTAAAACTCACTTTGTCGTCCCTGCCGTTGAAAACATCAATGTGAATAACATGCCTGATGTTGAGGCGAATGTTAAGGCAAGGAACATCATCATCCAAGGTTTGAGCAGAAACGAGTTTGATCGCATTTCGCATCTTTCGTCGGCCTTCGATATTTGGACGACTCTCAATGCATACCATGAGGGCACGACCCAAATTATGAGAGACCATGTGGAGTTAACCCCAGTTGTGTGATGAGTAATTGACGCGTGTCCTAAAAAGTCTGAGTTTGTTCCGGGCATTTTTGTGCTAATTACCGATGCAAATATTTGATTATATCATTTTGTGCGGTGCTATTTAATGTGTTTTCTTGTCGGTGATGACTGCAGGACTTTGAGATGGTGTCGTGGCGTGACACAGGTGACCAGACTAGGCACAGGCGGTGCTGAGGTCAGAGCGGTCGGGATGTGTCGAAGATGACGAGGACTCGAAGTGGCTGCGAGGCGTGCAAGGCAAGACACGAGGAAGCTTCCAGGAAAGTGCAGGAAGGCATTTTGGTAAATGCGCAAGGCTGCACAAAAGGAAGCAGATTTTATTTGGAAATAATCCATTAGTGGAGAGGTGTTGTGACCTAATGGGTAAAATGGTGTGTAAACCCATTAGTGGAGAGGTGTTGTGACCTAATGGGTAAAATGTGTGTAAACCTATTAGTGGAGAGTTGGTGTGACCTAATGGGTAAAGTAGACTTGTAAACCCATTAGTGGAGGCTATAAATAGATGTGCTCTCTAGGTGGAGAAGTGCACTTGAGAAAGAGAGAAAGAGAAATGGGTATGAGTATTTAGGGTTTCCAAATGTTTGTGCTCTTGGGAGAGAAATATTTTTGCAAGTTCTAGGGTTCTATTCTCTCCTTGTGTGTGTTCTTGGATGAGACATGGAAGAGTGATGTAAACATTCATATGTTATATTAATCGTTCATCGCTCTTCGTCTCAAATATGAAGTTCTTGTGTTTTATCTCGTGCCATTTGCGTGCTTTTCCTTTTTTTAATATTCTTGTTCTAGCTACTATATATATATATATATATATATATATATATATATATATATATATGCTTTGAACGGGGATTCATCTCAAAGCGCTTTGGCTAGTTCATCCCGAAAGCAAAGTTTAATATTGTTGTTTATTGCTCTATGATGGGAGAATGCCTCAAGATCAGTTGATCGTTTTATTTCCAAGAGCAAAGAGTTCAAGTTCCTATTTGTCTTCACCAGTTTTTGTGCTTCTATTTTCTAGCCTTTCGGTTTCCTGAAGTGTTTTAGTGTTTCGGTTCTTAAGGCCTCTCCTTAAGACTGCTCTTTGCAAAGTTCCAGTTAGTTTGTAGTATTTCTATTTCGGAAACCAGAGTTGGAGTCCAACCCTTTTCGGCAGCACCTATTCTTGTTTCAGTTCGGTCTGTAGTTTTCTTTCCAGTTTTTGTTTCGGCCATCAAGCACCAGGCTGTTCTACCTGTTTTAATTGGCAGCAAAAGGAACATCTGTTCCAGTATTATTTGGTGCTGCATTTGTCGCGATACCTTGCGTCTTTGCTCAGATTTTCAGCCGGCTGTCCCAGCTCTTTCGACATGTATCCAGTCTGCAATTTGTGCTCGATTTTCAGTTTCCAATCCTCTGATTTTAGTCTCCTCTGTGTGTTGTTTTTCTGAGTTTTTTTGGCCTGAGGAGAGGCACTGTTCGGCTGCTGCAGTTTGTGTGGAGCTGCTGTCTTCCTTGTGTACGGTTGTTGTTTTCTAGGCTGCTGCTAGTTGTTGAAATCCTGGTCAGGTTCTGCTCTTTGGACAGCACGGTTCTTGCTGTTTTTTAGTCCCCTTTTCAGTTCAACCTGCAGGTCTCTTTTCAGGTGTTTGGCAGCAAAAAGATTCACTTTTCAGTCTGCTCTTTATCTTTTTGGCTAGGCTGTTTTCTTTAGCTGCAATTTCAGTTTTTGTTTTGTGTTTTTAGGCTGCTGTGTGCTGTTTTGGACAGCAACATTTCCTCCTTTTTCTAGTTGTTTCCTGCTACCTTTTCACCCTTCTAGTTGTGTTCTTTTTAAGCAGCATCTTTGCTCTTTCCTGGCTGTTTTGGGACAACACTTTGTTATGTGTTTTGCTGTCGTGTGTGATCTTAGTTGGTGTGGACAGCAGTCTGCCTCCTTCTTTTTGTTCAAGTGAAGATTTTAGTTTTATTGTTTCATCTTTTAGTAGTCTCTACTAAGTTTTAATCTTCTCTATTAGGCCAAGAATGCTTCATTAATTGGTAATAATTAGCTTTTATAATTTTTGGAGAAGAAGAAATCTTAGTAAGCCTTTATTCTCTTGCTTCATAGCTTTTGTAGCTATCGGAGAAGAAGAATTTTGTGAGAATACTCGGGGCGAGTTTTTTAAGGCACCATTCACCCCCCCTCTGTTGCCATTTCCGATCCTTCAATTGGTATCAGAGCTGGTTAAATCTCGTCTATAGATCTTAACCGGTCTGCGAGCCATGGCAACGGACAGGTATTCCACCAAGCCACCTATCTTCGATGGGGTCGACTATCTCTTTTGGAAGAGTAGGATGGAGTCTTACATATAGGCTCAGGGCTATACGATCTGGCAAAAAGTCAAAACCCGATTTGTTGTTCCTGCCGATGAACACATCACTGCGAATAACATGCCAGATGTGGAGGCAAATGCTAAGGCAAGGAACATCATAATCCAGGGTCTGAGCAGGAGTGAATTTGATCGCATTTCTCATCTTTCGTCGGCCTACGATATCTAGGTGACTCTCGATGCATACCATGAGGGCACCACCCAGATCAAGACCGTACGACAGGACCAGTTCAAGCGAGAATACAATAAGTTTGAAATGCTCGCTGGCGAGTCACTCGATGAGTGTTTTTCAAGATTTCACAAGATTCTGAGCAATCTCCGAGCCGTCGGTCTCGCATACTCCGACTCGGACAATGCTCGTCAGATGCTTTCTGCTCTTGACTTGCGTGTTTGGGAGATGAAGGTGACCACCATCAAGGACATGACCGATCTTTCGACTCTGACTCTTGATGCGCTGTACTCACGCCTCAAGACTCACGAGATTGACATTGTCTCTCGCAAGTCGAAGTCGCAGTCGATGGCTTTGGTCACCGATCCCAGTCCTCCTTCTGATGTTTTCATGGATAATGCTTCTGGTTTTTTCCTTAGCGGCTCTCTGTGATGTAACCGATAATCAACTAGAGCAGCTACCGGAGGACCAGTTGGCCCTTTTAGCCAGAAAGTTTTCACATGCCTACAAGAGGAGGAGGGACAGAAAGAGGGGAGGACCTGTCATTTGTTTCGAGTGTGGTGGCCCCAACCACATTCGGGCAAATTGCCCCAAGCTGGTGAAGGGCAAGAACGACTACAGCGGTGTGAGCAAGAACGACTACGTCGACAAGAACCGCAACAAGAAGCCCCCAGCTCACGCTCAAGGCGAGAAGAAGTTTCGCAACTTTGGCAAAGCTAAGAAGCTCTTCCACCGCGTCCTCACCGCCTTCGACGACATCGACTTCAGCGACGTGGAGGGGTGGAGCGACGACGATGACAAGGATGATCAAGATCCCAAGGATGGCGACGACTTCATCGGCATGTGCTTCATGGCCAACGACAACGACGTCAGCGACAGCGAGCTCTACAGCGACTCCGATGAGGTAGGTCCCTCCTACGACCAGCTCTATAATGCATTTCTGAAGTTAGGAAAGTTTTATGCTAGATCTAGAGCTAGGGTCGTAGATCTTGAGAAGGAAGTAGAGAGATTATCACGGAAGCATACTTCACTTATATTTGCTCCCTCCCGTGACGAATCTGATGTATGTTCTTATTTACTTGGAGATATGGAGAAGCTAAGAACCTCTCATGATAGTTTGACTTCTGAGCTTGATTTGCTTAAGGTGAAGAATGATAGTCTGCTTATTGAACTAGAGATGAGTAGGACTACTTCTATTTCCTCTACTGTTCAGACTATTTCTTGCACCTCATGTGAGGATAAGGACAATGCTTTTAGAGGTCTTTACACTATACTTATTGATCTGCCTGAAACTTGTGAAAATTGTAATAACCTGAAAATGAACTTAAAAAGAGCAGATTATAAAATTGCTGAATTGTATGCTTCTTTGCTTGAGCCAATTGCTTCATGTTTGAACTGTCCTAAATTAACTACTGAACTTGAATCTGTTTCTAAACAATTCCAAGAAATGATTGATTACAACGAGAAAATGGCTAAATATGCTTCTAAGGACCCTGTTAGCTCACCATGCAAAAATTGTGATAAACTAAAATCTGATTTGATTGTTTTGGAAGAAAAATGTGTGAAGCTAACTAAGGATTTACTAGAGAAGTCACAATCATGTTGTAATGTGTGTGCTGGTGTTGGGGAGAAGCCCAAGGGTAAGGTAGAGACGCCTAGCAACGTGAGCCAACCTGCTAGTAGTAGGACTGTCCCATTAGAGTCGGCTGTGCGTGCAGAAGCCATTCTTTCCTCTACTGTTGGTTCTTCGTCTGCTTGCTTACTCTCTGCTGTTCCCTCTTCTCCCTGCTCTTCTTGCACCTCTCTCTTTCGGGAGTGTCAGTATCTTATGAACACTCTCGAGAGATTTGTAGGAGGCAAGAAAAAGCTAAATCTTATTCTAGACCAATCTAAGATCTGCAGATTTAATCAGGATCTAGGATATGATTTCTATGAGGATATGAGGAAGCATCCACCTGCCGTGCTCAGACCCATAGCACCGTGTGTGATCGAGTGAGCCGGGTGAGAAAGTCCAATTCAAATCTGCGGGCTTTGTCCAAGAGATCTCTCGTGAAGGTGGTAACACCGATTACTTCGACCTCCCGAGCGAAGTTTCATTGTACCTTCTGTCAGAAGGATGGACACATGATCGAGAGATGCTTCAGGCGCGCCAGGATCGCGCAGAGACCGTGTTGCAGCTATTAGGCGTATTCAGGGTCAGCCCCAGACCTTGAGTGTACCTAAGACCAACACAAGGTCCGGTGTTTATATCGTTGATGCTTTTGGGCAGCATCGAGGACTTGGTTTTTCTGGTTCTTCTTATTTTCGTCCTCGATTTGCCCCAGGTCATGATATCCGCTGTCCTGAGGGTAGATCTCGTTTCCATCGGGATAGCTATCCGCGGCAAGATTAGCGTGTTGTTGGTACTCAGACTTGCTCTCCCGTTGCAGTCAAGCCCAATAACAGCTTCAGGTCTACACTGAGACCATCTGCTTCTTTGAGTGACAGAGAGCGTAGGGTAGATAGAGGTCAGTCGTGTTTGACTACTTCATCTGCTCGACGTGTTATTCAGTATTGGGTGCCAAAATCACTGTTGATTTACCCCAACATCGAGACTTTACTGCTTGACTCAGGTTCACGGCGAGGAAGGGAAAGGTTTGGCTCGTAGACTCCGGGTGTTCACGACACATGACTGGAGATTCTCGTTGGTTTTCTTCCCTTACCCGTGCTCCAGGTGATGAGACGATCACCTTCGGAGATGCTTCATCTGGGCGTGTCATCGCCAAAGGTACTGTGCGCATTAATAATTCTTTTGTTTTAAAAGATGTTGCCTTGGTTAGTAAGCTGAAGTATAATTTGCTGTCAGTTTCTCAGCTTACCGATGACGATTTCGAGGTGAGCTTTAAGAAAAATAATTGCAAAATTCTTGATTCTTCGGGTAGTCTGGTTTGCGGGATTTCTCATTTTGGGAGAATCTTTCGTGCTGATTTTTCTGAGTTTTCTTGTGATTCTCTCAGGTGTTTAGTTGTTTCTGTTTCCCGCGACCTTTCTTTCTGGCATAGGAGACTTGGTCATATTGGATTTGACCATTTGACCCGAGTTTGCGGCCACGACCTCATTCGTGGTCTGCCGAAGCTCAAGATGGTCAAAGATCTTGTTTGCGCTCCTTGCCGGCACGGCAAGATGGTCGCCGCTTCTCATCCTCTGGTCACAGTCACGATGACCGATGCACCGGGACAGCTGCTCCACATGGACACAGTTGGACCAGCTAGAGTGCAATCAGCAGGAGGGAAGTGGTATGTTCTTGTCGTGGTCGATGACTACTCGAGGTACTCTTGGGTGTTTTTCTTAGCCTCGAAGGATGAGATATTTACCCATTTTCGGGGTCTTTTTAGTAGGCTTTCTGTTGAGCTCCCGGGTGCCTTACGACCGATCCGCAGTGACAATGGCACGGAGTTCAAGAATTCCTACTTTGAGAGGTTTTGCGAGGAGACAGGTGTAGAGCATCAGTTCTCTTCTCGATACATCCCCCAGCAAAATGGCGTTGTGGAGAGGAAGAACCGTACCTTGGTTAAGATGGTCAGGATAATGCTCAATGAATACTCTACACCTAGGAAGTTTTGGGCTGAGGCGATAGCCACCGTGTGCCATGTTTCAAATCGAGTTTTTCTGAGGGCACACTTGCATCGCACTTCTTATGAGTTGAGATACGGGCGAAAGCCCAGTGTATCTCATTTTCGTGTTTTTGGTTGCAAGTGTTTTATTCTGAAGTCTGGGAACCTAGATAAGTTCGAGTCACGATCTTGTGATGGAATTTTTCTGGATTACTCGACTTCTTCGCGGGCTTATAGGGTTTGGAACTGCGAGTCTAGCAAAATGGTAGAGACCTGTGAGGTGACCTTCGATGAGGCCAGTCCGGGGACTAGGCCTGATATCTCAGGTTCAGTAGAGCAGTCTAAGCCCATCTTTGTGGATGATGAGGAGGATGACGGTGAGAGTTGTCCACCCGATCAAGTCTCTCCTCCCCTTGAGGTGCCTGCTTCTTCCATCGCACCTCAAGGAGATTAGCCCATTCCTTCTGCATCCTCAGGAGCTAGTGGCTCTGTTCCTACCTCATCAGCTCATAAGGTAGAGACCACTACCTCTTCTCATTCAGGACCTCCCCGTCATATCCAGAAAGGTCATCCTTCAGAGCAGATAATTGGAGATCTCTTTGAGCGCGTTACACGCTCAAAGTCTAGCACGTCTCACTTCTGTCTCCACTCTGCCTTTGTTGCCTCATTTGAGCCTAAGGATGTTTGTCATGTTCTTTCTGATGAGTCTTGGGTCAATGCAATGCATGAGGAGTTGAAAATTTTCGAGAGAAACAAGGTCTGGTCGCTTGTCGAGCCCCCGCGAGGTCACAATATTATTAGGACTAAGTGGGTGTTCAAGAACAAGCAGAGCGAGGATGGAGTGGTTATTCGAAACAAGGCTAGACTGGTAGCTCAGGGGTTCTCCCAGGTTGAGGGTCTAGATTTCGAGGAGACCTTTGCCCCTGTAGCCAGACTTGAAGCCATTAGAATCCTGCTTGCCTTTGCTGCTTCTAAGGGTTTCAAGCTTTACCAGATGGACGTCAAGAGTGCTTTTCTCAATGGCTTTATTGAGTAAGAGGTCTACGTCCGACAACCTCCTAGTTTCGAAAACCCCAAATACCCTAACCATGTCTACAAGCTTTCCAAAGCGTTATATGGACTTAAGCAGGCCCCTAGGGCTTGGTATGAGAGGCTTAAGTCCTACTTGTTAAGTCATGGTTTTGAGATGGGTAAACTAGACAAGACCTTGTTCATTCGCCGGCATGGCACTGATCTTCTGCTCGTCCAAATTTATGTGGATGACATCATCTTTGGCGGCTCCTCACATGCTCTCGTTTCTCAGTTTCCCGATGTCATGAGCTCGGAGTTTGAGATGAGCATGATGGGCAAGTTGAGTTTCTTTCTTGGCTTCCAGATCAAGCAGACTCGGGAGGGTACTTTCTTGCATCAGGGTAAGTACACTCGAGACCTTCTGAAGCGCTTTGACATGAGTGATGGCAAGCCAGTATCTACTCCGATGGCGACAACGACTTCTCTTGATCCAGATGAGGATGGCGAGCCAGTTGATCAGAAGGAGTTAAGAAGCATGATCGGATCCCTCTTGTACCTCACTGCCTCGAGATCGGACATACACTTCTCTGTGTGTCTGTGTGCTCGATTTCAGGCTTCACCTCGCGTATCTCACCGCCAGGCGATGAAACGCATTTTCCGATACCTTCGAGCTACCATAGACTATGGTATCTGGTACTCCTCCTCTTCTTGTCTTTCCCTTAGAGCCTACTGCGATACAGACTTTGCTGGCTGTAGGATAGACAGGAAGAGCACTTCCGGCACCTGCCAATTCATTGGCACTTTTCTTGCTTCTTGGTCTTCTAGGAAGCGATCGGTGTTGCACACCATCCACAGAGGTCGAGTACGTTGTTGCCGCTGATTCTTTGCGACTGTGTACTCTAGATGGCTTCGACCCTGCGGGACTTTGGGTTAGTTATAGACAGTGTACCACTCTTTTGTGATAACACTTCTGCTATTAACATTGCTAAGAACCCAGTGCAACACTCTCGGACCAAGCACATCGATATCAGATATTATTTTCTTAGAGACCATGTGGAGAAGGGTGATATAGTGCTCCAGTTTGTGGAGAGTGACCACTAGTTGGCTGATATCTTTACCAAGCTATTGGATAGCTCTAGGTTTTCAGCTCTGCGGGGAGAGCTTGGGGTGGTTTGTCCTTATGGACTGTTGTGAGGGGGAGCTTTATACTTTACTGCTTTTATTATTTTGATTATGCTCTTACTCCTTTCTGTTGCATAGCATTCGGGGTGCATTGGGGTTAGTCCTTCTAGCATAGCTTACAGTGGTCTTCTTGTCTAGGTGCTTAGACATCTGGTCTTATCTTGTGATTCTAGGATGCTGCTTATTAGCTGTTTCTTATCTCACTAGATTGAGCTCACTCACGGCTTGTAGGTTCTAGCGAGGGTTGGGCCATCCTCGGGTAGACAGGGTACGTGTTTGCTCTCTAGTGTGTGTGCTAGACAGTCAGCTGATAGTCCTGGAGTCATATGGGGTAGACGAGAGTCTGTCTAAGCCATAGTATCCTCTACATCTTATCTATGCTTTAAGGACTACCCATTTGGATTTTCTGTGCTAGCTTCTCGTTTTTATTGCTTTGGTTCAGGGGGAGTTCATTTGGGAGCTTCTAGATATTAACTTTGACATAACTCAACTTGAACTAAAAGTGCATCTCATGTTGAGGGGGAGCTGGATTTTCTTGCATTTCAGTTTGCATTGTAATATAACTACATGGAGCCTTGAGTATTATCCACTTATGATCTGTTTACAATGCATTACATCTTGCCATGATCTATGCTTAAATTGCTAGATTTATCATGACTTTATATGTGTAGTCTAGTCTTTGCCATGGTAAGTTACTTAAAAATGCTTAACTTGAATTAATTCATGTCATGATTAGCTTTTGAGACTAGTTTGTCTTTAGTTCTCCATTTATGATTCATGCCATGTCAAATAGACTGCGTTGAGTCTTGAATCTTTATTGAGCTTTAGATTGAGCTATGCTAGTTCTTCTGTGAATTATGAGTTAATTCTTGTACTTCAACTAAAATTAACAAAAGCAAAAAGATCTCTTTTGTGCGAAAAAACTGATCTCACCAATTCACTCTCATGAGACGGCTTGCCATTGCATTAGGCATGAACTCAGGGGGAGTTTTGGTTGACCAAGATCATTTCCTTAAGTTTCTTGCTTGGAGTGATCGCATAAGGCTTGAGATCTAGCACATGGCTACGACATTAAAATTTGTGAAAATGGTTGAAGCTTAGGAGGCAGTTGTGGATGGCTCCTAGTCCAGGACTTGCTTTGCTAAGATAAAACCAAATATGATTTTCGGAAAAAGTCAATTGTGCTAAATTTGCTTATTCACAAAAAGACCAAGTACATGAACAATTGAGTCATACTTGAACTTGTAGCACTCTAAACTGGCTCAATATTAGCTTCTTGGTTCCACTTAGATTATTTGACATAGCTTTTATCATCCTTGGATACCTTTAGCTAGACTAAAATCATATTTGACTTGACATGCTAAGAAATTGGATAAATTTTTCAGATTATGATTTATTTGGTTTAGCTAGTCTATACATGAATCGTTATGATCTTAATAGTATTCTTATGAATTATGGCTTGGTGTAATATTCAAAAAAATCATTATGGATAATTTTCATGGCTCCGAATGCTTAAAATAAAGAACACACAAGTCATTTCATTCTCTCGTGCATTTTGATGAATTTATTGCCAAAAAGGGGGAGAAGTTTGGAGAAAAAGCCTTCAGCAGTGTTGCAGAAAAAATTTGCTTTTTCTTTTTCTGCTACAGTTTTCTCTTTTGTCGACATGGTCTTAGTTTCCTTGATTTTCTTTTAGACCATGTTTGACTTTCAAACTCAACTTTATGTGCTTTTTCTGTGTTTGTCAATATACTCATCAAGGGGAGATTGAGAGACCATGTGGAGTTAACCCATGATGAGTAATTGACGCGTGTCCTAAAAAGTCTGAGTTTGTTCCGGGCATTTTTGTGCTAATTACCGATGCAAATATTTGATTATATCATTTTGTGCTGTGTTATGTAATGCGTTTTCTTGTCGGTGATGACTGCAGGACTTTGAGACGGTGTCGTGGCAAGACACGGGTGACCAGACTAGGCATAGGCGGTGCTGACGTCAGAGCGGTCGGGATGTGTCGAAGACGACGAGGACAAGAAGTGGCTGCGAGGCGTGCGCGGCAAGATACGAGGAAGCTTCCAGGAAGGTGCAGGAGGGGCATTTTGGTAAATGCGCAAGGCTGCACAAAAGGAAGCGGATTTTATTTGGAAATGATCCATTAGTGGAGAGGTGTTGTGACCTAATGGGTAAAATAGTGTGTAAACCCATTATTGGAGAGTTGGTGTGACCTAATGGGTAAAGTAGACTTGTAAACCCATTAGTGGAGGCTATAAATAGATGTGCTCTCTAGGTGGAGAAGTGCACTTGAGAAAGAGAGAAAGAGAAATGGGTATGAGTATTTATGGTTTCCTAATGCTTGTGCTCTTGGGAGAGAAATATTTTTGCAAGTTCTAGGGTTCTATTCTCTCCTTGTGTGTGTTCTTGGATGAGACATGGAAGAGTGATTGTAGGATCGGAAATGGCAATAGAGGGGGGGGGTGAATGGTGCCTTTTAAAATTTGCCCTCAAAGTAGACACACAATCTTCTTCTCCGATAACTATAATAGCTATAAAGTAAGAGGAGAGGTTCACACAAAAACAAAAAGGATCATAAAACAGTAAGGAAGGCAAAATATAGAAAGACACAAAAGTCCAGCTGTCTACACTGTCTCACTGTGCAAAATCATACTCAACATTCATTGAGCTTGGCCACTGAGTCACAGGAAAGGTGCCCTCTTTTTCTTAGAACTAGCAGTCCAACAAGTAAGACACAATGCACATGGTCGGGCTTCGAAAACGAGACGAGTTCTGTGACTTCCTCAAACAACAATTTACCAAAAACCGGAGACCACTTGATGTTGGCTAAACAACTGAAAACACATTCAATTGAGAATACTAATAAAGCTGTGATGACGGGAAAATGGGCGTGAACCCGCGTCCACATCATTAGAGACAATTTGATTAAATTTAATCAAAAATGAGACAAAGAAATCAGGTATTGTAGGTCCATTACTTCCAGAATTAATACATTTACATAAAAATTCTGTTAATTACATCTCTTTGCGAGAAAACCCCTGATTAAGAATTCCAACATAAATATTACAACAAATTACAACATATGACTATTACAAAAATATAAAAGAAAAGGGTCTTCAATCTTGGCGTCACTGATGGATGCTTGCTCGATGGTATTTTTGTTGTATTTATATTATTTTGCTAGCATGGCATAGTATTTATTTTTTTTAGCAAACCTATGCATGTAGTGTGATTGAAACTTAATTATTTCAACCTTTATATATATATTTTTACTTTGTCGTATATTTTCTACGAACATTGCATCGCTAACATGGCATAGTATTTATTTTTGGCGCAACTTGCATGTAGCGTGATTGGAGTTTAATTATTTCAGTTTTTAGATATCTTTTTACTTCACCGAATATTGCATAGCGCTTGCAAATATTGAGTATTCGCATGTAGCGTAGCCCAAGCGAATGTCATTTTTTTATATTTTATTATTACTAACGTGACACGAATTTTATGCACATAGTGTAATAGAAGCCTTTCATTATTTTATTTTATTGTTTTACTTCGCCTTGTATTACTACTAGCATTGTATAGCGCTTGCACGTAGCGTAACTGAAGCGAAGCTTGTTTCTTTAATATTTGTATTACCACTAGCATGCCATGGATTTTATGCATGTAGTATAATAGAAATATTATTTTTATCTTTCATTGTTTTACTCCACCTTATATTACTACTAGCATTGCATAGCGCTTGCGAATATTGAGCGCTTGCATGTAGCGCAACCAAAGCGAAGGTTGTTTCTTAATATTTTTATTGCTACTAGCGTGACACGAATTTTATGCAAGTAGTAGAATATGAGTTTGAGTGTTTCATTATTTAATTTTACCTTTGTTTTGCTCCACCTTGTATTACTAGTAGCGTTGCATAGCGCTTACAAATATTAAACGCTTGCATGTAGCGTAACCGAGGCGAAGTTTGTTTCTTTAATATCTATATTACTACATGCTATAGATTTTAGGCATATAGCGTAATAGACGTCTTTCATTATTTTATATTTTTATTGTTTTGCCCCACCTTGTATTACTACTAGCATTGCATAACGCTTGCATGTAGCATAACCAAGGTAAAGTTTATTTCTTTAATATTTGTATTACTACATGCCATAGATTTTAGGCATGTAGCATAGACGTATTTCATTATTTTATATTTTTATTGTTTTACCCCACCTTGTATTACTACTAGCATTGCATAGCGCTTACAAATATTAAGCGCTTGCATGTAGTATAACCGAGGTGAAGTTTGTTTCTTTAATATTTGTATTACTACTAGCGTGCCATGAATTTTATGCACATAGTGTAGTAGAAGTATTTCATTATTTTATATTTTTCATTGTTTTGCCTCACCTTGTATTACTACTAACATTGCGTAGCGCTTGTAAATATTAAGCGCTTGCATGTAGTGTAACCGAGGTAAAGTTTGTTTTTTAATATTTGTATTGCTATTAGCATGACATGGATTTTAGGCATGTAGCATAATAGAAGTATTTTATTATTATATATATTTTTTATTATTTTGCCTCACCTTGTATTACTACTAACATGTAGCGTAACCAAGGCAAAGTTTGTTGTTTTAATATTTTTACTACGACTACCGTGACATGAATTTTATGCACGGAGTGTAACAAAAATCTGAGTATTTTATTATTATTATTTTATTATTGTTTTGCCTCACCTTATATTACTACTAACAATGCATAGCGCTTACAAGTGTCGAGCGCTTACATGTAGCATAACGAGGCGAAGTTTGTTGTTTAAATATTTATATTACTACTAACATGCCATAGATTTTGGGTATGTAGTGTAATAGAAATTAAATGTTTTGCCCCACCTTGTATTACCGCTAACATGTAGCGTAACCGAGGCGAAGTTTGTTGTTTTAATATTTATATTACTACTAACATGTCATAGATTTTGGGTATGTAGTGTAATAGAAATTAAATGTTTTGCCGCACCTTGTATTACCACTAACATGTAGCGTAACCGAGGCGAAATTTGTTGTTTTAATATTTGTATACGTATTTTTTTTGCATACACCCACCCCTAATTTGTATCCATTTGAGGGAACCGAATTGAGGCAATGGGGTTTTCATACCTCGCCTTGATTTGTATCCATTTGTAGGGGACCGAACCTAAGAGATGAGGAATCAAGCCCTCGTTCTTTGGGTTTGTATCCGCCTAACGGGACCGAACCAAAGGGGGCCAAAGCATAAAAAAAAAATAAAGCAAGGAAGATAGAGGAAAAAGAATAGCAAGAACTTTTACCTTCTTACCCGGCTTGGTTGCTTTCCCTTTCTACACGGCTACTGCTCTCAAGTATTTGCCGAAGCCTTCCTTTTCTCTCCAAATGGCCAGTGTTTCCTCCCCTTTGCCTCCCAAAGTTCTCTCCTTCTCTACCTTTCACTCTCTATTTATAGAGCAAGGATGAGAGGGTAGTTCATGGAGGAAGTTATGGTAACTCCTCTCTTTTGTTTTGTTTTGTTTTGTTTTTTTGCTGGAAGTTACTAACTTTTCTCCTGGCTACACACGCACACGGATGAGAACGTGGACGCATGGTAGTTGGAACACATGACTCTTTCTTGTGCATGCATATAGCTCGTAGTGGCTATTTCCTCTTTCTCTCTCTTTAATCCATATAGAAAGGGGTTAGTGCCTGTGAGTATGCATGCAGGACGTGGGATTAGTGAGCTAGTGGTTATTTACCTCTCCTTTTTTTTTTCTTATTTAACTGCTTTGCTAACCGGCTAATCAACAAGCAAGTTACTAAGGGCAATCCCAATGCTATAGTTTCTTACATTAATTAGGCTTACCACGTAAGCATTTTGGTGACATGGCATAGTAATTAAAGAGGAGAGATAAGGAAATGGTTTCTTCATGAGGAAACTATTTCTTCACGAAGTCCAAAGCCGAGGAAATCAGCAAAATATGCGCTGCAGCGAACTTAGTTTCTTATCATAGTGTCTTAGAAGAAACACCCAATGCATGTGCAGGAAGGGGATGAAAATAATTGGTCACGATTCGATCTGGTCCCACACGAAGAAACCATGGATTAGAGTTGTAGTTTGTATCATAGTGTCTTAGAAGATTAGAAACTAATCATAGTTTCAAGCATTGGGACTGCCCTAATGAATCCATATATGCATGCAAGCTGCTGGACGTGGGCATGTAGATTTGTATGCAAACTTTCTTTGTCTGTTTGTTTTTTTTATAGCTACCATATGGGCTACTAATTCCTTCATGCAAGTGTATTTAATTCTTTTGTTAATTAATAGTCTCATGCATGTAGGCAGTCTGTTGTAGACGTGGGAGCAGTTGGACCCTTCTCCTGTGCATGTATGGCTGCAGCTAGTAGTAGTAATATCCTTGCTAACAACTTGTAGTGGAGGATGTGTGCACAGTTATTTATATCTCGTAAAATAGTAAATATTTTTTTTTATTTACTCGAGAATACATTGTATGTTGTATGAATTGACAAATGAATATACCTTCAGGCTATAAAGAAGCTGATCCATATGAATTATGGGCCCAATAAGAATGGATTACACGTGCTTAAGAATGTGGAAAGAAATAGAAGCAAAACAAAGTTCTCAGTCTTATCCTATTCGAGTGAGCATATGTGCTCCGAATGAGCTAAAAATTTGACACAAACTTTTCACTTGCCTTGTGAATATACCGTAAAAATTCGCCACTCAAATGTAATATGTAGCACACACAAAAAATCTTGGAAGGTGGATTTATGCTTTGTGTACAATCCTCTTTTTTTTTGTGCATGGACGTGGTGGTGATTTTCTTTTTTTTATTAATCCATGGAGAAGGCAATTAGTACTTGTAAGTATTTTGATTTGTCTTTATGCATGCATGCAGGACGTGCATTCCATGGTGGTTTCATGCATGGACTTGGTCATTCTTTATGGCACTATTTACTTAATGGTTTTCATGCATGCATGAGTGCGGTCATCTTTAGTTTTGATCAGTTAATCAAGCAGAGAAAATTAATCTAACAATGCAACGTGGGAGTAGCACATGAACGTGATGCATGGAGTTCTTTTTTTCATTTTGGCCGTGCCGGCTTATCTTCTTTGATCTTTTCTTCCTTCTTTTTTTTTATCATGGATGTTTATTGGATTAAAGCATGGGTCTATTTATCATTGAAGAAACTAATTAAGCACTGGATTTAGTACCTTGATTAACCCTCTCTTTTTTTGGCACGTACAGGTAGTCCTGGACAAGCGTATGCTTATCAAACATGTCATGTACGCGCGCATATGACCACAGCTGCTACACCCTTTTTTTTAGGGTGGCCTACGCGGCAAGATATATCTTTTCTCTTTAATTTTCTTTTCCTAGTATTGTTTTTTGTGTACGCCGTTCGGCTACATCAATTTATATAAGTAGCATTTGTTCTCTGAATGATCTAAAAATTAAACACGAGACTTTCACCTGTATCACAAACATGCCATAAAAATTCGCCACTCGATTGTAATGTGTAGCACACACAAAAAATCCTGGAAGGCGGACTTGTACTTTTGTGTACGTCATCCAACCGTATTATCCTATTCGAGTGAGTATATGTGCTCCGAATGATCTGAAAATTTGACACAAGCTTTTCACTTGCCTTGCAAACATTTGGTAGAAATTCGCCCTCAAGTGTAATATGTACTGCGTAGAAAAAATCTTGGAAGGTAAAACTTTGATTTTGCGTAATAACTCGAGTGTAAAAATTTAGGACAAAATCGGTGTCAACAAGCTGAAAAACTCAAAATATGAGGAGGACAAGCAAGGACTAAGAACTGCTGTTGTTACTTGAAGCAAACCTCGGCTGAAATTCAGACTAAAAGGAACTCAAGTGAACCTACTCAGACAGCCACAAAGAGAGTGAAGCTACAGCCGAACACAACAGAGACAGGACAGAACAACAGTGGCCGAAACTGGAAGAAACATTTCAGACCCGCAAGCATGAACATTTGAAATTTCAGCCGTAACCTGAATTGCAGGGCTGACCGAAACACATAGCAGCCTGCAGCCGAAACCAGAGAAAAAGATGCAGTCCGAACAGTAATTACTACACCCGAAACTAAGAGCAGCAGAAAATGCAGAACCGATAGCAGCTAACCCTGAAACTGCCGAGCAAAAATAAAGTGTAGATTGGACCGAAAATAATAGCAGCAACAGCAGATGTCTAATCGGCAGGGAGGATAAATCTGCAGAACCAAAACAATAAAATTTTCTTGTGTAGTTCGGCCTGCATAAAAGAACAGCAGGAAAGGAGCAATTTGGCAGAAATCTGAGAACTGGAAAGGGTGCAGTTCGGCAAAATGGACAGCAGAGGAAGCAACCGATTGAAGTCTATAACTGCAGGGATTGTACAGCCAGCAAATGGGGGTTATAGTTGCAGCCGAATAGGAGAGAAGAAGGGCTGAATCTGCTGCTGGAACACAGAGAATTTCATTTACTGCAGACTGACAAAGAACGGCAGATTGTGATGAAATGCAGCACTCAACTGAACATGTACTTCAGAGCAACTGCCGACAGCAATTGGAAGAAAACTGCAAGCTACTCTTGCTGCCGACTGCAGGTAAATAAAGGAACAAGGACTGCATAGCAGCTCACAACCAAACCCAATGTTCAGACCTTCAGCCGAAAACACAGTAGGTACTGCAGCTCTCTGGAAACCAAAGAATTGATGAGCAATTCATTTTCTTTTTCAGACCTAAAGAACAAGAGCTTGTTCCAAATAGCATTACAAACTCGGAGATCAACAGATTTTAACAACAGATCAAGAATTCAGGACTTGAGCTAAAACTCTGAAAATGAGCAGAGAGAGGATATAATTCCAAATTTCTTTCCATTCTCCCAATCTTTGCTCATGAAATTTTGCAAGGAGTTTAGCAAGGATCTCAGGACAAGTAAACTATAAACTCAACCCATCTTAAGAAGAGAAAAAGAAAGATTTCATCCACCCTTACCAAGAAACCCTAGAAAAGAGAAACAGAGGAAACCAAAATGGCTCACATCCAGACTTCCTCAAATGAATTCATTGCAACTAGATGACTGATTACATTGAGGAGTCCCGATACACACGGACATTAAAATAAGAAGATTGATTACATGGATTCTCAATTCATTCTCTCCCTCTCCTAACACAAGAACACACGCACTAGCTCAAACACACACCCTAAGCACACACCAACAGGGAGCCCTCACACACTTTTTCTTAGTGCATCCTCATTACTCACCAGAAGAGAGAACACACACTACGTACAGACCAAGAGAGATGAGCTGTCCTCTCCTCTCCTGCACATGAGACCCAAAAAGAGAAGCCACACCTTCTCTTGGAAATTCAAGAAGTGGCATACTACACACTTCCAACCCTCTCATCCATTTTTGGCAATGGTCAAGCCACCAGAATTTTTGGAGGGAAATCACCTACTCCTCTCATTTGCTTGAGTCAAATTACCAAATTGCCCTCAAGCACTTTCATGGAAGTTTCCGCATCCGATACCTTGACCGTCTGAACCTCGACTCCTCCCTGAGTCTAGTCCCGGTCCACTCGTATCGCCCGTCGTGTTCGTCACGGGTAGCTCCGGTTCCTCGTCTCCCGACTTGCAACCACCTCAGCAGTCTCGATCATCTTCGGCATCTTTGACCGTCTGGACCTCGACACCTCCTGTGCCTAGTCCCGGTCCACCTCACCTCACCATGACCTAGCTCCGAAGTCCTACAGTCACACAGACAAGCAAACCATCACATAGCACCGCACGAAACAGTATATTCCACATTAGCACAGATAAAGGTACTCAACCCTAGAATACCCAAAACAAACTCTAACTCACTAAACCAACTGTCAATATCTCATCACAAACATGGGAATACCTCCACATGGTCTCTCAGTGATGTAAACATTCATATGTTATATTAATCGTTCATCGCTCTTCGTCTCAAATATGAAGTTCTTGTGTTTTATCTCGTGCCATTTGCTTGCTTTTCCTTTTATAATATATCTATATTCTATATATATATATATATATATATATATATATATATATATGCTTTGAACAGGGATTCATCTCAAAGCGCTTTTGCTAGTTCATTCCGAAAGCAAAGTTTAATATTGTTGTTTATTGCTCTATGATGGGAGAATGCCTCAAGATCAGTTGATCGTTTTATTTCCAAGAGCAAAGAGTTCAAGTTCCTATTTGTCTTCACCAGTTTTTGTGCTTCTATTTTCTAGCCTTTCGGTTTCCTGAAGTGTTTTAGTGTTTCGGTTCTTAAGGCCTGTCCTTAAGACTGCTCTTTGCAAAGTTCCAGTTAGTTTGTAGTATTTCTATTTCGGAAACCAGAGTTGGAGTCCAACCCTTTTCGACAGCACCTATTCTTGTTTCAGTTCGGTCTGTAGTTTTCTTTCCAGTTTTTGTTTCGGCCATCAAGCACCAGGCTGTTCTACCTGTTTTAATTGGCAGCAAAAGGAACATCTGTTCCAGTATTATTTGGTGCTGCATTTGCTGCTGATACCTTGCAGTCTTTGCTCAGATTTTCAGCCGGCTGTCCCTGCTCTTTCGGCATGTATCCAGTCTGCAATTTGTGCTCGGTTTTCAGTTTCCAATCCTCTGATTTTAGTCTCCTCTGTGTGTTGTTTTTCTGAGTTTTTTTGGCCTGAGGAGAGGCACTGTTCGGCTGCTGCGGTTTGTGTGGAGCTGCTGTCTTCCTTGTGTACGGTTGTTGTTTTCTAGGCTGCTGCTAGTTGTTGAAATCCTGGTCAGGTTCTGCTCTTTGGACAGCACGGTTCTTGCTGTTTTTTAGTCCCCTTTTCAGTTCAACCTGCAGGTCTCTTTTCAGGTGTTTGGCAGCAAAAAGATTCACTTTTCAGTCTGCTCTTTATCTTTTTGGCCAGGCTGTTTTCTTTAGCTACAATTTAAGTTTTTGTTTTGTGTTTTTAGGCTGCTGTGTGCTGTTTTGGACAGCAGCATTTCCTCCTTTTTCTAGTTGTTTCCTGCTGCCTTTTCACCCTTCTAGTTGTGTTCTTTTTAAGCAGCATCTTTTCTCTTTCCTGGCTGTTTTGGGACAGCACTTTGTTATGTGTTTTGCTGTCGTGTGTGATCTCAGTTGGTGTGGGCAGCAATCTGCCTCCTTCTTTTTGTTCAAGTGAAGATTTTAGTTTTATTGTTTCATCTTTTAGTAGTCTCTACTAAGTTTTAATCTTCTCTATTAGGCCAAGAATGCTTCATAGCTTTTGTAGCTATCGGAGAAGAAGAATTTTGTGAGAATACTTGGGGTGAGTTTTTTAAGGCACCATTCACCCCCCCTCTGTTGCCATTTCCAATCCTTCAAATTAAGACGGTTCGACAGGACCAGTTCAAGCGAGATTACAACAAGTTTGAAATGCTCGCTGGAGAGTCCCTGGATGAGTGCTTTGCGCGTTTTCACAAGATTCTGAGCAACCTCCGAGCGGTCGGTCTCACATACCCCGACTCGGATAACGCTCGACAGATGCTTGCTGCACTTGATGTTCGTGTTTGGGAAATGAAGGTGACTACCATCAAGGACACCACGGACCTCTCGACTTTGACTCTTGATGCGCTGTAATCGCGTCTCAAGACTCACGAGATTGACATTGTCTCTCGAAAATCGAAGTCACAGTCGATGGCCCTAATCACCGATCCCAGTTCGGCTTCTGGTTCTTCTGCTGATTTGTTGTGTGGTTTCTCCCTTGCTGCACACTCGTGACGAAGCGATGATCGTTAGAGCAGCTCGAGGATGAGCAGCTGGCCCTCCTAGCTCGGAAGTTTTCCCATGCTTACAAGAGGAGGAGGGACAGAAAGAGGGGAGGACCTATGATTTGCTTCGATTGTGGTGGCCCCAACCACATTCGGGCAAACTGCCCCAAGCTGGAGAAGGGCAAGAACGACTACGGCGGTTCAGGCAAGAACGACTTCACCGACAAGAACCGCAACAAGAAGCCTCCAGCTCCTGCACAAGGCAAGAAGAAGTTCCGCAACTTTGGCAAAGTCAAGAAGCTTTTCCACTGTGTCCTCACCGCCTTCGACGACCTCGACCTCAGCGAGGTGGAAGGATGGAGCGACGACGACGGGACGGGTGACCAAGAGCTCAAGGATGGCGGTGACGACTTCTCCGGCATGTGCGTCATGGCCCTCGAGGGCGAAGTGAGCGACAGCGAGCTGTACTCCGACTCGGACGAGGTATGCCCCACTTACGACCAGCTCAATCATGCTTTTCTTAAGCTAGGTGGTTTTCATGTTAGAGCTAGGGCTAGGTGTACTGAGTTATAGAAGGAAGTAGATAGATTGTCACTAGAGATTATTGCTCTTACATCTGGTCCTTCCTGTGATGAGTGTGATACATGCTGTGTTCTGTTGGGTGATATGGAGAAATTAAAGACCTCGCATGATAGTTTGTCCTCTGAGCTTGATATTATTAAGGTGGAGAATGCTAGTCTGCTTGCCGAGTTAGAACTGAGTAGAATGACTGTTACCCTTCTTACTACTGATGAGACTACTTCTCCCACCTCATGTGAGGTTAAGAACATCGCTGCTAGAGGACCTTATGCCATGCTTCTGGATTTGCCCAAGTCATGTGAAAACTGCAATAATTTAAAGATGAACCTAAAACGGGCAGATCATAAAATTGCTGAACTGCAAGCTTCACTACTTGAGCACATTGCTTCTTGTTTGAACTGTCCTAAATTAACTGCTGAACTTGAATCTGTCTCAAAACAGTTTCAAGAAATGATTGATCATAACAACAAGTTGGCTAAGTATGCGACTAAGGACCCTGTTAGCTCACCGCAATAGTTGTGAAAAACTAAAACTTGAACTCATTGCATTGGATGAAAAATATGTGAAGCTAACTAAGGACCTTCTAGAGAAGCAACCATCTGCTTGTGATATGTGTGCTGGGGTTGGGGAGAAGCTCAAGGGTAAGGTAGAGACGCCTAGCGACGTGAACCAAATTGCTAGCAGTAGGACTGTCCCTTCTGAGTCGGCTATGCGTGCACATGCCATTCGTTCCTCTGCTGTTGGTTCTTCTTCTACTCCCTTACCTTCTGCTGTCTCTCCTTCCCCCTGCTCTTCTTGCACCTCTCTCTTTCGGGAGTGTCAGTATCTTATGAACACTCTCGAGAGATTTGTAGGAGGCAAGAAGAAGCTCAATCTTATTCTAGACCAATCTAAAATCTGCAGATTCAATCAGGGTCTAGGATATGATTATTATGAAGATATGAGGAAGCATCCACCTGCCGTGCTCAGACCCATAGCACCAGGTGTGATCGAGACTGAGCCCAGGATCGAGAAAGTCCAATTTAAGTCAGCAGGCTATGTCCAGGGAATCTCTGACAGCAAGGTGGTTCCACCTGCTACTTCGGCCTCTCAGAAGGTGAAACCTCCCCGTGCTACTTCTACCTCTCAGAAGGTGAAGTATCACTGCACCTTCTGTCAGAAGGATGGACACACAGTCGATCGATGCTTCAGGCGTGCCAAAATTGCGCGTAGAGACCGTGCAGTAGCACTTAGGCGTATTCGTGGTCACCGACCACGAGTGCACCTAGGACCAGCACGCGGTCTAGGATTACTGCTGTTGATGGGTTTGGGCAGCATCGAGGACTTGGTTTTTCTGAGTTTTCTGTTTTTCGTCCTCATGCTGCTCTTGGTTATGACTTCTGCCATTCTGAGGGTAGATCTCGTTTCCCCCGTCGAGATGGCTACCTGCGGCGTGATCAGCGTGTTGTTGGTACTCCGACTCGCTCTCCCGTAGCAGTCGAACCCAATAACAGCTTCAAGTCTACTAGTAGACCTTCTGGCTCTTTGAGCGACAGAGAGCGTAGGGTAGCTAGAGGTCAGTCGTGTGTGGCTACTTCTTCTGCTCGGCGTGTGACTCAGTATTGGGTGCCAAAATCTCTTTTGATTTATCCCAATATTGAGCCTTTACTCTCTGTTTGACTCAGGTTCGCCGGGCTGGGAAGGGAGAGGTTTGGCTTGTGGACTCCGGTTGTTCTCGCCATATGACCGGAGACTCTCGTTGGTTCTCTTCCCTAGCCCATGCTCTAGGTGATGAAACGATTACCTTTGGAGACGCTTCGTCTGGGCGCGTCATCGCAAAAGGTACAGTGCATGTTAATGATTCATTCATTTTAAGAGATGTTGCCTTAGTGAGTAAGCTGTAGTACAATTTGCTTTCAGTTTCTCAGCTTACCGATGACGGTTTTAAGGTGAGCTTCAAGAAAAACAATTGCAAAATTCTTGATTCTTCGGGGAGTCTGGTTTGCGGGATTTCTCGTTATGGGAGGATCTTTCGTGCTGATTTTGCTGAGTCTTCTAGTGATCCTCTCAGGTGTTTAGTTGCTTCTGAGTCCCGTGACCTTACCTTCTGGCATAGGAGACTTAGTCATATTGGATTTGACCATTTGACTCGAGTTAGCGGCCACGATGCACCAGGACAGCTGCTCCACATGGACACAGTTGGACCAGCTCGAGTGCAGTCAGCAGGAGGGAAGTGGTATGTTCTTGTCGTGGTCGATGACTTCTCGAGGTACTCTTGGGTGTTTTTCTTAGCCTTGAAGGATGAGACATTTACACATTTTCGAGGTCTCTTTCGTAGGATTTCTGTTGAGCTCCCGGGTGCCTTACGAGTGATCCGCTGTGACAATGGCACGGAGTTCAAGAATTTTGACTTTAAGAGTTTCTGTGATGAGACAGGTGTAGAGCACCAGTTCTCTTGTCCATACGTCCCTCAGCAAAATGGCTTTGTGGAGAGGAAGAATCGTACCTTGGTCGAGATGGCCAGGATGATGCTTGATGAGTACTCTACACCGAGGAAATTTTGGGCTGAGGCGATAGCCACCTCGTGCCATGTTTCAAATCGAGTTTTTCTTAGGGCACACTTGCATCGCACCTCTTATGAGTTGAGATATGGGCGAAAGCCCAGTATATCTCATTTTCGCGTGTTTGGTTGCAAGTGTTTTATTCTGAAGTCTGGAAACCTAGATAAGTTCGAGTCACGATCTTGTGATGGGATCTTTCTAGGTTACTCCACTTCTTCACGGGCTTATAGGGTCTGGAACTGCGAGTCTAGTAAATTGGTAGAAACCTGTGAGGTGACCTTTGATGAGGCTAGTCCGGAGACTAGGCCCGATATCTCAGGTTCTATAGAGCAGTCCGAGACCATCTTTGTGGATGATCAGGAGGATGGAGATGAGGGTTGTCTACCTGATCCAGTTCCTCCTCCCCCTGAGGTGCCTACCTCTACCACCGCACCTCAAGGAGATCAGCCCATGCATTCCGCTTCTTCTGGAGCTAGTGGCTCTGTTCCTACCTCGTCAGCTCATGAGGTAGAGGCCACTTCTCCTTCGTCTCATCAAGGACCTCCTCGTAAAGTCCGAGAACATCATCCTTCAGAGCAGATAATTGGAGATCTTTTTGAGCGTGTCACACGCTCAAAATCTGGCACTTCTCTTTTCTGTCTCCATTCTGCTTTCGTCGCCTCTTTCGAGCCTAAGGATGTTGATCATGCTCTTTCTGATGAGTCTTGGGTCAATGCCATGCATGAGGAGTTAGAAAACTTTGAGAGAAAACAAGGTCTGGTCACTTGTTGAACCCCCTCGTGGTCACAATGTTATTGGGACTAAGTGGGTGTTTAAAAACAAGCAGAGTGAGGATAGGGTAGTCATTCGAAACAAGGCTAGACTGGTAGCTCAAGGTTTCTCCCAGGTTGAGAGTCTAGATTTTGAGGAGACCTTGCCCCTGTTGCTAGACTTGAGGCCATTAGAATCCTGCTTGCCTTTGCAGCTTCTAAGGGTTTCAAGCTCTACCAGATGGATGTCAAGAGTGTCTTCCTCAATGGGTTTATTGAGGAAGAAGTCTATGTTAGACAGCCTCTAGGTTTCGAGAACCCCAAATACCCACACCATGTCTACAATCTGTCTAAAGCCTTGTATGGACTTAAGCAGGCTCCTAGAGCTTGGTATGAGAGGCTTAAGTCCTATCTGTTGAGTCATGGGTTTGAGATGGGTAAGGTAGATAAGACCTTGTTCATTCCCAGGTATGGCAATGACCTTCTGCTCGTCCAGATTTATGTGGATGATATCATCTTTGGTGGCTCGTCTCATACTCTTGTTTCTCAGTTCTCCGATGTTATGAGCTCAGAGTTTGAGATGAGCATGATGGGCGAGTTGAGTTTATTCCTTGGCTTCCAGATCAAGCAGACTCGAGAGGGTATCTTCTTGCATCAGGGCAAGTACACTCGTGACCTCCTAAAACGCTTTGATATGAGTGATGGTAAGTCAGTGTCAACTCCAATGGCATCTTCAGCTTCACTCGACCCAAATGAGGATGGCGAGCCAGTTGATCAAAAGGAGTATCGCAGCATGATTGGCTCCCTCTTGTACCTCACCGCCTCGAGACCGGACATACACTTCTCCGTGTGTCTGTGTGCTCGATTTCAGGCTTCCCCTCGCGTATCTCACCGCCAAAGGTGAAGCGCATCCTTCGGTACCTTCGAGCTACCATTGACTATGGTATCTGGTACTCTTCCTCATCCTGTCTTTTCCTCAGAGCCTACTCGGACGCAGACTTTGCTGGCTGTAGGATAGATAGGAAGAGCACTTCTGGCACCTGCCAATTCATTGGCACTTCTCTCGTTTCTTGGTCTTCTAGGAAGCAGTCCGGTGTGGCGCAGTCCACCGTAGAGGCCGAGTATGTTGCTGCCACCAGTTGCTGCAGCCAGATTCTTTGGATGGCTTCGACCCTGCGGGACTTTGGGTTAGTTATAGAAAGTGTTCCACTCTTTTGTGATAACACTTCTGCTATTAACATTGCTAAGAACCCAGTGTAGCACTCTCGGACCAAGCATATTGATATTCGATATCACTTCCTTAGAGACCATGTGGAGAAGGGTGATATAGTGCTTCAGTTTGTGGAGAGTGACCTTGATTGGTGATATCTTTACCAAGCCTTTGGATAGCTCTAGGTTTTCAGCCTTGCGGGGTGAGCTTGGGGTGGTTTATCCTTATGGATTGTAGTGAGGGGGAGCTTTGTGCTTTACTGTTTTATCTTGTATATTATGCTGTTGCTCCTTACTATTGCATTGCTTTTGGGTGCATTCGGGTTAGTCTTTCTAGCATAGATTAGAGTGTTTCTCGTATCTAGATGGTCAGACTTCTTCCTCTCGTCTTGTGATTCTAGGATGCTGCTTGTTAGCTGTTTTTCTTCTCACTAGGTTGAGCTTACTCACTTCTTATATATTCTAGCAAGGGTTGGGACACCCTTGGGTAGACAGGGAATATGTTTGCTCCTTAGTGTGTTAGTTGGGCAGTTGATAGTCCTAGTGTCATATGGGGTAGATGAGAGTCAGTCAGAGCCATAGTATTCTCTATATCTTGTCTATGCTTTAAGGACTGCCTGTTTCTGATTTCTTTGCCAGCTTCTCATTTTATAGCTTTGGTTCAGGGGGAGTTTATTTGGGAACTTCTGGAGCTTAATATTGATATAACTCAACTTGAATTAAAAAGTGCTTCACATGTTGAGGGGGAGCTGGATTTTCTGAATTTCATTGTAATATAACTACATGGAGCCTTGACTATTATCCATATATGACATGTTTACAATGCATTACATCTTGCCATGATTATGCTTAATTGCTAGATTTATCATTACTTCATATGTGTCGTCAAGCCTTTGCCATTGATAAGTTAATTAAATTGCACAACTTGAATTAAGACATGTCATGTTAACTCTTGAGACTAGTCTGTCTTTAGTTATCCTTTTATGATTCATGCCATGTCAAATAGGCTAAGTTGAGTCTTGAATCTTTAATTGAGCTTTAGTTTGAGCTATACTAGTTTCGTGATAAAACATGAGTGAGTACAATTATTTAAGAAAAGCAATTGATCTCTTTTATGTGTGAAAGAACTGATCTCACCAATTTTTTCCCATGAGACTGCTTGCTATTGCACTAGGTATGAACTCAGGGGAGTTTTGGATGACCAAGATCATCTCCTTAAGCTTCTCGCTTGGAATGGTCGCATAAGGCTTGAGATCTAGCACATCCTCAAAATTATGAGTTTCAAATGAAAAACATGTGAATTGTGTTAAATTTGCTTAACTACTAAAAGACTTAAGTACTTGTGCAAATGATTCATTCTTGAACTTATAGAACTCTAAATTGACTCAATTCTAGCTTCTTGGTTCCACTTAGATTATTGACATGGCTTGCATCATCTTTGGATACCTCTAGCTAGACTATACTCTTGAGCGGCTTGTCATACTAAGAAATTCATCTAATCTTCATATTATTACTTACGTGGCTTGGCTTGATTATGCATATCTTGTCATGATATTTATAGCCTTCATATACGCTATGGCTTGGTGTAATACTCAAATAGTCATTTTGGATAATCTTCATGGCTCTAATTGCTTAGCATTGCATAACATTCAACCATACCATGCTATATTGTCTCTTTTGTATCTTGATGATTCTATTGCCAAAAGGGGGAGAATATTGGAGAAAAAGTCCTTTTGGGAGTTTTGGGAGCGTTTGAGGAAAACTTGCTCTTTCTTTTGCTCCTTGTGTCTACATGGTCATTAGCATCAATTTCTTCTCTCAGACCATATATGACTTGCAAACAAACTCAACTTATGCTTTTTCTGTGTTTGTCAATATACTCATCAAGGGGGAGATTGAGAGATTATGTGGGGGTATTCCCATGTTTGTGATGAGATATTGACAGTTGGTTTAGTGAGTTTGAGTTTGTTTTGGGTATTCTAGGGTTGAGTACCTTTTACTTGTGCAAATATTGATCATGCTGTTTCGTGCGGTGCTATGTGACGGTTTGCTTGTCTGTGTGACTGCAGGACTTCGGAGCTAGGTCATGGTGAGGCGAGGCGGACCGGGACTAGGCACAAGAGGTGTCGAGGTCCAGACGGTTGGAGACATCGAAGATGATCGAGGCTGTTGAGGTGGTTGCGAGTCAAGAGACGAGGAACCAGAGCTGAAGCTACCGTTGGTGGACACGACATGCAGTGGCGAGGTGGACCAGGATTAGACTCAGGTGGAGTCGAGGTCCAGTCGGTCAGGTTGCCGGGTGCGGTCGTGCGTCGACAGGAAGCTTCCAGAAAAGTGCGGCAGGGGCGTTTCGGAAAAATGCGCAAGGCGGCAAAATGGAAGTGAGATGTTAGGGCTTGGAGTGGAATAGCTATTTTTCCCTCCAATTTGACCTGAGGGTTGACTGTTGCCTCATTTGTATGAGAGGTATGGAGTGGAGGCCAACTGCCACTTCTTGATTTGCTGTTGGGAGAAGGGAAGCAAGAAGCGTTCCCTTTTTGTGGTCTCCTGTGCGTGTGTGCTCTGGAGGTGTATGCATCAGGAGTGTGAGAGCTCTGGGTGGGTAGGGTGCTTGAGCTAGTGCTCCTGTGTGTGTGTTCTTGAGCTTTTGTTCCCTTGCTCTTGCGTTTGTTCCTCCCTCAACCAGGTAGTGAGAATAGAGTAGGAGAGGAGAAATTGAGAGTGAGCTGCTCATTTTGGTTAGGGAGTGTGTTCCTGCGTGTGTATGTGAGTTCTCCCCAAAATGTGAAAGCATGTAGTGAGTGGGGTGAATCTTCTTGTGTAATCATTCCTCTGTAATCCTTCATGATTATAAATCAATTTGAGTTCTGAGTTTGAGCCCTTTTCATTCCCTGTTGTTCCTTTCTCTAAAATTTCAGTTGGGGATGGAACACTCGTGCTTTGTTCTTTAACATATCCAGTTGTTTGTTGCGTTGAGTCTTTCGGGTGCATTCTCTCTTCCTAGAGGCATCAATGCTATTTATTTCAAGATCTTGCTTTGATTGGCCTGAGATGAGAAGAAATTCCCAATCCCCTTTTTAGTTTTCAGGCTGCTGTTGTACTTACTGTTATTGAGTGATTTCAGGGACAGCAGTCTGTAGATCTTGAGTTCGGCCAAGTATGCAGTAGCTTCAGTTTTTTGCCACTTTGTCTGTATCCTAAATTTTAGTTTGCAGATCTTCTCTCCTGGTTAATCTGGTCTCGGTTGCTCTCTTACTGCTGAACTGGTTCAGCTCCATTTTTAGGCCGCCTGGATAATTGTTAGTCTGCAGTAATCACATTTATCGCCACGATTTTCGCCAATGTGTTGATCTTTGTGCCGTCTCTGCTGCGATTCAGAGCGAATGTTTTCTTTCAATATTTGCAGTCTTGTTGGTTCGGTTCCCAGCAGCAAACTCATTTCAGGTTTCGGCTGCAGCTGATGCTGTGTAGCTCGGCCAGCAAAAGTCCTTGCATCTTCCGTATTTACTGAGCAAATGAAACATTCGGTCAGACCTGAGTGTTTCTGACTGAACTGCTGTTGGAGATTCTTTAAAAATCTGTTACGGCTGAGAGGTGTACTGCAGTTCAGTTTCTTTGCTGTTCGGTTCTCAGTAGTTTGCTCTGTATGCTGTTCGGCAGTATTCCACTGAGTTCGGTTATGTGTAGAACTATCTCGATAACGATTAACGATTCTTTGTAACTCTCGGTGCGCATTCATCTTGTTGATTTGGTCAAGAAGACGCCGTGTGTTTTCTGCATGCGATCGGTTTGTATTCAGAGACTCTGTGCACATGTTCACAATACTCATCTGAATTTCAGTTGTGCGCAGTCCCTACTGTAGTTTTCAGATTGCTAACCAATTGCACAGGAAGCCTTTCTTTTTGTTACTGCAGATCTCGTGTTGATTTGATTATCTCCAGTGTCGGTTTTCTGTATTTACTGCAATTCTGTTGCTTTGATCGGCAGGAGCCTTCGGCAGCAAGTTCAGTCAATTGGCAAGTCTTTGGGCTGTTGTTAGTTGCTTCTGTAGGCTTAAAGTTCTGCTGTCCATTATGCCGAACTACAGTCTGTAGTTTCTCTCTTGTTTGCTCTGAGGTTCAGTTTATCAGATTGGTTCGGCTGGTTAGTGAGAACTGCTTTCGGCTTACCCTTGTGCTGTGTTATTAGTCTTCGAGAATGTGCAGCCTAAATTCAGTTTACAGCAGCAAGTGTTCTTTTACAGTTCCTGTTTTCTGGTTTTAGTCCAGTTCGGCCAGCAACTCACTGCTGCAGTAGGCAGCTTGTTTGAAGCTTCAAGTTCGGTCTGCAGTGAGCTCAGTTTCATATTGGTGCAGATTTTCTGGTCGTGGCAATACCAGTAGCAACTCTGTTTTTAAGTGCTCTTTCTTTTGTCTTTTCAACTACGAAGTAATTTTTGTTGAATACTTTTCCATGTTGTCCTACAGATTGCTAAGTATCAGTTCGCTTGGTATATCTTGAGCAGAAAGTAGAAAACTTTGTGTCAATTAGTGTGTAATTTCATATTGGCTTGTTTAAGTGAAGAAAGCTCACAGTTAAAATCCTTCGTTGACTAATTGCAAATTTCCAGAGAGCTTGAACCTACCTCTTTGTAGCTGTTATAGCTATCGGAGAGTTGAATTTTTGTGGATACTTTGGGGGCGATTTTAAAAGAGCACCATTCACCCCCCCCCCCCTCTGTTGCCATTTCCGAACCTACAATGAGACTCAAGCTACTAAGCAAGATCCCTCTTAATAGTACAGCACACCTATACTAGCAATCCGATCTTTCAACCAAACATCAAGACCGGTAAGAGACTAGGAATACATCCTTAGTCCTAACTAGTCATACATTTGCCTTGAGGATTTCCTTGAAGCTTGATGATGCTCATCTTCACTTCAAGTCTAAGTCATTGTCTTTTCTTGATTTGATGATCAACTCATGATCATCTCTTTTCGAGATCTTGATATGTATCAACACATAATGCATTCTGTTTTGATGGCCTTTAACTCATGAAGCCATTTTCTATTCCGAACCTTTACTTGATGATCTTCAACATATGAAGCCATCCAAAGTCTTTATCATCTTAGAACATAACCTATTCATCCAACTTATGGAAAATGTTAGTCCCATAATGTGATTATCATTAATTATCAAAACATACCATTATGAGTTATCATTAATTACCAAAACATACCATTAACTCATAATGGTGTGTCTAGATTATTCAATTTTCACTTTGGTAATTGATGATAACCACCATAATTGTAAATAATTGAATATAAAACTTTAAACACAAAGTACGGTACTACCGCCATTATAAGTCCAGTAGTTCCGCTCTCCGGTACTATCGCTCAAGAGTTGTGGTCATACCGCTCTGCAGTAGTTCCGCCATTCAAACTCCGGTACTATCATTTTCAGAGAGACAGCGTTTCAAGGGGTGCTCTCTGGAAAAAACGTACTGCTGGGATAGGCCGATACTTCCGAACATCGGTAGTTTCACAACCTGGTGCGGTACTACTGCACTGCGGTAGTTCCGCCGTTATAAATCCGGTACTACCGATTTCGGTGAGCCAAAGTCCCCAGCAAGGGTGCTCTTTGGAAAAAATGTACCGCTAAAAATCCGGTACTACCGTGATCCAGTAGTTCCGCTATGTACATTGCGGTACTACCGCACTCCGGTAGTTCTGCCTTTAACACTGTGGTACTTCCGATTTTTCTGAAAGAGCACAGTTGACTTTAGACTTAAATTCAAATGTATGCTGACCTTTGTCTCGAGCCATATTGATCTTCTTATCAATCTTTACATACATCTCCAAATATTCAAATGAATTATAGGACTAAACATCTCAATCACTTGACATACATGTTAATCCCTTTTTGCAAATACAAACAATTGAGTATAAAGCAATATGATTCAATGTGAGTATATATGAACTACACAAATTTTATATATACTCAAATGATATATTTCAAAGTAAAAATCCCAATGTATGTGGAAAAAGAAACATGGATCAATACTAATGAAATCACAAAACATAGAGTGAACTCCCCCTAAATGTGTGCATACAAGAATATATAATAAAAGCATATGCACATATTCATCTTAGACTTTTGGTAGAGTTTAATCTATATTTTGGATCCAAGAAATGCACTAAGATGTAAATGAATGTAAGTGTCGAATGCATACCTCTTTGATTTCACCTTTTTATCCAAATGAGACAAAGCCATGTTATAATCAATCAAACACATTAGTCTCACATAAGTATTTATCATTATCATCAAAACCAAATATAATGGAGTTTGAACTTACAATCTCCTCCTTTTTGGTGATGAATGACAAACCTATTAACAATAATAGCATTTGGATGAAAATAAACATATGATAGCAAATTAAAGACTATTGGTGAAATCCCCTTTTGGCATTGTTCAAGTTTGAAGTATATTTCTCCCTATTTTTCTTTTATCAATTCAATTCTCCTCCTCTTTATATCACTGCTATTAATCAATGCTATTATTCAATATTCCTCCCCCTTTTGGCATTTATCATCAAAAAGTAAGGAAAAGAGCAAATTTTGCCAAAATGAAGTCTTTCAATATATGAAGCTCAATATCAAAAGATTTAACAAAATAGATAGCATATTCTCCCTCATTTGGTATTTTATCCAACACATGGAGTTTGATACCAATTAATTTATCTTAATGCGGTCATAAAAGTATGAAAATAGATACATATGACCAATTTGGGAGTTGGAGTACTTACTTGAAAAGATATTTAAAACATATTCAAAAATCTTACTCTTGATAGTTTCCTTGATGGCTTGGACATTCCAATAGAAGTTGCAGATTTTCAGACTTTGACATTTCAATTGAGCTTCAAAAGCTAGCTGAAAAACTGATTTACAAAAGTCCACCAATTCTGAGAAAATTTTTCAATATAGATCAACAACAGAGGATCAAAAGTCATAATTGTAGCTACCTCAAATTATGAGCACACTAAAAGATAAGAAAATCACAAATCTGCTCAAAGTCATGCTAAGTTCTGAATTTTTAGCATTTTGTCAAAATGAGAAAAGTGCACAACTTTTTCAAATGAAGTTGAAATGCTTTGAAATTTTGCAGAAACAAACCTTGAACTCATAAGAAACTTTTTCAATAAGAATTTTTGAAAAGGAGTCTATATTCAAAGGTTATGCTAAATTGAGCTTTCTTTGTAAACCTTTCACAAAAAGAGTGGTGAAAAGCAAAAAATATTTCAAATGAGATGCAAATCTTTTGAAATTTTTTAGATCTTAAATTTGGACTAATTAAAACATTTTTCAAAAATAATTATGGATAAAAGAATTTTCTTTCAAAAGATATGGTAAAATGCCCTTTGTACGCATGAGGATGGATTGATTTTGCACGAAAGGCTCAAAATGCAATACAATTTGGAATTCATGGATTTTATTACACTCTTAGGTATGTATGAGTTGGAAATACTATTTCAAGCCAATATATGCAAAGAAATTCGGCTCAAATAGCGAAACTCACAATATGCAAGAATATGACTTTTTAGGTCAAGACTAGTTTTTCGGCGAGTTTGAAATAAGTATAACCTTTTAACGATTGGTCTTTTGTAAAAACTTTGAATTAGAGAAATGTTTAAAATGACCAACCCTACGAGTTTTGTGTTGAAATATTTTGCAAACACACAATAGATTTTGATTTATAGAAATATGTCTTTTTATTCAAAAAGAAGATCATATAAGATCCACTTGTGGCCAAATTTGTTATTTTATTTCTAAAATAGAAATTTTTACTCCAAAAGCATTGAAAAATAATTGAAATACATATTTTGGTCTTTTTAGATAGTTTTGCACAGATTTAGGTATTTTAAACATGATTCTTGACTTTTGACTAAAGAGGTATTTTGAAAAGGGCTAAACTTGCATATTATTAGATTTTCACTCCATGAACGTCAAATCAAGCAAATGAGAATGAAACACATTCACTCTCAAGATTCATAAACTATTTTGGGAAAATTAGGTAAAATAGTTTTTCTCAATAATAATTTACCCTTTTGTTTATGTAATTCCAAAATACTATATTTGTTTTTCACAACGAAAAACTCCCCTTATACTCCCCCTTTCACCAAGGATCCATTTGGCACTTCTTTCTTTTTCCTTTGACACACAAAGGATTCTCCTCTATTTTCCTTTTCTTCTTCTTTTACATATCTTCTATTCTCATTCGTATTTTTTCTCCTTATGTCATCTAGCACCAAAAATCAAGGATACCACTTGTGAACATTTTGTCCATAATATATGCTTCTATTCTTTTTGTGGTTATCTTCTCTTTTCTATGAAAACCATATACCACTTTGACTTTTATACCACTTGTGATGACATAAGATACCACTTGTGAAGGTGGATACCATATAAGAGAGAGATTATGTGAAAGAGCTTGGTTAAGAGAAGATTTTGCTCGGCAAGAGGAAAGATTATATACCACTTTGAAAGAAAAAAGATGATATCACTTGAGAATATAATAGTGAAGTTCATACCAAGATCAAGATGATCAAAAGAGGCTACCACTTTGGAGATAATGCCACTTTAAGATAGAAGTATAAGGAGCAAAATGGCAAATGGAGTCAAAAATTACGCAAGGGTAGCTCTGTAACATCCAAAATTTTCTTTTCCTTTTTAAGTGATTTATTGGATTTTTATTAGATTTTCTTGATTTTATTTCATGCCTCGCTGTGAGAAAATTAAATTATATCATTTTATAAAAGTCAAAATAAGTGCATTTTTTCTAAAGTCAATTTTGTATTTATAATAATTTTTAGGAATTTATAAGGATTAAAGACTCACTTTTAAAGTTAATTTATGTTTTTACAAAAAACCAAATACTTTCATAAGTCAAAAATATTTTTCTTAAGTCCAAAATAGTTCCAAAAGACTCTCTGAATTTTTCTGGAATTTTTAAAATTTATTTGGTATTTTTTTGAGTATTTTAAAGCCTCCTAGTATTTCTGAAAATCAAAAAGGAAATTAAAATCTAAAATCTTCCCTCGGGCTGACACGTGGCGCCACCAGGTCAAATCCGCCGCCGCCGAACCTAATCTTCGCCGCCCATGCCAACTTACCGCTTCGCCTGCCCCCCTCCTCTCCCGGGTCGACACATGTCGAGCATCGGGCCAACTCACCATCGCCCGATCTAATCCCCACCGCCCGTTCCCACTTATCCGTTCGCCCACCTCCTTCTTCCCTTAGGCTGACGAGTATTATGATCTGAGCCGTTCGCCGTTGTCGGATCGAATCCCGCTCGTCCACAGCCACTTACCCCTTCGCCCATCTCTTGAACGGCCCTGATCTAACTCACTTGCCAGATCAAATCGCACCCGTCTCTAGTCACTTACCGCTTCGCTCGAACTATAATGGTCTCGCACCCCTTCCCTTGCCACTTGTTGATGATCCGAGCCGACACCCCTCCCTTTCCCTCTTTTCCCTCTCGCTGACCGATGGGACCCCTGTTAGACCCGGCTTCCCCGTTTCCTTTCCTTCTTCCCCGCGTGATCACCGCCGCCGCTACCACCATTAGCGCTGAAAACCGAAACTTTAAAAGCTTTGGTTTCCTTTCCAATTGCCCTCCCTCACTAACGCAAATTCAAATCCCCGCTCCTCCGCACCAGTTTTAGGCATAATTACCCCCAATTACGCCCCTACGCCGTCGCATTTACGCCGTTTCGCCGGGGTGAATGTGCGCAGCCGTTACCTCTCCCCTCAGCCTATAAAACCGACTCCCCGAGCTCCTCCTCGACACACCGCCTCCCCCTCACTCCTCAATTCGAGCATTTGTGCGTCAGAGCCCCTCCCGTGCATTTTCCCCCTCTGTCGGCCTTACCAACTCCGGTGAGCAATCACCGCCATCTCAAGCCTCCCCATGCCTCGTCGACCGCGCCTACACCTCCCCCATGTTCCATCGGCCACCCCTCCACCGGGCAATTGCACCATCGGAGCAACTCCGCCGCCGTGAGCCTCCTCCGACCGTCGCCTCTCTCCGCCGCCAGCCATCTTCGGAGTCCGCGCAAGGTACCAGTAGGTCCCCCTTGCCTCCATCTTTCTATTACACACGTCGGCCGGCGCCGCTGCCCACGGAAACGCCGGCGACCATCAGTCCCCGAGCGCCACCGTCGGCCCTACCACGTCAGCACGCCAGAGTGACATGGCAGCCGACGTGGGTGCCACCTGGGCGCCACCTCGCCTCCCCGTGCGCCCGTGTGCCATCTCAGCATCGCCCCAGTCTGTGGACCCAGTCCACCAATGGCTGGGCCCGCATGTCAGTCACTCGCCTGAATTTAATAATCCCAGGGCTGATGTCATGCTGACGTCATAAACCCGATTTTCCGTTTAAAAATTAATTTGACCGAAAATCTAATTACTGTGCTGACATCATAATCTTATATTTCATTCATAATAATAATTCAAATATTTGTCTGCTGACGTCATAAATCCTTTTCGGTTTAAAGATAATTCCAGAAAATGAGTATTTTCTTTTAATTGTATTTAAATCTTTAGAAGGCCATAATTTCTTCATTTTAACTCCAAATTGACTTTTTCAAATTTCTAAATTTTTCTAAAATCATGAACTTTCCATTTCTGTGCTTATTTGAATTTTTGAAGTTTATTTGATTTTTGATTTTGAATTTGAATTTGGATCTTCACATTTAGATTTTGACGATTCGGAGAGTTCGATTTCGAGGACGTTTCGCAGCAAAACTTCGAGTAAGACAAGTTACACCTTTGACCATGTTGACCATAATATTTCAAATTAAATTATATTATTTTACTGTATATGCATGCGTATCTTTATTCAATTATAATTTACTGATGTTTTAAACTTTAGTTATGCCAGGATCCTTTGAATATAGCCAATTTGAACCTCGACTTTACATACCTTATCATCTTAGCTGAAAACAAGTTGGTACAGTAGTATTAACTAGCAAATTTTTAGTAAATTGCTTAGCCTAGCTTAGAATGATTTAGGTGGGATCAATTATTTCACATGAAATTACAGTTTCTTTTAATGAATTCTTGACTTCGGTGAGTCAAGAAAAGTTATGAAATGGTTTAAAATGAAAATAGAAAACTTGGTTTAGACTTAGGCTATTGGTTAGGTGGTGAGGTGCCGGCATGCTTCGTGTTTGGTGACACGTAGTTGATTGTCGAGCATATGGGTATGCAGTTGAGCCTAAGTCAACTTAAGGACCGTTTCTGTGAATCATTTTACGAAGTCGCTTCGTACTACCACAAGTCCGGTATGGAACAGACCTGGCTAAGTAATTTGTGAAATTCCAAATATAGTTTCGCTATAGGCTGAATGTGAGCGTGGCGTAGGCCGCGAGAAGTCTCACATGGCACAAGAGGGGGCTCCAACTCGTGAATTCGAGTTGTGGTGAAACCTTAGTGGCGGTATGACTGTTTTGGCTATGGATCATTGTAACAGCTTTGTCGTGAATTCCCCGCCGCACACCTAAGGCAGTGTGTTAATCGCGTGGCTCAAGCGGGAGGACATGTTTTGTGGGTAAAGTTGTACACCTCTGTAAAGTTTTTAACCTATCCTGGATAGCCGTGTCTACGATCATGGACATGCTTAGTAGAGTTTTCACAGATTAGATTTCGTTTTTCACAAAACCTGGTTTCTGGACAAAGCGATGATTTTGATAATGATCCGGGTGGGATACCCGTGGTTAGGTTAGTATAGGTTGGAGCCTATGCTAGCGATATTACTTTGTTAAAATATTATTTCATATAATGTATTAAAATTCAGCTTTTCATACTTACATTATCATATTTAAAATTCTGTATGGCTTTTTCGCACATTTACCCTATTAAGCCTTCCTTTGAAATCCATTATGCATGCATTAATTCTGTTATATTTCCTGGTGTAACTTGTGGAGTACTTTAAAGTGCTCACCTTGCTTAATCTGTTGCCAGAGTACGACTCTGACTACTACGGTGAGAACTTCGACGAGTGGCCATGTCTTATAGTCATTCGCCTGTGGGTAGGCAGGATGGGCTGATCTTCTACGCTTTATTTTTTCCACTATTTTTATTTCAGTTGGCCATGTACCCTTTTTATTGTAAGACTTGGCCATAAGGTCCGTACTTTGCTTAATAAAATTTTGAGGTTGATTATGCATGATATTTATCGCTGTTGACCCTGTGTACACTAGCTTTTCCTGAGATAGTACGATTTACACAGAGGGACTTGGAGTTGTTGTTCATAGTACGATTTACACAGAGGGACTTGGAGTTGTTGTTCCAGGTCCCGACAAGCTAGCTGGGATAAAAGGATCAACTTGACTTTGAGGAGCAAAGGGAATGGCTGAGGAAATTGGAAACAACAAATTATGAACAAATCAACTATTTTCCAGAAAATTCGGTAGTACCGTAGTTTGACTGCTGGTAGTACCGCAGTTTAACTGCCAGTAGTACCGCAGAATGACTGGTGGTAGTTCTGATTTTTCTAAAAGCATGCCAAGAGTTGGATTTCAGTGGAGAATAAAGGTTATAATGTTGTACATTGCTCCAAAGTTTTTCACAAAGAAACATAAACCACTTGTGGAGTATTTTCAACTATATTCCAAGATTAAAATTCTTTTGAACATATATTTTAATAAATTAAGCTTTTATTTTTCAAAAAATAAGCTCATTTTCAATAAACTCTTCAAGATTGCAATAATAAGCATTAGAGGGTATCTTAAGCATTTAGTTTTATGTATGAGTTATAAATACCCTGATGAGCCAATATATATCAATAGTTTTAGCTCAAACGGTAAAACTCACTTAAGTGCTAGATTGTGACCACTTAGGTCAACTCAAGATTTTGGGCGAGTTTCAAATTCAAATAACTTTTGATTGGTTGGCTTTTCGGAAAACTTTTGAATACCAATAAAGTTTGAAATAGCCAACTCTAGGTTTTTGGTATTCAACTCATTTTCAAATTCCTTTTAGAACTGATTTTTGTTAATTCTGAAGTTTAAAGCTAAAACAAGATAATACATAGCTAGTTTTGGGTCAATACTCAGTTTTACTTGAAATAAGTTTTTCTAAAGCCAAAACCTTTGGAAAACCTTTGAAATGCATTTGTACACATTTTCCATCAATTTTTTCAAAGATATACTAATAATTTCAAAGTTTTTAACTTTTGGCTAAATGGCTTACCTTTTTAAAATCAATACTAGCACTTAATTAATTTGGGCACACTTAGGAATGTGATATACATGAATATGATTTAGCACTCCCCCTTAATGTGTCACTTACATCTTGCTTATGATTACAATAATGAACTTTAGAACAAGAGCAAGAGCACCCTTCTTTAAAGATTTTTCTTGTAATGCAACCTACACAAGGCAAGAGCTAACTATTTTAAATGTAAATACTTGTTACCGAGATGGCATTGGTTCTTGATATGGAATGATCATCTTTCAAACTTGGCTCCTATTTTGCATATGGTAGAATTCACCTCTTTATGAATAAGCCAAGCCTCCAATGCCTCTCCAAGTACTTATTAAGCCTTTAAGCGTATTTTGGTACCCAAAACTTGGTTAGCTCCATGAATGTTAGTCACAATAGATTTGGGCACCCAAACGGCCTTAGCATTAAAATTTTGTGAACTAACATTTTTAGCAAAGATATTGACATATTTATCCTTTCTAGGTAAATAGTATTCATTATAAAGAGATGGCTTAGGAATGATACCTTTGGAACAATCCTTACTAAGATGTCCCTTTTCTCGATAATTGTAGCAAGTTTGGCATTTGCTACCCCTTCTTATCTTTTTATCTTGCTCATTGTCGGTTTACCGCTTCATTGATGACCTTTTCTTGTCATCTACCTTGTTGGGGCATTTAGAGGCAAAATAACCCTTCTCATTACAACAAAGGCACTTGGCATATTTCTTCGTATGTCTTGCATTGTACCTTGTCTTGTTATTTTTCTTTTCGGAGATGAAGCCAATACCGCTCTTGTCATTTGGTTTTCTTTAACTTCCCAATATTTTGTCAAGGGAGGCCTTCCCCTTGTAGCTTTTCTCCAAGTCAATTTTTAGGCCCTATTCTTTGCGGCTTCTAAAAGCTGCTTTTGGCTTTTGCTATAGTAACTAACTTTTAAACGGAGTATTTTTTTAAAGATGGGGTTTACAAGTTAATTGTAGTATACGTTAAAAAACTAATATCTGTATCATCAAAAATCGCAAGCGAGTATCTCTCTTTCCATAATCTCATGCAAATGACCAAAAAGCCATCATTGCATGACCAAAAGCCATCACCATGAAGAAAAAGAACATGCCCTTAATCTTGTGACTTGGGCCTTGAGCTCATTAGTTTCCTCTACAATGTTAGTATTGCAATACATAGAGGAAGTAGAAGCATCTAATTGAGAACAATAAGGTATATCAATTAAATCCTCATATGAGGTGGATACACTAACTTTAGATGACATGCAAGGAATAGAAGCTATACATGGTATATCATCTAATAAATCACAAGTAATGCCTATATCTACCTTAGGCTTAAAATATTCCTTGAGAAGGAGAATTTTATGTTCTCCTTTTAGCTTGTTATAATCATTTTGAAGAGAGATGCTCATTCTTCAAAATCTTATATTTAGCTTTTTTTTTTCTTCCCAAGATATTCATTAAACTCTTCTAGCATATCCATCAACTCATCATAAGAAGATGCATCATTGTCATTATCATTATTTACCTTCTTGTTACCTTTTGTCATGAAGCATTGAGTTGATGTGGAGGGAATAGTGGATTCTTCATCGTCGGAGCTAGAGGTTAAGCAATCATCCTCCGACATCCACTCTTGTATGCAATCACTATGGGTTGAGGTGGACATTTCATAATTATCTTGAAGATGTGTCCATATATCATGAGCGCTCTCAAGATTGTATATTATATTGAACACCTCTATACTCAAAGCACTATATAAAACGTTAGTAGCTTGAGCGTTGAGATGTGAGCATTTCTCATCTTCAATTGTTGGAGCAAGAGAATCCAATGGAGGAGAAAAGGCTACATCTACAATCCGCCATATTTTCGGGCTCATGGTCTTAAAATAACAAATCATGCAAATTTTTCAATTATCATAATTGGTGCCATCAAATAAAGGTGTGTCATCTAAGTGCACAATATTACTAGTCATCAAATGCGGTGAAGCCTAATAAATAAGAGACCAAGCTCTGATACCACTTGTAGGATCGGAGAGGCCGACTATAGGGGGGTGAATAGGCAGACTTAAAAATTCTCTTTCAATTAAGAACAATATCTATTTGGATAAACCAAATATATAATATGGAAGTGTAAATCAATTCGGTTTAGCACAAATAAGGCCTAAATCAACTAGGTTCACCTAACTGCACCAACAACCTAAGTCTATGTCAAAGGTTTGCAATTCTAGGGTGACAAGTAATCAATTTAATTCTATGAATGTAAATTGCTTGAATATAAGTTGAGCACAAGAAAACAAACCACAAATGACACGCGATGTTTTACCGTGGTGTTCGAAGACTTGCCGATCTTCCCTAATCTACGTTGAGGTAAGCCCAAACAAATTGGACCGGCTTCACGAATTAAGCCCTCCACCTCAAATCCACTAGTGGTAGCTCTTTTCCGCTCCGGGTAGGTGAGCTCCAACCTTCACAACACGCCGGACCTTCTCACAAGATTCTTTGAGAAGATCACCAGACACGACGCCTCCAACGCCGTCTAGAAGTCGGCAAACTCTAAGAATAACAAGTCAAGTCTCTCGCTTAACTCTCACCGCGTGCAACGAATGCACAATCTCAAGTGGATACAAAATCCACCTCTAGATGCAACATATGCAACTAGATACCTCTTTCTTTGCTCACAAGATGCAACACATGCACAATGGAGTGGAGAAGTTTACACTAGCTCAAGAGAGTGAAATGAGGTGCCAAGAAATGCTCTCCAACCGGCCACAAGTGGGTATTTATACTCCACACATAAAAACTAGCCGTTGGAGCCCAACCCCTGAAAAAATCAGGGAAATCGAAACTTTTGTCGTACAAAGTGTCGTACTACCGCACTTTACTGTAGTATACAGTAACGGCTATGTTAGACGTTCAGAACTAGCCATTTTTTGAAACCAAACACCAAGACCGATAAGAGACTAGGAACACATCCTTAGCACTAGTTAGTCATACCTTTGCCATGATCATTTCCTTAAAGCTTGATGATGTTCATCTTCACTTCAAGTCTAGGTCATTGTCTTCTTTTGATTTGATGATCAACTCATGATCATCTCTTTTTTGAGATCTTGATATACATCAACACATGATGCATCCTCTTTTGATAGCCTTCAACTCATGAAGTCATTTTCTATTCCGAACCTTTACTTGATGATCTTCAACATATGAAGCCATCCAAAGTCTTTATCATCTTGGAACATAACCTATTCATCCAAATCATGGAAAATGTTAGTCCCATAATGTGATTATCATTAATTACCAAAATATACCATTAATTTATAATGGTGTGTCTATATTTTTCAATCTTCACTTTGGTAATTGATGATAATCACCATAATTGTAAATAATTGAATATAAAACATTAAACTCAAAGTGTGGTACTATCGCCGTTATAAGTCCGGTAGTTCCGCTCTCCGGTACTACCACTCAAGAGTTGCGGTCATACCGCTCTGCAGTAGTTCCATCATTTAAACTCTAGTACTACCGTTTTCGGAGAGACAGTGTTTCAAAGGGTGCTCTCTGAAAAAAATGTATTGTTGGGATAGGCCGGTAGTTCCGAACATCAGTAGTTCCACTACCTGGTGCGGTACTACCGCACCAGGTAGTTTCACCATTATAAATCGGGTACTGCCGATTTCGGTGAGCCAAAGTCCCTAGCAAGGGTGCTCTCGGAAAAAAGTACCGCTAAAAACCCAGTACAACCATGGTCCGGTAGTGTTGCTATGTACATTGCGGTACTACCGCACCCCGGTAGTTCCGCCTTTAACACTACGGTACTTTCGATTTTCCTGAAAGAGCAAAGTTGACTTTAGACTTAAATTCAAATGCATGCTGACCTTTGTCTCGAGCCAGATCTTCTGATCAATCTTTGTATGCATCTCCAAATATTCAAACGAATTTCAGGACTAAATCTCTCAATCACTTGACATACATGTTAGTCCCTTTTTGCAAACACAAACAATTGAGTATAAAGCAATATGATTCAATGTGAGTATATATGAACTACACAAGTTTTATATATTCAAATGATATATTTCAAAGTAGAGATCCCAATGTATATGGAAAAAGAAACATGGATCAATACTAATAAAATCACAAAACATAGAGTGAACTTTCCCTAAATGTGTGCATACAAGAATATATAATAAAAGCATATACACATATTCATCTTAGACTTTTGGTGAAATTTAATCTATATTTTAGATCCGAGGAATGCACTAAGATGTAAATAATGTAAGTGTCGAATGCATACATTTTTTATTTCATCTTTTTATCCAAATGAGACTAAGCCATATCATAATCAATCAAACACATTAGTCTCACACAAGTATTTGTCGTTATCACCAAAACCAAATATAATGGACTTGAACTTACACCTTCCTATGGCCGAGGTGTTGGAACCCATGAGGATTGTAAATGAAGGTGAGGAGATCAAAGTCTTGGTGGAATGGATAGAGCTCGAAGATTGTTAGTACGAGACAATGTTAGATGATAAAGTTTTTGATGACGAGCAAGGTAGAGGTGATGAGGCCATTCTGTCGGAGTGGAATGTACACTAATTAGACAAACTATAAGTGAGTGAAGGTGAGCGGGTGACCTGGGAGTACCAGTAGAATGAGGTTATGCAAGGAGCGTTTTACTAAAAGTAAGGAGGAGGTGCAGGGCTGGGTTTCGAGGCTGCAACCCTTACCTAGAAGACACACACATCTACTGCCCCCAGGACCCCAGCCCCCTCAGCCCTGATCTATCACTTGAAACTAGGAAGTCCTACACCCGTAGAAATCCCCTCTACGACTACCTACACATGCAAACACAAACTTGACATTGTGGTCTAGGTTGCTGATGACGTAGGGAACCTAGGACATTGATTCTTTCGCTTCTCTCTTTTCATGATAAGTAGTTCATTTTCTATCTATACTTCCATGCATGCATCACTTATAAGCACCTCATCTACCTTGCAGACAATGGATTGTAAGTTCATCGAGTGGGTGGATCAATCGTATCCAATACCTGCCTATGTTTACATCCACACTCTCCAAATTCGCCTAGATGAGTTGAGGGAGGAGCTCCAGACCGGACGATCAACAAGGACAAGCTCCGCTTTCAGAGAATTAGGGAGAGGAGTAATGAGGAGGTGGTCTACCTCTCAGCAATTACCACTCGTACCACTGCTGCGCCAGCCCGAGCTGCAATTGCACCTGCCACTACCACGACAACCAACCATATCCATGCTATCCTAACGATCGCCACTCTATGTGGGTGCCCTACAATGTTCCATTTTTACCTTAAGAGTGTTCGTCCACAAGGACTATTAGACCCCACAACTACCATATTGTTTACATTTCATAAGTCGTACATGTATCTTCCATATAGTTTGGGTTGATGGTTCATACATATTACCATTTGTACCGTAGGAGTAGTGAGGCAAACATATACACCTAACCAAACTCTACGCGCCGTGTAATTTGTACCCTCACTATGATGTGTTATGCTAGGCTTGAAATGATTTATTAAACAAAAATCATTAATACAACAGTTAGCTATTATTTCAAAATTATTAAAGCCAAAAAAATGAAGAATTATTCATAAATGATACCTTTTACTTAAGAAAAAATATTATTTAAAAAAATCAAAAGTGACTTTGTCGCCATTTCAATTAGTGACAAAACCTCCATCATCATTTGAATTGATGACATGACCTCTGTTGCCAATACAATTGATGACAGAAGCCTTGTTGCCAATTTAGTTGACAACAGAATCTCTGTTACCAATTGAATTGATGACAGGCCTATTTATCAATTCATTTGGCGACAGAGACCTCTAGACTGCCTCACATGACTTGGATTGTTGCCATTTCAAATGATGATAGAGTGCTATCACCATTTGGACACTATGTCACCATTTGGAATGGTGATAGTAGGTTATTTATATATTTTTTAAGCGATGATATATTAATGTAATTGTTGTGGGGGTGGCCCTGCCCCAAACGACTAGGCCTTGCAATAGGTCCAATAGTATTAAAGAATGTACCAATATACCTCTACCATTTGTAATTATTAAGAGGTAAAATGAGAAATTTTCATCCTACGCTACTCATGTATATAAACCCCTAAGAGGGGTATAAAAAGGCTAGATCCACTCATTTTACACACAAGTTCTCTCTCTTCTGTCATTATCTCTCTCTCTCTAGCTTTACGTCCTCCCATGGGGAAGGGTACCATGTACCCATTGTTATAGCTATGCTACAATAATATATATATATATATATATATTATTTAAAAAAATCACAGGAAGATCATGCATAATGTACGAGGTTCTGGCACATGATACAAGGGTAAGTACCATATTTACTAGGCACTATGATGCATACGTGAAGTTCAGATAGCTAGCTTTCCATCTTCTACAACCATTTGAATCTTTGATCCCTCCTATCTATGACCATCACCTCCGCTAGCTGCCATTACTTCGTTGATTCCTTGCAAATCGACTGCTTAATTAGCAGAGCTAAGATCTATGTCCTAATTGGACCTTAAGATAATGGTTGAAGAAATTTCATATATATCCCAGAAATAAATTATAACGTTTGAAGATTACGACATTAAGCTGTGTCCAACTAAATTGGACAGCTAATATTTTTGTGCACAGTTGGGGAGAAGGAAGTGCGGTTTGTTGAAATGTTTTACGAAAAGTGCAGTTTGTGATAGTTTTAAAAGAGTACGTGTAATTTTAAGAAAGTTATCTAATAAAATGTTTATTGCGCGTGAGTTCAATTTATTGGAAAATCGTTCTAGTTACTTGCTATAGTGCTCCAGTCAATCCCATCCACTCATTTTCTATCCGCTAGATGAGAGAAATAATGGCTTGATAGCGATACAGAATACATATGGAAGAGAATATGACGTTGTTGGAACAACCTGAACTAGACTTCTAAATTCCAATTACTTTCCAGTAATATGCGCTCCTGGTAAGTTCCTTGAATAGTAAGTTCCTCATATTGGATCATATTTCCCTATTTACACCTCTTTGCAGTAGTAACTTAGCTTTTTTTTTCTTTTTTGGTTAAGGTGATTGCAGAGAGTAGCAGTTGATCTTTGACGTATCTCTACTACTTAAAAATATGAGTTAATAGTTGTACATTTGTTCTCCCCTCACCACTCCTCTTGTCTCCCATCCCCTCATGCGCAGCTCGTTCTTGGTGTCCACAATCCATCCGTGGGAAACTGGCCCTCAAGAAAACCAAAGAAAATCGTGCCCACTAATAGGTGGACCTGTGTCTTCACCCGCCCACCCCACGTGTGCAGTGACCCCCCCAACCGCTCCCCACGACACCCTCTCATTCCCAACCGCTCCTGTCCCTGGTCCTCTTCTCCCCTCTTGCCTCCAACCCATTTCCTCCCTCGCTGCTCCTTCCTCTCGCCTTCTGCCACCGCCGCTGCTTCGGCCCCCGGTCCTCCTCTCCCCTCTCTCGCCTCCTCCCTATTTCCTCCCCACCGCTCCCTCCACTCACCTTCCATTCTGCCATCGACGTCCCTGGTGGACATTCAACCGGTGATGCGCGGGTTGAGAAGGTAAAGGACGACTGTGGAGAGGCAGTTGCCTTTGCAGCAGGCGAGGCTAGATCTAGACATCCCCAGCCACAGTGCTGTTAGCCCCCAGACATCCCCAGCCATGGCTCTGGATCTAGCCATTCCAAGCCATGGCACTGCCCAATTCGGCTATCCCTAGCCACAAAACCACTCGATCGAACTGTCCGCATCTATGGCGCCACCAGATACTGCCTCGGGTGGCCATGCCCCCAAACCGTACCTCGCTTTTCCCACAGTAGAGGAGGAGTTGTGTCATCCGTGTGCAACCTATGGTGAAGGCGACAGGAGGTATTTAGGCGGTATCTGAGCCCTAGGAGCAGGGAGGTGGTGGCCTTATAGTGGTTCGGTTGGAGGCGATCGCCGACAAGCTAGTGGTGGTGGTAGCAAACATGGAGCCCTATGGAGAAGGTACCATCTGGATCTACTCTCTCACTCTATCTGTGTCTGCTTCTAAGTGTTCTTGGTAAGAATCAACATGTTCTTGGCTTTTTTTGTCAACACACGATAACATAGATTTGGCAGCGGTGGAGGCGAGATCGAGCAGGGCAATGCCGATTAGGTGGTGGGGGAGGTAGGATTGACCTATGGCAAAGTTCATTCGTGGAGGCGTTCCCTTACTTGCGACGATGCATTGTTTCCCCCACACCACCGATGTTGGACCTCCGCATGAAATGTCACCACCTCCACACGAGGTATCATTGTTTGCTCTACTATCACCTCCCCATGGAACTCCCCAGTGCTGTGCGATGATGCTGTGCTTGGCAGCCAAGCATCCGTGGCCTGCTCTCGCCAGTGTTGGGGCGGCTTTCCTTCATCGAGACATGTTGGATTGATGTTGGTAATCAGGGGTGAATGATTGAAGAAGCTTTTTTGATTCCCCCAAGTATTCTAAATCTTCACATAAATGACTATGAGAATCATCAAGTTCTGATTACACATCATACAAGATAATCGCAGAAATATGAGATCAACAAGAAAGCAACAACTAGGGTTTATCTACCTGGCTGGGAGTACCACCGACTATATTGCGGTATAACCACTGACTACAAGCCGATATGACCACACCATGGTATTACCGCTTCTCAAGGGCTGGTACTACCGCTTGCCCTGATTCCATGCACAAACCCTTTGGGACAAAAACCCAAATAAGATGATCTTAATCAAACTTTGTCCAAATAATACTAAAGTTGGTATGCACCTAAGGAAGGATGTTAGGAGCCAAATCAAATCAAGAAACACAAAATTCTTGGACTTGATCACATCCAATTTGAAAGTTGAGGTGGCAACACCAATTGCTATGCTACTCACTACTACATAAAGGGTCATCACAGACGGTTCAAAAACGTCATCGCATACAGTTTTCAAACCGTCTGAATTTATATGTCAGTGATAATAGGTGGTTATCACAGATGGCTCCTGAACCATCTGAGATAGGTAAAAATATAGACGGTTTTTCAATACAACCGTCTGTAATATGTCGGTATCACATACGGTTAATAACATATCATAGAAAGTTTTTTTAAAAAGTGTTTATGATAGTAGAAATATCATAGATAGTTTTTTTAAAAACCTTCTGTGATAGCAGAAATATCAGAGACGGTTTTTGTAAAAAAGACTATATGTGATAGCAGAAATACCACAGACGGTTTATTTTAAAAACTATCTGTGATATATATACATAACAGACGGTTTGGTGTTCCAAACCGTCTATGATATCTATTTAAAAATTACATTATTTTCTATTTTTCGACTAGCCTCAAAAAATGCTAGCCATGTCCTCTGAAGTAAACAGAAGATCTCACAAATATATAGCATAGGACAATAATCACACAGATCTCACAAATGAAGTAAACAACACAAGTAGATCATATATATAGTACATGACAATCATTTGAATGAATTATTTGATTAAACATAATTAGGTGATTACAATTGTATCCAATGTTTTAATATTTAATTATTATCGCAAGGATGGAACTCTCCAGTGTTTTTTATGACCTCCGGTATCAAGAATTGGGAGAGCTATTCTCAAATTTTGGCGAGTTTATCAAGATTGATTGCACTTTCGTCAAATAGGTAAGTGGACGTTGTTTTGTTCAGAAATTAGCATGGACACACAGCTACTCCGACGTTGAGGGAGACTGGCTACCACATGAACTTATCTCAGTTATTCTCTCAATGAATCTATCTCTCCTCGAAGTGAGGCAGTTATCTACACTCGAAGTGAGGCAGATAGCTATTTCTCAAGTTGTGTACGAAGCTCCTGTTTTATTTGTTCATCACGATAGGCCTTGGATCTCGTTTTACTCATGTACGCCTCGGAGTTCTTTGGAAATCTGTGCCTCCAAGGTACATAAACCCCTAGGTCTCACGTGCAACCTGGGTGCTTCTTGTTTTCTAGGGTCTTTGATAGTATATCCCTCTCTTTGTCTTTTTCAAAGGTGCCTTAGGAAGATTCGGTAGTTAATGCTTGCTGCAAGAGGCAATCATATTATTTTAGACCCTATGAAGTTTAAGAGCTATTAACAACTAGGTAGTTTAACATATCTTACCAAGCGTTGTGACACTTCCTCATCTACGGGGTTTTTGAAAGAAAAGACACATGAAGACGTGGTTAATAACCTCGCACTTAACCAGTTTCGGACATGCTCGTTTGCGATATCAGCAAATGGCGGAGAGGCCTCCGATCGGATTGCGACCTCGTCCTGCATCCTCTATTGCAGGATTTTACCCGCGTACCCTGCGGTGCTGAGTCTGTGAGGGTGAGTGCTTTGTGCTTGGAGAGCCTTGTGCGTCACACTTTGTTGTTAAAATTCGGTCATTGTCTTCATCTGCATAAAGGCCTCCTATGTTTCCGGTGACACGAAAGGATATCTCTTGAAGGGCATGCAATCTTTAGCCACGTACTACGTGACAAGCGTACTATTGAAGTTCTTCCATGCTTTTCCTATCACGAGGAGCGTCTGTCGTTGCACGAGTCCCTAGGCTTCTGCTGGGATCACGAACGACTCTGCTATTTTCACCCACAGCTGATTTTTCTGAATCTTTGTCAAATCTTTCGATCTTGCTATGGTGATGAGGACCTGTTACCTTCCAATTATCCCACAGATAGTCTAGAATACTGCTGCTGATTTCTTCGATTGCAGAGGGACCCCATCTGGAGAGACCACCATGATGGTCATTCATCCATCTGGCCTTTTCGATACTCCTCTGCCATGCTTAGTTACCCCAGTCTTCGGAGATTCAGACCCATTCAACGACATCGATGGTGATGACGATGACTGTACGGACGTCATCTCTCTTACAAGAAAAAACTAATTACAGTGAGTTATGAGTGTGTAATTTACTTCATACCCATTGAAGGTCCATAATCGGCCTTGTACTCAGCCAATATAGGCATAAGCATATATTTAGATTTAATTCTAGCATAATTAAATATGATTAAAGCACATTTCTAGCAGTACATAAATGACAAAAACTGCATATAAACAATAACTCTACCATATCATTAAAAGTATAAACATAAAGTAGGAAGCATGATGACTACTAAAATGAGCATAAAGAGCATTCTCAAAAATAGGAAATTAACTAAAATTAGCATAAAGCTCAAATTTTAGTTCAGTTCTCTTAGGCCCTGATCGTTTTGGCTTTTTTTGGCTTCAGCTTCTAGCTTCAGCTTTTTTTTCACTATTCACTACACTATCCACTAACTCAGCTACAGTGTTTTTTCAGCCAGCTACAGCGTTTTTTCAGCTAAAAGCCAAAAGCCATCGCTATTCCGATCACCCCCTTAGTAGGGTTACACAAGAATTAATCTTGGCCGTCACACTACTCTGGTTCATACTCTTCACTAATTGGATATAACAAATGAGATTCAAACTTTGACCTCTTAAATAATAAATTATTTATCTAGTGATCACAGAATAATACACTCCCAATAATACAATCACAGATTCAACTTTGATACCAAACCGAATTAGTGATATGTGGAATATCACATACAGTTCCATACTAGAACCATCTGTGATATGTGGAATATCATAGACGGCCCTATTCTAGAACTGTCTATGATAAATTATCACAGATGGTTTGTTCAGCTAAACCACCTATGATAGTCCTATTTTCATAGGAAATGCTAGCCATGCCTTATGAAAAAGGCAAGCATAATCATAAATATAATTATTTCTTAATTACTTAATCAATTACATGCTGAGTTTCTTAATTATGATTACATTGCAATAATTTCTAAATAGATGTATGTCATGTGGGATCATTGATTACACTTGGCTATTTTCTTTTAAATAAAGCCCTTCATGATGATCGACACGCATATAGTTTGCTTCATCGTCTGTTCTTTCTCGAGCCTGATGTCATCTCCGAATAGAGGCAACTTATCAAATTAATTGTATTTTTTCTCATCCACAATATTTCAACTCTGACAATCATTCTCTTTCCATGAAGAACTACTTGGTGCCTCTTATTTGTTGGATCGGTTACATAAACACTTGAACAACTTGCCTCGCAAGTACAAACAGTTCACCTTTCTATCCTACACGTTTGAGATCCACAGTAGTGATGTCGTATTTGTTGACCTTTATACCCCATGGGAGTTGAACCCAACAGCACCGAATTGAAGGGATCTTGAAAATTACGTAGTCAAGCTCCCAAATCTCCTCTACAAGCCAGCGGTGCTGAAGTGCGCATGAAATGCATCTATGTTGGCACTTGAGTTCTACACTGTGCTCTTTTTATTCTGATATGTTGTATAAAATATGTACCCATTAATATCGTATCCTTGTCATATCATAATTGTAAATTTTGGCCCTTTTGCCAACCATTACAACGTTTCACTTGATGACCTCTCTATCAATCGCACCTTTAACCATTCGTTGAATCAATAGTTGTGTTGTCTTGTGATCTAAAACTCTGACTGGCCTAGATTCTCTTGGCATAACATGTCCTTGTGAACCATGATATCAAAAAATGATTGAGAGAAATACATCTCAAAATGACATAGTATCGTCACTACCTCGGCCTGCAAAGCTCTAGTCTATCGGGATCGATGACCTTCTGAGCAATTGTGTTAAAGAAAAGCATAGCATCATTATTGTCACTCGAGCCTTATTCGGCAAAATACTTCTAATTTGTGTCATTAGCACATGACAGTCATGAGACTTTATGAAACTTAATTTCAAATCTTCTGTGGAAACAAGTTTCTTCATGTTGGCGGAGTGACTGAGCGGAACTTTCAAACCATGCAAGGATTGGCACAGTTAGTTCTCTCGGACATAGACAGAGTATAGCAATCTAGGGGAAGGTATGTCCGGCATTTATCGGTCTCAATTAGTGCTAACTCTTTCCTGATGTTCATAGTGACCAAGTCACAACGTGCATTGATACTAGCCTTTGTTTTGTCACAAATATTTAGTAACCAATCAAGCTATCACATATATTATTCTCTACATGTATGATATTGATGCAATTATGAACTTCTAAATGCTCCCAATGAGGCAAGTCCTAAAATATTGACCACTTCTTCCACATATTCTTCTGATAGACTCTCAACTTACGTCCCTTTCCAAGCACAACATCGATATCCTTGACCATATCATATACCTCTTTCCCGCTAAAAGCCCTTGGTGCTGGGTCATCTTCTTTTTCCATCAAATTATTCTTTTATCTTGCAGTATATGTGATACCTTAGATGGAACCTACGGTAATGCATGTACATAGTTTTGTGTGAGTTGTTCAACTACACACTCAGTATAATCTAAGCAATGCGGATAGTCTTTGGCTCCTTTTATACTCAATCCCGACAGGTTACCAAGAGTAGAAAAATTATTGATGGTGCAGAACACATGGCATGCAGAGTGAAGTTTTCTCATCTGTTTGCATCCTATACCTATACCCCTTTGTTCCATAGTATCACAAGATCTTGCACCTAGGTACACATCAATATCGTATCCAGGTTGCTTCAGCCCTTAGATAAGTAGTCACATCAAAATGTACTTTCGCTTCATACATAGCCAAGAAGGAAGGTTGTATACGCATACAATCACGGGCCAAGTGCTATGTCGGCTACCTATGTTACCGAAAGGATTCATTTTATCTGTACTCAACCCAAATCTTATATTTCTCGGTTCCACACCGAAGTCTACAAATATCCTATCGATGTTCCTCCACTGGGCAGAATCAGCAGTGCGTCTTATCATTCAATCTTTCTTACGCTACTCTGAGTACTAACACAATAATCTTGTATCCTTTCGGTTTGCAGTGTGTCTTATCATTCAAATGGAGAATTATAGGCAAATGTCACAATATCTTAGCAAGAGATCCTTACTTCACCTTGATGCCCTCCCCCTCATCGAAGTCATTTTTACGCTTGTATCAGGATACTTTGCACATCGGACAAACATCTAAGCTTGCATACTCTTTACGGTAGAGAATACAATCATTCGGACATGCATGTACTCTTTCTACTTCTATGTTCAATGGACAAAGAACCTTCTTAGCGCGGTAGGTGATTCTCGGTAACACATTTTTCTCTGAAAAGATGTTCGCTAGGAGACCTAACAGTGTCGTGAAACTTTTGTCGGACCAACCATTACTTGCCTTCAATTTTAGCAATTCAAGAACGGATGACAACCTTGTGTATTGCGACTTGCAGCCCGGGAATAAAGGTTTCTCTGAGTCCTCCATCAAACCCTCAAATTTACCAAACTCTCTCTCTCACTATAGTTCCCTTTTGCATCGTGTAGCATCTAATCTAGATTGTCATCCTGTGACCTATCCTCATCGAAAGCATAGTCCACAACTGGTATATTATTGTCTCACTCGACGATATTATAACTACCTTCCTGTATAATCTTCTCTTCACCATGACTGGTTCAACATGTATATCCTTTTTTGAAACCCCTTCGAATTAAGTGAGCTTCGATCTACGCTAAGTTGATAAACATCTTCAGACTATCGCAATCAATGTATGGACAATACATATATTCTATCCCCTTCAACATATCTTGCTCGGCCGCTCTTCTAAAAGCCGACACGCCATTAATGTACTCCCCACTCACACGGTTCTCAACGTACATCTAGTTTCAGTCCATCTACGCTATACATATAACAAATTAGTTAGTGTCAAATTAGATTATTAATGCTACTATAGCTGACCTGCCTAGCTTCTTACACACATAATTGTCATTCACCTTATAATAAATTGTCCATATCTAAATTAAGTAGCTATCCACATGTATATATATAGATAGATATATACATATATCAAATAAGAATATATTAAAGTAAACTAGGAGTACTGACCCATTTTTAAATTGAAGCAAATTACCATATCTCTCTAAATCTAGCTAGGTATGTAGCTAGATTTAAAAACTTAGCTATCATCTCTCTCTATTACGTACAAGGCATATAAGTTATTAGAAGCAAATACTAACCTCTAATCACCAAGAACAAATCGATCTACAAGCGGTATGTTTTTACCAAACTCTCCAAAGCCAGTCGCCATCTTCAATGCAACACAATGAAAACAGATTTGACGAGACTATGTTGGATATATAATAATAACGTGGCATATCTCAGACGGTTCCAACCACCAACCATCTGTGATATGAAACTATCACAGGCGGTTTGTATTAATAAACGTTTGTGAACTATCACATATGGTTATTTATACAAACCGTCTGTGATATTTGCCAATATTACAAATGATTTGTATAAATAATCATCTATGAATTATCACAGACGGTTATTAATAGGAACCATCTGTGATGACTTACATTATCACATATGGTTCGTATAAATAACTGTCTGTGAAAATATCATAGACAGTTATTTGTATGAACCGTCTATGATAATTACAGTACAGACGGTTCTGCATGACCATATGTGATGTAGCCGTCCAATATAGCCTCTTTTGTAGTAGTGACTTCATCCTCTTTGCAATGATTCGATACGACCTGATGTACCGAGGTGCCAATTTTCCATGGACATAGAAATGACAGATGCCATGCAGTGGTGAGACCTTGACATAAATGTAATCATCTATCTTGAAGATCAGTTCATGATAGTGATGGTCGACATAGCTATTTTCATGAGACCACGCCTCCTTCAATCGGCTTCTTAACGCATCAACTTAGGGCTTGTTCTTTTCAGCTTCTCAAAATGACTTTTGGCTTTTGCTACAGTACCTAACTTTCAAACAAAGTATTTTTTTTAAAGATGGAGTCTACAAGTTAATTATCGTACACGTTAAAAGCCCAACATCTGTACCATCCAAAATCGCAAGCGAGTATCTCTCTCTCCGTAATCTCTATCGCGAATAGCTAAAATTCAAAAATTTCAGCCAAAAGCCATAAGCCACAGCCAAAAAGAATAGGCCCTTATTCTTGAGCTCCTTGGATAATAGCCCACCAAAGAATTATTTTTCACTGACCTTGGACTAGAAAAGGGAGTGTTCTACACTTCCTCCCATAAAGTGATTTGAATAGAGACATTTGGAGGCTTAATTAGAAACTACTGTTTTAAGAAAACTCAATGAATCCAAGTATCTTCCCCAATGCATAGTATAGGACAGCATGCAAGCTCTTTGCATATCCTCCAAAATTTGATTTGTCCTCTTAGTTTGGCTTCCTGTTTGTGGGTGGAACACCATGCTAAAGAATAGCGCAGTTCCCATAAGCTCATGCAAGCTTTCCCAAAACCGTGAGGTAAATTGAGGATCTCGATCAGATGTTATCATCTTTGGCACACTGTGCAAACAGACGATATTGCTCATGTAGAGCTCAGCGATCTTAGCTCCATGATATGTGATGCTCACTAGAATAAAATGAGCAATTTTGGTCAAACAGTCGAAATAACCCATATCGAGTAATGCTCGTTTCGGGTTTTTGGCAAGCCGATAATGAAATACATGCTGATGTCATCCCATTTCCACTCAGGAACCTTCAAAGGTTGGAGCAATCCCACTAGTCACTAGTGCTCTGCCTTGATTCGTTGGCATATATTGCAAATAACAACATGTGCGGCGATGTCCTTCATACCGAGCCACCAGAATTATTCTCGGAGATCCCAATACATCTTCATCCTCCAAGGATGAATGGAAAGTGGTGAATCATGAGCTTCTATAAGGATTAGTTCCTTGATTTCTTGGTTATGTCGGACATAAAGCTGTTGTCCAGCATTACCATTCAACTCGCATATTTAGCAAACCATTTCGCAAATTGTGCTTGATTTTGGCGATTGCTGGATCTTCGAGTTGAATGGCTTTAATCTAAGATTGAAGTCCAGGACAAGAAGAATGATGCCTTGTGCCATGATGAAAGCATTGATTTGCTGATATCACTATAATGCACATTAATATGTAAAAATGTTTGATTCTTGCACTGTTGTGACATTTTTTTTATACCATTCATCATGTTAGATAAGTTGATTGACTTGGTTCAAATAATTGATTTATCATGTTAGATAAGTTGATTCATCATATTAGGTTCCTCGAAATGTTTCAAGAAAAGTAGTTGGTTTGTGTATATTTGTTTAGAATAGTGTCATGTGGAAATAAAATTCCCTATCCATATGGAAACAATAGTGTCCTTCAGTCAAGAAACAACATAAACTATTGAATACATGTTTGTACATATATATCACTTGATATGTGTGAGAGAAATTTGATTCTTATTTTACTATTTTGGGATTAAATTTGATGATACATATCATTCTCTTTTGGATGATGCCCATCACACTCTTTGTCAACTACCAAGGCCAGCCAAACTACCGCGCTCACCACCCCACCAACACCTCTTCCCTTTCGATGCTGCCCCAACGCACTCATCACTGTTGCCCTAACTAAGGACTCCCAAATCTCACACCTCTCTCCTCTCCTCCACATCTCTACCTCTGTCTCCCAGGCGAATGGAGCCCCCGAGGAGCCAAACGTCTCGTCACACCATCGCAGGGGCCATCAGAGCTGAGGGGAGCACTATGGAGAATGCATTTGTCTAGGGATCAGTTGCGCCACCATGTCCTCGACAAGGCCTCACCAGCTCACCTTGGATTTATGTCCGCGTCACCTACATTCTCAATGGCAGAGGAGCAACAGCTGAGGCAGTCTCCATGTGCAAATGTGGCAGTGCGAGAGTGCGAGTAGCTACAGTGCAGGGATGTGGCTGGCTAGATGGTGGCAGAGTTCGCTGATGTTTACTACTGCTTCCTGTGCACCGTTGTCGAGCTCATCGTCCTCGCCGCGATGCACATGCTTGCAATGCTGTGTCGTCACGCCATCCACGAGCATTGATGACACGGGCGCCTGTTGCCAAATGAAAGAAGAAGAGCACTGCACAATGGAGGAGGAGGAGGAGCACCACGTAGTGGGGAAGTAGGAGAGCAGGAGCTGTGCCCTTGGCCAAGGGGTTTTTTCCTTATTGGATCTAAAGAAAGAGAGAGGGAAATAAAGTGAAGATGTGGAACTTGGAAGATGAGGATGTTGTCTACTAAGATTTAGAATGAGTGCACAATGGCATGAAGTTTGAACTTCTATTACAATGCACAGGCACTTGGCTATATATAGTTTGAAACAAGCTTCATACATGCATATGATAAAATTGATGTTTATTGTACGATTTAGGACCATGTTCACTGATATGTACCACCTCTTTTAAGATTCTGTTGTAATGCATGGGTGTCTTACTAGTTCTTTAAGATATTTATGTGTGCTAGATGGAAATACAAAATAACTTTTTTCTAAGGAAAAAGTCCATATAGCACCATAAACTTTGCTCGAAAGTCCATCCAATATCTTGAGCTATGAAACCCGATATTTGATCCCTCGAACTTTGTAATCCAATTTAAATAACACCCTGACCCAATTTTGGATGGTGGTATTGCCCGTGTGGCTCTATGAGTTGATGGTTTTACTATGTACGATGACATACTGGTCAAGTTTAGATGAAGAACAGGAGTCAAATATTTGGTTTCAAGTTTAGGGTGCTAGACAGACTTTTAAGCAAAGTTTAGTGTGTTATATGGACTTATTTCTTTTTCTAAAGTCGTAAGGTTGACCTCAAATTCTCTTTTCAAAAACACTTTTTTTCTAGAAACTGTAACGAAAATACAAAATCTTACCCGAACACTAAAGACTGGTAGACTCCTATAACTGGCTTGATTCTGCGATGTGGTACAGTACCGCAACTGCAAATCGGCCCTTTAAATAATAACTAGCCAAGCGCCCATGCATTGCAACGGATCTCAAATAATTGATAACACAAATTATACTCTCTCAGACAAAATAATATGAGTTTTCCTACATCCATTTTCTTATAAAACTTCCCCTACATCTATGAGTTGATTGTGCATGAGATTCAAAATTTTCACTATGAATCTATCGTGCAAAAATAGTTAAAACTTAAATTTTTAAATAGTATAAAAAATTCCATGTTACAAGCAAGACAAGTCATGCCATAAATCACATGTGTACACATATGTGTAGGTAATCTTATCCTTCGTAGAAGATTCTCCAAAACACATGAATATTTACACATGGAGAACACATAAGGTTGTAAAGGGTAGATGGTGAGGCCACATACACTACCAAATGAAACTTTAAAGGGAAATAGATTAATCCCTATGCGTTGCTACAGATTAAAAAAATATATTATCCTAGCATGTCTATGTTGCTATGGATAAAAAGATAATTATATTACCTGGTAAGTCAGGTGACCATTACAGGACTTAGTCTGTGCCACTTGTTTGGCTCTGTTGCGCACGTAGACAAGCTTTACTCCAACCCACATAGCACCTCTCTTAGCCTTCACAGCGCCCTCAGCTTCGCCACAATGCTTGGCCGTGCTCCGCTGTGGCATGTGTCATGCCTCCACCATGATGCCTAGCTTGTACCACACCATGGCCTCTGCCACCACACTCGACCTGCACTGCCATCGTCGCATCATGCCACTCATGACCAAATCGATCTCACCAAACCAACATCTCTATGATCAAACACAAATGTCCAGGTTTAGTTGCAAATTGGAATATATAGAACTAATAAAAACAAATTTTGTATTTGAAATTGTTATGGAAATAACCAAGAGCAGGCAAACAACTACCTCTCTGATAAGACGAGATTCTTCATGTATGCAAGCAGGTTTCAGATATCCTATAATAAAAGAAATCATTTGATGGACAATATATCAATCTTCCCCCATGATTTTCATGAACAGCCTGAGGTCAGCTTGCATACATTTCTAACATGCTAGTACAAAACAAAATGATGTAAGTTTCCACAATTGTGATTTTTGCAGCTTCATTGGTAATGGAAACTATAGCCAAAGATTTTGTATGAAAAAGTAACATTAGTTGGTTTTAAAGTTTTGAAAGATGTCGAGCACTAGAAATTTTCCGAGGACATGATTATGTTAAGTGTGCATCAGAAGGTACTGGTTGCACACTCATTGCAGTACATAGATAGAAACAATGATGTGAAAGAACATAGGATAGAGATGCCAGCTAGACCCTATGGGTGTGTGTGCATGGTCTAGCAAAGTGCAAATGGTACCAGAAAATAGTAATAGAGAGACTATTTGCATGTACATTTGGAATTATGACGATTTTGTGATATGCATGATAAGAAATAAGCCAAGAGCCCAGGAAATAAGAACTTTTAACAATACAAGTTTAATTTTGCACAAATTTCCAATACTATACCATTGGAAAAAATACCAGTATTTAAGAAGGTATATGGTCCTTGCGAGATAGTAATATAGACCCTTGATCCTTTGCAATCAACATCGCAAGTTATGGAAAACTAACTAAACTAAAATAAGGCTACATGATTATCAAATGGTCAATAGGAGCATACAGTATATCATTAATTAACAAAACTCAATGAATAAACAGCTGCATGATCACCACCAGACTTGACAGCTGCTTGATAGGAGCATACATACCAACGTGGCAACGTCAAAATCCGACTCTTCAACATAAGCCAGCACAAAGGGATCAATTAGACTAACAAATTGTCACAACTTAATCAACATACTACTTGTAGTGCCTGGAAAACTATAAAACCATTTCAACGAGGGCAATATAGTATTTGAATGGAGTGATAATTTTTAGCTAATATAGTATGTGAATAGCAGTGAAAGCTAATGTTACAAGTTAGAAGCTCTAGAGGAAGTACTTCCTTGTCGATGCACGAGCAATGAAATCCAACAAGTGGCTAACCTATTGGACAAAAAGAAACATTGCAAAAAATACTTGTCAATTTAAGCTCCTCTTATCAATTTTACCCTGACAAAATGCACGTTGATGTGAAACGTGTGATGTTTTTACTAAATATGATCAAATAGCCAAGAAGCTTTGTTTCACACTCAAGATTCTAATAGATAAAGAGAAATATGTGGTAATTCGAACTGATCAAGAGAAGGATGCGGAATTTGTTAATCAACAGCTAGGAGAGGTGGGCATGCATATTACAAAACCATACATACATACCATTGTTGACGTCTACCTTACAACAGATGCAAAATGGATAAAATATAAAAGACAACAAGTAATTACAAAGAGGGCCACACAACATTAGTGTCAAGTATATTAGTGAAAAAAGGGTGAACAAAGGGAGTAATATACCTCAAAGGTGATGTTGAGATGGATCCAATTGGCTTTTAATTTGCTCATTATATACCTGCAAGAAGGTGAAAAGCTAAGAATAAAATTCGGTTCTATCATAGTTCTAGAAACCATATCTATTTTTGGTTTATGCACTTTTGGTTTACATGCAAACATGGATATTATGCTGAGATTGTGCACCTACAACACAAACAAGCATAATACTCAATCGATAAATCAAGTGTGATGGCTCAGTGCTTCCGCTACATCCGTGCCAGTTATCAGGCAACGTCTTGACCAATCCAAACTATTTGGAGCCAAAGAACATGAACCTTGGGGCCCAATCCCATGGTGACCTTGACGGAGTCCGCGAGATCATTGACAACTTGCAGCAGGGTGGTGTTGGCAGCCTGCAGCATGGCGGTGCAGGCAACGGGCATCGATGCCGAAGGCCACATCCTTTGCTGCATACTTCATGCCACAAGCGTTGCTCGCCATTACTGCTGTGCGTGAGCTGCTTCCCCATGAGGGAAATCATTAGCGCATCCAGGAAGAGAGAGAGAGGCGAAAGATTGCGTAGGTGCATCTTCTAGATAGCGTCGATAGGGAAAATCCATACGTTGTCATTACCTTGCAGTGCTCAGCATCTGCCTTCAAATCACATAGGTGTGTCTTCTGGATCGTGCTAACGTGTGCCTACTCCCCCATGCATGACAGCATAAAACCACAATGAGTATACCAATCTAACCCGAGCATAATACCCAAAAAAACTACAGCAATGCGATAAAAAAGTGGTGTATTGCATATAGCATCATCAGTTCACGCACATTGAGGCCCTTCCACTACCCGGGCCCTTGCACTGCCCGATATCACAGATTAGCACCGATGACGCCATGGCCACCGCAACAAAAACCAAACAGTCATAGAACCGACAAAAGGATCAACACAGTCCTATCTGGCTTTGCACCGAATTAGAATCAAACGAATTAAATTGCTAGACATCAGATTGAGCCTTGCAGCAAACCAATGGGGGTAGCAAATGAATCAAAGAAAAAAATCAGTAGAGATCATATGAAATTGCAACAAGGGCGAGAAAAATTGGGGGATTCATAGCAAAAAAATTATATCGGGAGAGATGCCACGTTGGGGGTAAAATCAGTGCACCGACAATGGGGAGTGGGAGCCACTTGGGGAGAGGGGAAGGCAATGGATGTGGGAGGGGAGAGGGGCGAGGTGGGAGGAGGAGGCGCACGGGGAGGCGATGTCCGATGGAGAAGGAAGAGGAGATAGGGGAGAAGGGAAAGGCGGCGGGGTGGAGGGGAGGGGACGAAGAGGTGAAGGAGAAGGGGTGGAGCATGTAGGCCATGTGCTGGTAACAGGGAGGCGATGCGCGACGGAGGAAGATCGATGGGCAGAGCAAGGGAGGCAGTGTCACCTTGGTGAATAGGGGTGAAGTGGGGATGGGAGGGGGCGAGGCGGTGTGGGGTGTGGTGGGGAGGTAGCGGTGGTGTGGGGTGGGATGGAAAGGGAGTGGGAGCGAGGCGGTGCAGGGTGTGGTGGGGAGGTGGGGGCGGCGGTGCAGGGTGGGATGGGAAGGGAGTGGAAGGGAGGCGGTGGGGGTGTGGTGAGGAGACGGCTACGGCGGCGGGGCGACAAATTCGCGAAGATAAATATGCGGGACTATCTATTCGTGTAAAATTAAGGAAAAAGTCCAAATTACTACCCTCAAGTATAGCCTAAGTCCGGATAACCCCCAAAGAATGAAAATGTTTATTTAACCCCATGTGTTTGCTAAATCAGATCAAAGTTCACCTTTTACCCATCTCTAAAACTGATTTTGCTAAGTTGGCCGGTTTTATTTACTAGAATTGACACATAAGCTATCCTACATGGCAATTATGTTTACTACCCTTAAGTATAGCCTAAGTCTGAATAACCCCCTAATCTACGACAAAGATGGCAAGCCTACTGATTAAAGTAGAATCTGCTAAAGAAAGCTGGACAGCTTGCGCTTCCAGCTTCGGTCCGCACAGGCTCTCTGCAGCAACCATATGCATGCATTTTTATTACATCAAGACAAAGAAACTATATATTTGGAGCATTTATACAACCAATGTAGTGTACGAGCAAGAAGATGTTCATCTAACTTGAAAGATTCATCGAGGTTAAACGTTCAGAAAGAAAAATTGTAGCCTGCCTCCGAATTGCACCCTGAATGTCTGCCCGATCTGTCACAGATTGTTCATCAAAATTTGGTCAGTATGTTCAACGATGCTCTTATCAAACAGATAGAACGAAATATTGTTCATTTTAGTTATTCACTGAGTTTTTCATTTCCATTCACAAAGAAACTAAGGGTCAAGCTAGGAAACATCAGTGTCAAATCCCCTTAAGCGAAGGCGATCAAGTTGTCCACCGAAATAAGATTGACGCATGCGCTGCCTCGATTTCTAACCTCTAAATTGAACATGCGGCAAAATAAGTAGGAACAGTTTGCGCAAATTGTTGGTGCGGAATTGGTAGTCGGTCCAATTCGCGAAAGAGTAGAGTTGTTTATTTTTCTCAAATAAAACAAAAAAACAAAAACAATTGGTGATAGCATGCTATACTCCAGGTATGTAATGTAGTTCACCAAGTTGACTTCTTCATCAGTCACAACATATCAAAGACATGATGTTTCGAATTTTTCTATAGAGGTTTTCCTGAAATTTCATAATTCAGGTTTATTGCACTGCCATGTAGGATAACTTATGTGTCAATTCTAGTCAACAAAACCGGCCAACTCAGCAAAACCAGTTTTGGAGATGGGTAAAAGGTGAACTTTGATCTGGTTTAGCAAACACAGAGAGTTAAGTAAACATTTTTATTCTTTGAAGGGTTATCCAGATTTAGGCTATACTTGGGGGTAGTAATTTAGACTTTTTCCTAAAATTAATATGAGAGAATGTAGAGAGATAGATAATCCTGTTACGAAACCTTTAGGGTTTCAGTTATGAGCAAATACCTAAACTACCCCCGCTCTACTCTTTTATAAATATGGGGGCTTTGTGCCATGTAATATACAACAACAAAATCAATAAAACTCCCACTCTTATAGTCTACTCCCTGGTGTTTATGTGATTGTCGGATTGCTTAAGAAGATTATATTGTGTATTATGCATTACCGTTCGTCGATCTACATTATTTCCTAACATGTTATCAGCACGAGACTCTACAAGGCGTATGGTATGCAAATCATACACAGATTATTTATGCATTGCTATTTATGTTCAATCACGATCAATTCTACATTCTCTAGCAATGCAATGTGTAGATTTTTTTTGCATATAGTTACTAGCAGACGACTGATCCGAAACATTGCGCATTAGATCTTGAATACAATAGATTGGTTTTCGGCATACAGTCTTTAGATTAAAATTACATCTCCGAAAATATCTGCACACGACATGCCAAGATCAGTCGTATCCTAGACAAATCTAAATATAGATTGAACCTATTAAACTGTTGCACCATAGATCGGAATCAATCATACAAGAATGAATCTGTGATGCAATGTATCTAAAGGCAGTACCAATCATACAAGAATGAACCTTAGATCGGAATCAATAATCAAACCTTTGGGCCTGAAGAGGAAAATCCAAGCACGGCAACCACCGGCGACAATCGCGGCACCATATGACTTTTCGCCATAGTAGTCACCGGACACCGAGGGCCTGCTGCCGTGGTAGCCACCAGCGGAAGACCCGCCTTCGGCCCGAAGCCACCGGCGCCACCCTCAGTTTTCCCGCTGCGCTCGAAGGCCCAAAGCCTGAAGCCTAACCACGCTGAAGGCGCTCGGCCGCCGCCGCTGTTGCTTACCCGCGCACGGTCACCGCCGCATTGAGCCTTGCGCCCTAGGACGCCGCCAGGGCACCACCTCTGCTGCACTGGGCCGCAGCCGGTGTGCTGCATCCCCATGCTGGGCCGCCTCCAGAGCACCGCCTCTGCCGCGTTGGACCGCTACACACCGCGCCAGCAGCGCCATGCCCGTTCGCCCGCATGCAGATCTGGAAAAGGGGGCAGAGCAGCGGTTGCAGCAAAGGGAGAGGCGGAGCGAGAGTCATAGCCGGGGGAGGCGGTTGTGGCCAGTTTTTACAGCCGAAGAAGGCGCATGGGGGGAGAGGTGCGGCCGGGAAGCAGGGCGGCGCCCGTGGCCGGTGAGGCGAGGCGGCGCCCACGGCCGGGAAGGCGAGCAGCACCCGTAGCCACACCGCAGCCCGGAGAGTCGGAGAAGCACTGGCGCAGCGCTGTAGAGAGGGAGGAGCATGGCAGTTGCGGCCAGGAAGAGGTGGCCGATTTTTTGGCCGATCATTGTGGGGGTAGGTGGGAGGATAAGGATGGCCAGCTGTTTTTGCAAATAGGGGCCTTGGTTTCTTTTGAAATTAACCCATGTGATGAAGTTTTTTTAATTCCCCCCAGAACCTTGATTAAATAGGAAAAAGTAAAACCAAAACCTTTCGGCCAGTGGTTTTTTTTACATTTTGGAACCTAGATTTTTCAGTTATCTTACTGGAAAATTTTTTTATAACTATACCATTTGACCCTGAAGTTTGTCATAATTGCATCTTAGCCCAGTAGGCTATTTTATCCCATATAGTTTATTTACTGGATTATTTTCTGCCTTAATGCTATCCAGTTAATTTTTATGGCATTGTTATTTATACTTCTACAATTATTTTATATGTTATTTTTTTGCTTATTTAATATTTTTGAATATTATTTAATTAGCAGAAAATTATTAAAATTGCTAGAAAATTCTAGACAAATTCCATAAAATTCTAGAAAATCCTAGAAACATGGTTTTTAGGCATATGAGCGTCACCTTGGAAGCGTCATATTTCCTTATGGTTTACTTCCTAGCATTGTATGTTTTGGGGATTTATTAAATGGGTCAGTAATTCTGCAAATCGCTGAAATGCCCTAATAATTATCAGAAGGTTGCTAGGAAAATCTGGAAAATGATACTTTATCTACTGAATAGATAAGAGTAAATTATTACTCTTTCACACTCATTTCATGCACCTGAGATTACTTACTAGACGTAAGTATGCATGAATATTGTACGATATTGGGAATCACTAAATGGATATTTGCACGCCCCACATGGCTGCAAATTGTATCACCTTGGCTAATTAGTTGGCATAAAGTCACACCACTGTTAAACCTGAAGTTTACAGAGTTGTACCTTTTTACCACTGAAAGATAAAAACTTTGTAGTTTGTGAGGTATCACCTATACTCTACTTTGGAGTGTTACTGGTAGCCCTGAAGGCACTTTGCCATAATCTACTGCTTTTTCTAGGACCAGAAGTCCACATGCGAATATTATCCCACCTTGCATCACACTATCTCTGGACCAAGTTTAAGTAACTTGTATATTACCAATAAACATGTGCACTCATAAGCAAGAATATGTCTACGGTGAACAATATGAAGACCAGAAGCATTCTCCTAATTATCCCTTAGCCTTATTTAGATGTCAATTTCGTACATGAGTAGCGTCAATTGTATGGATTCAACTCCTCTCGAGCTTAATCTTGCTCATGGAGAGCACCTCTTATCTTTTGCTAAAATTATGCATAAAATAATTATTTTCCAAGAAACAATGAATATTTGGTCTAAGTTATTCGGTTAAAACCTTACCCCTGCTAATAGGACATGTTGCCAGCAACATATCTTACTTGAAGTAAGATTAACTAATCATACATGACATAACATTTGTAAATATTATGTCTGATATTTGAAAAGAATAACATGCCTCAGTTTATTATTGCCCAGATGGCAATAGAAAGAGTGCCTTGAAAGGCACAAGGAATCTAGTCAAATATTAGATCTCAGAAAGATCACCTCGACTAGACAATGCTATGAACCCTAAAGACTAGAAGTCTATATATAACCCCCGTCTTCCATATCACCAAGTGTGCGTTGGTTTCATGCCAATAAAATTATATTCTTGAAGTAGTGTAATAATACCTTATTGCAGAAGCTCTAAGTTAATTCCAAACAAATACTAGAAGCATGTATTTTCATTTGGAATTATATGGTTGGCGTGAAAAGGGGGAGGAACTTGGGGTATATGAGGAATATTGGAACTTCCGAGGCACAAGCACAAGCATACTAACAAGCAATGTGGCATATTCTAGGTCAAATATAGAAATAAATAAGCCTGAAGCTATGATTTTGAGAGATAATTCAATCTAGTCGCCAGCATGCGATCACATACATGGATATTACACGGTACCATGAAGCTATCACATATATACCACTAGAAGCTATAACCATTTGCCCGAATCAAATATAACTCTCACAATACTAGATGACCTATTGGATATTAATGACCCTGAATGATATAAATCTGTCATACTTATTTAGCATCATAAACATAATAGGCATATAAATTACCTCCCAAATTAATCAAATATATTCCTAAAGAATAATTATTTAATCTGGGAGGTTAAACTTGAAGTATATTCCAGCAGAATATATATTCCATGCAGATTAATCGATTGTCATGTTTTATGTGATAGAGTTATGCACTTGTAAATATCTTGAAGATGGATATTATGTTGTCAAAACATAATACTTTAGACCAGGTCAAAACATGTTGCACTAACACAAAACCTGAAGTTTGTATGATCCAAATTTTAAGTCAGAGGTATGAGTAATTAGTTCACAACATTGGGCAATATATAAGAAGCTAAAATATTTCTGCTGTCGCAGATTAATAACCCACCAGATGTTTGGGATAATCTACCAGAAGTAGAGATGCACAGTTTTCCATGCCACTGCATTAATAAATATCTAGCTCACTGCATTAAGAAAAAGAAACCCAAATCAAGAATTAGTACGTATTATGAGAACCAATCATTTCCTATATGATATCACCACCGCAGCATACTAAGGTGATTTTGAAATATGCTATTAAGCAAGATCACATCTCAGCATTAGGGGGAGAGTAATGCCCAAAATATTTGAATGCCGTGATATTTTTCTGAGAAAAGATCTTTTCTGTATGGTTCACGCACTAACTAAGCTAAATATAAGTTTAGCTGATACTCCTGTACGCCAGAAGCGGGGAGACTGCTAGATTTTCTTTGTTCATTGCATTGAGGAGTTACATGGTATTTACCTGAAGTAAATGTATCGCTAAGTTTGGAATACCCCAGGTTGAATAGTATTTCTATCTTTGTGAAATTGACTTATTGGTTAGTGACATAAACTCTATGGGAACGCCTGTGGATCTAAGGTCTAGTGACATGATTTAAAATAATCATTAAACACTCATTGAATACTCCAGAAGAGAATTCACCCTAAAGGTGAAATACCTCCTGAAGATGCTCATCCTGAAGATGAAAACCCCAGTAATAAGGCGCGCGCATACCATACTACTAGGGAACACGGAACTACTAAAATGCCTTCGTTTTGGGAAATGACCGAACCTTTGGTTAATGCTGAAAGACACCCATTTATGAGAACATAAAGTTGTCGACAACCAGTTTGCCTCTAAAATTGCTAAAGCTTCTCATATAAGAACATAAATCCGGAACCAAAGTCCATGGTCGAACACCTGAAGTGTTCATATCGGGTCAAAATGAAAAAAAAGCAATTGAGGCCGAACCATAATCGCAGATGAAAGTCTTTAAACCTGTTCGTTCAGACTTGATAGGTCATGATGAAATAATGAGATGGTGAAAGCGATGGTTTATGGATCCCTATAGAGATCTATATTATCCTGTTATGAATAAAATAATATTCTGTTATATAATAACTCTGGCAGATGACATGAATAAGATATGCAGTTACTGGATTCTAAAAATCCTTGATGGGATCCCTGAAGGAACCCAACGCTCGATCCCTGAAGGACTAAGTGTTTAAATAAGAAAGTAAATTGCAACATGTATATGTATATATACAAAACTTATACCTGATAAACTCTTACTTGAAGAAAGAGTATCTCCTAGAAGAGAGAGCATTTCCCTGAAGAGGAATCACTAGTTAATTGAAAATATACCAACGACTATGTGATCCCTAGAAGTGGATAAGGACCCATTGAGGGAAATGAAATTAGGAGGCTAAGAACCAGAAGTTCACCGCATAAGCATATATATAGTGCATTTCCTATCAGAAGCTGATGAAATGGCAATATCCTCTATTACCATGAAGGTATCATATATATTGGTGTTTATGGCAAATTTATTAATCCCTAAGTGCCAAAATTAAAACTGGTTATATTGATTCTATGGTAACATGACCATGCTATTGGTTCTATAAAAATAAACTTTTGGTCATATGATACTACTCAGAGATAGTTACTAAATGTTAAAGAACCTGAAAGGTTCTGATAAGTCACATCCTGAAAAAATGTGGTATTGTAATTAATTACCCCCAATATCCTAATTAGGATAAATATACTAGCCTATATTCATTTCTTAAAATAGATTAAAGGCAGTAGAACAATAAGACTTCACTAGAAGTGGTCTTTAGGGAGAGCATATGCTAAACTTTTATAATTGTGCATGAGATTTAGAAAATCTTGACTTTAGTCAAACCTAGAAGGTATTAATTTGATGATCACGACCTTGAAGGTTTTACCATCTATCGATATAAGTCCAATCGATGGACATGAAAAGGGTCTTGAAGATCATAATATGTCCTGAAGATATATTATAAATACTAAATATAAGTATTGTAAATTCTGAAGATAAGCGTTGCATTCTTTTCTCCTAGTAAGTTCTTCCCATTGGATTTTCTTTGTTGAAAGATTTTAATGAGGCAACAGCTGTAATACAGTTTAACGTGTGCTATGTACTCTTTTTTTCATTCTATTTTTCCCACTGGTTTTTAAAAGGAGATTTTAATGAGGCATATGCATATCGTGGTATAAAATCTCACTAGAATGTGTTTGGCTTTGACGAATGATTAGTCATATCCAGAAGTCATGTGACATGAACAACATTAATGACCCCACGATTATCTATGAGATAATGTTGCTTGTGTTGCACAAATACAAATGGGCTATGTTAAGAGTAATATCACGAAGCATATTACTCATAATTCTTTTATCCTCATGAGCTCCAAAAGAATGGGGAGATAAATGCATTAAATGCTAAGTCTTGTGATAATCCAGCAAATTTATTCACAAAATCACTAACGACCACTAGTTTCTACAAGTGTGTTCGAGACATTGGTATAAGACGACTTAGAGAGTTACAAGATTCAGAAGGAGCGAATCCCTGAACCACAGCCCATATGTAATATTAGAAGACTTACATGATCCTGAAGATCTAAATGTTGCACTCTTATTCCCTTTGTGAGTTTTTCCTGAAGTTTTCTCACGCAAGATTTTTAATGAGGCAACATGTGAAATAAGTAACGGATACGATATACTCTTTTCTCTATCTCTTTTTTTCAATGGGTTTTTGAGAAGAGTTTTTGATGATGCATGTGCATACCGTGATATTCGCTCAAGAGGGTGTTACGAAACCTTTAGGGTTTCAGTTATGGGCAAATACCTAAACTAATCCTGCTCTACTCTTCTATAAATATGGAGTCTTTGTGTCATGTAATAGATAACAACAAGATCAATAAAACTCCCACTCTTATACTCTACTCCCTGGTGTTCATATGATTATCAGATTGCTTGAAAAGATTATATTATATATTATGCATTGTCGATCGTCGATCTACACTATTTCCTAACAAATCCATCAAATGGTAGTAAACCATCACCATCTACTTTTTTTTTATGAAGTAGAGATTTCTAGTTCCACGTGGCAGACGATGACAGCACCGCTGGTCCAACACCTCTCCCTCCGCCGTTGAACTGCGTAGTCGCCGCCATCTCCAAACCATCTCACACAGCACCCGGCGGCAGGCGCAGGATCCATCGCCCGGCGACATCAGCAACCGGCCGATCGCCCGGAGGTCCGTTGCGCCTCGCCGACGCCTTCTCTTCCCCAACGACGGCAACCCGCTTATCGATTCCGATAGTCGCGCCCCCAAATCCTGCTTCGCCTGCCGTCGTCAGGTCCTTCCGTTCGATCTTTCTGCTCCTCTCCATCCGAGTCAGGGAGAAAGAAATCCCAGGTTCTTGCAGACCGATACTTCCGTTTAATTGTCCCGATCGTCATTCCCAAATCTCAACTCGAGGATTGGATCTTATCCGTTTCGTTCGAATAATAATCTCTTCAATTAGATGAGCCGAGAAGAGTGGTTTTGTTTTCCTTTGGAAATAAAAAATCGTTTTTTAATCTCATGTGTCTATATTTCTGGCTGTTCATGAATTTTTGCGATTGTTCTGGAAGTGAAGCTATGCGAGTGTAGTAGTTATGTTTCTTATCTTGCTGTTGCCAGGCATCCCGTAATGGGGATCAGCAGGACTGAAGTGAATCTGCTAAGGTTGCTTGAGTCCGCTCCGCGACAGCAGAACCAAGCTAAGCTCGTTCACGTAAGCACAGGGGTTCCTTAGATTCTTGCCAAGTTTATCTTCCAAGTATATTTATTCGTTCCTTAAAGCTAGTTCAATTTTGTGTGGCCTATATGAATTCTTGGGTTATTTGCTAATTGGATGGATGAGCTATTAGTGTTTGTTACATTGCATTTACTATTTAGTTTATTCGTAACATGTGACCTAATGGATGCCCTCTTTGCCGTATTCGATTTGATTGTTCTCTTAGCATGTGTACCCTTCAATTGCAGTATGTCACCACATCGCGGGAACTGTTGGAGCAGTTGGCAGCAAAAACTTCATCAGAAGGGATATCAAGGTATATATGAATTTGCATTCACGATAATGTGGCACTGCACACAATGACAATAAATAGAATATGGTATAACCTTTGATTTGTTACTAGGCATGTATTAGTTGAGGATCCAGAATGTTAGCATTGCTGGCCATTGACCATTTAGACAGATTTAGAGCCATTAGCACTTTGGATTTTTATGAGTCTTGATAAAAGTACATAACCCATAACGACAGAAGTGGATAGGACTGGTTATGTAGAGTAATGCATGTTTGAAGGGTTGACTGAATTATTCTTGAATACAAAGGGTAGTGCTAAAGGATGGTAGTGAATGCAAGTTATTGCTAGACAAGATAGAAATGTGATTCTTGTAACAAATTGTTTTCAAAATTTTATATTTATGATTTATCTGCAGACTTTCTCCAAAAATTAGGAAAAGCTCATTTCTGTTGTACATTGTTTTGGAATTCATGTGATGTGGCATCAGGTGAGATGGGATTGGTAGCAAGGAGAAATAGGGAAGGAACTCCATAGGGATAAATGGCGGAGGCGAACGATCGCCCTCCTAGTTGCAGCGGGATTTGTTCCTGGCCATGAGAGGGAGGCTCTGATCATGCCGAATTAGGTGGAAGGGACAGGCTCTGATCTTGCCGAATTAGGCTCACAAAATAACATCCGGCTGACTGTATAGGATAGGCGTCTCTTAATTGGAAAGCGAGCAAATACCAATGGAAACAACTTAACAAGATATCTCTAAAGAGGCAATTAATCAACTAGGCTTAACTCTTATTCCTTGTTCTTATCCCCTTCCAAAACAGCAGCATCGCTGCCAGCTGCCGGTGCTTTGGCTCCAGTGTGACGGCGTTGTTGGTACGTTTTACCAATAAATGCGTCCACAACATCATGATTGTGTGTGCCTTCAATTGCTCGCTATTACATTCTGTACAATGATAAAGCTCTTGCGCTGCAGGGTTTGTACTCTGATGTTTTACTACCCCTGTCTATTGAATCCGTTGCTAGCTAGCAATGATTCATCTTACCAATGCATCAGTGTGACCAACTATTTTGATTTATATATTCCATCATGAATTGAATAAAGTACTATGGGACTTTCTATTTCTAACAATTGAGCAATTATGTCTTCTTACCTTGATTGATATTGTTTTTCAAAATAATTAACTTTGAAGTGCTGATGAATGAGGCAGCATAATCTAGCCAATGGTTCTTCGTACCAATAATTTTTGCAAGTACTCAATTGGATGGTAGGAATCAGGTTAAATGATGAATAACAAATCAATTACTACCACACATGCATGCGGAAAATTATTTATCTAGTGCTATACGGTGACTCACTTGCCTCATGTTAAATTATCCTTCAAGTTACATTCCAAATTAGTAGATGTAAAGACTTGTCATCTTTCATGTCCTCAACTAGATTATATGTTTTTATGGTACTTTTCTGTTTACTGGAATATTTATACTCTTTCTGCAAAGATAAACTCCATGTATCAAAGACTAGAACCGTATGTTTTAGTCTCTTCCTTTTAATTGATTGCATACTTTGTGCTGATAAAAAATGTCTAGCAATCACTTTTTTTCAGAATAATCTGAAAACATGTTCAGTGATGTGACTTCCTGTGTAGTGACATTTACTTCTGTTATGTTAATCATTACTTGTGTTATTTTCTGTGACTGTTACACGTTCATTCATGAACAATTTACTATTGATTCAGTCTTTCAAAAGCAAAATTGAGTGAGTATTCAGACAAGATTGAAGAACTTGCTGCAAGGGTTCTTCCCCAAGTGGTATGCATTTTTTTATCCTGTTGGTCCCAATATTGTTCTGTTTAACTCCTGTGCTGGTACTTACAAGAATGTACTCAGTTCTTTGTTTTGAGTTTATTCTTCAATGCATTGTCTACCCTACTATATAAAGTATGAACTTGTATCTTTTCAAGGTCCCCAAAAATTGTATACATGTACTATTCCTGGCTGTCTGGTGGGCTACATCTAAATAGACTGGATTCTAATTTTTTTGTTGCCTTACCATTTTTGACATTGGCCTAGCAAGTTTCGGCAAATCATCCACCGAATCCAATGGCTTTTGTTGAAAGTCATTCCTGCCTCACATGTTAAATGCTGTCCCTTTTTCATTCTATTTTATGTGTTAAATGTTGTCCCTTTTTAAAATTTTTTATAAGCAATTTTAAATTTTGGATTTACCTATTCCTTTTGCCCCATACAAACTTACACTTATCAATATTAAATTATTGATGGTTTTACCCTCCCCCTTCGATTCAATTCATATTTCAATTAAAAATCAAGTGTAACTCCCCAGCCTTGCGCAGGACCAGGAATGCCACTACTACCTTTCTTATCACAATTTTAACATTAAATTTGAGCAAATAGTAAACTATTAAAACAGGTGATTAAGAGCCTAAAAGAGTCTAAACAATTGTGTAATTAATTTAGCAAATAAAAGGGAATAACAGAATAATTTTAAAGAGAAAGGAATCACATTGAATTAACGTTCCGGTACTGAATAATGAGAAATAACTCCAAACTGGATTGTAACAATAGGAAATAAAGTTCCATCACCACTTCTGAAACTTCTTATTGAAATAACAATCCACTAAAGAATAAAACTTTTAAAATATCAAATTTATTTGATGAAGCTGAAATAATGAACTAAATGCAGGTTCATGTGCTTCATCTAGAATCCCTCCCACAATGGATGCTATGGAAATCTACCAATCAACCTGGAAAGATAGAATGGAGTGAGATATACATCTTAGCAAGAAACAGTCATGAAACAGTTTCATAGCTTTTATTCTATTAATCTATTCACTAGTAAAGCATCAAAATTTACTTCGCAACTTCAGTTCCAGTAATTTCGATATAATTAAAAGGATGACATAGATTAACAACTACAGGCGTGTTAGGGACAAGAGTTAGCCATCCGTTTTTAATTAAGTTGAAGTTATTGGTATTGAAGTTGCAAAGTAAATTTTGATGTCTTACTAGTGAATTGAATAAAAACTACAAAATTGTTTCATGTGAGAACTGTTTATTTCATGACCGTTGCTTTGAGAGATGTATATCTCACTTCATTTATACCTTCCCAGGTTTATTGGATGATTTTCATGGCATCTGTTGTAGGAGGTATTCTAGATTGAGCACGCACACGGTACATCTGCATTTGGTTCATTATTTCAGCATCATTCGATAAATTGCAATTTCATTATTTTGCCATCTTTCAATAAATCAGCTATTTTGAGAGTTTTATCCTTAACAGTTTCATAAGAAGTGATGATGGAATTTTATTTCCTATAGTTATCGTTGAATTTTGGATTTACTTCTCATTACTAGTTGCTTGAATTTTAGTTCAGTGTGATTTATTTCTCTTTTAAGTTTTTCTGTTGCTTTAATATTCTCCTTTATTTGCTAAACTGATTATATAACTGATTTGTAGGATGTTAATTACCTATTTTAATAGTTTATTACTTGATGCAACACCCCAGCAATTAGTAAACTACCTTTCTAATTACAACTTTAACATTAAATTCCAGCAAGTAATAAACTATTAAAATAGTTAAAATGATCATTTTTTATAACTATAAACTATCATGTTGTGGTATGGATGATAAATTTGAATAATGATCAATTTATGTTATATCTTCATTTAATGTTAATAAAGATAACGAATGAATATGATGCAAGTAATATGAGCCCTCTTACTAGTTATGTTTGGACTAGATTCTGATTTAATATGTAGCTAAAATTCCGCATATCTGAGTAAAAAATTATGTAATACCCCAAAGTATTTAAAAAGGAAAAAAAGGGGAGCTAGGCTGGGTTGGCTGAGCGGGGGCTGCAATCGAGTGTGAAACATCCACCCCAATATACTTGGTGAGCTTATACTATTAGTGATATGCCCTAGAGACAATCATGGAGATGATTGTATTACTTCTATGTTTATGATATTTTAAATAAAATGCTATTTTGTCCTCTGAATAAATGTCTTTCATATTGATCAATAAGTATGTGATTTGTTTGTGGAACTCTTTATTTATGTTTTGATGTTGTAGAATAATAGAGAAGATTGGAGCAAACACCACGCAGCTAAAGGACTGAGGTGGCTTGTATATATATTGGCCTGGTGTAGGTATACAAGGAAAGCATATACACGGAAAACGCATACATAGAAAGCGCATATATGGAAAGCATATACATAGAAGGTGTATATATGGAAAGCGCATACATGAAAGCATATCTAATTATTCTAATACCCATCCGCAGTCGTAGCGGCAGTCCGAACGCAAAGACTGGATCGAAAAATCCTGAAATAGCTGCGTCGGGCGAACTTGTCATGATGTCTGCGAACTGATAAGAAAATGGCACGTGCAAAACACGAACCTCACCAAGTGAAACCTTCTCGCGGACGAAGTGAATGTCAATCTCAATGTGCTTCGTGCGCCGGTGCTGGACTGGATTAGTCGACATGTAGATGGCGCTGACATTGTCGCAGTAGACAACGGTCGCCGAAGCAACTGGGGCGTGAAGTTCTTGGAGAAGTTGCCGCAGCCAGCAACACTCTGTTACAGCATGGGCAACAGCACGGTTCTTGGCTTCTGCACTTGATCGAGACACGGTTGTCTGTCGCTTGGAAGACCAAGAGACAAGGTTATCCCTGAGATAAATGCAGTAGCTAGAGGTGGAGTGTCGTGAGTCGGGGCAGCCGGCCCAGTCGGCGTCGGAGTAGGCGATGACGGACGTTGCCAGGGAGAGGCCGATGTGAAGACCGGCGTCGAGAGTACTCTTGACGTATCGCAGGATGTGTTTGATCAACGCGAAGTGGGGCTCCCGCGGATCATGCATGAAAAGGCATACTTGCTGGACGGGGTACGCCAAATCAGAGCGTGTGAGAGTCATGTACTGCAGAGCCCCCGCAAGGCTGCGATACTCGGACGGGTCGGCCACGGAAGCTCCGTCTTGGCCGGATAGCTTGGCGTGAGTGTCCACTGGTGTGGCCGTAGGATGACACTCAGCCATGCCAGCGCGTCGTAGGAGATCAACAGCATGCTGTCGCTGAGACAGGAAGAGGCCGTTGAGGGAGCGTGCGACGGAGATACCGAGGAAGAAGTGCAGATCGCCGAGGTCCATCATGGCAAACTCCGAGTGGAGCAAGCTTGTGAGACGCTGGAGAAGACCTTGGGTGGAAGCCGTGAGGACGATGTCGTCGACGTAAAGCAGGAGGTAGGCCATGTCAGCCCCTGACGGAGGACAAACAGGGACATGTCGGAAGAGGAGGCGACGAAACCGATGCAGCGGATGTAGGAGGCGAACCGTTGGTACCATGCTCGGGGAGCCTGCTTCAAACCATAGAGAGACTTCTGGAAAAGACACACATGGGTGGAACGAGCAAGGTCCACGAATCCGGAGGGCTGCTAGCAGTAGACCGTCTCATTAAGGGTACCATGGAGGAGAAAGGGAGAGGAAGGAGCCAGCGTAGGAGGAGAAGAGGGAGGTGCCGGTGTGAGAAAAAAAGAAGAAAAGAGAGGGGAGCGGCCAGGTGAGGAACAAAGAAAGAAAAAGAAAGAGAGGAAGAAAGAAAGAAGAGAAGGTGTGGCCGGTGAAGGAAAAGAAAAGAAAGGGAAGGAAAAAAAAGAGAGGGGGAAGAGAAAAAGGGGGGAAATCTAATCCGGCGTCGGACCCGTCAGATCCGGCCGGAGAGTGACAGACCGTGCCCTGATCCAGTCGTCGGGGTTAGGGTAACAGTTCAAAACCCTTTTTCGTTTAATTACCAATCTTCGCATAGATTAATTTGCCGATTAAACTTCGGAACATCAGGAAGGTGTCGGTGAGAGGGAGATTGGCTGTACTAGATTTATGCATAAAAGCGACGTTATTTGCTCATATGTGCGTGTACAGTGTTGCAATGAATTGAAATGATTGTGCTTGTTCAGGTGACTGTTTGAGCTCGGTGCCATTCGCGCATCATCCGCCAAGCTGACAGGCAAGTGCATGGTAGAACAGTATAGTGTGGTTAATGATTACTATTCATGTTTTCACGACATGATTTACATTGTTTATAGGTTGAGGTACATGATTTACAGTGTTTATAAACTGAGATACAGGATTACCAGTTGGGTGAATACTGATGAATGCAATTTTAATTAAGTGCCAACATTAGAAGCATGTGCATCACGCATTGCACTCATACACAGTGAAACAGGACTTACTTCGGTAGGGACTCCACGGTAGTAGAGGTGGAATGTTAAGAATAATCCCACATTGGTTGTGGGAGAGGAGAAAACACAACTTATAAGTGTGAGGGAGTCTCCACCCATTAGACTAGTCTTTTGGGGCAGAAGGCTCAATACCACTTATAAGGTTGTTGCTCCGTCTCCGTGGGCTTAGTTGTGTTCAGCTCATTTGGACCTGTGGCCCGGGGAGTGAACTCGGGGGGACCTAAAGTGGGTCCGGATCCAACATTTGGTATCAGAGCTCAGGCACCTAACATCTCCTTGATCCTCACGGTTGCAGAAGTGTCTAACCAATATGTGAGGGAGAAATTGTTAAGAATAATCCCACATTGGCTGTGGAAGAGGAGAAAGCATAACTTATAAGTGTGAGAGAGCCCCCACCCATTAGACTAGTCTTTTGGGGAGAGAAGGCCCAATACCACTTATAAGGTTGTTGCTCCGTCTCCGTGGGCTTAGTTATGTTCAGCTCATTTGGACCTGTGGCCCGGTGAGTGAACCCGGGGGGACATAAAGTGGGTCCGGATCCAACATGGAACCCCCGTTTGAAAGAGCAGGGCAAATGAGTGGTCCATCGACAGGTGGATACTCTGTTATACCGGTATAAGCTACAGTTATAGATGCATCGCATGGCACTGCATTGCATAAAAATGAAACAGATGTGATAGACAGTGATACAGTTACAGACAGATTGATTTACAATTTACAGTAGAATTACGGATTACAGTGGATTGATTTACAGTTCACAGTAGATTTACCAATTACAATAGATAGATTTACAGTTTACAGTATAATTACATATTACAGTGGATTGATTTACAGTTCATAGTAGATTTACGATTCTGATGAGATTGATTTACTGATTTGATGAGAATTACATATTACTGATAAATTAGATTTACTGATTTCTGATGAGAATTACAGATTCTGATGAGATTGAGTTATAGTTTATAGTAGATTTACATATTACAGTAGATTGATTTACAGTTCACAGTAGATTTACAGATTACAGTAGATTAGTTTTACAGTTCACAGTAGATGTAATTTATAGTTTACAGTCGTAGAATAGGTTAAAGTTTACAGATATAGATTGATGTACTGCTTTGTCGTGTGCTTGCTGAATTTTCGGACTCACCTTTGCTTTGTGGTTTTTTAGGGTGATTCAGAAGGGCGGCATGTATGGAATAGGAGTAGTTCCTTTTGCACTGCACATATGCAATAACGGCTTAGTCATGCACTGAGCGTTATGTTTAAACTTTTGTTAAAAAGTTTGTGTAAATTTTTTAGTTACAATATATCTCAGGTGAACGAGTTCTCCTGTTAATACAACTTCTATGCATTAACTCTGTTTATGGTGCGCTTTTGTGATACGGTAACATTGATGTAGTAGTATCTTGGATCCTGTGGAGGGTCGGAGTGTTACATTGGTACCCACCAGGATTTCCTGTAACCGGCAGTTACCGGCCGGTAACCACCGGTTTTTTATCCCTGATCCCAAGAGTGCCTCCTTTCTCTTACTTCTCTCTCCTCTTCTTTCTTGCTTTCCTTCCTGCTGGTTGGCTGTGGTTACTAGTGGCAACGGCCAAAGCCAACAGCAGCGGCAGCCCAACTTGCATGCATGCAGTGGCTAGCAAGACACGCAGCAGCAGCAGGCGGGCATGCGCCGGCGGCTGCTGCTGCTGAGTCACAGGCGCAGGGGAACACCTATCAGCAGCGGCATGGCAGGGAATGCGCGGGACACGGCTGGCAGGAGATGGCGCGGCTTGGCGGCGCAACACTAAGAAGACTAGGGCATGGCTGGGGGCAACGACGTGGAGGAATTAGTGCGCAGGGCTGTTCACCTTTTTGACGCGCATGCCCTTTGTTTTTAAAGACTTTGGGGTATTACAGATTATGCAATAATATTTCCCTTCTTTGTAGTTATTTTCTGTTGCCGTATTTTATGACAAACATTAGGTGTGGTTTTGTGTAGATGATTTATTTTATCCAGTATTAGTTGCTCAATTATTTAAGTGCAAAATGGTATTCATAATCACATAGCACGTATATAGGCAATTTCTATAACTATCTTTATGCTGATTCAGCCAGATGATGCAAAGGCAATTGATGACACCAGAGAAGAAGAAAGCTCTCCTGAACCGGAACAAATAACAAGCCCAATAGACTTAACCTCAGGATTGAGGAGGAGATTGACGTAAGAACTCTGTTCCCTTGCATGTGTAGAATTGTCTTTTTCTTTCTACAATAGTTCCAGCTAATTATTGTGATTAAGCAGAGCTGGACGAACTATCCATGAGAAAGAAAGAGATGTTGGAGCACCTATTAGATTGGATGCAGCAGCTCAGGCTCACATTGAGAAACATAGGTATATTCAAACCTGCTTGAATTTCTTGATGGTACCCATCTCCTCTCCTCTACCTTGTACCGGTGAACACTTTTAGTCCTTTTTACTGGTCTAACAAATGTTGATGTTATGGAAGTTGTATTTGGTTCAAATGTTACTTGTTTAATACTGAGTTGTTTTCTTTTTACATTTCCTTCATGAATACTCAGCGTGAAGAATTTAGGCTTGCCTAATCTGAACAGATGAATATACTGATTATACTTTTGTTGGTTTCATCTTGCAGGAAGCTGCAAGAAGATTTGACTGATGAAATGGTTGAATTAGCACGCCAACTGAAGGAGAGTAGTCTTTTGATGAACCAATCTGTACAAGAGACAGAGAAGGTAGACTTTTTCGTTATTGGTATTCTCATTTGACTTACTTTTGTCACCAGATAAAACATGGCAAACATGCAAATCATTCGCCGCTGCTAGAATTCTTCCTGGATTACAAGTCCATGCTGCAGTTTACTAGAACCGAGAAGTGTTATACCAACTGTAAACGAAGCGAAATAGAAATCCTTCTACCAGTGACATCCACATTCTAGAAGCATGCAGCTTTGGTGACTGAATTTTGATATTGCTAAGGGAGCTTGTATGCTGGAATTGATACTTACCTACTGTTATTTTGAATCAGTTTGGAGCAACAGTGTAGGTGCTTTTGATCAATAAAATGCATTTTGCCACTAATCCATAGAACTTTTTTTGGAAAGAAACACTGGTATTTGAAATCTCTACATTTTCTTAGTTGCATCTAACCCCTCTGCCCAAATTACCACTGTCAGTCATATTACATGTAACACCGATATGTTAGTGGCTCAATTGTGTACCATCCCTCCCACCTGACTTCACTTTTCCCCCATTCTCATTTTCTTCACTGTCCTCTCTAATATTGAGTAGGTAAGTGAGGCTACCGCCTACCAGTATATATTTGTTCTTTCTATCTGGACATATGGTATTTGGATCACTTGTACGATTTGTTGTATAGCTGTATATAGGTAAGATGTAAGAATTGATGGCTTCAGGCCTAACATGAATGAGCAGACAAACTGTCAATAATGTGGTATTGTGCTGTAACAGGATCACTCCACAACAAATTTATGATTCATTAAAGGATAGAATCTTTGATGACCTTTTGAATGTGAAAATTTCTCCTTTTGATGGATGCTTGTCAATAATGTTCACTTACTGTTGTTGCAGATACTTGATTCAACTGAGAGGTCTGTGGAACATAGCTTGGCAACCACCGGCCGTGCAAATGCCCGAGCAGTGGAGGTTTATTCGTTGACCTCCAAGACAACATGCTTCCAATGGCTTATGCTTTTCGCAATGACCTGCATGTTTGTCATGGTGGTTCTACTCATACGGGTCACTTGAGGGCTCGCTGAAAATGTCTGTGATGCGCATGATTGTTGCTGCTTGAACATAGAGCTCCATTCCTTACGATAAGTGATAGATGTTGAGGCATTCTTTCGTCGGCTGCCAGTTGCCACATGAATATATTGGGTAGCTGCAGCTGATTTTTAGGGGTGTGATTTCTTGTAACTATGATGAGTTGTTTGGAGCGTATTTCTGGAATTTTTACTCGATTATACAGAGTAGAAGAAAAGGTTTAACCCTGAGATGTGACCAAACTGTCAAATTGTAAGTTGTAAGTGCAAGCTACGCCTCTCCATGTCATGTTTCCTATAACATAACCATCCATTTGTAGCTGTCTTGAGAAGTACTAGTGTTTAATCTTTCATGAATGGATAAGATGCATTCTAAGGACACATTGGGATGCTGAGTTGCTGTCTCTCAGTGCCTTTAACTAATGGGTGAATCCTCAACTATTCATTTTAATGAAACGTTGATGAACTACTCCAGGTATTAGAGATTTCACATTTTTGTTCCCAAGACACGCTCATTAGTTACGGATAACACTACAATTATGTGTGATTTTTACCAGATGTTTGCAGTTGCTAATAGCAGGACATCTGAAAGATCAACTAAGCTCGTGGACCCATATAGAGGATCAAATCTATGGACATCCCAAAATAGTAATTTACAACCGTTGCCAAACTTTGTAAATTTTTACGAACAATAGCTCAGTAGTACATTCGTTCGTTCATGTAAATATAATACTAATAGGTTCGCCTTCAAATATGCATTCATAGGGTCAGAACTTTATAATCCTTGGTAATGTATTGTGACAAATCAATTCCAAAGTTTAGCCTCAAAGGCTCTAGGGGAAAAAAAATTGGTCTTATAATTTTCACAGCTATGACTAATCTTCTTCTGTGCTCGTACTACAGTGCCTTGTAGCTGTTGTACTACCAGCAAGACCCTACAAATCCTGAAACTCTTCGATGTCAAACATCACCGTTCAACGTTTTCAGGGTTACAAAACGACACTGAATTCAAAGAAACTGAACGTAAAATATGAACAAATTGTGAGAAATTCCATCTCAAGAGTCAATACCGACAGATGCGATATTAAGTAGTCCAACATCTACGCTAACGGATCAGTCCAAGTCCAGTAAAGCGGCTACATCTTATCACAAAGTCCAGCTAGGGCATATCACAAATGCAATGTCGGTCAAATGGAACTCTATATATACCTAGCAGTCAAATTGCCATATTTGCTTGTATCACCTGAAATTGAAAGATCTGAAGCATCAAGAGATAGTAAAAGACATGAGGAAGAACACTATTCTTGCCCTCGTGTCCTGGCTCATGCTGCTTGCACTCTTCTTCACAACCACCACTGCTTCACTGCGCAAGTCATGAATCAGGAAACTGTTTATTTATTTCTCTATGTTTAGGTTTTTTCTTACTGTTCCTTAAATATCAACATGTCATCGTGATGTTAATTTTGTTCTTTTTCTTGGGAAATTTGTTTCATTTCAGTTGGATTGCAGCCTAGCAGTTTAGTTAGTTAGTTATGTTTCTCTGCTGTTGGCATGTTCACATCATCTCAGTTATGTTTCTCTGCTGTTGGCATGTTCACATCATCTCATCACCTTTTTCTGAACTTCATCTTGGATTCGTTTCATTGCAGCATGCCAGTGCTGCTGGCTGGTGCAGCATCCAAAGGTAGCCTGTGGCCATGAATGCTGTGGCGACAGCTGCTGCTCGCCTACTCCGCCGCCATCTGCGCTCTGAAAGAACATGGTCAGGCTTGTCCATCAGTAATATGAAATATATTATGCTGGAATAATGTTGTACTCCACTGCTCCTGTGTGGCATGTAATGTATACTGGAACACTGCTACTCGCCAATAAAACATCTCTTGGTCCTTCAGAATTACTTCAGGTGACATATATCAGAGACGGTTCAGTCCAGCTTTCGTGCTTTAACAGGTCGGAAACCGAGAATCACATAGTGCAGAGGTGCAAAGGATAAATTTCACCAACAAATTAATTTTTATATACATGAGTAGTGTTATGAATAACGCTTGTATTCATCATGAGGCCAATGAGCCACTATATATATATGTACATATATATCATATATACAGGAAACATCTTATACAACTGGGTAATTACACAGCTATATGGTATACATCTAACACCCCCCTTAAATTTATGTTGGATCAACAACATTAAGTTTGGAGAGGTGAAAACTATGCTGAGCTTTGGTCTATGCCTTTGTGAAGAAGTCTGTCAACTAAATCTCGGAAGGCACATACTGAAGAGCAACAACCTAATCCTGCACCTGTGTCCGCATGTAAGAAGCATAAACACCAATATGCTTGATAAGCTCATGCTTCACTAGATCTTTATCAATGCTAATAGCACCTATACTTGTTATGAATATTGTGTGTATGATATGAGGTCCAAAGGACCATATATATAGGAAAGTACAAAGATATATGCCATATAGAGATAAGGCATATGTGGAATAGAATACAAACTCTATATCCTAATACAACTCTATCTCTATCTCCTTAACACCCCCCTCAAATGCAAGGCGTATGCAATAATGTTGCAATTAAAAAGAGTTATTACTAAAATAGTAAATAAAATCCGAAGTCCGAGTCTTGATAATATCGTCGTAGCGTGTAGGTCTTAAAAAATACTATCGAATCAAGCCAAAGAGGAATAGATAGAAGTATGACAGTGCAGATCGAAGCCCAAAACGGCGGCAGCGCAGTGCACAAGGTGCAGAAGAAGCGCGACGACCTTAAAAGCTCGAGGCGGCGGCTACAGAAGCGGCGGTATCATATGACTTCTACGATCTACACGCGGCTCAGAGAGAAGAGCGGCGGCTGCTGCCATGGAATGGGGGTAGAGGCATGGTAGCAGCAGATCGAAGCCCAAGACGGCGGCGGCGTAATGCACGAGGTGCAGGAGAAGCGCGGCGGCCTTAAAAGCTCGGGGCGGCGGCTAAAGTAGTGGCGGCATCTTAACGACTTCTATGATCTGCACGCGACTCAGAGGGCTACTGTCATGCAAAACAAAATTTCTATGCTTTTTTGATTGATAATAAACTTTGTTGACTCGCACGGTTTGGACGAACTGAAGGATAGAGACGACGGATTTGGGATGGATGCAACAGAACGGATGAAGTGGAGACGACGGTGGCCTAAGCAGCGGCAACGGCGAGATCAAAGTAGAGGACGCCGCACATAGAGGGCGGCGAAGTGGAGGGTACCCGGAGGCGACACACGGAGGGCGGCGACCGGTGGTTGGGCCGACGCGTAGAGGGCGGCACCGAAGGCAGTGGACAGCACTGGCAGCCCAGATCCGAAGGGCGAAGAGTACCCGAAGGCGGCACACGGAGGGCGACGACTGGTGGGTGGGCCGACGCGCAGAGGGCGGCACTGGTCTCAGAATTACTCTCTTTTTTTCTTTTTTTTGTTTTTTTTACCTACTTATCTCAAATCCAATTTAGACTTCACCTAAACCCCCAAGCACATTAGCACAGACTGGAGTCGGCCGTGATGGCCGCAGGGGCCTCGGCACCGTGGGGGCGGCGCGGCGGCCGGCGACGTTATCGGCAGCGGGCAGCGTACCGGTCTGGGCTCCCTCTCCACCGGCGGCAGATGTAGGGGCGACATCACCGGCGGTGGGTGAAGGCACCAGCAATGGGGCGCCGGTGCGGTGCTGGCGGCGGCGCAGATGGGCGATGCGGCCTGGGAGTGCGCGCGCGCGGCACGGTTTGGGGCTCCCTCTCCACCGGCGGCAGATGTGGGAGAACGCGCCAAAGAAGGTTGTCGGAGAGGTCGGACATGCGGTCGCCGTTGGCCATCGTCGATGTCAGCGGCGCAAGACCGCCTCGGGAGGCCGACCGGGCCGAGGATGCCGGCGAGGGTCGCAGAGCAGCGGCGAGAGGCAGCCGGCGGCTAGGGTGAAGGCGGCCGGGTGGCGGCGGACCAGCGGTGAAGCGGCGTGGAAATCCCAGAGCCGCCGCACCACCGCGCAGGAGGCGCTCTCGGGGGGAGAGGACCGGCGGCACGAAGGCGGCCTCCGCGTGCTGGGAGGGATATGAGCGTCGGTGCGGCCGCCCCGCGTCACAGCAGTTGCAGCATCGGCGGCGAGTAGGGGTTGGAGGGGAGCAGACGCGACGCCTCGTGGTTGCCGACGGCGGCGCCCTCGTCCGTCTCTCTCTCGACCTCGCACGTGACATGCACTTCGCCGCAATGAGGCTAGCGCTACAGCCCATGCCGGAGAGGTTGAAGTTCGGATGTTGCTGCGGAGCAAGCCGATCTGGTGGAGCCTGATGCCGCAGAAGAAGAACACGGGTTTTGATGGAGAGTTGACGGAAAGTGGCTGCCCCCGGGAGCAGAGATCGATCCTCCCGGGGGCAGCAGCAGCGGAAGAACAATAGAGACTAGGTTAGAGTTTTAATCTAAGCTCTGATACCATGTTATGAATATTGTGTGTATTAATATGAGGCCCAAAGAACCATATATATAGGAGAGTACAAGGGATATATGCCATATAGAGATAAGGCATATGTGGAATAGAATACAAACTCTATATCATAATACAACTCTATCTCTATCTCCTTAATAGTACTATCAGACAAAAGAGGAGTTGGTGCAGAAACAGAAACACCATAATCCTCAAGTAACCATTGTAGTTAAGTAACCTCCACGGTCAACAACGCCATTGCTCACAATTCAGCCTCAGCGCTCGAATGAGAAACTGCTATCTACTTCTTAGTCTTTCAAGCAATGAGAGAACCACCAAGAAAAATACAGTAAGTAGAAAGAGACCAGCGATTAAAGGGATCACTAGCTCGTGTGGCATCAGAATACACCTAGAGCTGTAAAGAGCTGGAGCGAGGAAAAAACAGACGATGAGAGATAGTTCCACGAAGGATCGTAGAACACAAAGGAGATGACTATAGTGGAGCTGTGTGAGAGCAGAAACAACTCATGGGTTGTCTACAGCACTCGAGGACGAGAGCAATGTACCTATTTGTTAGGACCCGAGTGGGAGCCAGAGTAGATAGTGCGTAGTGAGACACGTTGGATTTTATTTGCGCTGTGTGGTGATGAGCTGCAAATATTGCCTTAAAAGCATTATATTATGATCATGTCAAATCTTTTAATGGAGTTTATTTTGTTGGGCTTAGTTAGCCTGCTGGCTAAGTGTTTGTTTAGGTTAGGTCTCCATTAAGCAAACCCCTTAGACGATTTACTTCTCTTATCTATGCTTTTCCTCTCGCCTTCTACCTTTGGTCACCGCCAGCTTGTTTTCTTTTCGTGAGCAATATGGTTGATACCAGAACTCCTCCACCGCAATCAAAGCAACCAGACCCGAGAGCAGAAGCCACGCAGCGCTGCTACCTACACTGATCCTCGCCTCGCCATTCATGGCCTGCACTCGATGATGCAGGCATTATGATGCGGTAGTATGCAGACTATGATGCAGCATGACGACCAGAGCTGGGCAGGACCACCACCAGCACCTCGTCAGACAGATGGCGCAGAAGCTATGAGGACGCGACCGCTGTTTTTCTGGGCTCATCGAGTTTTCGAGGCCGACGATTGGGTCCGTTTCGCTTAGAAGAAACTGAACTTGGCTCAATGCATCGATAGGAGAAGGTTTTGTATGCAAAGACATCGCCTTGAGGGACCAGCAGCAAAGGAGTGGTGGGAGAACTCCATCGTCGCCCATGAGAACCGTAACAACATCACCTGGAAGGAATTCGCCAAGGCTTTCCATACCGCTTCATGTCATGGATGGAGTGGTTGAGATGAAGAAGGATGAGTTTTCTGGAGTTCAAAGAGAGAACCGCTGGGCGAGTGAATATCTCAATAAATCCACTCACGCTTGTCGCTACGCCACAGAGATGTAGCGATGCGATGCAACACACTGTAAGAGGTTCAAGAAAGACTTGAACCCAGCTTTAGTTGCGCAAGTCGTGAGGCACCCACTATGCGCCTGCTAGCTTGGTGGATAAGGGCATTCTCATCGAGGAGAGTCACCGCGAGCTCGAGGAGTTCTCAGAAGAGGAGGTTGATCCAAAGAGGATCACAGCCACACCACCCTAGAGGCCTCGCTTTGGTTCCCACCAGACGCACGAGTGCGCAAAGAGCAGCAGTTTTGAGCAGCCTGTGGATTTCTGACCACACCATACACCGCGCTGGGCCAGGATAATGCCTGTGGTTCCAGTGGACAGCAGCAACCAGGTAAGAGTAATCTCGCAGCATCCGTCACTTGCTTCAAGTGTCATGAGGTGGGACACTATGCTAGCAAGTGCCCTCGTGAGGCGTGCCTCGACGCCGGGCCATGGACTTGGGAGCTACACCCGATCGTACTCCACACCCTGGAGCAGGACGAGGAGCACCCTCGCCAGTGGACGCCAGCAGGACGCCGTGGTGAGAGGTCGTGAACCACGCCACCGCGCAGAGGATGCCCAGCAGCACCTGATCGCCAGATCTTGACGCTTTGCATCTCTGGCCTCGCCACCGCTTTTATTTGATCCCGAGCTCGTGATTCGCTTGTTTCTGAGTTTTGCTTTAAAGCAATAATTGAAAATCGTTGCTCTTGGATTCGTTCTTTTAATCCAACTCTCTGATCCGAAGTTGAGATCCAACCTAGGCGTTCCCAGAGTTAGGATAACCATTCAAGGAGTTGAGTTCGTGGCCGACCGATTTTGTTGGATATGCGATCCCTAGATGTAATCTTGGGAATGGATTGGTCGTATGCGCAGGCAAAGCAGTTAGGACTCAGGAGGAGAGCAGCAGACCTCAACTAATTCGGGACGGAGTTAAGGTGCGATTCGCAGCCGCTGAGTGTCGCCGAGCGCTACCATGATTTGCCGAGTAAGGTAATCCAGCTTGGAGGGTGTACCATTGTCGAGAGTACCTGACGTGTTTCCAGATGATCTTCGTGCATGACACCTGAGAGGAGGTTGAGTTTCACGAGCTTGAGCTTGTACCGCCTCCGATTTCCAAGAGACCCTACCGATGCCACCAATGACTTAGCAAAGAGTTGAAGAAGCAAATTCAGGAGCTTTTGGATAAGGGTTACATCGCACCGAGTTCATCCTCGCGGGGATCGCCAGCTGTTGTTCGTCAAGAAAAGGATGGTAGTCAACGCGATGTGTGTGGACTACATGTAGCACTTAATGAGGTCACCACAAAAATACGTACACTCCGCCTGTGATTGATGACCTCGCTTGACCAACTTAAGGGAGCAGGAGTGTCTTCCAAGATTGATTTGAGATCGGGATATCATCGATGAGGATATGAAGTGAGGACATACCCAAGACACTTTCTCTTACGTTATGGTCTATACGAAGTTCACAAAGATGTCATTTGGTTTGACTAATGCTCCAAAGATATTTCATGTATTTGATGAATAAGGTGTTTATGGAATATTTGGCAAGTTTGTCGTTGTGTTCATTGACGATATTTTGATATATTCCAAGACCGAGGAGAGGAACATCAGAACACTTGAGATTAGCATTGCGTAAAATGAGAGATAATGGGCTGTATGCAAAGTTCAAGCAAATGTGAGTTTTGGATGAGGAAAGTCGCTTTTAGGCATAAGTTGACAGCAGAAGGAGTCGCAGCTGACCCAGAAAAGTAAGTGATGCTTGGATCGGCAACACCACTTCGCTACCCAGTCGAGTTTTCTCGGTATGGCAGATACTACTGCCGCTATTGAGGGTTTTTCCAAAGGCTACGACTCCCACGCAGCTTGCTCAAAAAGGAAAAGAAATTCACTTGGACGCCAGAAAGTGAGAAGAGTTTTCAAACTTAAGGAGAGTTTGACCACAGCCTCGTGCTTGTGTTGCTCGAGCATAACAAGGATTTTGAGATATTTTATGGATGCTTCATGCAAAGGTTTGGGTTGTGTCTTGATGCAAGACAAGAGAGTGGTAGCCTATGCCTCACGCCTGGCTGAGACCGCATGAGGAGAACTACCTCACCCATGATTTAGAGTTGGCACCAGAGTGCATGCTTTAAAGATTTGGCGACACTATCTCGATGGGTAATGTGATGTGAGGTTTACACGGATCATAAGAGTCTCAACACATCTCTTACCTACCCGAGCTTAACCTCAGCAAGTAGGAGGTGGTTAGAGCTGATAAAGGATTATAATGTGGGCATACATTATCATCCCGGGAAAGCTAATGTTGTTGCAGATGCCTTGAGCGTAAAGGTATAACGCAATTCGCTGATGGTTCGAGAGAGTCACCAATTTTGCATGAGGAATTTTAAGCTTAGCCTTGAGTTGGTTGAGCTGTGATTTTTGGCGCCTATGGAGATGCACCATTACGGATGGTCGATTTAAACACTGATGATGAGGCATTTCAATGGATCGTAAAGAATTTAAGTGAAGGTAAAGAGTCAGATTTTCAGTTGATGACTGTAGAACCTTGTGGTCAGCAAGCGCTTGTGTGCGCCAACAAGCAAGAACTAAAGGATGTGTTGTTAAAAGAGGCTCATGAGTCGTCAGATTCAATCTCATCCAGCAAGCACTAAGATGTACCAGACATTAAGGATAAATATTGGTGGCCAAACATGAAGCGTGAGATCGCCGAGCACGTAGCCCTTTGTGATGTTTGTCGAGAGTAAAGGCAGAGCACCGTGAGACTCCGCAGTTTGCTACAGCCATTAAAAGTCCCCGAGTGGGAAGGGAAGAAATTGGTATGGACTTTATACTGGGCTTGCCTAAAACCAAAGAGGGTCATGATTCGATTTGGGTAATTGTGGACCGATTGACCAAGGTTGCTATTTCATTCCGCTTAAGACGACTTACAAGCAGACAGATTGGCGAGCTATATATGTCCAGATTGTCGCTTGCATGGTGTGCCCAAGAAGATTGTGTCGATCGTGGATCGCAGCCACCTCTCGCTTGGGGTAGTTTCCATAAGGCTATGGGAACTCACCGAATTTCAAGATACAGATATCACCCCGCATGCATGGTCGACAGAGAGAAGCATCGTGACCGAGGACATGTTGAGAGCCTGTGTGCTTGATCATGGGTCTAGTGGACAATTGTTTACCTTTTGCATTCTCATACAACAACGCTTATCGTGCCGCTTTGCGATGTCACCGCTTGAGGCATTGTATGGCAGAAATGCGGACCCTCTCAATTGGAAAGAGACGGGAAGGTCGTGTTTTTGGTCCGATTGTTTGAAAGAAGTCGAGGATAAAGTCCGCTGATACAGAAAGGTTGAAAGCCGCCTGTGCCGCATGTAAAAGCTATGCAGTATACCGACGTGAGAGCCGAGTTTTGAGCCGATGATTTTGTGTATCTTAGGATCACACCATTCAAGGGTGTGAAGAGGTTTCGCTAAGAGGAAGCTTGCACCGAGATATGTTGGTCCGCTCGTGATTCAAACGCAGGGAGAGGTTGCTTATCGCTTGAGCTACTGCTGCCCCTGGTACACATTTTTCATGTGTCCCACCAAGAAGTGCTCGCGCGTACTGCAGGAGGTTGTGCGGCTGAGGCCGTTGACTGGGGAGGATCTGGCTGCATAAAGAGCACCCTGCAAAATCTTGGAAGTGTCGAGCGAGTCACCCTAATAAAGTGGTCCGCTTGTAAAGTCTGGAGCAACCATTCCAGGAGGAAGCCACTGAGCGCGAGGAGGATCTCGTGCGGAGTTCCCGAACCTATTCTCTTGCCTGATCTCTGGGTCGAGATCTCGCTTAAGAGGGTAAGGTTTGTAACATCCTGTTTTTCTGAGATTTTTAAAGCCTCGGATTTTAAAATGAATTTTCTGAATTTTCTGAAATTAATTGAAGCTTCAAATGAATTTTTAAAGTTTTAAATGATTTAATATGATTAAAATAAACATTAACATAAGTGGAAAATATTTTATTTGTGTTCCTCGTGTCTCAAGGATTTTTCGGTATTTTTGGAGAATTTTGGGATTTATTTGCTATTTTCTAGAGCTTTTAGAAGTTTATTTGAATTTCTCGAAAAGAAAAGAAATAAACCTCACCGCCCGATCTCCATCTCTCCCCACGCGTCGCCATCGCGCGCCGCCACACAGATTCTTTCCCCAAGGCGCTGTCGCCTCGCCGCTCGATCCTCGCCGCCCGCGCCACGCTGTCACGCATCCGCTACGACGCCGCTGGCGGCACGGCTACCACACCGCCACGCCGCCGCTTCTCAGCCGCTCGACGTTGCCGCTCGCTGCGCATCCGCCGCCCATCTCGCGCAAGGCCGCAAACTTAACTCCACCGCAGGCCCGAGCTGCCCGGGACGCCGTTGAATCCCGACTGCCCAAACTTGTCTGCTATGCACTGCCGCCAGAATCGATTGGATTGCCTTGCCGCGGATAAAACCGCCGCCGGGTTCGGCGGCACGCTCCGCCACCTCGCCGCCCGCCGCTTCGCTGCGCTTCTGCCGCCGGAGTTCGAGCCGCCGAGCGCTCTTCGCCTTTTTCCCCGGGCCGCGCTGCCCCCGCCGGTGAGTCGCCTCGCCGCTTCCGCTGAAGTCGCCTCGGCCGCTCGCCGCCGACCCGCTTCTCGCTGCTGCCTCGCCTGCCGGCTCAGCGCCAAGGCCGCTCGCCACGCTGCCGCCATTTATCGCGCCCCCGACTTCTCTCCCGCGGCACTGCTACGTGGACCGAGTCCACGGTGGACTCGAATTCTGGACCGGGTTCACAAAGACAAGAACTTTTCCTTCTTTTTCTAAATTCATCTAAAATCGAGCTCTAGCTGTTGGTTCTGGTTTTGTGAATTTTGGAGTTCATTTGCTTATCATTTTATGTGTTTCTTGTTTTCGGTCGTTTTCTCTCTTTAGATCGGATTCTGAGGAGCAGTTTGCGCGCTGTAAAACCAGAGTACCCACGAGCATAACGAAGGCAAGTCGTGTCCTTTTAATCCTCAAGTAACCATTGTAGTTAAGTAACCTCCACGGTCAACAACGCCATTGCTCACAATTCAGCCTCAGCGCTCGAATGAGAAACTGCTATCTACTTCTTAGTCTTTCAAGCAATGAGAGAACCACCAAGAAAAATACAGTAAGCAGAAAGAGACCAGCGATTAAAGGGATCACTAGCTCGTGTGGCATCAGAATACACCTAGAGCTGTAAAGAGCTGGAGCGAGGAAAAAACAGACGATGAGAGATAGTTCCACGAAGGATCGTAGAACACAAAGGAGATGACTATAGTGGAGCTGTGTGGAGCAGAAACAAACTAACTCAAGATACGCACAGGATACGAAATGTCAGGACAAGTAATACCAAGATAAATAAGGCTTCTAACAAGGTAACGATAACGAGTAGGATCAGGAAGAGGCCCACCATCAGTAAGACAAAACTGAAAATTAAGGTCCACAGGAGTCTCAGCTATGCGTTGATCAGTAAGAGAGGCACGCTCAAGAAGATCCTAGATATACTTTTCTTGAGATAAATAGAAACCCTTAGGGGTAGAGATAACCTCAATCCCAAGAAAGTAGCGAAGTGGACCCAGATCAGACATAAGAAACTGCTCATGAAGACGCTCCTTAATAAAAACGATGTACTGAGCTTCATCTCTAGTAATAATCTATCATCAACATATAAAAGGAGAAGCGTTCGTCCACGAGGCGAAGTATGAATAAAAAGAGCAGAATCATGAGCAATGGTAGAGAAACTAGCTGCAGTGACAACAGAAGAGAAACGATCAAACTAAGCTCGAGGAGCTTACTTGAGACTATAGAGAGAGTGGCGAAGGCGACAAACTATACCCTCAGGAACAGAGTACCCAGGGGCGGCTGCATGTAAATATCATCACATAACTCGCCATTGAGAAAGGCATTCTTGACATCCAACTGAGAGATAGACCACTAGCGAACAGAGGCTACAGCAAAAGAGTGCGAACAGTGGTCATGGGAGCAACCGAAGCAAAAGTCTCACCATAGTCACAACCATGCTCCTACTGAAAACCGCGCTACAAGACGAGCCTTATAGCGCTCAAGAGAACCATCAGAGTGAGTCTTAATCTTATAGACCCACTTACATGTGATAGCAATGACACGTGCAGGAAGAGGAACAAGATCCCACGTGCCAATGCGATCAAGGGCAGCAATCTCCTCTGCCATCGCATGCTACCACTCCTGATGAATAACAACATCACGATAAGAAGTTGGTTTGGCAAGAGCAGCGTAGTAAAACCAAAATACGCAGGAGGCCGAATAGACTGGCGATCGCGAAGAGCATAGCGAGGAGGGGTCGAAGAGGATGGCCCATCAGAAAAGTCCTAAACCTGCGGATGACGGGTATAGTAGAGAGGATAAGAAGGAACAAGATCAGGACTAATCTCAGGAGAGGATGCCGTGGTGAAGAGGGTGCCGACTGGAAAGGAGGCACTGGAGAGACCAAAGGCTGTGGTGATGGAGTGGCAACTATGGGAGTGGGAAAAAGTCAGAAAAGAAAGTGGCTCGACAATAGATGCTGAAGTAGAGGAAGCAGAAGGGCGTGGATAGAAAGGATGAGACTCATCAAAAGTAACATCCCGAGAAATCCGCATCCGTCGGCCAATAGGGTCCCAACAGCATATCCCTTGTGCTTAGCACTGTAGCCCAGAAAAACACACTCAATAGACTGAGCAGTCGGCTTGATACGCTCACAAGGTGCAAGAAGAACATAACACACACACCTAAAAAGACGAAGACTGAAATAATTAGGAATCTTGCCACATAGGTGCCCGACTGGAATTCCACCATCAAGAGCAGAGGAGAGTTGAATGTTAATAAAAAAGTGGCAGTGGAAACAACCTCAGTCCAGAAGTGTGGGGGAACATTAGAAGCAAGCATAAGAGCACGAACTGTCTCAAAAAAATGGCGATGCTTGCGTTCGGCCACACCATTCTAAGCATGAGCATCGGGACAAGAAAACTAATGGAGAGTGCCCTACTCGGCAAGAAAATCATGCAGAGCTCCCGATAAGTACTCTCCAACAGAGTCAGCACGAAAAATACAAATAGAAGAGTCAAACTGAGCACGAACCATGGTGGCAAAAGTCTTATAGATGGATAAAATATCATTACGAGATGACATAAAATATATTCACGAATACCGAGAAAAATCATCAATAAAAATAATATAATATCGATGACCTCCTTTTGAGACAAAACGAGCTGGTCCCCATACATCAGAATGAACAAGATGAAAAGGACGCTGAGATACTGACTCGCTAGAAGGATAGAAGAGTTGAAGCTGTTTGCCAAGCTTACAACCCAGACAATGGAGAGAGGCATCACCAGACACAAACTCTAAAAGGCCACGACGAAGTAAAGAAGACATACATGATCCACAAATATGTCCTAAACGATGATGCCACAGAGCAAAAGATGCAGTGGAGGCGGCAGCAGATACAGAGGCAGTGGTGGAGGTGACTAGACTAGTAGGGGTAGCGAAAGGAAGTCGAAGCCAGTCAAGCTCCCAGAGCCGTTGGGAATCACGACGGCGAGGGCCAGTATCAACCAGAGTCCCCATGCGGCGATCCTGAACATAACAAGAATCAGAATCGAGAATAACAAGGCAACCATGATCAGTTAGTTAGCCAACAGATATGAGCTGCATGGTTAATTTTGGGGCATGAAAAATAGCAGGAACAAGAAAAGATGAATTGGAAAGAGTGTCTTGTCCTGTGACAGAAAGAGAGATACTATCTGTTGTCTGAACAGTGATAGAAGCAACTAAAGGGCTAACGGAAGTAAAAGTGGTAGAATTAGATGTCATATGAAAAGTAGCTCTAGAATCAAGAATCCAAGGTGATGTACATGAGGAAGGAGTAGAAGGTGGTCTCTCACCCGAAGACTGAGTAGCAGAACCAGCAGTACCTGACAATGCAGAAGCAATCATGCGAGCTAGCAATTGTAGAAACTGCTGACTGTCAAAGGCATTAGGACTCTGCTGAGAGGAGGAACCTCTAGTGCTTCTCGAAGGACGAGCACTACGACGAAAATTCTTCTTCTTTTTATAGCAAGACTGATCCACATATCCATCCTTGTTGCAATAAGTGCAGTGGAGTCCCCTACCAACAACAGCAGTCATGTCGAGACCCGAATATGCAAATTCGGACTCTGTGTAAACTGCACCAGTCCAGGATCACGCTAGTGCACACAGGCAAACATATATGTAATCACAACCATACATACGCTAAAATAAAGGGAAAACTCAAATTATCGATAAATCTTAAAGATACGACCTTATGATCAAGCTTACAATAACTCTAGTTGGAAGGGCTTTAAATCTAGCAACGAAAAATCCAAAAATAAAGCGCAACGGCCAATCGACAAGCCCCCAAGCTATCGAGTGGAGAACGAAGCCTAATCCGTGAAGTCGTCGAAGTACTCTACTTATGGAACCCCTACTAATAATACTCCTCCTCCTCAACTGAGCCACATAGGCGAAAACCGTGAGTACATTGGTACTCAGCAAGTCGTTTTAACAAATAAATGCAATATAGTATGCAAAGCTTACCAATGGATGGCTAAAAGGTTAATTTACATAAACAGATGTTTGAAGGTAAATACAATAAATAGATTGAGGACGCAATTTAAATAAAATAATATGGAATAAGTAATCAAAGAAATTGAACTGAACCACTTATAGACCTCCCATCCACAAGTTACACCAACAGCGAACTACCTGTTCACTTCCAACATAAACCACCAAATTTAAAAGACAACATTAACCCTCGTGTGAAATCACCGAGCATAGTCCATGACCGAGGACGCGGCTATTCGAATAGTTTTACACTCTGCAGAGGTTGCACAACTGTACCCACACGATGTGATTAGCCTCGATCTCAGGAATTCACAACAAGGCCTTTACAAAGTTCAATTCCAACATAATCCTGCCCGCTAGGGTTTCACATCATACCCCCATTGCGCCACATAGAAATCAACAACCATGTTCATCTCAATGGCAAGATTAGAGTTGAAACATCCCAAATTGATCAGCCAGGTCTATCCCATACTAAACATGTGGTTTGTATGATAAAGATCACATCAATGGCACGGCGTTTGTATGTTAATGTATAAACTGGGTTCAACATGATCAAAGGACATGACTTGCCTTGGTTATGCTCAGCGAGTACTCTTGGTCTTCGGGCGTAGCTCCTGCTCCTCCGGAATCGGAATTTAACAAGAGAGAAAACGACCAAAATAATAAAAACACATAAAATGATAAGCAAATAAACTCCAAAAATCATGAAACTAGAACTAAAAGCTAGAGCTCAATTTTAGATTAATTTAGAAAAAAGAACAGGGTCAATCGGAGATAGGATGGAGGAGAACGGGCTCTCGGAAAATTTGATATAAAGGAAATTCGAAAAAATCTGAAAAGTTACTATGTTGTCGACCGGGTCCACAGGGGAGTGGGGTCAACGGTGGACCGGGTCCACAGAACAGTGCACGTGTGCTGACGTGGCGTGCACTGGTGCTGACACGTGGCAGGTTGACGTGGCACGGGCGGCGGGTTGTTGCTGACGTGGCAGCTAACGTGGCGTGACACATGGCATGTCACATGGCCTAGGGCTGACATGGCTAGCCACGTGGGTAGGGCTGACGTGGCTTGTAGGGACACAGCGGCGGCTTGATCCGACGACGCGGAGGTGGACGCGTGGCTGCATCTGGGCCGCTGGCTCAGATCTAGATGGCGGCTCGGATCGGGTGGATCGGAGGCGGGAGTCGGTCGATGGTCGACGCGTGGCCTGGTGCTACGCGCGAGGCCTCGTGGCTTGGTGCGAGCGCGTGGACCGAGGTGGGAGCAGGCGGACGCGTCCGTTGATCGCACCGCAGGCGGCAGCGGCGGCGGCGCGGGCTTACGATGGCGAGGGCGAGGTGCGGCCGCGCTGGGCGGGGAGGCGGGCGGCAGCGAACGGGAGGAACTCCGCGGCAGACGGTGCGAGGACGGAGGCGAGGGCGGTGGCGCGGGCGCGCACACGAACCGAGGAAGCGACGCGGTTAAAAACACGTGAACTGAGGTAATCCAATTCGGAGACGACGCAGTGCGGTTCGGGACTCGGTTGGGACACGCGGACGGCTGGGATGCGAGCACAGGAGATCGAACGGCACGGCGGCGGGCGCGCTAGGGTTAGGGCGGCGGCGCGAGCATGGCGGCGGAGATGACGCCACGTGGAGGGGAAAGGATCGGGCGGCGGAGGAAGAGGCGGGGCGCGGGCGCGAGGGAGCAACGCTGGTGCTGCCGCGTGGCCGATCGGACGGCTGCGCGGTTGGGCAACGCGGGGCGCGGGGACAGCTGTCGCGTGGTAGGGCCGCCGATCGCACGGTGCGGCGCGGTGCAAGGCGGGAGCGGGAAAGGGGGTACGGCGCAGTGCGGGGGATGGGTGGCGCATGGAGAGGAGCGGATCGGGCGGTGGGGAGCGGCGGGATTTTTTTTCTTTTCTTCCAGAATTCAAATAAAATCTAAAAAGGCTCTAGAAAATAGAAAATAAATTCCAAAAATTCACCGAAAATACCAGAAACATCCTTGAGACTTGAGGAACTCAAATAAAATATTTTTGACTTATGTTAATGTATATTTTAATCATATTAAATTATTTTAAATTTTTTTAAAAATTTATTTAAGCTTGAATTAATTTAAAAAATTCTAGAAAATTAATTTTGAAATTCTAGGCTTTAAAAACTCCATAAAAACATGATGTTACATGTCACTAGTGAAGGTACAATCGATGAAGAAGAAACGGGCGATGCAGCAGGAGTAGAAGCTGAAGAAGCCACCAAAACCAAAGGAAATGACGATGATGACAGTAGACCCGCACCATGAAAGCGATTCTCTTCAGTACGAATAGCTGCTAGTAGGGGTGTAAACGAGTCGGATACGGACAGATAATGCCTCTACCATATTTGTTTTCATATTTTTTTTCGGATACAGATATGAATACGGATAACTCGAATACGAATACAAATACGAATAATATCAAATACAGATACGGAGCGAATACGAATCGAAACGAATACGGTTACGACTATTTATCGGAACATGAAAACCCCTTAAACTATACATCCAAAATTAATAAAAATACGTAAATAATTCATCTTGTCAAAAATATTCATGAAATCTAAACAAGCATAGATGGAGTGGACTGATGGGCCGTCGCCGACTCGCTGTATTGGGCTGGACTACTGGAGGCATTATGGGCTAGATGGCTATTGGGCTAAAATCCGGATATCTGTTTTCGTAATATTCGGATAGTCCGTATTCGTATCCGTACTCGACGGATATCAGGCTTACCGTATTCGTATCCGTATCCAATAAAAAAAATTTGTATCCGTATCCGATCCGAGAATTATCCGAAAAAAATTTGATCCGACACAATCCGTATCCGTAATCGTCCGGATCGGTCGAAAACTATTCGATCCGTTTTCACCCCTAGCTACTAGGGCCTCCAACTAGGGGTGAAAACGGATCGATAATTCCGACCGATCGGACGAATCTGTCTTGTGTCGGATCGGATTTTTTCGGATAATTTCGGATCGGATACGGATACGGATTTTTTTATCGGATCTGGATACGAATACGGTAAACCTAGTATCCGTCGAATACGGATACGGATCTGATAATCTGATAAAGCGAAACCGGATATCCAGATTGTCAAAATCCGAATAAAATCCAAAAGGCTATAGAAAATAGCAATTAAATCCCAAAAATTCACCAAAAATACCAGAAAAATTCATGAGACGTGAGGAACACAAATAAAATATTTTTAGCTCATGCTAAAGTTTAATTTAATCATATTAAATTATTTTAAATTCTAAAAATTTATTTTAAGCTTGATTTAATTCCAAAAATTTATTTTTATAAGCAGGCTTTATAAACTCGGAAAATCGGGATGTTACAAACTATTTACGTATTTTCGTTAATTTTGGATGTATAGTTTAAGGGGTTTTCATGTTCCGATAAATATTCGTAACCGTATTCGTTTCGATTCGTCTTCGATCCGTATCTGTATTCGATATTATTCGTATTTCTATTCGTATTCGAGTTATCTGTATTCGTATCCGTATCCGAAAAAAATATGAAATCAAATATGGTAGAGGCATTATCCATCCGTATTCGATCCGTTTTCACCCCTACCTCCAACAGGGTCACACGAAGGTGACGAGCCAACAACTGAGCACGGGTTTGCTCAAACTCTAACCAGAGTCATGTCAAGAAGTCGTAGATGTGACGAAGCTCCACGTGAGACTGCTGATGTTGACAGTACTGACAAGTGTGACAAACATTTGGCCCCAAAGAGTCAATCTGGCGCCATACGTGGCATCTCCTTGCTGCAGCGACTGCTCCTGATGCACAAAAGTAAGATACAAAGAATCACTAGATAGCTCGTAGTGGATGTGCAGATGTGTCCACATCGCTTAGGCGGAAGCTAGACTAACAATATCACCAGTGAGATGCACCTCCATGCTGGCAACCAGAATAGCAGAAGCACGAGCATCCTCATCAATCCATGTCTTGTAAGTGGCAAACTAAGACTGAAAAGTCTCCATGGCAATCTCAAAAGTCTCAGTTGCCTTTGTACGAGAGTCTTCAAAAGCATTCTTCGAAGTACAGGCGCAACAAGTGGAGTAGGGCGAGATGGACAAGACAACTCGCCGGTAAGAAACTCCCAACGACGCTGACCACGCATGTGAAGATGCATATGATAAAACCAATCTCAATAGTTGAGACCGTCGAAGATCACCAAGCAACAAGGAGCAGAAACTAAGCCTACAAAAGGAGACATTTTTTCTCTCTCTGTTTTTTTCTTTTTTCTTTCTTTCTTTTTTTTTGTTTAGTCAAAACAAAAACAATCGGTCAAAAGGACTAGAGTGGCCACACCACGGTCAAAAGGACCAGAGGGTGGCCACACCGGTCATAAAAAGGGGGCCAGAGCCAGAGAACCAACCAGAGGTGCACCCCTCCATCTGCATCGTCCTCCCCAGCGAGCTCGCCAAGCGTGTCGTCTCCGAGGGTCGGTCAGTTCAACGATGCGCAACAAGGTGGAGCTCCAGGCAGCGGGGCTTCTCTAGGTGGCGGTGCAACCTGAGAGGCCAAGTGGGGTGGCGGTGGGCGGCAGCCGGTTGACGCCGAGGAGCCTTCCGGTCAGCGGGGAATAGACGGATGGTGTCTCGGTCGGTGGTGGCTCGGTCTTCACCGGAGCAGAAGAGCACCGACGGCCAGCGGCCGAAGATAGCAGCGGTCAACTAGCCCGAAAAAGCGCTGACCCGCTCTGGCGCCGAAGACGACAGCGGCTGACGGTCAGAGAGCAGAGAGCGGCGGCGGGAGGTCCGGTTGAGGCGACAGATCTGGGCGGTTCCGCATCACGGCGGCGTTCTAAGCGTCATCGCGAAAGAAGAGGCCGACGGCCGAGCGTTGTCGTGGAAGAAGAGGCCGGCGACGCAGATCAGATCTCCCGTATGGATGCACGAAGCAGATCGGAACTGATCTGGGGAGAAGTCGGCGTCCGGGTGGCGACATGGAAGAAATCAGCGTCCGAGCGGCAACGTACACGGCCGACGGCAACAATGCAATGGAGAGCTGGAGAAGAACCAGCGGCAACAGAGGTGCGGTGGAGAGCACAAAAGCCTAGGCGAGATCCTAAGTATGATGAAACCCTAGACGTGACTCTGATACCATGTTATAAATAGCGCTTGTATTCATCATGAGTCCAATAGGCCAATATATATACACGTACAGGTATGTTATATATGCAGGAAGCCCCTTATACAACTGGGTAATTACACAGCTATATGGTATACATCTAACAAGTAGTCTCACAATAATCTGGTTTTCATATACGGCAAGAGTGCCCCATTCCTAAATCTAGAAGTCAAGAATACAAGCTATTTCACAAGGGCAAGCATATCATACCCAGACGAATCCATTTCGACATCAGGCAGAACCCATCATTCTAAGGTACATGAACACCCAGAAAGCTAAAATCCACACCCCACAACAAGCCCCACAGCAGCCACCGCAAGAGGCGACTGAAGAGCTTCTGCTATCATCAATGCCAACAAGAAAGCGGCAATCGCCCATGGATGGATCAAGGTATGTTATCATCCCAAGCCCATCGAAGTCACAACTCTTTGCATCCTGCTTCTGCAGCTGATAGTAGCTGTTGAAAGCATAAGAAACATTGCCCTTCTCCCCAATGCCATCGCATGACCCTCCATTGTAGAGAGTGGTGCAATCAGCCATAGTGCATGCAAGCTTTACGTGATCAGCAACGCTGTCAAGATTCTGAGCAGGGTTTGCGATGCACCATCGTGATGGAAGATAAGGCACCTCTTTAGCATTCTTCAGTACTGGACTGCCTAACCCGAGATTCAATGGGTACTTGGCTTGTCCATCAAATGAGAAGATCCCCCAGTGTCGCTCAAAGTTTCCAGGTAGAATGCTCTTCTGCTCTTCATCAAGAAGGCTGAAAATATAGACATCAGCTGGAGGTGCACCAGGACGGAGTGGAGTTCCTTTGTTGCTCATAACACGATTGATAAGCCCTTGGTTGAATGCCATTGCTGCAGTCAAGTTTGCACTTGGTGCTCCCTCAGTTGGCCAACCCACCTCACCAATTGCAATTGGTAGTTGCCCGTAGCCGATTTTACTCAAAGCAGAAACTAATGTGTCAAAATTGCCATCAAAAGCATTGTAGTACACGTTTGGGCCATCTGCAACTGGGTGAGTAGATCCCTCAAAGAAGGCATAATCTTGTGGAAAGTCGGAGTTCTGGTAAAGACTGAGGAATGGGTAGATATTAACAATGAATGGAGCTCCATTGAGACTGAGAAAAGCAGCAAGCTGGGTCATTATCTGAGTTAATTCAGTCCTGAATACTCCTTGTGATGGGACAGAAGCACTCTGATAAGCGTCAGCATTGCATGGGACTACTAGCTTCACATTGCTAGCAAGATTAGCTTTCACCAGTGATTGTTGAATGTTTGTCATCGCTGGAAGAACATATGACTGGAATTGACCCTGGTAACTTGTCAGGAAAGGCTCATTTCCCACAGCAACATATCTGTATAAAATTCATAGAGTTATTACTCGTCAGCACAATCAATAAGTCAGAAATAGCCAATTACCAAATAGCTATATCACTTTAAAAGGTTAAAAAGAAAAACAAGCTCAATCTAGACCAGACAGACCTCATTCATTATTGCACATGAAATTTGGCAAAAAAGAGATTAACACTGCTATGAAATCATCATCATTTCACTGCAAGCATTATTAACCCAAACTAGCAAATATCAATTTTACTGAGGGGTACATTCTGCAATGCTACTAATCTTCTGAATCTAAATCGATAATTAGTGCATAGTGCATAAGGACACAAATCGGAGAATCCAAATTTACTTGACCCTCCAAGTTGAATTTCTGATACATTTCTGACACTGTTGCCATGGTAGCAGCAGAAACAGATTACTAAGAGAAAGCTGAGAACATTTGTTTCCAGAATTCCACTATGTAAAACTAAAGTTAAAGAGATATGGCACAATGTGGCGTTGCTCTCACTGAGCTAATCTTTTAAGGAGTGTTTCAAATGAGAACTAGTCTTCAAACAGGATAATGAGGACTAGAACCATAGCCATTAAATTGAATCTAAAAGCCTCTGATCAAACACTACATGCCACCAAAAAAGAACCTGAAGTATCCCACTTTACTCTTATGTCCTTCCATCTTGATCTACACAATTCAACATCTATGATCTATCTAGAGGCTGAGTGTATAGTTCTCATTATCCTATTTTAACGGTAGTTCCAACTAGATACTCACCCTAGCCTCTAAACCGCTCATCTTATACCTTCATTTTTAGAATCAACTAGAATGTGACTTGCATCATACTGACTCAAAGATTACACTTCATGTTACTTATTATTAGCATAATTAGATATTTTTCCCTGTATGTGATTTCCATGTATACACCTTCCATGCATATGCTTTCCTTGTATGCGCTTTCCATGTATACACCTTCTATGTATATGCTTTCCTTGTATACCTACACCAGGCCAATATATATACAAGCCATCCCAGCCTTTTAACGGTGTGGTGTCTACTCCAATCTTTCTCCACTTCTCTACACTTATCCAATATGTAATACTCATGGAAAGGCGACTCAGTGCCTTGCAAGCGTCAGCAGCTTAGGGGTCTCTGTACAAATAGACTTTGGATATAACTTTAGTAAGGACGTAGCCTAAAAGTACATTATAATCAATCAATAAACAGAAACAGATTTTGCCATCAGTGTACTGTACAGCATGAAGTAGTGATATTTATAAGAGAAGCATTCATGAATGGAAAGAATGCCTACTGAGAAAAGAAATTTTCACTTGTCAAATTCTCTGGTAAACCAAAAAATTGGGCCTTGATAAAACATAAATACCAGCCAAACATATCAAGAGGGCAGGTATACAAATTTAAGGCATAAGACCAGCAGCTAGTAAATGCTCAAATAAATCGAACCAGGCATCTCATTGCAAATTGAAATAACAATTACCAGAATTGGCATTGAAGTAAACAGCTCATGAGCAAATGCAACTAAATTAGATCAAGGAGGCACCATTCCACTCAAAATTGAAAGTACAATCCAAGAACATAAAAAAATCCAAGGCCAACCCATCTTCATGTCTACCACTAGATAGTAGTGAGATCACAGGCAACATTTCAAAGAGCATAACATCGAAGCTAACAAATCACATAAAAAAATTCATCTCTGGCACAAAGCAATCAAATAGGCTCAACTAAGAAAACATACTCAACTACAGCTAAAGAGATCAAAGTACTATATTTCGAAGATGCAATCATCCTCGCGCCTATTACTGGGTGGTATTGAATCTTAGGCTACATTACAAAGAGGAATTACCTCAAAACTGCTCATCTCTAGGTCCACCAAAGAGCACATAAAAATCTCAAATTTGACACCAAAACAATCAAATAAGCTCAACTAAGCAAGCACGTTACACTAAAGCTAAAGAGAGATCCAACAACTACATTTCAAATAGAACTAACCTCAAATCTCTAATCCAATTACATTACACATAAATTAGCTAAATAAATACTGCATTGCCCACTCAAACAACAAAAAAACCCAACCAAGTATCACCATTTACGCTAAAATGCTTCACTGCAAGAGATTTCAAGAAAGCGCCCAACCAAGCCCCTGGACTCACCGGATGTCGACTCCGCGGCGGCCGATGTACCGCGACACGTTCTGTGCGACCCACGCGTCGGCGGCGGCCGGCGACCCTGCGATGGCGGCGAGCTCGCCGTTGGTGACGCCGACCATGACCTGGATGCCGCTGCCGGCGAGCGCGCGCAGCACCCCCGGGTCGGCGTCGAAGAGCTTCACCTTCCCGATCCGGTTTGCCCGCATCAGGTCCACCACCACCGGCGGCGGCACGCGGTGCGACGACAGGGTGCCCCAGTTCACCCCCAACGCCGCGTCGGCCGCCAAGAACCGCCGCTCCTGCGCGCACAGCGCCATTAGGAGGGCCAGGAGCGCGCAGGCGGCCATCGAGGGCCGAAAGCCACGATCTTTAGCTGCCTGCTAGTGATTTCTAGGATCAAAACGGGTCTTTGGGTGGGATGTGGGAGTTGGTGGGCGAGAAGAGGACGAAGAAGAGTGTGTGATGATATGGCACTGGGCACCAACTAGTCCGAGCTTGAAGCTTCTCAAGTGGAAAAGGGCAAATTGGTAAAAAGGTTTTCACGTACCAGGCTGCCTGACTCCTACTGCTAGTCTGAAACTCAACCCGGGGTGATTCATACTCTCTTAAATAATAAATTACATAAATATTAAAATATTTTAAGAGTGAATTAAAATTATTTACCCTTAATTAAACTTTAAGATTTATATATATCTATAAAAGTAAAAATATGAAATCACTACTCAACACATAAAGGCACGCGGTAGCGTTCGGAATAGCGATGGCTTTTGGTGTTTACTGAAATTTTCCTGTAACTGTCTTATTTTTTACTGTAACTGAGTTGACTTATTGAACATAATTAAATCTAAAAAATGTAAAAATAAAAACGGCACACTAATCTAGAGCGGACGATGCAAAGGAATACAAGAAAAAACAAAATACAAAAATACTAAAAGCAAAAAAATTAAATAAAGATAAAATTATTACAGTACTCTTATCGCTGCTACAGTATTTTTATCTCAAAAAGTCTATCATCCACAGCTCAACTGAGCGCACTAGAGCCGTTGGCTTGGAGAATCGAGGGCTCCGGTCAAGGACTAGTTGTGAAAAAAATTTCTCGTCTTCAGTTTTTAACTATATTTAATTTGGACCATCGTTTGCGAGTTGCGATCGGTCTCAAATCCAAACATCATACAGTAAGATTGTTGTTGAAGGATTACAATCAGCACGGATATGACAAAGACGTTTGGTAGTTTTTAGCCGCGAGCGTTTGGCGCAAGTAAAATTATAAAAAATGACTCAAAGAAAATTGATGATCTAAGGGGTGCTTTAAGGGACTGGCTTTCGATTTCCAGAAGCTATCAAGATTGTGTTATCTTTTTAATTTTGTTTTTTGATTTTTTTTGGCTTTTTGCTTTTTCTTATTCCTTTATATTGTTCGTAGAGATATAATAGGGTCTGTTTTTTAGAAACAGTTTATGGCTTTTTGTTGCGGTTTATAGTTTTTTTGCTATTCGCGAGAGAGAATAGAGAGAGAGACTCGCATACAATTTTAGCCGATCTAAATAAAGTCCATGCAGTGTCTATTACAATCGACTTATAGACCCCGTATTGAAAAGACATTCTGTTTGAAAAGCTAGTTATTGTAGAGAAATTAGTTACTGTAGAAAAATGGTTTTAAAAGTTAAAAGAAGATGCCTAGTGTTTTATTATTTTTTTCCTTATTTTTCTTTATTTTTTAATTGAACGACTTATAAAAAAACTAACAGCCGCTACAGCGTAATTTTAGCCAAAAACCAATAGCTGAAAGCTCGAAGCTGTAGCCGGTTAGAGCAGAGCCTAAATATGCATTCCAAGATTCAGGTAGTGCCTATTGGCCTTAAGCTTAAAGCTTATTTTCACTGTGTGTTCTGCATTGTTTTAGGCTTATTTTTGCACTGCAGCTGCTATTAGCTTTTTTAGCGTAATTAAATTTAAAAAATCCAAAAAGGAAAAAAAAGTATACATCATCACAAATAATGCAAAGGAATAAGAAAAAAGATAAAAAACCAAAAAGCCAAAAAAAGGACGAAATTTAAAAGTTTGAAGTTAAAGCTAAAGGCATAAGCTTGAAGCCCACTGGAGAGTCATCACAACAAGTTCAATAACACGCATTGCAATTTAGGGGGTGATCGGAATAGCGATGGCTTTTGGTTTTTGCTAAAAAAACACTGTAGCTGGCTGAAAAAACACTGTAGTAGAGTTGGTTTATTGAGTATAATTAAATTTAAAAAAATATAAAAATAAAAACGGTACCTTAATCTAGAGCGGACGATGCAAAAGAATACGGGAAAAAAAATAAAAATAAAAATGAAAAAAATTTTCACTGTAGCGCGCTACAGTGAAAAAATCGCTGCAGCCCAACGCCCACGGCAAAAGCCAAGTTGAGCGCGGCCTTACTCTATGCATTGCTTGCTTTACGAGCCCAAAATCGTCCTTCATCTATATCTATAAGATGTATTTTCTTTTACCACGTAGATCAAAGAGATAGTAAAAATAACTAGATTACTCTTACTTATTATCTCTAAGCACTATATATAATACATATTTTATATAGAATATTAAGTAAAGTTGTATATTTATTAGAGGTATAAAGAGAATATCATACTAATTTTACTTTAAAACATGACCGTTCAAAGAATATGTTATGTAAACTTGACAAAGGAGTAAGATCTATCATTGTACACGGATTAATCGAAATTTTAACGGACCCAACCCAAGTGCAAGGACCGTGCGTGAGATGCTACGCTGGTTTGGCCATACACCAGCTATTGCAAGAGAGGTGTATATGAACATATCTATACTATTTAAAAGAATAAATTGATGATTATACATTGTTCTTTCTTTCCCCTCCCCCCTCCCTCCCCTCCTCACAAATGATTTGGTGCCTATAGGTGGGCCTCAAGGCCTCCACCTTCGACCCCCTCCCCTCCCACCCCGCCGCCTTTCCCCCCCCCCCCCCGCCATACCCTAATCCCCACGCTTCACCTCCCCACACCACCACCGCTTTCCACTTCCCTCCCCACGAGCCGCTGGTCCTCCCCTGTTGCCTCTTCTTCCACACGCAATCTCCTCCTCCCCCTACTCCTCCTCCTTCCCTCCCCACACGCCGCCAGTCCTCCCCTGCCACCACTTTCGCCAGATCTGGACAGGCCACACACGCTCCGCCTCCCCTAGATCCATGCGCATAGGTTTATGCGTAGGTTTTCGTTTTGTCACTCGTGCTGCTGCTCCAAGGATGAGGAAGATCGGGGATGGAGGTGGTGTGATCCGCCGCCGCCGCCGTGGGCTGCTCCCACACTCACACCGTCCCCAATATCCCAAAACCTTGGTGTTCACATCCTTCTCTGGTGGGCTCGTTGCAGATGGGGACGACCGTGTCATTGTCACTGACACCACCAAGTTCTTTGCCATGTCCGGCCTAACCCGTGCCGACCTAAAGCAAGTGAGCCAGCCGCCCGCGACCACCGGTGTCCTCAGGTCCGTCGAGTGTCGTCGTTGGTTGGTTGATAGAGTATCTAATCCCTTTGCTTTTCGGCAAATATGTGTGGATCCAAGGTTTGGGTGATCGCGGACTCCAAATGATAGGGGTTCCTTGGCTTCATTGAGTTCGTCACAGCGATGTAGGTCTGCTCCATTCCTCCTCCTCCTCCTCCCCCCCCCTCATTTGCTATCGTGTTTATGCATCAATCGGAGCTTGTGCCGCCGGAAAGGAAAGATGCAGATTCGCTTGTGCGTTACTGATTATTGGGTCCGTTCCAAATTGCAAACCACATCTTGTCTCTCTGGCTCAAGCGGGAGTGAGATCACACAGGACAATCTGAAGCGTGAAGGTAAACTAAGACTAAAAGAAAGCTCAACAAACAATCAATTGAAGTGGATGTAGAACTTTATTTTTGGAGTTGCTGGATAACTTGCCAGCCAATCTTGATGATAGAGATCATCATTTTCTTTTTTGTGAATTGGTAGTGGGCTGACGATCATTTTTCTTCGTCTATAGGGAAGTAAAACAAAGATAAAGATGGGCTTGCGAAACATAATCTGTTCAATCCAGAAAGAAAAGAAAGGTTGGTGGAAGCGCTTGTTGAAGTCAGAGGAAAAGCTAATGATATACATGCACAAATCCAGACATTTTTATTCTAGCAATTTGTGGAGTTCATTAGAAATAACAGATTGAAAAAGAAATCCAGAAGTTGCAATTCAATAGGTTATATTGATGCAATATGTAAAATTCTATTATGGAAATGACCTTGGCATCATTCATTTGTAACTTAAATGTAAAAAAATAAGTTCCTGTAGTATATTTTGGATGCACAAATTCAAGTGTTTCCGTTAAGGTTTCTTTGTTGTTATTTCCAATATCCAGATTGTTTTATTAAGCTTTACACAAAATTCAGAGTCCATTACATTTGTGCAATGAGTGGACCATACCATTTCAATATCCAGATTATTTTATTAAGCTTTATGCAAATTTAGAGTCCATTAAATTTGTGCTATGGATGAACCATACCATTCTTCCTGATAGTCAAGTGCATCGTATTTTCCTTAGGTTGGGGTGTATCATGTGACAAGCATTTTTGATGATAAGCTAAATAACTTACACTTTTTTCCTTTGTTTCTAAGTTGTGTTAATGTTAAATGCAATTATTAAATAATCCACAATGTAGTCTCAAAAAAGGTCCGCAATCTCGTCATGAAGACTGCTATTGGAAAATAATATGGTTTGCAGATAGTTCTGTGGCTAGAGTTGGTTTTTTGTTCAATGGAAGGTTCTGATTTCTTCACTTTTATCTACATTTTAGCTCATAATGTTGTGTACTTTGACCTATCCAGTCACATCTACCACACAATTCCTTACAGAGGCCTCGTAGGTTCAGATGATGGCTTTGTTGGGGTATGAACTATGGTCAAGCTTCTCTACCCGCTCCTTTTTCTTTTCATTTTTTTGGATTTAGTGCTTTAGTTTAGAGTTACGTATTATTGTGTTCACACTGTTTAGGCAAATGACAAAGACAAAATCGATGATGATGATGATTAAGTAGGCAAGCATGCATAAAAGTCATTGCACCATGTTCTTATTCATAAGTAGTAGAGATTCTTTTAGTCGATGCTGTGATGATTCTGACACATTTCTTCACTGTCCTATCTTGAAATAATGCTATTGTTCGTGGGGGTGGTAGTATCTTGGGCTTTGCCATGGCATGCTCAAATACCTTTGGACTGGTGACAGGTGCCTTTTTTCTTAGTTTTGGCTTGAGTGAAATTCCAAGAAATATATGGAAAAATGCTGATTGGACTCCGCCAGAAAATTCTAACTCACAGTTGCAAAGATGGCTGTAAAACTTGACAATGCTCACCAAGAATATTGCAATGCAATCGTTGTATGTACTTTTCTGGATTCTTAAATAGTCATTTCATGATAATTGCATTCTGCTAAAGGCCATGATTAGTTGATTATTGCATTCAGCTAAACAGCTAAAGGTTTGTTCCTTTCCTTGTCTATGGTTGTTCAATAATTGCAGACTATAATATCCTCTAGAGCTCCATCTACTGGCACTTTAATTCTGTCCACGCTGTGTCACAGAGGGTACTGCGAGGTATACATGTCGACTGTGTGCATGATTGGAATTAGATGTGTTAGATGTAGTGTTTTATCTCTGCTACTTAGAACCAGTTGGTGGTTCATATGTTCTATCTATCTTTCCTCCTTCCTCCCCTCCTCATCCAGCACCGCCACTGCCTTCTCCTCTCCACCCTGTGCCGCCACCTCCTCCTCCCCACCCTGTACCGCCTCCACCTCCCCCACTCCTCCGTCGCTTCCGGTGCCACCTCCTTCCCACCCCGCACTGCCTTGCCCCCCTCCTCTTTCGCCGTTCCCGTCACCGCTGCCTCCCCACCCAACACTGCCGCCTCCTCACCACCCTAAGCCCAAGATGTCTACCAACGCTGCCGCCTCCTCACCACCCTAAGCCCAAGATGTCTACCACCACTTCACAGGGGTAGAACAAGGTGCTTGTTTGTCTCTGCTTTTTTTCCCCTTTCCTATGTATAAAATTAGGAACTAAGGATAACTTCATATATCTTGTAGACATTACTTGAGAACTTATGCTCTGGTTTGTCCTTCATGGGTTTCCATTATTGTGCATGGAGCATCACCATGCTTCTATTAAGATTTTGCTTGGTAATGTGGTAGTCTATGGTTCCATCAATTATCTTTTTGGCTGTAAGTTGCGTATATGACTTCAGATTTTAGTTTTGAAGTAGAGTTGTTTCTCTACTTTGTTTAGGGGCAGGAAAGGTAGTCACCACCCAAAAAAGGTTGATTGCTTGCATGATGTCAGATTGAAAATGGTTGCTTTGGGGCCAGAGCATTCAATTGTTACAGATTGAAAGTACTCTTAGCATGTATCAACGTTGACATTTGTTACCTCATGGATGAAACGTTGATATCCTTCCTTGCTCTTCATGTTGTAGCATGGGTATTCTTGTTGCCGGACGTGCCAGATGAAACATATAGATACTTTTCGCAGCATATATTGCAGTTCTTGAAGGCATGGTTCTCGGTGTTTCGTTTCCGAGCAACAGTAGTCACATTTCTGTGGGCATTATGCTTCACATGCAGCAAGAGAAAAAGAATGCAAAATGAGAGGTGTCGGTATGACAACATACCGAGAAGACACAAACCCTCGCAAACAGTCAGTTGTTGGGAAATGAGAAATTTGTTGCCTTTTATGGGGATGGAGCCTTCTGCACCAGCCTACGTTACAGATTTGTACATCAAACCAACGTAACAATAAAAGGCCCAATTCAAGAATTGACGAATTATTTTGCTCTTATGGTCCAGAAAATAATGCTATGATCTTACCGGTCGGTGAAACCATCTATTCGAAGAGACCACAGCCCAAAAAATAAGAACTCAACTATATGATCAATATATATCTTGGAATAAAAGAAGAAGCCGGTTTTCATGACGTTGTAGATGGAATACAAACAAAGTAAACAAGATTTTGCGAAATTGATGGTAAGCGGGAGAGAGAGAGAGAGTACCACAAAAGATGGTTTTAAAAAAAATCAAATTTTAATTCCGAATAACAGTATTATATTACTTTTATTTTTTTTACAGTTTTGACTATATATCGCTCTACGGTTGGACGACTTGGGCTAGTTGTCCAACTGTTGGGTGACATGTGCTGTGGAGCGATAATACCCCAAGTTGCCTAATGGTTGGACGATAATCCGATGGAAATAATTATTTTATTAATTCAATGGAATTATTTCATTAATTCAATGGAAATAATTATGGGGTAAATAGCAATTGTTGTAGTTAGGTAATATTTAGCAAATCTTGTTTGTAAGTTGTTTTTTAAATAAAAGGGCAGACAATGTCGGTTGATTTATTTGTGATTTTTGTAGATTGTGAATTGTATGAAATCTATTAGATTTGCAATAACATTTTGCGATCATTGTATGTTGTTGTAGTGTCATAAATTTTCTGAAAAATTTTATGAGGACGATTAAGATAGCAACGATTCGTAAGTAGGAAGGTAAGTGGTATTGCGATGCAACCGGGAATTTATACACAGAGAACTTCAGATAAATGACAAAAGAAAAATAATACGACCGTTCATCCGACAAGGGGGTTACATGGCACGCAGGCTAATGAACTAAGGATAATACATATATACCATTAGGGAATTAGAAAAACATAGGACATATGAACGAAGAGCGTTGAACTACTGCATGGAACATGGCCATTTGCCCTTGTGACCCAGCATGGTGTTGTAGTCCTCGCCGTTGGCCATGGTCTTGGCCACTAGTTCATGCCTTCTCTCGCGCTCCTCCTCACGAGCCTCTCGCTCCCTATGCCTACACGCTTCTAGGTGAGCTTGCGTCTCCCACCAGATACACTTGCTTCGATCTTCACTGCGGCGTCGCTCCTCTATCCTCTTGCATGCCATCTAGGCGTCCCACTCCTTGCAGTCCAGGTCCACTGTTCATGCAGGTGGATCTTTCGGTCGATCCATTTACGGTAGACGCATAGCAGATCCGGAGACTAGGGGAAGAGTAGAGAGCTTATTAGTGTATGTCATACAAGAGAACTAGTAAGGAAATGTATTGTAACTCATTCTTACCGGCTGTTGGCAGTGGGCCGTGTCCCAACGCCGGTCGGGATAGTCCTAAGCGTAGTTACCGTAACCCTAATAACGTATGCCCAAGTTTAACTGCTTCTTGGACTCGAAGAACTTGCATGCGTTCCTACATCAGTAGAGGGGGCGTCCTCCACACGGGTGGGTCTTACAGCGAATGCTCGGTGGGAACATTGAGGTATGGTTTGGGGTTAGAGGTGCGGGGGACTTCCCTTGGGGGAGGTGGTCTTGTAGCATGCTCCGCTTGTTCATCTCAGGCTATAGCAGCCCGTGCAAGTTGGGTGATCTCGTCCATTGCTTCTCTATACTAGCAATGTAATGTTACAGTCATGATAGAGGAAAACATGCTACGAAAGGGGCAATACTTATAAGTTTAACCGCACGGTGTACGCTTTGCAAGTCCAATTCGTTTTGGCAAATTCGCATTCACGAGGCAGCAACACGTTGGACGATTCGTAGACCAGCGTAGCATTATGTCACCGCACAAAGCTGCCCCCTTTGATCTTATCACTGCGTAAAGCTACCACGTTTGGTGTTGTCACAGCGCAAAACTATCTACTTTGGTCTTGTCACTGTGCAAAGCTGCCCCGTTCGGTCTTGTCATTGCGCAAGGCTACCCCGTTCGATTTTGTCACTGTATAAAGCTGGCCTGTCTAGCCTAGTCATTACGCAAAACTATCCCATTTGGTCTACTTATTACTCAAAGCTACCCTATCTGGTCTACTCATTGCGCAAAGCTGTGCAAAAGCTAACACATAACCTGTTTGTTAGAAAACACGCCGCCTTCCCCCGTGGGCTATAAAATGCACGCTCCACCCCCTGAAAGTAGGAGCATTCCACCCTGTCAACTGTAGGAAGAACAACCTTTTATGTCCTACAGTAACATACTATGGCAGACGACGAGTGGCCAATCCAACTGGGGTCACCAATGCAAGAACTTCCCCTGAAAAGAGGGGGACTTCGATCCTAACTACCACTGAATGCCAAACCTGCGTGCTTAACCTGTGGTCGTGCAGGTTACGGATGGCCATTTCAATGGCAGACGACGTTTCTTCTGATGCTCACACTCTTGGGGTATAATTAGCCAATTATTTATTTTCTTTTACTGCAAATAGAGCTTCCATGTTAACCCTCCTTTCTAGCAAACGATGAAATGCGACTTTCTCCGCCGGATTGATCCTCCCCATGAACGCCATGTTGTAACGTACGTGGATACATTGTGGGACTGAATCTTAGAGTTGGAGGTGTGGATTGACAATCTCAATGGGGAGAAAGATGACATCCACCAACAGACACAGCGCGAGAGGGGCAACGAAAAGGTTGTCAACATAGAAAATTCCTATGATCCCACATGCTACCGTGTAACATCCTGTTTTTCAGTTGTTTTTCAAGTTTTAAAATAAAAATGAATTTATGGAATTTTATGGAATTAATAAAGCTTAAATTGAATTTTTAGAAATTTAAAAGGATTTAATATAACTAAAATAAATATTAACATAAGATGAAAATATTTTATTTGGATTCCTTGTGTCTCAAGGATTTTTCTGAAATGTTTGGTGAATGTTTTGGTTTTGTTTGCTATTTTCTAGAGCTCATTTTAATTTACTTGATTTTCTGAAAAAGAAAAACCAGAGAAAACCCTTGTAAACAGTATTGGGGCCGGCCCATCCCCGTCGCTCGCTCCCCACCTCGCCCGTAGCCGCCCGATCACCTCCCTTGCCACAAGTCGGCCATTCGAGGCCTGTCGCACTGTGCACTTGTGCGTTCTCACACCGTCGCCCGATCGCCCACGTGCCGCATCCACCCATGCCATGTGTCAACCATCGCGTGCGTCATCTCCAGTGGGGACTTCGTCGCCGCCGTTCGCGTGCGCGTTTCTCGGCGTCCGTGCCCGACTTGGTTTCCGCCCACTGCGTGCCGTGTCCGAGCGGGACACCTCATTCCCTGTGCTTATAAACTGCACCGCCGCCCCTCCCCGGCATCCCCGAGCTTCCGCCGAGCCGCCCTCGCCTTCGCCGTACTCCACCAACGCTGTGTCGGAACTCGCCGTCAGGTGCGCCCGCCGTCTTGCACCTCTGCGTTGTCTTCGCGACCTGCCAACGACTCTGCCATCGTCGGTGAGTCCCCGCCATCGCTCACTGGAACCCTGCCGCCCCAGCACCGATCACCCCAAATCTGTAGCCCTAATACCCCCTTGTTGAAGAGAATGCTACTCGAAGTCGGTTACGACCTCCGACCTTCTAGTGTAGTCCTCTTAGTACGAAGACGAAGTCACTCGAAGTCGATTACGACTTCCGACCTCCGAGTAGCACTCGAAGTCGAATATGACTTACGATCTCCGAGTAGCTGACGACTACCAAAAGTCATTGACGACCTCAACTAGAGTACTCTTGTTCAGAAGAGAAGGTACTCAGCATGCCACGTTAGCCCTAGTGCCCGTGTTAGCCTAGCCAGCTACCACGTCAGCCATAGCTGTCGCATCAGTGGTCGCATCTTGCACTATTCTGTGAGCCGCGTCCACCGTGAACCAGCCTTTCCGTGCATCGAGTTCACAGCACAGTAACTATTCTGATTTTTTAGTTCTTCTCCGTCCTAGCTCCGATTAACCCCATTCTTTTTTCTAAATTCATCTAAAATTGAGCTCTATCTTTTGGTTCTAGTTTTAAGATTTTTGGAGTTTATTTGTGTTTTATTTGATTTGATTTTTTTATTTTAGTCATTTTCTCTCTCGTTAGATCCCGTCTTTGAAAGAGCAGGAGTGCCGCCAGAAGATCCCGAGTTCCTCACTGAGCCAAACCAAGGCAAGTCGTGTCCTTTAATTATATTAAACCTAATTTTTAATCTATTATTTAATTATTTTATTTTAAATTATCTTACATCGCTATTTTATTACAAACTTTGTACTTAGTAGTTACCATCCCAATTTGAATAATCACTCCTTGATAATTTGAATACCATGAAGCCTTTGTCACCATAGATTCAAAAATTTAGTGATACATACTAGATATCACATGGGTGGTATGAGTTATTTGCTTAGCTATGCTTATAGTTCGCTAGGTTTATCATCACATGTGAATAATTAATTTGACCTAAAGAGATATGAAATCGTGGTTGGTGCCACAGTTATAAAATTTATGTCATGATATTGGTGTGTCGTTGGCATTAGTTATGCAAAACTGGTTTTCACTTGGACGAGTAATCGTGTAGTAAAGGGGGAAGTGTGAATTCACTTCGAAGGATGTGAAAGTCTCACCTAACTAATATTAAGGACTTAACTTTGTGCATAATTGATATGAGCTTTACCGTTCAAACCACATGTCTAGTATGGGATAAACCTGGTTGATTAATTTGAGATATTTCAATTTCAATCTCGCCATTGTGATGAACATGGTTACTGATTTCTATGAGGCGTAAGGGAGGTGTGATGCGAAACTCTAGCGGGCGGGATTGAGTTGAGGTTGAACATTGTAAAGTCCTTGTTGTGATTTCTTTAAATCGAGGCTAATCACACCGTGTGGGTACAGTTGTATAACCTCTGTAGAGTGTAAAATTATTCGAATAGCCGTGTCCCCGGTTATGGACAATGCTCAGTAATTTCACACGAGGGGTAGAGTTTTCATGAAACTTGTTGGTTACTGTTGGAACGTGAATGGCTAGTTCACTGTTGGTTTAGCTTGTGGATGGGAGGTTCACAAGTAGCTCATTCAATTCCATTGTTTATTTATTTAGTATTGTCTTTTCATAAAGTTCGCTTTTAATCTATTTATCATATTTATAATAAACTATCGCTTTATGCAAAGTAACCTTTCAGCCATCCATTGGTACGCCTTGGATATTATATTACATTCATTTGTTACGAACGACTTACTGAGTACCAATGTACTCACGGTTTTATGCCGACTGTTGTTCAGTTGAGGAGTAGTTATATCAGCAGGAGGTACCAGAGGGAGGATACTTCAGTGACTTCGCGGATTAGGACTTCGCTCCCCAGTCGATTGCCTATGGGCATGTCGAATAGCTTCCACATTATTTTCCTTTTTCCGCTGCTAGTTTTTTAGCCCTTCCGGCTAGTGAGATTGTAACCTTGGCCATAAGGTCGTACTCTGATAATTATTAATATTTAAGTTTTTCCTTTATTTTTAGCGTGTATATGGTGGATATTTCATCTATGTTTAACTGTGTGCACTAGCGTGATTTTGGACTAGTGTGGTATACACAGAGAGTCCGGACTTGCATATCTGGGTCTCGACATACTGTGTGAGCCCTAGCTGCATATATGTGTGCTACTACAACGACAGCCAACCACATCTGAGGCGCCCTCTCTGTAACACTCCATGTGGGTAGCGCAAGGCGCCTTCTACTAGTAGCCACACATGGAGAAGCTTGTACCATACTACTGTCTCCTGTTGTTCACGATTAGGTTCAATCTCGTAAAGTATGTAATTGAATGATGTACGCGTTGTTGTCACTGCGCAAGGCCTACAAATAAAGCTAAAGTTTGCAAATGAAGTTACAATCTGATACCATTTGTACTATTAGTACCAATATACACACAAGAAGAAATGGTGATGCACTTCACAGACTGACACTACAAATGAAGTTAATGTTTACAAATAAAGTTATAACATGATAGCATTTGTAATCGTAATACCAATATGCACACAACAACAAGGCGAACAACACTTCACATTGGTGTACCTACTCGTCGGTAGGTGCCTTGCAACGTCTCGCAATGTGACCTTCCTCGCCATATTGGTCACAACGTCTACTCACCGATCCAGCTTCCCCTTTATCCATATATTTTCTAATGGGATGACTCTGTCGACAAACCTTCCCACCCTTCAATAGGTCAAGATCCAGAATCTAAGCCCTTTGTGCAGTATTCGACGTGGCAATATTGCCCACAACCCTAAAGCCTCTTAGCTCACCGCACCCCGCCTGCAGCACTCTCTCCTTCATGATGCACTCTGATATAAAGTTCGATGGGTCCATGTTAATAATCCCACATACGGCGAGGACATGAGAGCATGGCTTGTGAAGGAGCTTTGGTTTATTACATGTGCAGCTAGATTTGTTCACATGATCTCCAAGGCACATCTTGTGGGTAACAAGAGAGCGAGCAGTCCAAAATTTAGTACTGTCCCAAAGGAACACATCAAAATGATACTCTATATTGCCCATCATGTAGACTGTATCCGATTGACCCTTTTCAATCTTGGTCTACATGTATGTTGTGATCTTCGAGTAGTATGGTATATATGGGTTGGTTGCATGAAGTGCTATATTTGCATGCTTTTCCTTGAAATATTCGATTGTACCTTGCAGAACGCCTTTGACGATGGCGACGAGGGGCTGAGAATGGACGCCCCTAAGAACCCAGTTGTACACCTCTGTAAGGTACTATCATTATGCCATACCTTGCACTGTCCATGTCATGCAACAAGGACCACTTGTCCAAAGGCTTGGCCTCAATCCAATGGGAGAGCACTTGATATTCTTCAAGGTCCTCCGCGTCACACTGGCAGGGTCAAGCTTCGATAGTAATGCAAGGCGTTCGGGTTGCACCACCCTAGAAATGGCCTGCCACTCGTTCCTCTCGTCAACATGCTTCTTGGTGTGCACCCCCAATATTTTCCACAACACATTAAATTTATGCTGCTAATTCTAGATGGTCAGCCTCTTGAACAACTTCATCAATGGTTGCTGCAGGAACTACTTGAAGTTGGCTCCCAGATGGCGAATGTACCATTCTTCCTCATTTCTGGTCAAGGGAACGGTTCCTCCGAGGCTCACTGAAGTTTTCTTATGGCCTTTATCATCTTAGAGTGGTGATCATGGATTATACAGACATAAGGACATACCCCAACTACTCCCTCGTTCACATGTCGAATGAACCACAACCAGCTACCGAAATTCTCACTTTCGACTAATGCGATGGCCAAGGGTAGAATCTAATTGTTGCCATCAATGCCAATTGCTGTCAAGATCTGCCCCTTGTATTTTTCTATTAGAAACATCTCATCGATTGAGATCACTAGCAATATGTGCCTAAAAGTATCGATGTAGGAACTGAAGGCTAAAAAGGTCCTCTGTAAAACCAAGTAATCGAGCGGTCTTCTGGATGGCTTGTCTTTCACAGTAATATGTGTGCTCGGGTTCCTATCTCGCAGCATCTCGAGCATACGAGGAGGGTTATCGTTAGCCACCTCAAAAGAACTGAACCTCCTTTTCAAAGCCTTATGCTTCACACACCATGCATTAACGTAGCTAATCTTGTACTTGAATTTTTGCTCAATAGCCACTATGATGTGCTTGGCCTCCAGGTCCTTCTTCACTGTCTCAACGTACATGAGATTGGTTATAAAGGTGGATATCAGGTTGCGATATTTTGATAAAACACTACTGAGCACGCAGGAGTATGGCTCCATCTTTGAGACAATCTAGTGAGTCTCTTACTTAGATCTGCGTATGTGCACATGCCAAGGACAACCAACCTGCTTGTAGACGTTATACTACTTTGGGCTGGATTTTAGGACCTGAAACATCTACAACATGAATAAGGCCTACAACTTAATAGTATCCTGCAATGATCCCTTGTTAGCAAATATTGAATGAAGCCGAACTTCTGTAGCATAGTACTCCCACGGTGATTCATGCTCGTTGTGCACAGAAAGACCCTCAGCATCCACCCTATTCCATGCCTGTAGCATAGGACTTCCTCCTCGGTCCAAGCCGTCTAATCATTGATCTCCATCTAATGCACTATGCTGTCAACATACTCCCCTGCGTCCGTCTATCTAGTGGGCTCAGTTTGCATTGTGTGATATTCACGATCTGCCTCAACAACATCTGCATCCGCCTGCTGGGTGAGTTTAGTGTGCGGTATGCGATATTCCAATTCTATCAATGTAACATCACCCACCATGCCCTCTTGATGAACCGCGTGTTGCACGCCCAGCTGCTCCTACCAACTGGACCTCAAGGTGAAAGCATGTAGTGAGTGAAGCAAATTTCCTTGTGTAATCATTCCTCTGTAAGCATTCTTCGTTATGAATCAATTTGACAAGAATTGAGTTTGAGGCTTTCTCTTTTGTGGCTGTCTGTTCTCCGCTTATTCCTGTTCTTGTGATTTAGAATTGAGGTATTAATTGACTCTTGCAAAATGGGTTAGCTCTGTGATGGGAATCCTCAAGGTCAAGTGACCAGTTATTCCCAAGATAAATAGCAAGAATCAATGAATTTTTGACTCCTTGAGTGAGCAGCTTATTTTCCCCTGTCATTGCATTTCTAGGGTTTGTAGTCAGGGGATCCCTGCCCTTCTGATTTTTCTTGATGGGATCATGAATTTGGAGTATGGTTATTACTCCTGAGTTTACTTCCCTACTGGGTACAAAGTTCCTTGTGCAAAGATTCCAAGAATCATGAGAAAAATGGATTTTTGTCTCTCCTGCAGATTTCTTTTTAGCAATTTCTGTTTTCTTTGCTTTCCCAGGTTCTAGTGCTGAAATTTCTCCTCCCAGGGGCCTCAATGATATTTAGTTCAAGTTCTTGACCTTTTTGGCCTGAGAAGAAAAGGATTTGATCAACTTCTTGTCAAGTTTCGGACTGCTGCAAGGTTTACTGCTCTCGGCTGTTTTTCAGGTTGCTGTTCCCCTGCCGCACTGCTCTTTTCAGTCTTCTGTTGCCTGAAACCCATTCGGCCAGCAACAGCTACTCTGCAGTACAGGCTATGCATTATATCCCTGCCGAATCAGTCCAGTTCCTGTTCGATTAGCTGCAGAAATCACTGGAAACTGCACAGGAGAAATGCAGCAGTCATCCCTTTTGTTTCTTGCTCTGCATTTTCAGTTCTTGCTGCTGCTGAGGGCTTCGGCCAGGGTGTCTTTCAGCCTGTGAACAGCATGGAATAGAGAGGGAAATCACTGTTTACTGTTATGCTGCCGAGCAGATTTCTTTTTATCTGATTTTCAGCAGGTTCTCGGCTCTTTCAAGCAGCTATCAGTCTTTTGTTTTTCTTCCTCATATTTTTAGGTTTCAGCAGTAGTTTCAGACCGTCTGCAATTCTTTTTGTTCAGTTTGTCAGTTATCTCTTCTTCAATCTGCTTTGGTATTCACTGCCTCTGCTTTGTGTTCTTTTGATTTGTGCTCCTTCCTCTTGTCTCTGATAAAGACTAAAACTGTGCTGCCTTTTACCTTTCTGGGCCAAATTAGTTGTTAAATCCTTTGTTGCTCTAACTGTGATTTTCAGAAAACTTGGATCATCTTCTTTGTAGCTTTTGTAGCTATCGGAGAGTTAAGTTTTTTTGTGGATACTTTGGGGGCATTTTTTAAAAGCACCATTCACCTCCCCTCTGTTGCCATTTTCGATCCTTCAATATGCATCAGTCTGCTCAACTCCCACCAAATATCCGTGACAGACTGACTCCAAAGCCTATGTAGGACGACATTGCACACCATAGGGTGTAAGGAGAAGCTGCGTATGAGCCAGTACAAGACATCACCGATTCAAACATTCTCTAAGTCTGGGAGTACCATATTGACTTGTGGGAAATTGCTCAGGTTAATACCATATGGACCTTCACAAATGGTACCAACACCGTAATACACTTTTAATGTTGTGAATTTCGACATAACTGATTTCTCATTGCAAATATTACCATTTGTCAATATGCATTTACTAAATACGTGCTAACCAAATACATACCTACTTGTTGCCTACAATCGAATGAGAACAAGAATGGATGAAGCTATCATCTTCATACGAAGACTTTTTCTTCTTATCAACGAGCTTCCTTCGTCTTTCTCCGTAAAATCACGAGCTCCTCTCCTCTTCTTCCCTTCTCCTAAGCTCCTCTCCTCTCCTTCACTCGATCTTCTGATTTCCTCTCCTCTCCTTCACTCTCTCCCCCAAGCTCCTCTACTTTGCCATGTCTCCTCTCCCTCTTCCGATCTTCTTTGCTTCTCCTCTCGCAACCTTCTCCCTCTCTCCCTTTTTTCACCTCTCTCAAGCTCCTCTCTTTCTTCTTGCGAGAGAAATGATGAGAGAGCCTGTGAGGGTGCCGGGTCAAAGAGAAAAGGATGGGCTGGCAGCAAGTAGTTGCACAACCGTTGAACAACTTACTCATATCGCCAAATAGTTGGAGGAAGAGGCAGTAGTCGTAGCACAATTGGGTGACATAGGCAAGTCACCCAACTGTTAGGAGAATTTTCTCTTCTTACTTGCATTAGCTTTTGTGGATTTTTTAAATAATCAATTTTTAATTCTAAATTATAGTATTATATCCATATTTTTTTATTTTATGGAAATGACTATCTGTTGTCACACGGTTAGGCAACATAGGCAAGTCGCCCAACCGTTGGGAGAAGATATAATTTAGAATTAAAAATACAGATATAATACTATAATTTAGAATTAAAAATTGATTATTTAAAAAATCCACAAAAGCTAATGCAAGCAAGAAGAGAAAATTTGGAGAGAGAGCATGCGACTTGAGCCATTCTTCTTCTTTTGTCGTACTCCAAGCTAGACTAAGTAATGATACTTATTGGGCAAAACACTTGCGGGTGACCAAGCTTTATATAATATCTAAATGTGATTAGACTTGCTAATGGATGGTTATCTAATTCCAAAATTTGAAAGTCTAGTCTGTATCAAGATATATATATAATGGAAGCGACTGCAGCGCCACTGTATGTGCTGAAGTCTTATTGCGCAACCCCTATGGTGCAAACAACCCATCTGTTCATTGCACACCCCTTCGCACGCATGTGATTGGATCCTCTTTTCATTGAAATTTCTTTAGATGGTTTAGCGACGATGAGCTTGTAGTGGACCCTAAAGGGCACATGATCGTTGAGAATGAGGAGTAGTTCTTCAGTCCGTAGCACCCAAATAAAGTTCTATGATCTTAAAATATTGTTGTGGGGTGGTCAACCTCTCGAACCTTAGGATTAGTTAGTGGGCCTTAGAGTAAACCCAATAGCATGGTGTCATATGTGCCAATGAATGTACTGATTTACCCTCGCCTATTGTAATTATTAAGGGGTAGGTTGGAGATTTTCCATCCTGCCCTATTCATATATATAAACACCTAAAGAGGTAAGGGATGGTCAGATCCACATATTTACTCACCAGTTCTCTCTCTAGCTCTTGGTTTTATATCCTCTATGGAGAAGGGTATTAATTACCCACTGTTATGGCCCATGCTACAACAAATATGTTTATTGTAACACCCTAGATTAAGAAAAGCCTAAGATGTCACCCACAACTACCATCGCTATCTGTTTTAACCAATAACCAAGCATCAACATCATCTAAACTTTAATATTAAACATTCAACATGATAATTAGCATAAATGTCAACAACATGATAAGTCATAAATTGAATTTAATAGGAACCAAATAATCACCAAAAATATCATAAATAAGTCTAAGCTAATGAACACATCAGCTAGCAATATTACCAACCTTAAGGAACTAAGGGAAAATCACAAATTATCCAATTATTACAATGAAAGTTACTAAATTGTTCATAATCAAAGGAGATGAATTACTAAGTGAAGTGAAAAGATATAAAGTGCAATTATTCCATGTCCTATTTTCACCTAATGCATGACACATTCAACATTCAATTAAAAATAACAAATAAGTAAGGGTGAGTCCACGACTTAGCAAGTACAAGTAAAATAATAAACGAGGCATAATCTTATTAAAAATTCACATCCATTGATCATTAACTCAATTTGTCATATTCATTCTCATCCATTTTTATTCATGTCTCTCATTATCTCAAATCCTAGCTAACAGAACCCCCTCCCACTAGATGTCCACCTGACTCTTTAGCTGAAAGGCCACAAAGTGTGCCTTCTACTGAGAGGTCATTTCCAAAGCTCTGAACTGCTTCCTCATGTAGCAAAACCAATTTGTTGTCTGGACCAGGGTGCCCACTCCATCAAAAGTGTCCAAACGGAGGGACATCCTAGCCTTTAATAGAGTCGATGCAACAACAGGTGCGCCTACAGCTGGAGATACCTGCATCTGCTGATAAAGTTCTTGGACCTCCCTCTGAAGGTCCTGCAACAAGGTAGCTGTTACCACTTGAACACCAGCGGCTAGCTGAGAAGCCAAAGCAACCACCTCACTCGCCTCTCCAATGACCTCCTCAGCCGAGGGTGGTGGCACCGCTGGACCGCACGCACGACCATGGCCGCAGCCTCTGTCACGTCCAATGTCTCTACCTCTTGCCATTACTGATCGCTGGAAAGAACAACTAACAAATAAGCTCAAGCACAACAATATCCAATATTACATAATCAATTTAGCAACAACTTAACATTCATTAATAACTAAATAAGCTAAAGGAAGCACAAATGCAATGCATGACCTAGTCCCATCCTACTATGTACCAGTGTGTCAAATTTTAGTTTTAATTTAATTATCCTAAGTCAAATTTCAGCATTAAGGTTTCCTAAGTTATTTTTATTATTAGAATTATTAGTTTCATTAAATTACCAAACCTATATCAAATTTTAGTTGATTAAACAAGTAAGTTATAAAGTTATTCACCATGGACCTAATGTTCATTCTGATACCAACTATAATGCCACGGTTTAATAAAAGCCCAAGATGTCATTCATAACTACCATCTCTACCAATTTTAACCAATAAACAAGTATCAACATCATCTAGACTTCAAGAGTAAACATTCAACATGATAATAAGTATAAATTTCAGTAACATGACAAACCAAAATATTTAATAGATGCCAAATAATCACCAAAAAGCATTATAAATAAGTCTAAACTAAGGAACACATCAACTAGCAATTTTACGAATCTCAAGGAACTAAGGGAAAACCATAAATTATCTAATTATTATAATGAAAGTTACTAAATTGTTCATGACCAAATGTGATAAATTGCTAGGTGAAGTGAATAGCTATAAAGTGCAATTGTTCCATATTCTACTTCCGCCCAATGTATGACACTTTCAACATTCATCTAAAAACAACAAATAAGTAAAGGTGAATCCATGACTTAGCAAGTACAAGTAGAATAATAAATGAGGCATCATCGTATTAAAAATTCATATCCATTGATCATTAACTCAATTTCTCATATTCATTCTCATTTGTTTTAATTCACATGTCTCATGTTCTCAAATCACTTGTCACTTTTCGTGAATTCAATGCAATGCTCATACTCATGTCTCATCTTCTACTTACACCAGTATAGCGGAGTATAACACCTGTCGATATTCATCCATGCTCACACTCTTTAGTGTGGCGACTAAGTGCCCGTCTTTTTCATATAGGGACCTCATTGTCCATATCTTACATATAGGGATCTCATCCCATTCCTGTGGGTCACATATTCTCATTATGAGTGCTCAACATGCAATGCAATAAATATTATTTTTCATCATTAGCAATTGATATACTAATCATTCTTCCATAGTCATCAACATCATCATTAATTTATCATAAATATGTGAGCAACATAAAAACATGAATAATCATATAAATCATCATGACTAGTATTCAATTAACCAAATAACAATTCAATACTTGAGTTGGCATTCTACTATGCACTTGCCTTTTTAGTTGTAACAATCGGAATGATTTGATGGGGACAACACACCCAACGCTACTCCTACAACAAATACTCAATCTCAATAAACGCTATAGCAATATAACGCAACAATTAATCGGCAATGCTTCCACACGATTCCGAAAGCCACAACTTTCCCCTTTACCAGACAGTACCCCCTGCTGTCTGGGCACTAAAATTATTATAACTTTCAACTCCTATGTTTTCTTAGTTAGCCAAATATTTGGATTAAACCAACTAAATCCTTGTTTTTAACCCAGAAGATAGATTTGTTATCTTCTAGACAACAGACTTAATAATTGTATATCTTTTAATCTACACGTGCAAACATATTGAAATATGACATTTATAAAATCTACAAGAAATTTTCTACCACTTTATATTTATTCCTAAAATTTAATTCCAATGTTAAATTAGTCAAATTAATATTTTTCTATGACTATGTCCAGTAGCAACCCTGTACTGGACAGCAGCCTCCCAAAATTCATAACTTCTAATCGACTTATCCCAAAATTCATAACTTCTAATCGACTTATCTAAAAATTGTGTTCGTAGACTTTATGGATACCTCAAGAAATTATCTATAATGTTCATGTTAACCAAATTCTCGAATTAGTTCATTTACTATTTTTAATTAGCAGATTAATATGTGCTTTCAAAACATGATAAATTTACTGGATAGCAGATTAAATCTTCTACAAAAAGCTAGATCATTAGTACAACATGAATATTGCTAATTCCCTCTGTAGTCTCAATTTTATTCATTTACTATTTTTAATTAGCAGATTAAATTTACAGGATAGCAGGATTACAAAATTCACATCTCAAAATCTATTTATCCAATCAACATGAATACAAATTCCACAAAAAGCTATCAAAATCCTGTACAAATCTCTAGTATATGAAATTATCATATAATTCCCATACACTAGTACAACAACACAACAGATTAAATTGATCTCCTATTCAATCCCTTGACTGGAAAAAGATTGCTAATTCCCTCTGTAGTCTCAATTTTAACCTCCAATTAAAATAAAGAAACAGAGGGAAAAACTAGATCATTACCCACGAGATGTAAAACCCAGATAAAAATTTTCTTCTCACTTCTTCCCTCTTTTTTCCCTCCAATCCTCACTCTGATCTCTGACTGGCTTTGACTTTTAGATGGCATAAGGAATCCAATTGCCAACCAAACTGCGATGGCCCCACGATAAGACCAACTCAGTGGCTTGGTGGCATTGCGCATGGACCAAAAAACAAACGCAGTGCCGACTTACCAGCGTAGAAATGGTAGAAGAGAAAACAAAGGAATTTTGGGTGATGGTGACGCTACGAAATAAATAGGAAACATGGCCGGGTAGGAATTCTTTAGGGTTTCAGGTTCCTCTCTCCCCATGATTTATTTTCAAAAAAACATTTAATTTAATTTAAAATAAAACATTTACTTTTGGTTGCTTAAGTTTTTAAAATTTATTTGCCTGATTTTCTGCTTTTAAAAAAAGGGTTTTTTCTGGAGAAAAGTAATTTAATAAATTTTTAAAGGATATTTTAAAATTCTGTAAAAAAAACTAATTCAAATTAATTCTTTGAACTCAGTTGGGTTTTAGTTATACATTCTGTGAATTGTGTGGTTTTAAAAATTTTATTTCAAAGTTAAATAGTATTTTATCATGAAAGATAAATACCAAAATAAGTTAGAAATATTTTCCCTAAGTCATTTTTCAATTATAATAATTTTTCAAAAATTTCTAGAAATTAAAAACTCCCTTTCTAAAGTTAATTTGTATTTTACAACAAAAATAAATACTATAATAAGTTAAAAATATTTTTTATTAAATCTAGAACAGTTCCAGAAGACTCTCCGAATTTTTCTGAAATTTTTAAAGTTTATTTGGTATTTTTCTGAGTATTTTAAAGCCTCCTAGCATTTCTAAAAAAATCAAAAAAGAAATTTAAATCCTAAAACCCCCTCGGGCTAAGACTTGGCGCCACCAGATCAAATCATCACCCCGCCGATCTAATCCTCACCGTCCATAATCACTTAAACCTCATCCCCGCCTTCCTCCTCTCTCCGGTCGACACGTGTCGAGCATCGGGCCGACTCGCCATCGCCGATCTAATCCCCGCCGCCCGTCCCCACTTACCTGTTGCCCCGCCTCCTCTTTTCCTCGGGCTGACAAGTGTCACAACCTGAACCATTCGTCGTTGCCGGATTGAATCCCCGCCGCCCGCAGCCACTTAACCCGTCGCCCCTCTCTTGAACGGCCCCGATCTAAACTCACTTTGCCGGATCACATCTCACCCGTCCCTAGTCACTTACCGCTTCACTCCAAATCAAATGGCCCGTTCTCTTTCCCTTTGCCGCATGTCATCGATCCGAACCACCGCCTCCCTCTTACCTTTCTTTCTCTCTCACCGACAGGTGGGACCCACCTGTCAGGTTCGTCTTCCCCGCCTCTTTCTTCTTCCTCGGCCCACCGACATCGCCGCCATTACCGCGCCCCTCCGAGCTCCACTATCTTTGCCTCCCAGCCGTTACTTCCTGCAATTTTTGCCCGTGAGTGCTCCCCTATTCACGCACATTCAATTCCCGCCGTTTCCACTCGGCTTAAAAGCCCAATTCCGCCGATTGGAAGCTAGTAACAGCAGCCCTAATTTCCAACGAGCTTTTACACCAGTGCACCACCCCACAGCCTATATAAAGCTGCCCCCGAGTTCCCTCTCGACACACCGCCTCCCCCTCGCCCTCTAATTCGAGAGTTTGAGCATCGGAGCCCCTCCCCGTGCATTTTCCCCCTCCATCGTCGGCAGTACTCCGGCGAACAATTGCGTGCGCCTCGGGCCACCCCGTGCCTCGGCGACCTCACTTGCACCTCCCCCGCATCTCGGCGATCATCGGCAGTCCCCTTTCTGAGCCCATTCGCTGTCAGAGCTCCCTTGCCGTTGATAACCTCCCTCCGTCGCCGACGCACTCCGATCACCCTCAGACCCCGTGGAAGGTACACATGTGTTCCCCATATTCCCCTCTACCTCTCAGTACCATCGGCCGGCACCGCCACCCGCCGGAGCGCCGGTGACCATTAGGTCCCACGCCTCCCCACTCCGGCTAACGAGCCACATCGGCATGCGAGCCTGCGTGGCAGCCGTGTGGCAGCCCGGTGGCAGCCAGGTGGCGCCACGCCACTGCCACCCGGGCCCCTGACTGCCACGTAGCGCTGGCCGACCACGTCAACTTGATGCCGTGACACGGCAGCCACGAGGCAACCACGTGGCGCCTACGTGGTGGCCACATCACCCCAAAAACCTGCCATGCCAGCGCCACCCACACCCCCGCTACCCATGCGCCACCTCACCCTTACCCCAGTCCATAGACTCAGTCCACCATGAACCGGGCCCATATATCAGCCTCCACCGATTTTAAAAATCCCAGGGCTGACGTCATGCTGACGTTATAAGCCGATTTTTCAGTACAAAAATAATTCATTTAATTACCTGCTGACGTCATAATTCCTTTTTCAGTATAAATTTAATTCCAAAAAATGAGTATTTTTCTTTTTATTTGTATTTAATCTTCTGGAAGCCATAACTTCTTCATTTTAACTCCGGTTTGATCCGTTCAAATTTCTAAATTTTTCTAAAATCATGAACTATCCATTTATGGACTCCTTTAGAATTTTAGAATTTTTATTTGATTTTTGTTTTCAATATTATTTGGTAATCCCAAGATTTAAATTTTAAATTGTAATTCCAAATTCATTTTTAACCTCAATTCCTTTCCAAATTTTCAGTTCACATCCAAAATTTCAAATTCAAATCTTGCAAAAATTTAAAACCTCCATAAAAGTATTTGTTCTATTTTTCTCTGAGTCCAAATATTATTCTGGCATTTCTCTCTTTCAAAACAAAATAAGGAACCCTAGCCTATAAATTGAACCCCAGCCTCCTCACCTCATTCCCCACTTGTTTTGCATTCTAGAAAACTAGAAACCCAGCCAATAAGAAGATTTGGAAGACTTTTCATTCAGTTAGTTTGTTCCAACAATTTCCTTTCCAACCGATCTTTCGACGACTCGTTCTCCGTCGTTCGAACTCCGAATCTGGTGATTCAAATTCCTAAATTCATCTAAATTCATATTCTATCTCTCAGATAATATTTTATTATTTTTGGATTTGGTTGGATTTTATTTGAGTTTAGTTGTTCTGGTTTTCTACGTGTAGACTACGACTATTCCGGAGAGTATAACTTCAGCGAACATCTGCAAACTTTGAAACAAGGCAAGTTACACATTTGATCATGTTGCTCCCAGTAATTTAAATTATATATGTTATTTTTAAAATTATTATGCATGCGTACTTTTATTCAAACATAGTTTGAATTCGATTTAAATTTTAGTTATACCTAAATCCTTTGTGTATGGCCAAATTTGATATTGAATTCACTTATACCTTGTCACCTTAGATGAAAACCTAGTTAGTACAATAGTATTGACTAGAAATTTTACAGAATTGCTTAGCCATGCTTAGAATGATTTAAGTGGGAATATTTGTTTCACTTCAGAACAATGATTTTCTAAAATATATTCTTGACTTCGGTGAAGTCAATAAAGTATATGAAATGTTTTTAAAATAAAATTTAAAACTTGGTTTTGACCTAGGCTAATGGTTATGTGGTGGGTGTTGGCATGCATTGTTGTTCGGTGACACAATATTGATTGTCAGGCACAAGGGGTATGTGAATTGAGCCTAAGTCAAGTTAAAGACCAGTCTATGAGCTACTGTTGCAAAGATATATCGTACTACCACAAGTCTGGTATGGGATAGAACTGACTAAGTAATTTGTGAAGTTCCAAACATAGTTTCGCTATAGGCTGAATGTGAGCGTGGTGTAGGCCGCGAAAAGTCTCACATGGCACAAGAGGGGGCTCCAACTTGTGGATTCAAGTTGTGGTGAAACCTTAGTGGCGGCGTAACTATTTTGGCTGCGGAACATTGTAACAGCCTTGTCATGATATCCTCGCCACACACCAAAGGAAGTGTGCTTATCCGGTGGTAATATGAGATGATCATGTCTTGTGGGTAAAGCTGTACAACCTCTACAGAGTGTATAACCTATCCTGGATAGCCGTACCCACGGTTATAGCCAAGCTGAGTAAAGTTTTTCATGGATTAGATTTTTGTTTTCAAAATGATTTCTGAAAAGGCTTATGGATGGATGGAATCCATAGGAGATTTTAAAAGCATATGGATGGATGGAATCCATATGAGACCTTTTGGGAGAGATGGACCAGGTGAGATACCTATGAATAGATTAGTGTTTGGTCAGAGCCTGCAATAACGATATTATTTTATTAAATTACTATTTCTCTCTATTGTATCAAATTCAGCTTTTGAATCTATTTATTATATTTACCTTAATTCTACTTTTACGCACAAATAACCTATTATGCCTTCCATTGTCAATCCTTATGCATGCATGAACTCTGTTAAACCTCTTGATGTAGCTTGTGGAGTACTTTATGTACTCATGTTTCTTCATTCACTATTTTCAGAGGAAGCCTTCATCAACTTCGGTGAGAATAACGACGAGTAGGCCACGTCTTACAGTTATTCGCCTGTGGGCAGGCAGGATGGGCTGCTGCTTTATTGGTTTTTCTTCCGTTGCTTATATTTATTTTTGGTTTATGAACCATTGATGTAAATTTTGGCCATCAGGCCCATATTTAGTTAATGAATAAATATCATTGTGCATGATATGAATCTTTGTTATTAACTGTGTGCACTAGCTTGATCTTAGACTAGTACGATTTACATAGAGGATACAGGAGTCGTTGCTCCGGGGTCCGACATTAACATAATTTGGCATGCCTCACGACACTAATCGGGAAACACAACTGAACAAGAAATCAAACCACGTCCAAAGTACTGTGACATACTTCAATGTCTTGTACCTCTGAACCCGCTCCCACTTCTCTAAAATCCGTATTAGCGGGACTCGAAGGTAAGGTCTTGTTCAATGGTCAGTAGCCCTAGTGGTAACTCATGCTCTAGATCTCTCAGATATTTCTATCCAAGCTCTGTAGTCCAAGCTTGGTAAATTTATAAGACCAAGATCACCTACCTTTGCCAGCTCAGTTGATCCATTGGTGGTTGATGACTAGTTAAAGGATGTAGAGAAGAAACTCATTTTGGCTTATTGTCATGATCATGAAAAGGTTCTATATATTGCCCATCAACTTAAAGAACTACTACTAGTTGGTGGGAAAATTACTATACTGCCCATCAAGATGTTCAAGCTATCACATGGGCTAAATTTATTAAAGCCTTTCACACTGCACACATTTCTATGGGAATAATGGAGACGAAGAAAAGGGAATTTCACAAGCTGCAACAAGGCAATCTCAATATTTGAATACCTTAACGAATTCACATAGCTGTCAAGGTATGCACCAGAGTATGTTGCTTTGTGCAAAAGGGCCATATTAAGCCTTACATCTAAATAATTGTATTTTTCTAAGATTGCGGAGTACTCTATGTATTCACTTTTCAATCTACAAAACCATCTCAGAGAATTATAAAGATATAGAAGGAGACTATGACTACTTCGCGTGTGACTTTGATGAAGGACGTCCAGAGTACTAGGTTGGCTTCCCCAGTCAATTGTCTGCGGCGTTTTGATGGGCCATCTATAGAGTTTTATTTTGCTTCTGCTATGTTTTGTAAGTTTGAGAGATCTTTTAACTTCAGTTATAATAAGTGGCCATAAGGTTAGTACTCTTTATAATTAGAATAAAATGTTGTTTGGTTATTCATCACTGTTCAAACTATGTGCACTAACTTTAATCTAGGACTAGTGTGATAATACACAAAGGGTTCGGATCTAGAAAATCCGGTCCTGACAATTGTGTTATATAGTAATGTGTCTGGCAATTTTTAGTTTCAATTCTTCAATATAACAAATGGTAGTTTATGATGATAAAGAACTAATGATTGAAATGCTTACCAAAATAAAGAATCCCAATAATAATATTATTTAGTTGCAACAAACTAAAGGAACTATATGCGAAATCACAGTCAAATGTTGATTAGCATTAGTAAATACATCACGTGACCTCAATGGCCTATAGTAACAGAACAAAATTACTTCAAATTTTCAAGTAAAAAATAGTATAATGATCAAATATAAGTAAATACATTACCTTTTAGTATTTATATTATTTCAAGTTCATAATGCGATGCACCACAACATCATTGGTAATTTTCTTTAATTTTTGTTTCTCACATAGCAAATAAATTTATCATTCATAAAATCATCATCAATTAATTGAAAAAAATCAATTAGATATTTGTATGTTCGATAGTTCAAAAAATATAATAGAAAAATACTTTCAATAGCTTACTTATTTGACATTATAGTCAAATACTATAATTTTGCCTCCAATATGCAACGAATTAGGCCGATATTCCAAAAGTGTAAATTGAAACTATAAGTCTTCTTAACCCTACAATTCAACAAAAATTATTTAACAATTATCACATTAAAACGCTAACTCACAAATTTAGCCCCTGTAATTGAAACAAATTGGAAGAATTAAGAGATATTTATAGTAAAGTATATAGTGATCGGGTGAGTCTAAGCTTCCTTCGACCAACAAGAGCACGAGGCAATAGATATCAGGCAGTGCCACGGTGAGATGGCAGTGTGGGCAACCAATGGTGCTGATTTTTTCTCATTCTCCTGCGATCGGTGGCTGATTGGCTAGGTGAGGCAGGCATAGTGCACGTCTCCTAGCCGACCATGCCAGGTAAACGGACGTTGAGGGCTGTTGTGAGGTGACACACTTAGGGATTGATCAAATGGACACCGTGGCCTATTGCAGTTCTCCCTCTTGGGCTAACTCAAGGGCTGGCTCGGTCTGCTATAGTTGCCTCATAGGCTGAGGGACAATGAAGGCTCTTCGTGGACTGCTGCTAGCTACTGAGAATTTGAGTTGCTAGTGCTCTCTTCGTTGAGCTTCAAGGAATACACCGAGTGCACTAAGTTTCGCTAGGGATTCACCGTGGGCTAGATGTGCTGATCCTTGCTAATTTTTTTTTTAAAATCTAGTGTCTTAGGAGACCGGGTGAGCCAATTTGGCTCCCACCTGGTTGGGGCCACTTCACCCATATTGTACGGCGTGAGTTAACATCGGTAGGATTGAATGTACTCCATCGGACAAACTAAACAAAATTTGACAAAAAGAGGAAAAAAAGAAGCAAGGTAAAACGAAATCTGTGCCAAGATGTGTTTGTTGTCAAACAAACTAAACACAATTTGACAAAAAAAAAAAACAAGAAGCAAGGTAAAACGAAATCTGTGCCAAGATGAAAGTCTAGGCCTCTTGTGACAAATTATCATGCAGCTTTGCAAAAACAAACACATCCTTTTCTTTTTAAGAGGACAGAAAAGGAGCACTAGTGATCACCACCAACACATGATAGAACTTACATAAGAAGCTGCGTTACTTCTCTGCGATCAGCAATCGTAAGCAAAAATCCACTAACCTAAACGTCTTTATCCAAATTGTCAAAGCACCGTCCAGCAACCTTGCCAGCCAAGAAAACAACTTTTTGGATGCGACGTAAGCCACTGAGTTCTCTTAACATTACGTTGTGCAAGCAGCTGCATCGCGCGCGGTTCCTAAACTGGCTTAATTACGTTGTTTAGGTTTTGAAAAGTCGTGTTCACCGCCCCGTTTGAAACACGGAAATTCCGTTGAAATCCCGTAGGAAAGGAAATCACCTGGATATATGTGGGGTTTCATATGAATCTTTACTATTATAAAAGAAAGAGTTGGTGGTTACCGAAACCTCCTTTTGATTTTAGCCATTCGATCTGATAAATAAAATCCGAACCGTCCACCCCTCTCCCTCCTCTGCCGCCCTCGCCTCCTCCCCTCCCTCCGCCCTCACCGCCTCCGCAAATCCACTCCCACTCCCTCACGCCTCCCACCCGCCGGCCGCCTCTGCCCCGATCCGCCGCTCGCGGCCCCTCCTCGCCCCCCCCCCCCGGCGGCCGCCTCCGCCCCTCCTCCCTTCCCACTCGCCGCCCGCCTCCGGCCCTCCTCTCCTCCCACCCGCCGGCCGCCTCCGCCCAGATTCGTCGCTCGCGGCCCCTCGCCCCGGCCGCGGTCGCCTCGCCCTCTCCTCCCACTCGCCGCCCGCCCCGGCCTCCTCCTCCTCCCACCCGCCGGCCGCCTCGCCCGAATCCGCCGCTCGCAGCCCTCCTCTCCGCCCCACCGTGCCGCCCCATCCACCTCCCCATTGCCCCGAAGGCCCTCTCCAGCTACCCCTCCTCCCCCATCGCGCCGGAGTCCTCTGCGCCTTCCTCACAACCGCCGACCCCGCTGATCTCTACCTCTCCATCGCCACCGCTGCCCTGCCCTCCCCGACTCAAGGCGACCACGCCGACCTTCGGCTCTCTCTCGCCACCGCCACTCCTGCCCTCCCCGACTCATCGCTCCCGTGCCGCCCGACTCCTCTTCTCCCTCCTCCCAACCCGGTGTGTGGCTTCCTGAGCGGAGCAGCTCTCCGGTCATCTCCTGCATCCTCAAGGACTTCGACGCCATCGCACGCACCAACCCCAGTGCTTCCTCTCCCCTTCCAATTGCTGCCTCAAGTGAAGTCTAGGGTTTCGGACTTGGGCGCGACACCCCCTTACAGTGCTACTATCACGCAAGCCTAGGAGGAGAGAGCTAGGGAAGAAGAAGAAGCTAGAAGCCTCGGACTGATGCCTCGCGTCGACTTATCGGGTCACCGAGCTCTCCGAGGAGGTGAACATGTACATCGAGCTCCCCAAGGGCGTGCCCACCAAGCTCTTCCACTGCGCCATGCAGGTCGACCACATCGAGGTCGGCATCCGTGGCAATCCGTCCTACCTCAACGTCAGTCGGTGGTTTCCACTCTCTTCCAATTCGATTCCACTCGAGCTCATGCTAAAAGGTTGATATTTTCTTGGGTTTTGTTTGTGTGTTTAGGGGATTTGATTTTTTGGGTTGTTTTGCAGCACGACCTGACGCACCCCGTGAAGGCCGATTCCTCGTTCTGGACGATAGGTATGGTTCGGTTCTCTCACCCCCTGCAATTATTGGTCTTAAAATTGTTCCATTTTATGCAAGTGGTGTGGAATTTCTGTGGAATACTGTGGCCTAGACTATAGACTAATTTATATGTATATCGCTTTGTGGTGTCAATGCGTTGTCTGATTGTGTGTAATCTGTAGATTATATGTTGGTAGCTTGGCTTGTTTGACTTTTTGGAGAGATACATTTTTCGTACTCATAGCGACATTGCTTTATTGTTTGATTCATAGATTCATCTACGGTATTTCGACATCGTATGCGTGTTCTTGAAATTGTTGTGTGCGATTTTATTCATCAGAATGCTGTTTGCCCTTAAGGTTGTCAAATTCATGTGGTGATTTACTAATTCGGATGTAGTGGGTAGTTGATGATGCAAGTGCTCTTACTTTGGGTATCTGATCCGATCCCTTTGTCTTTGAGTTTGCTTTGCTGCCAACTATTGGGTATCAATGGCTATTTCAGTTTTTATTCGGGTTAGCGCAGAACTAGAAATCAGAAGTAGCTTATTTGTGCAACTCTTCAATGAGCTTTACCGGATTTCGTTTGCCTGTGCTGCGGCCAACCTATGGGCATAGGAAAATATTATTTTCTCCAAGTCAATTTATAGAATATCTGAATGTGGGGAAGGTATGCTAGATTTGAGAGTCAAGGCACTCCTATAAAATGGCCACTAATTTGTGAGTTGGTCATAGTATAAGATTGATTGATTTGATTCATAAGGATATGCTAACAAGGACGAGCAGTCGCTCATACAAGTTGTAGCATTAGGGAGATTTCTATATTCTGACATTTATGTCATTAGCACCTTTTGTTATATAATTTTTAACATGGACAATGGCTTTTGCTGCAGACAAGGGGAAAACATGGTCATCTCCAATACAAGGCCAAGGGTAGCTTATTATGCTGCAGACCAAGAACAAAAACGGCTTATGCTGCAAAGGTTTCAAGAAAAGGTATAACCAATTTGTTGTATAGTTCCCTTGCTGATTGCTGTGCATTCCTTTTTCTTTGTACTCATCACGCTTCACTTCTGAAACATATTAGTTTGAACAGTTATTTTCTCAATTATGCAAGCCTATTTGTAGTATGTGATATGAAGCAGTACCTGATGTCAATTGGATCATAGTTGGTATGATCATGCTAAGTCGATTCTGACAATGATCGAAAGAACTCATTTGACAAGCTTTGCTTTGTTATTCGAATTACATCCTATGTGAAACCATATTAATGTGTCACTTTCAAGATAACTATGGTGCATATATGAGGTGATTAAGTCAGAGTAGGATAATCTGATTATCCAAATATCACCCAACATGTAGCAATGTTGTTCAGGGTCTTGGAATTTGGACCCTAACCAGTTTTGCTAGGAACAGGTCCAAAACCAAAGCCAGGTAGGTCTTTAGGATGCATGATTCACTTGGCAATAGAGAGTTTGAACTGAAAATGGTTACTAGCAGGTAACCAGCTGAAGTTGGACGATGCTTGGCCGAGTTTAGAGTTTAACTCTTGAGAATAGGAACATGTTTTTTTAATCTTTAATGTTGTGTATACTGAATACCGATTCCTCATCTCTTTCCTAGCTAATGTAATAGTAAGGTTCTGCAGGGGCAAGATGTTGCTTTTGAGCCTGCAAAACTTCTGTGGCTGATCCAGAGGGACTTCCTCCGTAAGTTGCTTCTTGTATTACATAGGGCCATTTTTGTTTGGATAATGAAATATATCTTTTGGCATGTATCAAATATGAGATGATAGGATTACCTACACATATGTGTACGCATGTGATTCATGGTATGATTTGTCTTGTTTGTAACATGAATTTTTATACTATTTAAAATTTAAGCTTTAACTATTTTTCCACGACGGATTCATAGCGAAAAATTTGAGTCCCATGAACAATTAACTCGTAGATGTAGGGAAAGTTTTATATTAAAAAATGGATGTAGGGAAACTCATATTAGTTTGTTTGAGACTTTGGAATTTGCGTTATCAATTATTTAAGATCCGTTGCAACGCACGGGCACTTGACTAGTTTATATTGAATTTGTCCCGTGTCAAACGGGCTCGTTTTATTTGTGCCACCTGGATTCCTATGCCACGTCTTTTTTTTTCATCATGTGATTTTAAGGATGGAACAAATGTGGCTCCGTTGTAACTGTCTTATGGCTTAATCTTCTAACTGCGGTTTTTGGTTTATAGCTAACATTACAGTGTAATGGCTGTTAGCTTTTTTTAAGAAAAAATAAAAAAAGAAAAAAACCGTTATATCGGTACGAACAATACAAAGGAATTAGTGGGAAACGAAAAGGCAAAAAGTCAAAAACAATCTCAAAAAGTTAAAATAAACTGAAATTAGAAGTTAATGTGTTCCAAGTGACTTCTAGTTTAAATAAATTATAAGTCAAAATAAATCAAAAACTAAAGCATTTGGAACCTTGTTTATGTGTCTAGCAAACTAAAATGAATATTTAAAACATGCAGCTAGTGATACTGCATTAATGGGATTGGGGGCTAGGTTCCTAGGTGAGAACGGGAATTGGGGAGAAGCGGCGCCGGTGAGTGGGAGAGAAGAGTTCACTGGAGGCGTAAATGGGGAGTGTGCCAACGGGCAAGGGCATTTCAGTTCTTTTATTTAACACCCTTAGCCCTAATTTAACAAAGTTATTTGGATGGAAGATTCGCGGCATCTCTGCATTATAGATTAGAATCGGGTTTTGTTTATGATGTTAATTGGTACTGGAAATAAACTTGTGCTATGCATGAAATTATGGTATTTTAATTATTTTTAATATTTGTTAATTTATATATTAAAAACATGTTTCATAAACTTGAACGCAGGGGCATCTTTTAATCGCTAGGCTAGCTCGTGCCAAAAGCTATACACACGGTGGTTGGCCATCGGCCGTCGCCCGTTCCTGCGGCTGACGGAAAACATGAGACCATGATGGCGTCTGTGGTCTAATCCCATCTTTCTGACGCGTCCAATGCGGCCGCGCCAAGTATGCAGGCTAGCATCGAGCTAGGCCGGCTGGAAAAGACAAGAGGGAAATAATCATGGCGTGGACAACTACTGCCTGATTTTGATGCTAACTTGACGACAAAAAACACTTCAGCCTCAAGCAACAAAATGGGGTAGCAAAATGGCACTTCTGTTCCCTGTTAAATCGGCAGGAACTTTCGTATGTGCAACAGCCAGTTTGTCAACTACAAAACTGAAAGAAGTTTCTCGCTGGAAATACAGAGAAGTATGGATCTAGCAAACATGAAGCGAAAGGAAAAAAATGCTGGAAGGTAAGAAGCCAGAATTATGTAGCCAATCCCTAGATGATATTTACAGAAGGAAAAAAAAAACTCCCCAGTCACAAATTCTTGTCATCGGGCAGTGAAACATGTGCTAAATAACTCAAAAAAATGTTAAGAATATGCGATAGCTGGAACAAAGCAGTCGAGCACATTATCACAGGGGACATTACTCTATTATTTTTTTCCAATTCGTTTACACTCTAAGCAACGTTATAAAGTGAACTTATTTTATTGCTAACTAGGGGTATCAACTACTAATCTATTATCATGCAACAAAACACTAATCTATTAGATGCGAATTAAGCATCCGTCTTGGAAAGCAACCTTTGACAGCAACCAATTTCTGAACTTTCTTTATTATCAGGCTTTTTTGTCCAGCAAGATTAACTATTCAGTACAAAACCAAATCTATCCGTGCAGTTACTATCTCTACGGCTAGTCGATCAAGCAGTAAGCATATATATTATGCTAGAAGATATCTGTTACAGATATTACTGCTGGTTTTTGAGCAGACTGTGCGAGTTGTACTTTAGACCTCGCTTATTTCGGCTTTTTTTCAGCTTCATCTTCTAGTTTCTACTTTTTTTTACTATTCAGTATTTCGTCTTTTTTTGAATTTTTTAGATATTTTAGGCTTTTTTGTATTTTCTTTTTTTCCGTGTTTCTTTGTATTGTCCCTAATAGGTTAACATGTTTTTTTCTATTTTTACATTTTTTAAAATTAATTATGCCTAAAAACCAAATCAGCTACAGTAAAAAAACAACTACAATAAAATTTCAGCCAAAAATCAGAAGCCATCGCTAATACGAGCGCCCCTAATAAGTTCTTCCACCTATTCGCACTTAGCCATTAGGGCCCACAATAATTTTTATGTCTTTTGAGGTACCCTCTAATAATTGTCCCAAAAAAAATATTAGCTCGTATAGTTAAAAATAATTCGATAGCGAAGTACTCTAGATAACTATTTTCTTAAATTTGCTTTTCTTTGCGTTCTTTTCTGAATTGGTATGCCATAAGTTTTGACTAGATTGTAGAACAAATGAAACACTATCATTTCTCTAAGTTAGGGTGTTTGCCTCCCCTTCCTCGCCGGGGACGAAACCCAAGCCGAAACATGCGACTCCTTGAAGGCATTAGGCATGAACACATCTATGCCGGTCCCGATCTTGCACCGTGCACTTAAAAATTTAAATAACCATATTTGCTAGATATCTTCTACGAGTTTCGCAAACGTATTTTTAACTTTGTACCCAAGTGAAGAGTTTTTTTTTGTAAAAATTTATATTTCTGTATAGTCTGAATTTTGAGCTGACAATGGAGAATTTGAAAATCAAGGAAACACCATAGTAGTAGAAGTATGCCATTTTCCTTTCGGTTGGTTATGCGTGGGCGCTCGTTTTAACGATGTCTTTTGTGGGCGCTCGTTTTAACGATGACTTTTGGCTGAATTTTTACTGTAGCTGATTTGTTTTTTTAGGCATAATTAAATTTATAAAAATAGAAAAATAAAAAAAATATGTTAGCCCATCACGGACAATGCAAAGGAACACGTGAAAAAAATAAAAATACAAAAAAGCCTAAAAATCTAAAATATTTTAGAAAAAGATGAATTAGTGAATAGTGAAAAAAAATAGAAGTTAGAAACTGAAGCAGAAAAAAAAATCGAAACGAGCGACTGTCTCTTCTAGCGTGTAAATTTGGATGGAAATATGGTGTATTGTCACGATTGCGCCGAAAGTGAAGCTCCAGGTGCTTCAGTTTCTCACAACAATTCAATCTCAAACGTTGGTTCTCTCATGCACATCTCTTTTCGGACTTGAATGTGAGATGGGTACAAATCTATCAGTGACAAACAGCACACACCAGCCAAGTAATACACAATAAAACAAAGCCTGTCACTCGACCGCCCCACACACATTTGTCACTAATCAGTATGCACCTATCAAAAGCCTTTTCTTAGCAGACGAGCGAAAATTTCAAAGGTCCCTCTTGCCAAATGATTTTACTAATCATTTATCAGGAATCAAATAATTGTAACAACGATGCTTAGACGATAAAAAATCATGATGAGCTAATAACTAGGGCCCTCTTCGGATAAGGTCGACCCACCAAAACAAACGCGGCAACAGAGCTGAGAAGATCTTTTCATGTTTCTATGTTACCATGTACTCTCTCCTATCATATATAAATATATATATATATATATATATATATATATATATATATATATATATATATATATATATATATATATATGTTTCGGACGGTGATACGGTCCCAAAATTGCTACTTTAACCACTAATTGCTAAGTAATATGTTTATAAAACTTAATAAAATTATAATATTATAAAAATACTTTTTGAGGCAAATCTGCATGTATGATTTTCATATATACAATATAAATACTTAAAAAGTCATTAGTAATCAAAATTTTGAAAATTTGACTATATGTATCGTAAAACTGCATGTATTTGTGAATGGAGGGACTACTAGGGGTGAAAAGTGGATACAAATTATCAGTATTATCCGGTTACCGTATTTGATAGGATACGAATATAGTATAGATTTTTTCATCTCATTAACAATTTCTATCATATTCATATTCGAATTCGTATAAAAAATATAGATGCGAATATGGTATAGATTTTTTACCATCTGAAATATTATTTTATCCGAACTATCCGTATCCATATTCGTACTTGACGAAGCAATATACATATTTTATTATAATACGATTAATTAGTTGGACAAGTTTTTTTAATTGAACATGACTTCATGTTTTTTTGGTGAAGTAATGAATTAGAATGATTAAGTATGATTGTACGATGATAAAATGTTATTAATGTTTTTATACTACATAAGTTATGAAGATATCTGGATCTGATCGAATTGAGTAGATATTCAATTCGAATTCATATCTAATATTTGTCCGGTCTGTATTCGTATTAGATATTTATTTGATTCGTATTTAAATATGAAAAGATAGATATAAATATAATGTAAATACTATTTAATTTATATTCGAACTGTTTTTATCTCTAGGACTCAGTAGTTATCAGCTTAGAGAGAACTGTGTGCATGGTGACTTGACCTGTGTTGTGTTCAAACACACTATCAAGAATTGCGTGGAAACTTCTGCCACACTACCACCGACCAGACACTACCAGCCACTCGCTCGATGTTGAACGTCCAGGAACATTAGCCAGCTTCATCATGAGTTGGGCGTTTGTCACAGTGCTGGACGAGTTCATTATTCAAACAATTTTTGGTACCCATTACACCGTTTGATGATTGATTGGTTGCTCCATTTGGCTGTCTGCTTGGCTAGCTTTTTATCTCTCTAGAGACTTCTTTGCTGCTTCCACCTGTCTCTCTCTCTCTGCCTGCCTATAAATAAGGTCATAATATCTCCTTGCTCATAAGAGGTAGCTCATCTTGCACAAACCACTCTCCGAGAGCTGTACTGTCAAGCCAAGAAAGCTAAGAGCTTGTGAGATTTTGTGCAAGCAAGATGGTTAAGGTTGGTTACTAAGCTCATCTTGCTCATAAGAGTTCATCTTGTACAATGAGTGAACGGTCTTGCTTGATTTGTGTTTCTGAATGTGTTCTTTTTTGTTTGGTTTCTTGTTGCAGCAAAAGATTGTTCTCAAGTTGCCACTGGATGATGAGAGGAAGAGGAGGAAGGCCTTCAAGGCTGCTGTTGGCATGACAGGTATGAAATAGTCTCAACATTTTTTTTACCTTATATACTTGTGCTTGTGAAGTTTTCTGACAAGGAGGTGCTGAATTCTTCAGGTGTGACATCTGCGACGATGGAGGGTGACAAGATCATCGTCGTGGGCGACGGCGTTGACCCAATCGCGCTGACAACGATGCTCCGGCGCAGCCTAGGCTACGCCGAGCTGCTCACTGTGTCGTCCGGCGACGACAAGAAGAAGGACGGCTACGGCTATGGTGGCGCCGGAGGTGGCGGTGGCGGCATGAGTTTCGGCGGCAAGGATGGCAAGGACGGCGGCAAGTATGGCAAGGACGGCGGATACCATGCAGTGGCACCAATCTCGTACCCTGCCTACCAGCAGTACAACGCCGTGCCGTCCTACCCTGTCTACCCCTACCCTGCTTACCAGCAGCAAGAACAGGATCCTGGTTGCAGTGTAATGTAAAAGCCCGAAAGAGATTATGAAGGTTAAAAGTTGGCAAAGATCTTGAAAATACGACTTGAGTTCAGGGCAAGATGGCCTGAATTGATCAAGCCAATATGATCCAAGATATGCTGGCTCGGTGAGCAGTATGTACAGGTTTGATCAGCAAAGGTGGTTTCATAGTTCTTGGTAGGAAGGAATAAAAGAAGAGGTGTTGCAAAAGCTAAGTACAAAATGATGATGATCCAAGTGCAAACCGCAGCAGCAGTAATTTATTAATACTGTTTTTTGAACAAGCAGTATTGTTTATTTGAAGAAAAGGGAGAAATAAGAAGCATTTGTACATTACTTGTGTTTTGTGTGTTTATTACTTTGAGTGGAGTGCCGAAGAGTTCTTGTTATCACCTTTGCTCGTGGAAGTGATCTGTTATTTGTGTTAAGAGTATTAGAGATATAATATGATTGTTTTAGGTGTTTTATTATATGTTTAGGTTTTCTTATCCGTGTATGAAATATTCTCCTGTAATATCCTCTTATACTCTCTATATATTTTATCTATTGGATCTCTTCAATACACAAACAATATTTATAACATATTATTAGAGCAAAGGTTAAGGGTAGAGCTTACTGTAGCAGTCGCTGTCTAGCTTCGCTCATCTTTTGTTGCCGCTGCCCCTGTGAGGTCGATTTCTGCTCCCAAGGGCGGCCACCATCTTCAACCGTTCTCATATCTAGACATCGCCGGTCTCGCCTCTCTCGGATCTAGCCGTGCCCCGCTCCGGATCTAGCGTCAGATCCAGCTCGCCGCCGACACTCACCTACGGAGGCGCTCGAATCTACCACTACCCGCTCTTGGATCCGGCCAGATCCAAGCTGCGCCACTTGCTTCCTAAGCGCTGTCATGGATGCTGGTGAGCGACCCCAAATCCGGCACGAGCACGCGGTCATCCTCCTCAGCACTGGCGAAGTAGTATAGCCTTCCAAGTCTCCCCTTGCCGAAGCCGAAGATGCCGTGGACGAGGATGATGGGCAGTGGCGAGCCGTCAAGCACGACGGGCGCAAAGCCCCTCCGCTCCTCTTCCTCCCCCGCGCGCGGTGACGTTGATGAGCCTCGCCGTTGGGCGCCACAGCAGGCACCCGGACGCCGCAGCTGCCTGCGAGATGTCCGCTGCGACGGCCGTGCTGAAGATGTAGAACCCGAAGAGCAGGTGCACTATCGCGCTGGCCCTGAGTTCCACCAGGCTCAGGATGAACCTCGCCATTCTCCGCCTCCGGCGACCAGCTCAACCCATAGGCTCGCTCGCACGGGAGCAAAGTCCAATCTATATAGAAGGCGGCTAAGAGAATGGGAGAGGAGAGCTACTCTCTGCTCTCTCCCCCCTTTTATTGCCGTGCGGACCGTGAGGCTAAGGGAGGCAACATCTTCATGTGTTGTTACATGGTGGTCTTTGAAGATTGCTACTGCTTATAGTTTGCTGCTAGTATTCATAGCTACCTCAGTATTCTGAGTCTTTTAGGATTTTTTAAATCTTCCGTTGCATCCATTCAAATCTTTAGTCTTTTATTTTTCAGTTCGTCTAAACCATGTGGGTCCATAAATTTATTGTCAGTCAAAAAGCATAAGAATTTTATTTTGCACGACAGCAACCGTCACTCTTCTCTCTGAGCCGCGTGCAGATCGTAGAAGTCTTTATGACCCCGCTTTTCTAGCTGCCGCCCGAGCTTTTAAGACCACTGCGCTTCTCCTGCACCTTGTGTATTGCGCTACCGTCGTTTTGGGTTTTGATTTGCGCCGCTATGGTTCTATCTATTCCCCTTTGGCTTGATTTGACAGTATTTTTCAAGAGCTGTATGCTATGATGACATTATCAAGATTCGGATTTTGGATCTTTTCTATTTTAGTGATAACTCTTTTCAAAAACAATGTTATTGCATATGCTTTACATTTGAAATGAGGTGTTAAGGGTATTAGAGATATAATAAGATTGCTTTAGTTATTTTCTTATATGTCTGGGTTTTCTTATCCGTATATGGCATATCCTCCTGTAATATTCTCTTGTACTTCTTATATATATTATCCATTGGGCCTCTTCAATATATGCACAATATTCATAATAATTTGATGGATTAAAGCTGATCATACCAGATTGAATTCATGTTTCTGAATTTGCTTCTTTCTGCGCAAAGAGTTTATGTGCAGGCCGTGCAGCAGAGATGCAGAGTGATTTGGGGAGCTTGTGTTTTTCACTCTATGATATGATGTTCCACCTCAAAACTATCTCTATCCTTAAAAAATACTCTTCAATTATTTGTACAAAGTAGAAAAACGTTACCTTTTTTTTTCTTGAACCACAATCCCAAAGGGGGTTTCATTTGCATGCGGTTGACATGATAGAAAATTCGTAATCTTCAATCAATAATATTTTTCTAAATATTTAGATTGATCATATGAAAAATATATTGTTAGATTTGCTGTAAGAATTACTTTAATAATATTATACTTCCACATCAATTTATAAATGTGTTAGTGTAACTTGGATACCGAAAAAAAAAATCAAAACTTTCAAATATTTTGAAACATGGGGGTACATAATACATTGATGATTATGCTACAAACATGATTCATTTTTCGCCTAGCCACAAAACACTATAAACAAAGGATGACATGTGTCGTTGTTGTAAAGCACAAAGCACTTATGTGGTAGTTGAGGTTACATTTCTAGCCCCATATCCCACACAAACTTTAAAAAAAACTAGGCATCAATCAGTGCACTTGCACGGGCTAAAGATTTTTTTCTATCTTTTCTATCATTTTTTATGTAAATTCAAAATACTATTGAACATCTGTAGAAATGTTTGGTGATCATGAAATTTAACACTTCATTGTTTTTCAATATTTGTTCTTTTTTCTTGGAGGGTTTGTTTCACCATGATTGTACATTGAGGAAAATAATATTATTGTTATCGCAATATTTTCACTCTTTACCCTACCTTAATGCTGTAGAAGAGTGTTGGGCAATTGTAATATGTCATTTAATAGAATTATGATCCAATATCATGAACTATTTCATATATTATGTATATTCTTGGTCTATGCATATCATGGGCTAGGACAAAATATTATGAAAGAAATAAAGCTATTTCTCTTGGCTTTAATAAAGCTACACACTAAGCCTGTTGTGTAAGAATTGCTGACAAAAACTAATGTAAATATCCCGAAGTAATTGTTTCCTACCTTGTTTTTTCACCTATTAAAATTTTATTTAAAATATCATAATTTTATATTTTAAATATATTTTCATATTCAAGTATGAAAATGAATACACGAAACTCCATTTTGCACCTATTTGTGTGAAAAATAATAGTATAGCAAAAATTGGGCCATGGACCTCAAGTCCCCAACACCAACAGCCCAACTGTGTGTCAACTGAAACTAGCTGCATATCCGTGGCGAGACGCCACGCAAGCTAGTTTATATAAATGGTTGATTATCGCTGATATATTCATGTTGCTGGTATTTTTTATATAATTTGATATATATGTTGTATACAGCGAGTTTATCTAATGTGGAGCGGATTGTTGGGACTGGTCTGTTTATGGCATTAAGAGTAACAGTATGAATAGTAAGAGGCATTGATAATCGTAGAGGAAAACACAATATATAAATAAACTGAGGAGGGTCAGTTAGTACATAGTTTTTTTTTTGTAGAAACTGGTATATGCTCTGGAGCATGAGAGAAGCGTAGGTTTTGCTGAACATGTTCACATTAGCTTTGTTGATAGGTATAGCATAGCCGGTGACATTCTGTACAACAAAAAAAGTCTGGTCGGTAGGAATAAGTTTTGGTTGGAGCGAAAATCGCAACGACGTTGGTACATCGTGTAGTAAAACTTGTGTTAGGCACTGTGAGATGCTGAGGTGCAGAGGATTTATGCTATTCATTGCGAGTAAGGCATGTAGTCTTCCTGTAAGGATGATATGAAAATAGCAGTTAGTATGTGTTAGTTTATTACTTTCGTTGTGGCAATAGCTGGTAGTATTGAGGAATATATCATTATATACCTAGTGTGGTGGCTCACTGTTTTGCATCTGAGAATAGTTCTCTTGCAGCCTTGCTTTTCTTGACAGGTTGAATTGGTCTGTAAACAAGTATACTAAGTAAGGGTATGAGGCATAGATCTGGAATATATATACTTTCTCTAAAGCTTTGAATTGTAGTGCTGATGTCAATGAATTATTGTAAAGCAAACCACCCTTTGTTTGGTTCTGCAGATGAGGCAGGTAGGTCACTCTCGGTAGGCATAAGAGTTTCATGCGTTCTTTTGTCAGAGTGGAGCACTGATGCAACCTTGTAATAGATATGTCAGTGGTTAGACATAAAGAAATGTATGTAGAAAGCATTAAATTTGCTTTGTTACATTTGAAGTGTGAACAACCGTTGTTGCTAAATGAGTAACTGTTTGTGCACATATGGTAGTAGTAGGTGGTGGCGTCGATGGAATAGAAGGAAGTTGCTCTGTATGATGTGCAATGGTCTATATTTCTATGGATGCTGATGATGAAGCTTCTGGTTTGCTTGATAATAGAAGCTTGTTCTGATCTGGTTGGGCTATCATTGATCGCACATGGAATGTTGGGGTGTCACTCTGTAGTGATCCTTCTGACATTTGAACAATAACTTCATATTTTCGGCCTACAATTGCTTTGATTTTCAATGGCACATATTCTGTTTGCCCATTCAGTTGCTGCAACCAAAAGCATGGGGGGTCTTCCAATTAGTTCTTGGCCTATATCACCAAAGAACATAAACTCTGCATGGATATGTTTGTGTTGTTCATTGTTTTCAGGATCAATACCATACACATTTATTTTGTATCTGTTTCAACATTTGGAAAGCATGTTACATATTATATTTTTTGATTGGATAATCATTGATGATATGAAAGATTTGAACTCTATGAATATGTGAGTTGCGTCGTACCTTGGTTCTGCTGTTGTAGCACTACATCTTCGGCATTTGTATCCATCTCCATGTAGGAAGTTTTTTTTTCAACATGAGGAGCATGATATGTACCACCATGATTGTGCTGGCACTAAATATGTGATAAGGATAGTAAGTCTATAGCGCTGGCCCTGTGTGCATCATATTCAAAAATAGTCAATGTGTAGTTTTTGTAAAAGGCAGGTTGTAAACATATGTACAGAGTATAGATTTTTTTTGTACCAAAGCTTTGTTAGGTATGAGGTCTATCAATTCACAGATTGTTGTGGTGATTGGGTTGTTGTGACTGTGGCTGTCTCCTTGCCATTCAATTTGGTGTGGACGGTTGCTGATCCTGTAGAGCATATTATTAACAAAAGTGAAATGTAGGAATTATATAAAAAGGCAGCACTGTATGTACGATGATTGTTTCATTGTTTAGAATGAAAACTATGGATAATACATGTTTCGTAGAGCGTGTATCTCAGGTATTAGTATATTGATATACCATTTTGATGCAGAACTGCTTTGTAATGCAAGCTGACCTATATTTGTAGACAAGAGAGGTATCAATCATTCATAATCTAGGATAAGAAAAGAATTAGATAAGCTAGGTTTGCTTTACGTGTGATTGATTGGGTGTTCATTTTTGAAGAAGAGGTGCCGTAGTAGACCTGAGTACATACCAACCAGCATGCCAACAAATAGAGCGATAACTGGTGTGTCTTGAGAGGTGGTGAGAAGTAGCTCAGCGTTAAACGATTCATCATGATGGCCCCATAATGTTATAATTGCTGCTTGGATGTAGACAGACAGTAAAACATTATTTTTTTCTTGAAGCTAATATAGGCAGTAAGACATTGTTTTTCAATGAAGCTAATATAGTAATGATACAAGTATAGAACACAAAGTTTAGAGAAATGCAAAGAAATAAATGCTATATATAAAATATATGTACCTTCCGTCTGTTATTTTGATAGTGTGTTTAATTGTTGGGCCTAATTTTGTTGTTGTTTCCATAATTGGTGAAGCAGCTGTTATAAGAACAACAATATCTGGTAAATAATGAAAGGCAAACAAAAAAGTTAAAATGGAACAATGTAAGTGCATAAGGATCATAAGCTATTTGTATCAAGTTAGTAGTCACTGTACCCGATAGCAAAGTGTTTTTTTGATACGATTATTTAAGACAGAAAAGGGCACCACATTATATGCGTAAATAGGGAGGGCATCTGGTTCAGGTAATATTTCCTTGACTCTTGTGTATTTTTGAGAATCGAGCGAAATTGCTGGCATCAACCGCTTTGTATGTTTGTTTTGCGTCAAGAACTTCGAAGTATTCAATTTCATAAATAGATCATTCTTTTAACAAAAATGTAAACTTTTGAAGCCATTTCTGGGGAACTACTCCTTCCATAACATATCCCAAAAAAAAGCAAAATCTGATGTTAGATGGTAAAAAGTAAGTGTATTGTATATAGAGAAAGGTGGAAGCAAGAGTATTAATGTATTAATAGTTTGTGTATATTGAAGGTATAGCTAGCACAAAAGAGTGGAGCACTATTTCTATGGACTGAATGAATGAATGAGTTGAATGCTAAAGACATGTTCATCAAGCATGACGAAGTCTAGATGGTATACATCTGCTGGATTTTGTGGGTTTTTAAATTCCCAAACACGTGCTAAACGAACAAGGATCTTCCATCTATGTGAACTTTGATTGATATGATTTAACAATGTATGTACCATCTTGAACCTGTGTAATATAAAGAGTTATAGAGAGAGTATCATATTAATAAACTCGATGTACTGTGAATTGCAAGAGCACTTTTGTATAACACAATGAGGATAGTGCGAGATATATTGTTGGAAGCACAAAGTAAGCAAGAAAAGAAGAATAACATCTATGATATGTATAAATGAATAGCTGGATATGTGATCTGCTTTTTGGTATAAGAAAATATAAAAATGTTTATTAAAGCTCATTTGTACTGTGTTATTTTTAGAATCTATTAAACCAGGTAGAAAATGTATATAAAATGGAGGAAGAAGCATCTATTTCATATTTATGGAATGGAAGCACAACCAAATATAAAAAGAAAAAAGGTGTAAAAGGAACTAAATAACATAAGTGATGTACACAATGAAACTACAAAAAAAAGGATAACACATGCTATATGTATAAATGAATAGATGGGTATGCATTGTATTTTCCCACAGAAGAAAATATAAATATGTTTGGTAAAGCCCATCTATGGTTTTCTGTTTTTAGGACATACTAAAGCAGGGACGAAATGTATATAAAATGGCAAAAGAAGCATTTATTTTATATCTATGGAAAAGCATACATATATACATTATTATTTGGGCTACAAAAGTAGAGATCTATTTGCTAAAGGTGATTTCTATAACTGTTGTCCTTAGTTGATATGGAGAGGTGTGAAGCAAAGTTTTTGGGTAGGAAGGGTGAATTAGAAGAGGCAAGAAGAACAATAGCAAAAAGTACTAAATAGAAGCAAGCACTTCTTTGTATACTATATTCTTGGTTTCAGTACAAGCAGCACCCTTCTAATTTTCAATGAGTATCTTCAGCCCTGAACGCGATGTTACTCGTGATACTGCCACATATAATTGTTCATGGGAAAACACTGGGTTTCTTAGATAAATCTCAACTTTGTTTAGAGTTTGGCCTTGGCTCTTGTTAATAGTCATTGCATATGAAAGCCTGATTGGAAATTATCGGTGCTGTAGAGTAAAAGGCCATTGAGGGCTTGTTACATTTAATACAATTCTAGGAATACAGATAGATTGGCCAATATTGGTTCTAGTGATTATACGTCCTTCAAGAACTCGGTCACCAAGCCTTGTGATAATGAGTCATGTTCCATTGCAAAGACCCATAGACTGATTTATATTTCTTAGTAACATTACTGGAACACCTATCTTGAGATAGATGGCATGGTGTGGAAAACCATTGACTGTTATAGAATTTAAGTACTCAGGTGGATATAGGAGATTAGTATCACCAATGTGACTATCAGACTGGGAGATGGAATCAAAGTTGAGATATTGTTTGCTATGACCAGGAATCTTATTGAAGATAGCTCTGTTTAATTCATCAGCAACGGTATTTGTTGGGTAGATAATTGCATGCTCTGCTAGATATTCACTATCTTGGTAGTTCACACAGAATGAATCATAGATAACATCCACAATTGTATCCATGTTGTTATTAGCTGGTAGCAATAGAAGGTCATTTGGTGTAGTTATCCAGGTTGCATGAATCTCTCCTAGTTTTCTAATCATTGGTACTTGACCATTTCCGATATTAAGCACCCATTGAGCAAATGTAGAGAGGGCCTCACGCTCTACAGTTGGGAGCTTTGGATTATGAAGTCTCATATTGGTAGACAGATTACTTCAATGTGTTGCCAGAGTGATGACTTGATGAGTGAAGCTTCAATGATCTCTGTTTTGGTACCACCTTCAATAACAGGTAAGATTTGTCGGAAGTCTCCACCAAGGACAACAGGTTTTCCACCAAAAGGTATGGTCATGTAGATGGTATCTTCAACAGACATATGTCACGTAATGTTCTATCAAGTGCTTCAAAGCAGCGCCTATGAGTCATGGGTGCTTCCCAAAGAATCAAAGAAGTCTTGGTAATAAGTTCAGCAAGCATTGTTCCACGTGCTATATTACATAAGCTTCTTTCATTGATATCAAGAGGTATTCTAAAACGAGAATGAGCTGTGCAGCCACCTGGAAGAATGAGCTGTGCGGCCACCTGGAAGTAGAAGTGAAGCAATTCCAGATGAGGCTACAGTAAGAACTATCTAAGCTTCAGCCCTTAATGTGTTCATAATAGCATTCCAGAGAAATATTTTTTTGGTACCACCATGGCCTGACACAAAGTAAAAACAATTTTTTTTGTGATCAACACATGCTATAATTTTGTTGTATATAGCAGATTGGTTAGCATTTAGTTTACCACGTAATGACTCAGCCTGTGCTGCTAGAATAACTCTATCGTATGCTAGTTCTTCGGTGACAAGTCTATCACAGAAGCAGGGTTACCATATGTTGATTCACTGACTATGTTGTATGTACAAAAATCGAGCCCATTCCTTGAAAACATAACAGATAATTCATTTATCAGCTGGGACTGTAAGTAACCATCTAGTATGGGATATGTTTGATTCTGTAAACCTTGTCGTATTCTATATGCTATGTCATCAGCAAGGAAACACCAATATTTATCAAATAGATTTTGAGGACTAATAACACTGCAGAAAGAGAGTACCACCATCAAGAGCTGTCTAAGCTGAAGCGGCGTAGCCCAAATGACTGTTTCATTGAAGAGCAAAAACCATTCTATATCATCACCAACTAAGCCACGAGCTTTGCAAGTTTCATTGAAAGTAAGATAGTGTACACCATCAAAAGTTCTAATATCTTTATAACTTTGTGCACCACAGACAACCATCAAAAGTATTCTCAAATAAAATAATTCACCAGTACTTGGGTGTACACTATATATGCGGCCAATCTTTGATACTCTACATTTTCTTCTTATCCATTTTCTGTTATCAGTGTCCCATCTCCACTTTGATGGGAATTGATAATAGGTGAAGTACCTTGCCTCTTCAAATTACTGATTAGCAATAAACCATTGGGTCAGTGTAGTTATATAAGCTCTTGGATCAGCAATGATTTCCTGCAAATTTGTTTCTTCATGATACATAACTCTGTTCATACCAGGTATGTGCACAGCTAATCGCTCAACAGAAGGCATTCGGCCATGTATTTCAAACTCAAATAATCGCCAAATCGCTTCATATGAAGATAAATATCTACAGCGTCGTGTAGGAAAGCATTAGTATGCAGCACAGAATAGAAAAATTGCATGAAGATACATATCTGCAGTCGATGTAAGAAAGCATCTGTATGGAATGTAAAAATAGAAAACCACAAGTAATTCATTGTAACTTTTACAATTTCATGTAGGAAAGTATCTGTATCAAATGCAAAATAGAAAACCATAGGTAACTGACTGTAGTAAAGTCAACAGAAGGCATTTGACCATATATTTTAAACTGAAATAATCACCAAATCACTTCACATGAAGATAAATATCTACAGTGTCGTGTGGGAAAGCATAAGTATGCAGTACAGAATAGAAAAACTGCATGAAGATAGATATCTGCAGTTGATGTAAGAAAGTATTTGTATGGAATGCAAAAAAAGAAAACCATAAGTAATTTGTTGTAACTTTTGCAACTTCATGTAGGAAAGTATCTGTATGAAATACAAAATAGAAAACCACAGGTAATTCGCTGTAGTAAAGTGCAGTTTATTATAGGTAAAGCATTACTTGCATTTAATATAATCAGCAATTTCATCTATTCCTTGTGATGAGGACATCATTAGCAAACACACTACAAGTGTTGAAACTAATGGACCAATTACAAGAGCTAAAGCAAAACAAATGCGACAAGAGGTGAATTTTTTTTAGTGATTGTTCTTGTACTCATGAGAATTTGTTGCTACCTAATACTTCTATTTTATGTGTTCTTAGATTCGAGGAAAAGATAACAGAAGGAAAAGAAGCTTTAGTGACATGGAAAGCATAGCCACAAAGGATCGCGTGACCACAGAAGATCAACATGAAGTGATGTAAGCACATATATCATCATTGCCATAAAAGATCATGTAGCCACAGAAGATCGTACTGAACGTGATGTAAGCACATATGTTATCATAATCACAAAAGATCGTATAGCAACAGAAGATCGTACAACATGATGTCAGCGCTTACCTCGTATCTTTCTTAGCCCTCAAGTCACCTCACCCTATAAATAGGGGGGCACCCCCATGTATGGAGGCATAAGTTTCATGCTTGGAGTTTTAGTAGAACACTTGTTCCTCTTTATGTATAAGCCATTTCCACCACCAATAGGGATTGGGTGTTATCTCTGAGTTGCTACTCCGTTGTTCTTACGAATCTTTGGTGATTGATTGAATATGTTTGCTCCACGATAGCGAGTAGACGAAGGCCGTAGCGTGTGGTTGGGTAATTTGAGTGCTGCAGGTTGTCGTATAGAGACGGTGGTTGGCCGCATCAATTGCTAGGTTGTACGGGCTAATTATTCATAATTCTACATTGTGAAGATCGGGCCATCCTTCCCCGCATCACCTTGTTTAACTTGTGTATTAGCTGAGTTTGATGGTTGGTCAGTACCAGAAAAGTTCATTCTTACTTTATCTTGACCTTTAGTAAGGTATTTGAATAAGTATTTCTCAAGATTCATCTTATTACACCATTCAACATTGATGTGAGCCTGGAATTTTTTAAGCAAGCTAATATTATATGGAACAACCCATGTATTGCCCAATCTGATTCCATTTTGGTAATAAAATGATGATTATCTTGGCGACGATATACTGGGAAGCTAGATTCATCAATGACTGTTTCTGCGTTGAATTATTTGGGATATCGCTTTGAACACACTCCATCCTTCATACATGGGCATTTTCTATTAAGATCTCCTCATGGGCCATGCATCATAAATTTTTCAACAAGAGTATAACCAAGTGGGTCAGTAACTGGATCAGGAATCTCAGCACATATAAGGTTATCTATGAATTGAGCAGTTATATCTATGACACGATCAGCAAGCCATATAAGGGTATGAACATGAGGCAATCCTCTCTTTTGGAATTCAATAGTGTATAGCACTATTAGAAATACAGAAGATAATTCAGAGCGAAAAAAGATGTATTAGCACTAAAATGAAAGTATCATATTTATTATGGAAATAGTAAACTGACCTGCTCTCACAATACCAAAAGTGTGACCACTTTTAATGTCAGAAATATATTCAGTAAGCTCCATATGGAATACTCGAGTTACTATGTCAGAACGATCCACATATTTTTGACCAGGCTCATGTTTGAGTGTGTCCATAATTTCTGGCCATCTTGAATTGCATGTGAAAGTAGAGAATAAATCAGGAGCACCATATTCACGGTAGATAGCCATAGCATCTTGATAGTTGAGCACATTATATCGAGGGCTACCAGTAAAGCTTGCAGGAAGCAGATTCTCACACCAATATTCTTGCCTATTGATGTGCCTTCACCGAGTGCATCTGAAATGCCTTGGTATGTCTCTGACTGTAGCACATCTTGGTTGAAAAAATGAAATGAAAGACGGTTTGCTTCAAGACATGAATAGCAATCAACTTCTACTTGATTTGAAAGACGTCCACAGCATGTATAAGGATTTGGTTCATTTTTTCGATAATGACATTCATAACAGTAATACTCAAGCATGGACACTTCATCTCTAGCAGAAGGTAGATTGTCAACAGTTTCTTTATACTTAATACCAAAATGGAAGCCTTTTTCACCATATGAAAATAGCAATGGATACTGAAGAGACATCAGAACGGGGCTCAAAGGTGACACTTGTTTTAGCTCACCATGGTGACTTTCAACAACTATATCAAATCTGTTATTCTCTAAAGATAATTCGCTTACAACTAAAGCAGCTAGCTCAGGCAAAACTGGTAAAGAATACCGATCACCATGACTATCAAATGAACCAATAAGGCGAATATAAACTTCTGGGCTTTCTTGAGAAACAACCGATCATGTCCCATTCTGAATTCTTTTACCAAGAGGTTGAAATAGTCAAGCATAGCAATTAAGGCAGCAACAATATTTGGATCAGCCTCATCATGTGTATCATCTTCTTTACTGAACACAGATAATCTATTGTGGATTTCATTGTATGTGTCATAAATATATAGCTGAGCATATTGGGATTTTTGGCCTGGTTTAGGAATTAATGAACCAATACTGTGATGAATGACACCATTTATACGGAGAATATAAGAGCCTCCACTAGTGTTGATAGTTCTATCGACATCTATGCCCAAGAAAGTGAATGCAAATAGGGAATTATAATGGCGGATCAAACACATAAATTCATTTGAGCAAGGGCCTTTATTGAAACCAATAAGTTCTCAAAGTGGGTATGGGAATTCTTTATGTGATAAAAGGGAAACTTTACCACCCCGACAAGATCTATTATAAATAATTCGTTGATGTCTAGAAGAATTTCTATGTTAAGATCTTTCTTGGAACCAAAAAATAGCGCCACACCTATTAATACTTCTCCTTTATCCTTTGTTTTTCCTTTTTGCCTACATGCTAGTAGACCATTTTTACCCATTGATTAGTTCTTCTGAGGCAGCAGAGAATCGGAAAAAAGGAAATTATCCAACTTGTAGCACACTATTTGTAGAACAGGTCTCTTCCTTTTATTATTTCTTTCAAAATTCTTCTTCTATTTTCTACTTTTTCTTTGCTTCTAGCCATACAAGTTTCATCGTGCGTTGCTCCATGTTTGGTCCTACATTTGCTTAACATTTCAGGTCACATATGTTCTTTTAATCCAAATCCACTAAGAGAACCAAATGTTCCTTTTTAAGGAACATATTTCTTACCTAAAAGGTTTAACAATATGGCCCAATCTATATATTTTTTTATTTTTATTTTTCTTTTTTCCCTCTAGCCATTGTGTTTCCATGTGTTTTATATGACTTTTGTGTCTATTTGTTCTTCTTTCTTCAACACTCTTTTCCCTATATTGTTTTAGCCACGTATGACGATCGATCATATTATGGTGGTCCAGACTATGAATGTAAACCAAAGGTAATAGAAAAGAGAATAGGAATGGCTATAAAGAGTGTGGGTAACCATGTTGGCGCTTCTATGGAAGAACCACACTAACATCTATGAGAAACACTGTAGGACAGCAAAGGGAAACGGAGCAAAAATCAGCAGACAATCAAAGTTTTCTGACAAGGATGGAAATGGGAAAGAAATTGGTGTGTATAAGGTATTTAGCATGAACAATGATCATACATGACTGTGGTGCTGTTTGTGAAAGCACTGGTGCAAAGGCATTAGGTAAAGCATGTATAGACAACAGTGGTGAGGTCGCTAAGCTGACTGGCTATTTTCCACACCGAATTTCCTCACAGTTGGCTCTAGCAGAGCACGATGAATCCATAAAAGTACATAACAACAAGTAACAGGACAACAATCAAGCCAAGAGGTTAATACTGAAAGTGAGGAAATAGAAAAGCTAAAAACCGTAGAAACAAGAGGTAGAACCGTAGAAACAAGAGGTAGACTACAGGAATGAAATAAGAAACACAAAAAAGGAGAAGATAAATTTACTGGTATGAAAATAGGGAAACTTGGGCAAACTATACATAAAAGAAGCATTTATGAAATTTGATAAGCAAAGCATCAATAGTAACAGAAATCATTATAGGCAGTGTAGAAATGGTTGTGTAAGCAAGCATGCAGAACTTGAAAAATGTATAAATGTTATTGCAAGAGACCTATATTATAAGGCTAAGTATAGGAAAAATAAAACCGGCTGTTTTCCACGTCGAATTTCCTTACAATCGGCTCTAGCAAAGCGCGATGAATCCATAAAAACAAATAACAACAAATAACAGGGCAACAATCCAGCCACGAGGCTAATAATGAAAGTGAGGAAATAGAAAAGCTAAAAACCATAGAAACAAGAGGTAGACTGCAAGAATGAAATGAGAAGCGCAAAAAAGAAGAAGGTAGATTTACCGGTATGAAAATACGAAACTCAGGCAAACTATACATAGAAGAAGCATTTATAAAATCTGATAAGCAAAGCATCAATAGTAACAGAAATCATTATAGGTAGCGTAGAAATGGCTACATAAGCAAGCATGCAGAGTATGAAAATGTATAAATGTTATTGCAGGAGATTTCTATTATAAAGCTAAGCATAGGAAGAATATAATCTGAGAAGATAACAACTACTACAACGTAGCAATAACGAAATACAGATGGTGTATCAGATAACCAAGAGCGCAAAAAGGATTACTACTATGACAACGAAATAAAACTAGAAATTCTTAAATGATATGTAAACTAACCAATACGACTGGTGATGAATGATAATGGAATCCAAAATGATCCTGCACCGTATAATGAGTGACAGTAAGTCTACAGACAAAGCAATATTCAAAATGAACTGAGTAAACAACTATTCGACTATAGGAGGGAAATAGGATAGGCATAAAAAGAGAGAAAATGTGCATAATGTAATAACAGAATAGGAACGCAAAGATTGCGAAAAGACTATAAAAAGACAGAGACCTAAACATGAATAAAGATGAAGAAACAATCCATAGAGGCAACATAATATGGGTAGAAAGCCTGTCTCTACAATTAACTAAGAATATACTAAGCACTAAAGCATGAAGCATGTTAGCTACTAAAACAAGACCATTACACAAGGAGAGCACAAAAGTGATGAAGAGCGCAAACAATTCATGACGTGAAAGAAATAATCAATGCATGGGAAATTAAGCGTATAAAAAAGGTAATGACCACAAAAAATATTACTCAGAACTACTCAATTATAGGAGGGAAACAGGATAGGCATAAAAAGAGGGAAAACACTGTAAAATACATAATGTAATAACAGAATAGGAATGATAAGATCACGAAAAGGTTGTAAGAAAAGAGAGGCCTAAGCATGAATAAAGATGAAGAAACAATTTGTAAAGGCAACATAATATGGATAGAAAACTTGTCCCTGTAATTAACCGAGAATATACTAAATATTGAAGCATGAACTACGCTAACTACTGACGCAGGAACATTACACAAGGGGAGCACAAAAGTGATGGAAAATGCAAACAATTCATGTCATGAGAGAAATAGTCAGTGTAGCGAAAATTAAGTGCATAAAGAAGATAATTACCTCAAGAAAGATTAATCAAAATGTTGTAGCGATGAAGCCTAAGCACAACGAACTAAAATAGCGACCCTTAGACGGTATATAAGGTGGTCAGCACTAATGGTGCAAAGCGGCGGTTCAACCCAAAATAGTAAGGTGAAATAGAAGGCCCCCTGACAAAGTCTGTACTCTGTGTTTAGCAGGCCAAATGAGCATACTAACAACAACTATAGTGTAACAATAACGAAATACAAATGGTGTATCAAGTAACTAAGAGCGTAAAAAGGGTAATTATTTCTACAACGAAGTAAAACCAGCGATTCTTAGATGATATGTAAACTGGCCGACGGTTAAACTCGTAATAATGAGGTGAAATAGAAGGCCCTCTAGCAAAGTCCACACTCTGTGTTCAGCAGGCTAAACGAGCAGAAGCTAAAAAGGAGCATTAACAGTGTAGAGCGACGATTCAGATCGCAATGGTTTTGCATTTAAAAGAGAGCAAGAAGTTAAGAATAGACAAAAGAGGGAAGAAATCACCAAGAAAGCACAAGCGAAACAGCTAACAAAAATGAACCTCGGTGTGTGTAACGAGAGCTAAGCCAAGACGACACAGAAGCGACACACATCACAGACCAACCAAAAAGATAGAAGAGATGGTGGCGCCTAGTAGACCGAAAGGTGAAACAGAAGGCTCCCTGACAAAGTCCGCGCTATGTGGTCAGTAGGCGAAATGAGCACAAGCTAAAAAGGAGTATTAATGGCGCAGAGCAATGATTCAACTCCAAATCATACTGCATTTAAAGGGAGAAGGAATCAGCAAGAAACAATGAGCACAACAACTAATAAGAACAAACCACCCACTCATAGGGAGAACAAATAAAGGAAAATCAGTAACCACAGTATCTAAAGAGCAACAACAAGAAAAAGCAACAATCAAAAAGTACCTTGTAGCGAGCACTTGCTGTGCATGGCGAGAACTGAATCAAGATGACATAGAGAGGACGCGCATTATAGACCAAAGCAAGAAGCCTGTGAAGCCAAGGGCGGAACAACCAATGGCGCAAGAAGAATCGAAGTGAAACAAGAACCGAGAAAGCAAGAGCGACAGACGCATCTGGTAGACGGAAAGGCGAAATAGAATAGTCCCTGACCAAGTTCGCAGCTTGTACTCAGCTGTCGGATCCGAATTTTGCCAATCCGAATCCTTTGTGATTTTGCTGCACTATTCTTTGGATCAGTAGATAGTGCTCATAGATATATAACCGGATCATTTCATGCACGAGATATTATTATTACAAAAATGAAGTTTAAGTAGATCTTTACATTAAGCTGTCAAGCCAAATAGTTTCAATACAAAAATGCAGCGGGAAACGGAAAGCAGGAAGGCGCACTTCCCTCATAGGCAGCGACTGGGGATAGCTCAAGTGAATTCGGTATTAGTTAGCTTTAACTAATATAGAATTCACTTGATAGCTAGAATGGTCGACTAAACTGCGAGAGGAGGGACTACTACTAGCTTTAGTTATTATCGTTTCCTCCTTCATCTTGGCCTTGTTCTTCGTAATATTCATAGTGACCTTGTTGTTCATAATCTGGGAAGGGATTGAGAGCGAGGGTGAGCACTTGCATCTGTGCTCTGCAAGCCAACACACAAAATGCAATAATATAACATGCATGGCTGTCCAAATGATGGCTCAGGTTTCTTTTAGTTGCAGAAAGCGACTTTATCAAATATTTCCCATATAATAAAAATCCTATGACTTAGCAGATTTTGGTAAACATGAGTCGAATTTAAATGCGCAATAAGTATATTGTAGACGGTTCCATCCACCAATTACATGGCTCCATCCATCAATGCTAGTTTTTGCTTATTGGGCTACATCCACCCTAATTAACCATCGCTGGAGTACATCCCTCTAGGTAAACATCAAAAGAAATGAAGTACATCCCTTCACTTGTTTTTCTCCCACCCTTTAAAAGATTTTGTAAATAGAACTAACTCGAGAAAGTTCCCATGTATGCCCATGACCGTGGGCACGTCTGTTTAAATAGTTTATACTCTGCAGAGATCGTACATCTTTACCAACAAGAGAAAATCCTGTTGCTATATTCCACATGATTCCTTAGAAATACGGATCAAAACGATTATCACATGACCTTTACAATGCACCAAGTAAAGGGGCACACTCGTTAAGGTTTCATCTGAGGGACAGCTATTTTTTTTGCTTCACCCAGACCCCCTCTTGCGTCACACGGCGGCTTAAACCCAGCGACACGACCCGTGTCCACAACGGCTTAAACTAGCACCACGACCCGTGTGTCACTCCGAAGTGTTTATCTTTACTGGCGATGCAAATTATTTAGTCATGCCTATACTTTGCCAGCTTGTGGTTTATACTATTTTACATGAAGAGGTCAACATAGGATTAAGTTCTTAATTTATCCAAGCGGTGCTTACCACAACCACAAATTCTCGTGTTACAACCACGCCATCCTTTCTTACCATTCGCCCGGATATGAAAGCAAATTTTTAGGGTTTTGAGAAGCATAACATAAGCTTGTACCAAACTATTAGACATGTACATCCCATGACTGCCCAAAAGTTGTGTCCTGAGACTTAGCTAAACTTGCATAGCGTTTTGTATAGTTTAGCTGGTAAAGTTATTATTAGTAATTACTAGGGCGACAATGGTAACGGATATCAATTTTAACAAGAAAGGTGTAGCTAAATACAGCTACAATAGCAACTTGGGTATTTAACTAATGAAAGAATAGTAAACTAGTGTACATAAAATAACGTATGCATGTTGAATATCTTTAAACAACATAAGTGAATAAATTGGGGATTCAATATGATCAAAGTGTTGACTCGCCTGGGTCTGAAGCAGGGATGTCCTGAGGATCTGGTGAAGCGCCGAAATGCTGCTCGGGGGTGTCCTCGTAATCTATTCGCACGAAAATACCGGAAAGAAAACAATAGGCAAGAAGGCAATAAATACCCAAATAAAATTTCAAATGAAATCCAAATTGAACAAAAGTTGAACTAACAGAAAGATGTTGAATTTAGAAAATTTTATAAACAAGTTTCACTCAAATCGAAGTTACGGTGAGGAAGAATGAGCTCTCCAAAGTTTATTTCTAGGAAAAATCCAAAAATAAAAAGAGGAGAGAGAGTTCTCTCTCTGACATGTGGGTCCCACCGGTTTATTTAAATTTTAAAGTAAATCTTGGATTTTAATTACTGAGAGTATGACATGTGTCGTCCACTGATTAATTAAATTTTGGAAAACCATTAATTGCCAGAGATTGACAAGTGGGCCATAGTATGGTTACCCGTACGTTGGGGTCCACTTGTCAGTGAGACAAAGTTTTAAATTCAGATTTAAGAAGTTTATTAATGGAGGTGGGGCCCAAGTGTCAGCCGCACATAACGGTTAAACTGTTACAGGGCCCACCTACCAGCGGTGCATTTGTATTAACTAATCACAGTCATTAGTTATTAATGAGTGCTTAAGTTTTAACGCTGTCGGAACAGGGCACAGCTTCGGCCGAGTGGCGGCGTGGTCTGCCGGCGGCGAGGGAGGGCGTGGCCTCATGGGAGAATTTCAAAAATAGTCCCACAAGTAGGGGTGAAAACGGATCGGATACGGACGGATAATGCCTCTACCATATTTGTTTTCATATTTTTTTCGGATACGGATATGGATACGGATAACTCAAATACGAATACAAATACGAATAATATCGAATACAGATACGGATCGAATACGAATCGAAACGAATATGGTTACGAATATTTATCGAAACATGAAAACCCCTTAAACTATACATCCAAAATTAACGAAAATATGTAAATAGTTCATGTTGTCAAAACATTCATGAAATCTAAACAAGCATAGTCTTTTCATCCACAATAAAAATATATCCGATAGTCGATCATAACATAACTACATAAGCATCAACAACATGCAATTCATGGAATACACATGATGACATGATAGCAATTTGAACAAGCATAAGAAAATTTCATTCCTCCATTTCATCCACCAAATCCATTTAATTGGTATACGCAGAATATTAGTTCACTGGTGATACAAATTTTATTTTAAATTAAAAAAACACTGATTTATGGTGTTTGGTAATTTTAATATTTTTAACAAGTTTTTATTTATCATATTAATCTACATTAATTTTAAACAGAATGCTTCCAGAGCAATTATTCACGAGAACTAATTTCTATTGCGTGCGCTTAACCTCTCTCCTCCCTCTCATTTTCTTTCGCCTGACAACTCCACTCGCTACTTCTTTCCTCCTCCTCCACCTAATCCTCCTGCCTCCCTTCCTTTTGCTCCTTCCCCATTTCTTTCTCACACTCTCTCTCCTTCCTACTTCTTGGATCCCTACCCGGTCAGCCCCCTCACCTGCGCCGCGCCCCGTGCTCCCCTACACCTGTCCGGCCTCGGCGCGCCGCCTCCCCTCGGCGCCGCCGCTCCGGCTGCGCAGCCCGGCCCTGGGTTGCCGCGCCGTCGCCCCCTTGGTGCCGCGCCGCCCTGCCACCACCGCCTGCTCCAAGCGCTACTGCGCCGCCGGTCCCTCTGGGCCGCCTCCTCCTCGGCTTCGGCTCGGCCGCCACGCTATCAGCACCCGCGTCGTCGTGCGGTTCCGCCTCCGCTAGCTCCTCGGTGCCGTGCCACTCCAGCCCGGTCGGCTCCTCTGCTGTCTACTTGATGCCGCCGGTCGGACGGTGGCCGCTCGATCCGCCCAGCGCTCGCCTCGGCTCCGCCCTGCGACCACCGCACCGCCGCCGTTGGCTCCATCCTGTGGCCCGCCTCCTCCGTGCGTATTGGGCTGTATGTATTGGGCTAAAATCCCGGATATCTGTTTTCGTAATATCCGGATAATCCGTATTCGTATCCGTATTCGACGGATACTAGGCTTACTGTATTCGTATCCGTATCTGATAAAAAAAATATGTATCCGTATCCGATCCGAGAATTATCCAAAAAAATCCGATCCGACACAATCTGTATCCGTATTCGTCCAGATCGGTCGGAAACTATCCAATCCGTTTTCACCCCTACCCACAAGGCTCGGGCACACCCCTTTGTTAAGTGGCGCGGCCTCATTGGCTTGGGCCATCGTCGGTGGTGACCTTGGCGGCGGCGAAACCTGGGCGGAGGATGCGACGGCCAAATCGGCAATGAGAGTTAAATTAAGTTGTAGGGGGGCTTTCAGGGAGTGGCAAAAGCTCACCGGAGGGGTGAATGAGCTTGGGGTGGTGTGGATTGTGCTAGCGACAGTGACGGTCGGCAACGGAAGGGGGTGTTAGGCGTCGGGGAAGAGGGATCGGCAAGCTTCCAAATTGACGATGGGGATGTCTTTGCCTGATTCTGGTGAAGCTTTGGGCGAACACAATTGGCCCGAGATGGTCGGTGTCGTCGGCGGGGCGAGATGGCCGGAGTCGAGGAAGACGGTCGGGCCGGTGGACTGCGAAGAAAGAGAATTCAATTAATTGGTACTGGAGTATTAGAGAGGCCCAAGAAACAGATTGAGGGGTCAAAGGAGCTTGCGAGAGTCCCGGGGTGGCTGGCGTCGAAGCAACGTCGAGGACGGTCGAGATGGTGCAGGGCGACGGCGTTTTCGAGCGTGAGGAGAAGTGAGCGAGTACTGGGCGAGCTAAATTGGGGCGTTTTGTCGCAGATTTATAGCCAGATCGTGGGTGGGGAGCGTTGGCCCGAGTTATGGTGGGTGATGTTCAAGCGGTTTGCACTCAATTGCCCCCTATGGCGGCTAGACGGAAGAAGGGGAAGGAGGTGTGTGCGCGGCAGCTCGGAGGCTTCAATGCTTCACAATGAAAGCGGTGGCGCTGAGGCGATGAGCGCTCGTATTGCTGGAACGATGGCGTGATACAGGGTCGCCCGATCTTCTCGACGTAGGATGGATACTCACGGGAGGCTTGATGAATCGCAATGATTCTCCAATGCCAATGTAAGGGACGAATACTCTTTAATCCGTCAAAATACACTCGTGTCGATTTGCCAATCACCAAGCGAAGATCTATCGTGCACCTAATTCCCAGCGGAAAGGCTGAACGATCTTGATTGAAGAACACTCCTAATTTCCTCACGGAACTTCGGCAGCAAAGGGATAACTCAAGCACGAATAATAGTAGATTAATTCTCAAAGGTGGCCTGTGTTACATGGCCAATGGAGTCTCTATTTATAGGGGCACGCAGGCTCTTGCATATAGAAAGATTTCAACATATGGAAAGTAATCAAATCATATCGGATTCTATCTCCGTTTCCAAAACCAAAAGATTGTTTTGATGATTGTGTCACGCACAAAAGGAATTTTTGGGTGGGGCTAGATCCGTTGGAAAGAGGACGAGATAAGCTTTCCATGATGTACTCACACATTTCAAATGGACTATTCATGCAAAATCTATGAGCATTTAAAGTTGGTCCTATCAGATTGAGTTAGCATCGAATTGTTTTAGTAATTGCGGGGTGCACAGGAAGAATTCGGAGGTGTGTCCATCTGAAAGTAGACTTCAAAAGATTTCCAACAAGTACTCATGGGCTCCGAAATTCCTTCTGGATCAAAAGTTATGGCCGTTTGAAGTGGACACTGTCAGGAGGGCCGAAACTAAGTCGAACTCGCGAACAGGACTTGGTTTGCGTTTGACGGTTTCACCTGTATATTTGGGCTCGCGTGGTCCTTCTGCATTGTTTCTAAGGACAATAAAATCATTACAAGGATTAAATAGTATTCCATTCTTTAAAACATTGGTATGCAAAGTTAGGAACGCATTCACCTGAAAGTTAAGTTGACGCGCTCGCGTTCGAGTCATTGGTCCTTGTATTGTAAGTTCGGCTTCGTGAACATTCTTATGCACACTACATGTGAAAGTAGCTGGGATATCGTCATGATTAGATAGCATCATATTCGCATTTAAAATAAATTGAAACCGAAGAAACGAATTCACCTTTTGTTTATTCTTGGGAGTTATGGTTGTATGCGTTTGTGCGTGGTTACATCAACATCAACATACGTATCCGCATCACGGCGTTGCCACGGGGCGAGGCTACGGATGCAGGGGAGGAGAGGTCGGTGTAGGCGCTGCAAATGTGGGGGGGAGATCAAGGTGTCACCTCGGGGGCGGCAGCTCAGGTGCGTCGGTGACCATTGGGAAGCCAAGCGGCGACGACGATAGGGGTACGGCAGAGGTCCCCGGGCGGTGAGGCTAGAGACGAAGGAGGCATCTTGCTTAGCGAACGGGTACAGGATGGCCGCGGCGACGCCACGGGGAAGGCTCGCGCCAAGGTAGGGGAGGAGGAGGCTGAAGGGATGGCGGGGGTGACGTCAGCGGCGTGCGCGCGTGCGAAGAAAACTAGGGGCATGGGCGCCAGGCACAGACAGAGAGAAGGAGGAAGAGGGGGAAGGAAATGGAAGGGGAGGCGGGCGGGCTGGCTGGGCCGCTCACGGAGGGGGAAAGGGTTTTTCTTTTTTTCCAATTTCTTTGGAATTTATGCAAATAGGAGAAAAGAGGTTTTAGCCAAAGCACAAAATCTAATAACTCCAAATGAAACTCTAAGAATTATAAAATTTTTCACACTTTAAATTTTTAAATTGAGCTAAACAAGAAAATAAAATAAAGCCAAAATCGGGATGTTACAAATCCTACCCTCCTTAAACAGAATCTCAACCTCGAGATTCGACTAAGCTGAAAATAGGTGAGGAAAGTCGGCCTTGAGCTGGTCTTCACGCTCCCAGGTAGCTTCTTGCTCCGTGTGGTTGCTCCATTGTACTTTGCAGAAGCGAAGGGGCTGGTATCTGGTTTGTCTTTCCCTTGTGTCAAGAATTCTAACTAGATACTCCGGGTAGGTGAGGTCTTGCTGAAGCTCGAGGGTTTCCTATGGTGCTTGCTCCTTCGAAATCCGAAGACACTTCTTGAGTTGCGAGACATGAAACACGTTATGCACCTCAGCTAGGCTAGCAGGTAGCTCTAGCTTATAGGCGACCTCTCCGCACTTAGCGAGGATAGGGGAAGGGGCCTATATAACAGGGTGCTAGTTTCCCTTTTACCTTAAACCTTTGAACTCCTCGAAGGGGTGAAACTTTAAGGTAAACATAGTCCCCTACTTGGAAGGTTAATTGTCGGCGTATCTTTTCTGCCTGGACTGAGCAGCTTGCAGGCGATCCTTGATTAGTTTGACTTTTTCTTCTGCCTGCTTAAGGGTATCTGGTCCAAAGGTATGGCCTTCTCCAGCTTCTGACCAATGTAACGGGGTTCTACATCTTCGGCCATATAGAGCCTCAAATGGCGACATCTTAAGACTTGATTGATAGATGTTATTGTAGGAGAATTCAGCATAGGGTAAGCATTTCTCCCAATCTGAAGTAGACTCCAAAGCACAAGCCCGAAGCATGTCTTCTAATATTTGATTGGTTCTTTTAGTTTGCCCGTCAGTCTGAGGGTGGTAAGCTGTACTGAAGCTTAAATAGGTTCCAAGGGCAATATGCAAACTATTCCAAAAGTGCGAGGTAAATTGGGAACCTTGATCTGAGATTATCCTTTTGGGTACTCCATGCGAGCATACTATACGGGCCATATATAATTCTGCTAGCTTATCTCCTTTATAGGTGGTTTTTACAGGAATGAAGTGGGCCACATTTGTCAATCGGTCCACCACTACTCATATGGAGTCGTATCCTGTCTTGGTACATGGGAGGCCGGTTATAAAATCCATTCCCACTTCTTCCCATTTTCATTGAGGGATTTGCAAGGGCTGAAGTAATTCGACGGGTTTCTGATGCTCAGCTTTAACATGCTGGCATATGTCACAACAGGCTACATGCTCTGCAATATCCCGTTTCATACGTGGCCACCAATACATGGTTTTCAAGTCTTGGTACATCTTTGTGCTGCCAGGATGCAAGGCATAGGCTGAGCTATGAGCTTCCTTAAGTAATAATTCTTTGAGCTCTCTCTAGTGAGGAACGAAAAGTCATTTTCCAAACCACAGAGTTCCTTGTGAGTCCCTCACCATTTTTGATACTTTTCCTTGATCCATTAGGCGTTCAAGCTTTTGGTTCCCAGGATGTCCTTTTTGAGCTACCTTAATTTGCTCCTCCAGTGTCGGGTGTACCTCTATTGTAGCTAAGGTACCTTGTTCCCCTATCCCCAAGTTGATGGAGGCAATTTCCTTGTATAACTCAGGTGAAATTGTTTGGGCCAAGATATAATTGCAGTACGGTTTATGGCTTAACGCATCAGCCACCACATTGGCTTTGCCAGGATGGTTATGCACCTCCAGGTCGTAATCTTTAATTAATTCCAACCATCTCCGTTGCCTGAGGTTGAGATCAGTTTCGGTAAATATATATTTGAGACTTTTATGATCCGTGTATATATTACAATGATTCTCAATCAAGTAGTGTCGCAAAATCTTTAATGCGTGCACTACGGCTGCTAGTTCCAAGTCATGAGTGGGGTAGTTGTCCTCATGAGACCGAAGTTGTCTTGAGGCATAGGCCACGACTTTCCCATTTTGCATAAGTACACAACTCAGACCTGCCGGGAGGCATCACAGTATACCTCGAAATCCTTATGGATATCTGGCAGAACCAAAACTGGAGCTGAAGTTAGCTTTGTTTTCAATTCTTGCAAACTTTGCTCGCAAGCATTCGTCCATTCATACTTCTTTTCCTTCTTGAGGATATGAGTCATGGGCCTGGATATTTTAGAAAAGCCTTCAATAAAGTGTCTATAATATCCTGCTAGCCCGAGGAAACTACGCACCTCGGTGACTGAGGTTGGTTGCTTCCATTCTAGAACTGTGTCAACCTTGGAGGGGTCAACAGCTACACCTCCTAAGGAGAGCACATGTCCTAGGGAACTAATCTCTTACAACCAAAAGGCACACTTACTATATTTTGCATATAGCTGATGTTTTTGGAGTGTCTCTAGGACTGCTCGCAGATGCATTGCATGTTCATCTGTTGACTTGGAGCAAAACAGGATGTCGTCTATAAACACGACCACGAACTTGTCCAAGTACTCCATGAATACTTTATTCATGAGGTTCATGAAATATACAGGGGCAATAGTGTGTCTAAAGGACATAATTGTATACTCAAATAATCCGTATCGTGTGGTAAAGGCTGTCTTTGGGATGTCCTCTGTTTTTGATTTTAAGCTAGTGATATCCATATTTCAAATATATCTTAGAAAATATGGTACCTCCAGATAGCTAATCAAACAGGTCATCTATCTTTGGCAGAGGATACTTATTTTTGATGGTTACCTCATTGAGAGAGCGGTAATCCACGCATAATCTTGCGGTACCGTCTTTCTTTTGGACAAAAAGCACGGGCGAACCCCAAGGGGATGAGCTAGGTCTGATGAATCCTTTTTCTTGTAGTTCCTCAAATTGTGACTTTAATTCCTCAAGATCATCTACCGCCATTCTATTTGGTCTTTTGGCGATTGGGGCAGTCTCTAGCTTTAAATTGATTACAAACTCTACATCTCTGTCTAGGGGCATTCCAGGTAACTCTTCTGGAAAGACGTCAAGGTATTCCTGAACCACTGGCATCTCTTCCAAGGGTAACTCCTTAAGGTGATGGATCATAGGTTTTAGAGATGAGTGATCAACTTTAATTTGTATCTCCATTCTTGGGTCTTTAGTTAGCACTACCTTTCTGTTAGCACAGTCTATCAGTCCTTGGTATCTGGCTAACCAGTCCATCCCTAAGATAACATCTAGGGTTTGGGATTGCAGGACTAAAAGATCGGCTAAGAACCCAAATTTCCCCATAGTGATCTCTACCTTGGGGCTTACAAGTGCTGCTGTCAGTGGCCCTCCCGGGGAACTAAGCATTACCGGCTTTATTAGCTTAAAAGTTGTCAACTTAGCCTTTGCAACAAAACTTCCCAAGATAAAAGAACGCGAAGCCCCAAAATAAAACAAAACTCGAGCAGGTATGGATTTAACTGAAAACGTACCCATTAACACTCCAGAGGCATCCTGGGCTTCTTCTATGGTCACATGATTGACTCAGCCCTAGTGATGGGTTGATGTAGTTCGAGAGGCTTGAGATGCTTGAACTCCCTTACTTGGTGCAGCGGATGATCCTTTTGCTGGAGCAGTGCTTAAGTTGGTTTTGGTGGGCGCAACCTGACGATCTGGACACCGGTTAGCGAACTGCCCCTTGGCTCCACAGCTAAAGCAGTGCAATTCGCAGGTGGGTTTGCTGCGGGGGCTTGCCCCACGGGATGGGGTATTCTCGCGACACTTCCGCTGGAGCGCTGGGGTGGAGCTGGAGCTCGAAAGGTTGAAGTTGCTCCTTGTCAGACAGAGGGGTTGCCTATTCCTGTTGTCCGGATTGCTGAGTATCGGCAGCGGGGGTTTCTGCCACTTCCTCCTCTTCTTCCTCATCCTCTTCTTCTGCCTCACTTTTCGAAGATTTCCTCTTTGTACGAACTTCAAGGAAGTTTTCCCACCAAGTGGTGGCGGCGCCTTTAAGCTGATGGGTGGCAAAGTCAACCTTATCTTCATCCGTGCAACGGGCTAAACGGAGTTTCTTCTCAGTGTCTCACAACCAGTCGTCCACCTCCAAGGGCTCATTAGCTGAAGAGAAAGTCTGCAGTCGAGTTCTCAGAAAATCTGCCAACTTTGAACTCTTGTTGGATGACCTTGCCTGTTGGTTGGCTAACATGGCATGAAGAATCTGTGTTTGCTGAGCCATAATCTGTGTCATCGTGGGAGGTGCAGGAGGTGGAGGGGGTAGGCCTTGGCCACATCCTCTGCCACAGCCTCTGCCGCAACCTCGGCTCTGGGTGGTGGCTCTTGGCAGTGCCATCTGCAATCAAGGTAGACATTACAAAAAGAAAAGGGAAGGGTGATTATAAGAGGGTTTACTAGCCCTCTAGTAACAACACAGAGAAACCAACAAAAAGTCAGACAAGCAATGTAATAAAAAGCATAAATTGCATATTTTAGTTACCACAAAAGAGGGTTGAGTGATCCAAAGAGGTCTTTATAAGCCTTCTCGAGATCATAGCCCATACATACCATCTACATGAATGAGGTTTCTACAACAGAACAAAAGGGGTGCAAGCCGAACATTCGCAAGCGCTTGCTAACCTATCCATGCTACCTATCCTGCCTAAGGGTGGTAGCCTCCACAGGAAGAACAACCCTGTGAACGAGAGCGATTGCAACTAGCTCTCCACGGGGGACTGGCAGTGTGGGAGCTGGAACTGGCCAGCAACCTAGAGCATCGTAACCCTCGACTGGATCCTACGACATCGGCGGTAGTAAATCTCAGGGGTAGGTGCACGCTCTTCCGAGCCGTGAGCCTAACACGAGGGCCCCGAGAGCTGGAAGGTGCAAAGCCTCTCGCGGTAGAGCAGGCAGGGGAAGAAGCTGACGAAAGATCGTAGAGGCAGGTGCTGGGGCCGATACCATGGCTGCCGGTACGGGTGCTAGTGCTACTGGTGCTGGTGATGCTGGTACTGCTGCTGTTGGTGATGCTGGTACTGCTACTGCTGGTGCTGGGACTCTTGGCAGCGAGGAGGGTGTGTAGGAGGGCAAAGACGGCGTGTAGTCCAATTGAGATCGGAGCCGCTCTAGCTCGGTCTCAGTGAAGATCCGCTCCCGCTCTGCAAAAGTGAGGGTGACGTCCACTCCGGCCAGCTGGGCTCGAAGGGCGTCGGTACTCCTGTAACTGGATGTCAAAAGGGTGCGAAGCTGGCCAATCTCTCGCAGTGCCCGACTGTGAGAGTCAATCAGGGCTTGTGTGAGCAGCACCTAGTGTGAGAGCCGTGGGTCATCGATCGACTCTCCTAGTGGCTCAGGATCAATCTCCCCCATGTGTAGAATGGGGAAGAAGCAAAACGGGGACTGAATTAGCTCCTCCTGTGTGCCTGCATCAGGCGAGCTGAGGCGTAGTGTGCAGTGTCCTGTACTGCATTAGTGCAGTGACTCGGGGGTATGCTGTAGGGGTGACAACATGGATCATTCCTCCGTCTCAAGCATAGATGAATACATCCACAATCCAAGCATGGCGATCCTGGATCCTCGTACGTCGCCCACGAAAAATGGGCTGACGGTCGTATCGTAGATACTGCATCAGCTACGCAGCAAGTCCACGAAACCTCCCTCTGCCTCGAGTGAGATAGCAAATCCCAAGCAGGGGTGGAAGAGCTCGCCATCTACAATTTTGAAACAAAGGGTTAGATATAGATAAAAACGTTTTAATGAAACTTTTAGAAGAGTAAGAAACAAGACTGGTAAGTAAAGCTATTAGACTTATATATAGTTTTATAATGCTTTGATAATAACTCAAACCAGAATTTTATCCTAGTTGTGGCCATTCTAACTAAGGCTTCCTATAGTCGTATGCTCTGATACCAGCCCTATCGGATCCGAATTTTGCCAATCCGAATCCTCTGTGATTTTGCTGCACTATTCCCTGGATAAGTAGATAGTGCTCACAGATACATAACCGGATCATTTCATACACCCCCTAACTTTGATTTACGGATGATACTGAACGAAGCCACGAAGGCCCAACCTAATTCCTAAATATGCAATGCACCAGACTCTTCAGCTCCTTTGACCTCTCAGTAAATGACTGGTCACTTGCCTGCCCAACAAATGAGATGCATGAGTGCATGACTCTTCAGTTTTGCTCGGCCCCAGTGAGGACGCCAAGAATTAGCAGTGCAAGCATGCCGCATGCAGCTAACCAACTGTGTAGGAGCAGGAGCATGGGCTGCCGACTGCTCAGGCAAGCCGTAAATTTTTTTAGCAATTTCACAATTTTTGTTTGGGAATCAGAAGAAGTGAAATTTGTTGTGTGATTGTTAGATTGTGTCTAAGTATCTTACTTCCACTGTTGAAGCCTAATTACTGTGGCACAATAGACTATGGAGAGTTCATCACCGCCACTTGCCCGCTTTGCATATGATTATCTAACAAGGCAAGGGATTACTGCAAGCCTGCAATCTGTATTTCAGTAACTAGTTCTAGTTTCTTATTATTCCCTCCTTTTAACAGAGACATCAATTATGAAGAGGAAAACAATATATATATATATATATATATATATATATATATATATATATATATATATATATATATATATATATATATATATATATATATATATAAAGAAAATGGGTAGAAGTTCAGGCTCCCAACCTGATGCTAAAACTTCTACGCCTATTGATAATGTGCAAGCTCCTCAGCAGAACATCTCCAATCCTACAGATGTGCAAACACCTGAACAGAATGTTTTAGCATTAGCACGAACTTCTAACCATAATGTACAAGCTAGAATAGGATCCATTTCATATGAGAGAGACACAAGTAAACTCCTTCAAATGTGGGAGCACCCTGTTAATCAACAAGATGAGGTTAAAAGATTCTATATAACTAAGGGCCTGTATCAACCATACATGAATGAGTATCCATTTACAGGGCCAGATAATCATCATCGTCGGTTCCAACATCATTGGTTCAATAATTTCTCTTGGCTGGAGTATTCTCCTCACACAAATCATGCTTATTGCCTACCTTGTTTTCTTTTTGGAAGAAAACTAGCTAGGAGATGTGGCTCAGATACATTCACAGTTAAGGGATTTCAGAACTGGAAAGAGTCAATGATGGAAAGGCATGCGCTTTTCTCACTCACATGGGCCAAGATTCAAACGCAGCTCATAACTTTGTAGTTCGGTGTTATGATAACCTTAAAAATACCATGGGTCATATTGAAAAAGTGATAGAGAAACTAAATGAGAAAATGGTTATCGATGCAACATTAAGATTCAAGACCTCAATTGATTGTATTGGGTAAAAAGAAAAATATTTTTTATTCACAATTTTGCAAACAAGCAGAATGCTTACTTTCTATCTAACAACTAAGCAACATTTTTTCAGGAGGTTGACTTGCCAAGCTTGCCCATTTAGAGGTCATGATAAATATGCAAATTCTAGAAATCAGAGGAATTTTCTTGAAATGGTCAAGATTTTTGCTTCCTACAACAAGGAGGTGAAAGAAGTTGTGTTAGAAAATGCTACCAGAAATGCAAAGTATACCTCACCACTTGTTCAGAAAGAAATTCTTAGCATATATTTCTCAAAAAGTACAAAAAACAATTCGAGCTGAAATTGATAATAGCAAATTTTGCATAATTGTAGATGAGTCTCGAGATGAATCTAAGAAAGAGCAAATGGCAATTGTTCTTTGATTCGTCAACAAACAAGGGCTTATTAAGGAGAGTTTTCTTGATCTTGTTCATGTTGAAGACACCACTGCAATAACTTTGAAGAATTCAATTTGTGCTGTCCTATAAGACAATAACTAAATGTGCAGGATATTCGAGGCCAAGGGTATGATGAGGCAAGCAACACGAGAGGAGAGTGGAAAGGATTGAATAGTTGCATACTTGAGGAGTGCCCCTACGCATATTATGTGCATTGCATGGCACAACAACTGCAATTGGCTCTTGTTGCAGCATCAAGAGAGGTCTATGATGTGCATAACTTTTTCATAATGCAAACTTTATCATAAATGTTGTTAGTTCTTCTAAATGCAATGATCAGCTATTAACAAAACAAGCTACTGAAATTGCATGTGAGATTGAGTTGGGAGAGCTTGATACACGAAGAGGGGCAAATCAGATAGGCTCTTTGCAAAGACAAGGAGACACTAGATGGAGCTCTCACTATAGGTCCATTCGTAGTTTAGCAAAGATGTTTGGTGCTACTGTTCAGTGTTACGAAGTATAGCACAAGATCATTCAATCTCAAGTTATTCTCGAGGAGATGCTGGAGGTGCTCTTAAGATGCTTGTCTCATTTGATTTTGTGTTCATCCTCCACTTGATGAGAAAAATAATGAAGATAATAGATGTGTTGTGTCAAATTTTGCAACAAAAATCTTTGGATATCTTAAATGCATTGGATTCTGTTTCAAACTCAAAGGTATTACTTCACGAGTTAATAGAGAATGGTTGGGAACATCTTTTAGAGAAGGTTAAATCTTTTTGTATAAAGAATGAAATTGAGATACCTGATATGAATCACAGGTATATCTAATATATATTTGGATGACAATATTTATAAGTCATTTTTGTGTAAACCATGAATATGACAAGTCTTATATAATTGCAGGTATATTGATGTGACTAAATCTCGCAATAAGTATGATAATATTGACACTCATCACCATTATAAAATGGATGTCTTCAATATAGCAATAGATTAATAGTTACATGAATTGAATGAAAGATTTGGTGTACAATCAATAGAGCTTTTGAGACTAAGTGTATCCTTGGATCCAAGAGTTCCCTCTTTCAATTTGTCAGATATACATACTTTAGTGGATAAGTTCTATCTTGCAGATTTTTTTAGCTAAAGGAGAGCTCAGCTAGAGTGTCAACTACCACATTACCAGCTTGATATTTGCAGCCATCCTAATCTAAAGAGTTTGTCCTCGCTTGCTAATTTGACAAATGGATTAGTTAAGACTGGTAAAGCCAATATGTATCCAATGGTAGACAGATTGCTAAGGTTAGTGCTAACTCTTCCTGTGTCAACTGCAACCACTAAGCGAGCATTTTCAGCCATGAAACTCATCAAAATCTGTCTTCGAAATAAAATGGGAGATGGCTTCCTTCAAGATTTATTGGTTGTCTATATAGAGAGAGATTGCACAGAAGTTCAGTTCTGATGAAATTATTAATACATATGATCTTCTTGGTAGTCGTAGAGCCAAATTTAAGTTAATTGAAATGTAATTTCTTTTGTATTTGGCAAACAAGAAAACACAGTACTATATTTGTTAGTTGTCATAGTCATGTTGGAGTTTAAAGATATTGTTAAATGCGCTCTATTTTTTAATTGTCTATATTTGGTCTCTCCATGTTTAATTCCTGATTACTTGGCCCTCCCCATGTTCAATTCTTGATTCCACCACTGGATCAACCTGCTTACTTTAGAACGTACTTCATCTCCATTGTTTCACCTGCATAACTCTAAATTAACCTTTGTAGTTCTTCTCCCCTCTTAACAACTACAAGAACCACATTTCCCAAAAAAAAACTACTAGAACCTTGTTTATGACCAATGTTTCCATCTCTGAATGCATCTATAATACTATCTATATTATGTCCTAAGGGATTCCACTTCGAGGAGAACTGCCACCTCAACAATTATGTGAAAAGTTCCTCCTATTTTTCAAAATTGCGTACAGGTCCTCTAAAATTACATACAAGTCTTTGATTTTTTTTTTAGAAAAAACCTCCTTTATGGGATAAAACCCCACAATTTTCCTAGATTATGCATGTGTTCTTGTTTTTTTTTGTAAAAACCCTCCTTTTATGGGATTAAGCCTTAGCTTTTCTAGAAAAACCCCCCTTACGAATTGTTCACTTTTTTCTTTGGTCCGCGTGGTAGCTAGCACGGCGTGATGCCAAGTTTCCGCACTAGTATTTGTGATATTTACAAGGATTTCATCCATAGAGATTAACAGACGATAAGATCGTTGTGGTCAGCAACGGCATCCACCCGATAAAGCTGGTCGAAGTGCTAAGGAAGCAAAATGGATACGTGGAGATTGACACGGTTTCAGAATTGTTCAAAGCACTATAACTAATCTTTTTTAAAATTTGACTGCTGGACATCTGATTTTTACAAATTTAATCCTCCTTAGACCTACGGAGCTCGGAAGGTTCTTGCTAAGTTAGGAGAACTCGGCAGCAACCCCTAAATACGGTGGCAATTAATGGCTTAGGACTAGTGCTAATTAAAGCTCATGATTAGCAATAATTAAAATATAATTAGTACTAATTATATATAATTATCACTAATTAAGCATACACACTAATTATTTGCGGCCGGCGCGACCTACGGAGTTATTGTGGCTCGATAGGTACCCCTAGCTCGGTAGGTCCAAGAAAAAGCACTAGATTTATAAAAATAAATATTTAAAGGCTAAATTTGAAAAAATAGTTATAATATTATTTAGACAACAGTTCCACGGTTTCGCCGGTCGGAGGAAAGAACAGAGATGAAGAGGTGGACAAGACCGAGGTGCAGTTCTTTGCACCACCACCATATGACGTGTACAGCATTCTAGGGCCCATACAGCAACCACCAGGCTGCTGCATCATGTAATGGCTGCTATATTGGAGAGATTGCGCTCTCTCTCTCTCTCTCTCCCCTCGCTTCCTGTATTATTATTTGTTGGGAAAAAAAAGATAAGCATAAGAGTTGGTCTATCTTGAATATATGCAGCGTGTAAATGGTGTAATTTAGGTTTGACATTGGCTCATAAATTGCATATAGCTACTGATATTCCGAAAGAATTTCGCAATAATTCAAGAGAAATTGAAGATTTGGCACTCCATTCGTTAGTGTTTTAAGATTTGCTACCCATCTCCCTCCCGTTGAAACTGTTACGAAACTATTGAGTTATGGGCAAATACCTAAACTACCCCTGTTTTACTATTATATAAATAGAGGGCTTTGTGCCATGTAAAGAGATGACTAGCAAAATGCCCGTGCGTTGCAACGGAAAACCAAATAAAAGTGATGCATACTATCAAATATGATCTCAAATTAAATAATAAATATCAACTTTGAAGCTAGCATAATCAATTAAAATGGTACAGTACAAGAACTTACTCTTTTGGTCCTCTCCAGGTCAGCCTCAATGGATTTGATCCGCTCAAATGAGTTCAGTAATATATGCTCCTCCTCCTCGGGGATCTCTGGTGGTTTGCTTGCTAGATGTTGCACAAAGACTCAAGATTGTCAAGACGCTGTAAACAAGTGCTCATGTCAGCAATGTCAATTCTTCGGATAAATAATTGCTTTTGTAAGTTACAAATCAATTCAGCCCAATCTAACAGCTGCCCTATTATGATAACGCAATATCCGGTATTCGGTGACTCCATTTGGCAAATAATTAAGGTCATGACTGGTAAAATTTAGAGGCTCCTGAAGCCACGAAGCAACAACACCAATCGGTTAAGCTTATTTGGTGGCTCTGGTAGCATCAAACGGCCGAGCATCACAAACCTCATCGAAGTACTTCACGTGGACAACATCATAAATGTTGGTGGTGCTCTATCTGCGAACGCATCGGAAATCGGCATCCCCGCACCAATAGCGAGCTCTCGCGTCGAATTCACCCCAAAAATTGAAACTTTCAGCTAGTAGGTTGTTTAAAGACAAGTTTTTCTCCTCTGCAAATGCTGAAGCAAGAGCAAGCAAGCCACCAACGACCTCCGATCCCAAGCGGGGTGGATCGGACGATGGGTGGTTAGGGTCGGGGCTAACCGAAGCGTGAAGGGGCCGACGTCGAGGCCGGGCGAAGGTCGAGGTGATGACCCCATGGCCATGCCCTCGTAGTGTCGCCTCGCGGGACCGTCGCGGGGCGGCAACCCGACCGCCGCAGCCGCCGCCCCACCATCGCGATGTAGAGCACCCCGTCGGATCCGGGAGGAGGGAGAGCTGCAGTCTGAGCGGTGGAGGAGCTGCGGAGGGGCAGTGGCGGCGTTGTGAAAGGGGCGTGACTAGAGCACAGACTAAGGGCGACCATCCGACGCGAGATCTAGAGGAGGAGGGCCGCTCGTCAGCAAAGTCCAGCGCGGCAGCGCGCGGGAAGAGGAGGCAGCATGCAGCGCAGGTAGGGGAGGAGGAGGAGGTGGGCTGCGGCGCAGGGGGGGAGGAGGCGACGACGGAGCGGAGGGGTGGGGGAGGAGGAGGCGGCGCGCGGGGTGGGAGGAAGGGGAGGAGGCGGCGTGCGGGGTGGGGGGAGGGAGGCGGCGACGGCGCGGATGGGAGGGTTTTAGGGTTGGCTGGGTGGCGAGAGGGGGAGGGAAGATCCGACGGTTCAGATTGGATGGAGGCTTCGGCAACCACCAACTCCTTTTATAATAGTAAAGAAAAGATAAAGATTACAAGATCAATAAAGCTCTCACTCTTGGTACCCTATTCCCTGGTCTCTTATGTGATTGTCAGATCGTTCAAGAAGATTGTATTGTGTGTTTATATTGCCGTTCGTCGATCTATAATATTTCTTAACATGTTATCAGCACGAGACTCTACAAGACGTATGGTATGTAAATCATGCACAGATTATTTATGCATTGCTATTCATGTTCAATCTCGATCAGTTCTACATTCTCTAGCAATGAAATGTGTAGATATTTTTTTGCAAATAGTTACTAGCAGACGACTGATCCGAAACACTGCGTATTAGATCTTGAATGCAATAGATTGTTTTTCGGCATATAGTCTTTAGATTAAAATTACATATCTGAAAATATTTGCACACGATATGCCAAGATCAGTCGTATCCGAGACAAATCTAAATAAAGATTGAACCTGCTTAAGCTGCCGCACCACAGATCGGAATCAATCATACAAGAATGAATCCGTGATGCAATGTATCTAAAGGCAGTACCAATCATTCAAGAATAAACCTTAGATCGGAATCAATAATCAAATCTATGGGCCTGAAGAGGAAAATCCTGGCACGGCAACTCACCGGCCACCACCCGAAGCTGGTACCTTGTCCGTCGATTAGCAAAAGACGAACACTGGCGTGGCAGCCACCACAGCCACCTGAAGTCCGTCACGGTAGCACGACGGCCACCGACTACTGTCGTGATACCCCGTCACGCCGCTCGGTCCCGACCGCGCATGGCCATCACCCGGCCCGGTCGTCGTCACACAATACCGGATCGGGACCACCGTGTGGTGCCTGAAGCACGCCCCAAGTCACCGACGCCGCTCGAAGAAGTGCCCCAGCCACCGCTCACCAGGCCGCATCGGGCCACTGCTGCGCCGAATCGGGCCGCATCGAGCTGCCGCCGCTGCGCAGCGCTCTGCGCCCAGCCCGCCGCCGCTGCTGCCACCCGTGCCGCCCTCCGCCGCGCTCAAAACCCACGCCGCCTGTTGCCCACATCCGGTCACCGGCTCACCGAGCCCGCAGATCTGCCGCCCAGCTTTTGATGCTGCGTCGCACCTCGCGCTGCTACACCGAGCCTCCCCAACCGGCAGAAGCGTGGCCACCTGCTCGCCGCTCCCCAACCACTGCTGCTCCGGCCGACTGCACAGGCGCCAACAGCCCATCCGCACGGGAAAACCGAAAAAAAGGGAGAGGGACGGGGAGTCAGCTGCGGCCGCGGGAGACAGGGAGGCGGTTGCGGCAGGGGGAGGCGAGGTGGCTTTTGCGGCGGGGAAGGTGGGGAAGCAATTGCAGCCGCAAATGGGGGAGGAGGAGCAGCCCACCACGGCCGAAAAACTGGGAGAAGTGGCCGTTGTGGCCAAAAAAAAAAAAGGAAAATGGCTTGCCACAAGGGGATATGGAAGCTCCGTTCAAAAAAAAAGAGAGGAGAGGAGATAAGGTTACACATTTTGCAAAGGCCCCCAAGTTTCTGGGAAATCTCCCAAATGCAGTGTTTTGCATTAAGCCCCCGGGTTTTGTGAAAACCACCAGTTTCCGATGGAGTTTTTATGACTTGGACCCTAGATTTTTTTATTATCTCACTGTAAATTGAAAATATCTATAGCATTTGACCTTGAAGTTTGTCACAATTGCATCTTAACCTAATAGGTTGATTTATCCCTTATGTTTTATTCCATATGTTTTATCTCCTAGATTATTTTAAGTTCTTTATGATCTAGATAACATGAGGTATTATTGTTTTATTTTCCACAATAATGTAATTACCATGTGGTATTATTGTTGTATGTTTTTTGGATTTATTTTATTTAGCATATTGTTTCTGCTTATTTAGTAATTCTGAAAATTACTTATTGATTAGCGGAAATTATTAAAATTGTTAGAAAATTCCAGAAAATTTTAGAAAATCCTAAAACATGGTTTTTAGGTATATGAGCTTCCGTAAATTTGTGAAACCTTAGACTTAGCACACCTTGGAATCATCATATTTTTGGTTTATTTCCTAGCATTGTGTATTTGAGGATTTATTTAATGGGTCAATAATTCTGAAAATTGCTTAAATACCCTAATAATCATCAGAAAATCCCAAAATATTGCTAGAAAAATTTGGAAAATGATACTTCATCTACTGAATAGATAAGAGTAAATTGTTACTTCTTTGCACACATTGGGCATCACTAAGTGGATGTATGCACACCCCGAATGGCTATAATTGTATCACCTAGACTTATTCCATTGGCATACAGTAATACCGCTGCCAAGCATGACGCTGACATAGTTGTACCCTTTTTATCGCTGCAAAGTAAAAACCTGGTAGTTGGTGAGGTATCACTTCTACTTTACTTTGGAGTGTTATTGGTAGCCCTAAAGGCATTTTGTTAGGATCTATTGCTCTTTCTAGGACCAGAAGTCCGTATGCGAGTATTACTCTACCTTGCACCACACTGTCGCTAAACTAGATAACTCGTATATTACCAATAAACAGGTGCATTTATAAGTAGGAATATGCCAACAGTGAACAAAAAGGAGACCAGTAGCACTCTCCCCATTATCCCTTAGCATTATTTAGATGCCATTTTTCTACATGAGTAGCATAAAATTGTATAGATACAGCTCCTATCGAGTTTGATCTTACTCATGAAGAGCACATTTTATCTTTTACTGAAATTATGCATTAGATAATTATTTTCCTAGATACCATAAATATTTGATCTAAATTATTCTGTTAAAATCTTACCCCTGCTGAATAGTTGCTCAATAGAATGAATAGTTGCTCAATAGAATACATTACCAGTAGCATATCTTACTTGAAGTAAGATTAATTAATCATTATGGAATAACATTTGCAAACATTATGCCTGGTATTTGAAAGAAATGATATACCTCATTTTATTATTGCCCAGATGGCAATAGAAAAAAAATTGTCCTTCTTGAAGACACAAGAAATCTAGTCAGACGTTAAATACCAGAAGGATCACATTAACTAGAAAATACTATAAACCTCAAAGACTTTAAGTCTATATATAACCCTATCTTCCATATTACTACGTGTGCATTGTTTTCATGCCAATAAAATTATACTCTTGAAGTAGTATAATAAAAACTTATTGCTAAAGCTCTGAGTTAATTCGAAGCAAATGCCAGAAGCATACGCTATCACTTGAAATTTTGTGGTTGGCATGAAAAGGGGGAAGGAATTGGGGCATATGAGGAATGTTGGAACCTCCGAGGCATATCCTAGGTTAAATACAGAAGCGAATAAGCTTGAAGCTGTAAATTTGAGAGATAATTGAACCTACTATCCACTGTTGGCAAATCATTGCAACCATCGAAGGGTAATTGATTTGTCTCTAGTAATCTAGTCGCCAGTATGCGACCACATACATGGGTATTACAAGGTGGCATGAAGCTACCGCACATATACCACTGGAAGTTCTAACCATTTGCCTGAAGCAAACATAACTCTCAAATACTAGAAGACCTATTGGATGTTAATGATCCTGAATGATCTACATATACTACATTAATTTGGCGTTATAAACTATAACAGGCATATAAATTATCTCCCAAATTAATCATATATATTTCTAAAGAATAATTATTCCATCTAGGAGGTTAAGTTAGAATATATTCCAGCAGAATATATATAAATATATTCTATGTAGATTAATCGTCAGGCGTATTTATATTCATACTTTTGCTAACATCCTGAAGATGTACTTTATGCTGTCAAAGCATAATACATGTTGCACTAACACAAAACCTGAACCTTTGTGCGATCTCAATTTGAAGTCAGAAGTATGAGTAATTGGATCATAATATTGGGCAATAAATAAGAAGTTAGGATTTTTCTGTTGTATCAGATTCATAACCCACAAGATATTTGAGATAATCTACCAAAAGTAGAGATGTGCAGTTTTCATGCTACTGCACTAATAAATATCTAGCTCACTGCATTAAGGAAAACACCCCAATTAAAGATTAGTGCGTATTATAATAATCAATCATTTCCCATATGACATCACCACCATAGCATACTTTAAAGTATGCTATTAAGCAAGATCACTTCTCGGCATAAGGGGGAGAATAATGCCCAAAATTTTTGAATGCTGAGATATTTTCCTGTAGAAAGATCTTTACTATATGTTTTATGCACTAAGCTAAATATAAGTTTAGCTAATACTCCTATACGCCAGAAGCGAGGAGACTGCCAGATTTCTTTGCTCATTGCATGGACGAGTTATAAAATATTTAGCTAAAGTAAATGTGTCGCTAAGTTTGGAATACCCCGGGTTGAATAATATTTCCATCTTTGGCAAAATTGACTTATTGGTTAGTGACCTAAAATCTTCGGGGACGCTTATGGATCTAAGGTCTAATGACATGAGTCAAAATAATCGTTAAACACTCCTTGATTACTCCATAAGAAAATTCACCCTGAAGGTGAAATACCTCATGAAGAGGTGTATCCTGAAGATGAAAACCCCGGTAATAAGGCGCGCACATATTACAATACTGGGGAATACGGAACTACCAAAAGGCCTTTGTTTTGGGAAATGACGAAGTTTTGGTTAACACTAAAAGACGCTCAATTATGAGGATATTCGGAGAAAAGTTGTCGACAACTAGTTTACCTCTATAATTGCTAAAAATTTCTCGCATGAGAACAATCCAGAACCAAAGTCCATGGCCGAAACCTAAAGTGTTCATATCAGGTCAAAATGAAATAAAGCAATCGAGGCCGAACCATAATCGCAGATAAAAGTCTTGGAACCTGTTCGTTTAGACTTGATGGGTCATTATGAAATAATGAGGTGGTGAAAGCGATGGTTCATGGATCTCTGTAGAGATCTATATTCTCCTGTTATGAATAAAATAATGTTCCGTTATATAATAACTCTGGCAGATGATTTGAATAAAATATGCAGTTATCGGATTCTGAAAATCTTTGATAGGATCTCTGAAGGAACCCAAAGCTCGATCCGGAAGGACTCGGTGTTTTAATAAGAAAGTAAATTGCAACATGTATATATATGTATACAAAACTCATACCTGATAAACTCTTATTTGAAAAAGAGTATCTCCTAGAAGAGAGAGCATTTCCCTGAAGAGAAATCACCAATTGATCGAAAATACACCAACGATTATGCGATCCCTAGAAGTAGACATGGACTTATCCAAGACCCGAGGAAATGAAATGAGGAAGCTAAGAACCAGAAGTTCACCGCATAAGCACATATAAAGTGCATTTCCTATCAGAAGCTGATGAAGTGGCAATATCCTCTATTACCATAAAGGTATCATATATATTTGGTGTTTATGGCATATTTATTAATCCCCGAAGTGCCAAAATTAAGACTGGTTATATTGATTCTGTGGTAGTATGATCATGCTATTGGTCCTATAGAACAAATTTTTGGTCATATGATACTACTCAGAGATAGTTACTAAATGTTAAAGAACCTGAAAGGTTCTGATAAGTCACATCCTGAAGTAATGTGGTATTGCAATTAATTACCCATATATCCTGATTAGGATAAATATACTGGCCTACATTCATTTCTTAAAATGGATTAAAGGCAGTAGAACAATAAGACTTCACCGGAGGTGGTCTTCAGGGGGAGCATATGCTAAACTTTTATAGTTATGCATGAGATCCAGAAAATCTTGATCTTAGTCAAACCCAGAAGGTATTGACTTGATGATCACGACCCTGAAGGTCTTTCCACCTATCAATATAAGTCCAATCGATAAGACACGATAAAGGTCTTGAAGGTCATAATATATCCTGAAGATAGTTTATAAATCCTGAAGATAAGCGTTGCACTCTTTTCCCTTTAGTAAGTTTTTCCGATTGGGTTTTCTTGCTTGAAGGGTTTTAATGATGCAACAACTGTAATACAATTTAACGAGTGCTATGTACTCTTTTCTCCATTCCTTTTTTTCCACTGGATTTTTGGAAGGAGTTTTTAATGAGGCATATGCATATCATAATATGAAGCCCCACCAGAATATGTTTGGCTTCGACGAATGATTAGCCACATCTAGAAGTCATGTGGTATGAACAAAATTAATGACCCCACCATTATCTATGAAAAAATGCTACTTCTGTTGCACAAATACAAATGTGCTATGTTAAGAGTAATATTATGAAGCATATTGCTCCTAATTCTTTCATCTTCATGAGCTCCAAAGAATGGGGAGATAAAGGCATTGAATGCTAAGTCTTGTGATAATCCAGCAGATTTATTCACAAAACCACTACCGGCTACTAGTTTTCACAAGTGCGTTCGAGGCATTGGTGTGAGACGATTTAGAGAGTTCCAAGGTTTAGGGAGAGCAAATCCCTGAACCACAGCCCATGTGTAAGACTAGAAGACTTACATGATCCTGAAAATATACAAGTTGCACTCTTTTCCCTTTGTGAGTTTATCCTGAAGTTTTCTCACGTAAGGTTTTTAATGAGACAACAAGTGCCACAAGTAACGGATACAATGTACTCTTTTTTCTATCCTTTTTTTCCACCGGTTTTTGGGAAGAGTTTTTAACAAGGCATATGCATACCGAGGTATTCGCCCAAGGAGGAGTGTTACGAAACTATGGAGTTATGGGCAAATACCTAAACTACCCCTATTTTACTATTCTATAAATAGAGGGCTTTATGCCATATAAAGAGATGATTACAAGATCAATAAAGCTCTCACTCTTGGTACCCTATTCCCTGGTCTCTTATGTGATTGTCGGATCGTTCAAGAAGATTGTATTGTGTGTTTGCATTGCCGTTCGTCGATCTATATCATTTCTTAACAGAAACCATATCTGTCTTACAAGATCGAGGGTTTAAATACTCAGTTTTATAATTCAACTAGTAGAAGTAAAATAAATTTGTCTGAAAAAAGGAGACTAACTTGAAAAAGGAAAAACATCCAAAACACCCTCACAAGTCACCCATTTTTTTCAATTTGCCACCGTATTGCATTTTCATTTACTTTGCTGTGCATAAATTAAGTTGGCTTAAAATGCCCCATAGGTCATGCTCACACTATTTCCTCATTGTTTTAATTATCCTTGACACTTGTTTCAATAATCTTAGTACTTATTTAAGTGACTTCAATGCTTATTTCAATGATCAGATAGATTCGGTATTTGTAATAGACGATTTCAACATTGAATCATTGATAATGAAATGGTATATTATAAATACCAAAATCACACGAATAATTGAATAAGTATTAACATCGTTGAAAGTTGAAACAAGTATTGACACCACTGAAGCACATGCAAAAGATAATAACATATAGCTTGGGGTTATTTTCACGTCAACTTAATTTATAGAGGGAAAAGTAAACGATAATTAAATATAGAGATAAATTGAAAAAGCACGTGATTTTAATAAAGAGTGTCTATGGATTTTTGCCTTCGCAAAATTCATCAAAAGCTGCTGTGGTCGTTGGCCGTGGGCCGTCGCCCAGAAGTGAAACTGTCCGTCCATTGATCAAGGACCATTTGACCAGAACATTCCAGAAGAGCCACCTGGGTTTTGCTTGGGTAACGTGGCCCAGGACTCACCTCCATTTACCTCCAAGAAAAAACGAAACAAAACCCTCTCATTTTCCAAAACACCGAAAAAACCCGACCCCAAATCCACCAACCACCACCTCCTCCGCCGCCGCCATCGATGGCGTCCGCCTGCACCACCTCCTCGTCGGCGTCCCTCCGCCTCCTCTCCAAGCCCCTCCTCTCCAAGCCCCACCTCCTTACCCTCTCCTCTCCCGTCTCCTTCCAGCGTCTCACCGCCAGGTCCGCCGCCTCCCCGACCCCCTCCACGTCCTCCTCCGCATCCACCCCTTCCGTCTCCGTCGACCCGGCGCAGCTCCCCCCTGCGCTCCGCGACATCGTGGGGCTCTTCCAGTCCGTCCCAGACGCGCGCGCCCGCTACAAGCAGCTCCTCGCCTACGCCGCCCGGCTGCCGCCCATGGACCCGGCGCTCAAGACCGACGCCAACCGCGTCCGGGGCTGCGTTTCCCAGGTCTGGGTCCACGCCGCGCCGGAGGAGGACGCACCGGGCTGCGTCAGGTTCCAGGCCGACTCCGACGCGCAGCTCACCAAGGGACTCGCCGCGCTGCTCGTGCTCGGGCTCTCCGGCGCGCCCGCGAGGGACGTCGCGATGGTGCCGGTGGACTTCATCGAGTTGCTCGGGATCAGGCAGAGCCTCTCGCCGTCCAGGAACAGTGGGCTGCTCAACATGCTCAACCTCATGAAGCGCAAGGCGCTGGAGATTGCCGCCGGTGGCGACATGGCGAGTGAGCACGAGATGGGGACTGGCAGCCAAGAATTGGTCCAAGAGGTTGCTGAACCGCGTGCCGTGGAGAAAGATCCTGAGTTTGCGGCTTTTGGTGGGCAAGTAGAGGGCAATTCAGAGGTGGGGAGGCGTGTGGAGGAACAATTGGAGGAGGTGCCACCTGCTGTGGTGGAAGGAAATGGCGGGCTTGGGGGTGGGAGGAAGGAGAGGATAAGAGAGAGTTTGGAGAGGGGGCTTTGGCCAGTGGAGCTGGAGATTGAGGACATATCACACCTCCACAAGGGGCATGCTGGGGTGGCAGGGAGCAATGGGGAGACACATTTCAATGTGCGGGTGGTGTCGAAGGAGTTTGAGGGGAAGAGTATGCTGAAGAGGCACAGGGCTGTGTATGATCTCCTGCAGAATGAGCTGAAGAGCGGGTTGCACGCGCTGTCCATCGATGCAAAGACACCATCTGAAGTCTAGGTACTGTATACAGTGTGATGCCGCCATGAGGTGCATTTTTGCCCCCATTTTGTTTGTGTGGTTAAAGTTCTTTTGGTGACACATTCTAGATTTTGCCAGAGTAGTGCTCATTTGCTGAGAACTCTTGTCTTGCTACAGTTAATGGATTAAAGATACGACACATACGAGATTTTGTTGTACCAGAGTAGTGAAAGATGGTTTTGCCGAGTTATTAAGATTTATGACCTAAAACAAGATTTGCATGTCCTATTGACAAACTTGCAGGATGCTAAAAAATGTGAGTGCAATGCCTGTCTTCAGTCTTCAGCACTCAATTACATGGTAAACAAACTGCATGCTTGCAGACTTGCAGTTCTTCTTTCAGGTCCATTAGTATATTATGTAAATTGTAACCATCAAATAATCCCACCGCTGAGCCTAATTCCTTGGGTTCAGATCGTCCTCCACCTTGTAGCCTAAAAGCAGATTGATCGGTATCCCAGTGGTAAACAGACTGGTCTACTTAGATGGAATGTAAGTTCGAAATTTTATTCTCGGTGGTGCTTGTCTGTATTCTGGAACTTAAATAAAAGCAGAACACCATGGCCACTGCTGCAATCTGCTCCCTTCCACAGGTGGCTCATACAAATTGAGCCCAGCCACAACCCACAAATGACAAAATTTTTCTTTTAAATTATGAGGAAACTGTATTTATTGGTAATTATTTTGAAAGCTCTCACAAGTCACAACCACCAATGCAAACATAAAGGAATTGTCAGGAACTCGTTGGTTGTCAGTCCAAATTCAAAGTGAATGTAGTATTTCAAACAACTTTATATTCTTGTTTCCTCCAGTCCCCACCTATAACTGTCTCGAGACTGATGCCTGTCCACTAGTGAGCATTGAGTAGCATCATTGCAAATCCTGCATCCACCTCCGAGTACAATGTGTATAGCCTATATTCAGGAGCAAGGGATCTGTAAGCCTATGTAGGACGCTTGCAATTGGACAGGCAAATTATTTCAACATGTTCCTTATTTATTAAATTGGCTTTCAGCTCATTTATGATATTATTCTACTCCCCACATTAGAATGTTAAGATTCTCATTTCTCATAGTGCAAGTCTTTTTCCAGTTCTTGTGCTGATCATGGCAAATGGATTTTGAGTTCAGGCATGCCTTGTTGATTATGATAGAAAATATAAAATTGATGGGGAAAAGGTTAATTTATTTTGAGTGTCGTTTCATACAAAATACCGATATTTCAAGTTTCTTTACCTATAATTTTCGGCTTCTTTATTGAAATAGTAAGATGACTATGGGCGAAATTTAACCTAAATTTCTATATTGGTGTTGATTGAACTAATTGCATTACTGCTTGCATAGTACTTATTTTAAGAAAGCCATGGGCATATTGAAATGAGAACCGTTGGAGTGACTCATGTACGTAATAGAAAACTTAATGATTGATTTGCACGAAATCTGTACTTGGTGATTTTACATGTTCACTTTATAGTAATAATATGATTGTTCAATATTCCTTCTTAAATCATAATGTTTAGTGAGTTGTGGATTTTCCTCTGGTCAAGTAGTTGACTTGTCCACCGGATGGCATACGGCAATCATTCACAGGCCTATAACTTTCTATTTCATGATTTAATAAAGACACATAAACCTCTTGGCTTCTCCTTGTCTGATGCAGCTTCTGTCCAACAGGTTAACCAATTTGTACTGTATAGAAGATAAAAAAAACCTGTACTGCATATTAAAGATTATATTACATATGATTTGTTCAGTTCAATCTTCTCATTTTTTTTATTTTTGGTTGTCTGAACCAATTTGTAATGTATAGAAGATAAATAAAAAAACCTTTACTGTATATTAAAGGTTATATTACATTTGATTTGGTCAGTACAATCTTTTCATTTTTTTTATGTTTGGTCGTCTGATGCTTGCCCAGTTGCTTGGCTAGTAGTATTACATACTTGCTGAACTGAAGATGTGCAAGACTGCGGTAAATACAATTGAAAAATGACTGTCCACTAGTACCGTACAGACAGAAATGACAATAATTATCACTTATCGGTTGATTCCATTACTTTAACAACTCTGCATGAAATTGTTAATGTCATTCAAATTTCCACAAGAATGTTTCAATCTTTGGAATTAAATCTTTTGCTTTCTCCAGATTGTCACACCTCATGAACTTCCTGTCATTTTAGCTTCATTGTTAGCATGATCGAAGTTATTCGTTGAGATGAGAGTTGGAATTTGGATCCAGGCAGCGTCCCTATACTTGCAGGCATAGCAACCTAGCAGGAAACCAGGTTTCCTGGAGGCATATTTGTTGTACAATCTGACTGGTAGAAGGTTTTTGTTGCTTCTAGTAGTGCGCCAGTAATGTTGTCATGGTGGTGCTAATGGATATGTAATGCTTCTAGTACATGTAGCTGTAATTTCACTTCATCTTTTAATGTAGCTATGTAGCTAACTACGTAGCTAAACAGTTCAGCACTAATGCAGGAGAGAACATTCCCTACCAAAAAAAGAGGAAACATCTTAACACTGTTGTTCTTTCTGGTGCGGTTAGAAACGTGTAGTTTTGTGATAGTTTTGAGTGTGATAGTTTTGAGAAATTTATCTAGCTCTATTTTCAGTTATGTGATACGCTATTGTTAGCATGATCGAAGTCTCCTGAGATGACACTTCTAATTGCAGGCGTAGCAGGTAGGTTCGCTGCTGATAAACTTTCTGAAGTTGACTGTACAAGGCAGTTTTTTTATATTTCTGGTACAGTTCAACTACCAGAGGGTTCCTGCTGCAAATCATAGTTTGTTAATGTCACGCCCTGTCCCGGAACGCAGGGTGTAGTTGTGGTCAACAGGAGGCTTGGGCCGATATCGTCGGCCAGGAGCCATGGTGTGTCGCTAGGAAGCAGTGTTCTAATAACAGGTCTCCTAGACCGTATACTCAGTTATTATGCCGTATAGTCGGGCTGGTTATGATGCAAATAGGCCAATTATGCCGTATAATAACTACTAGGGCCCTGCTTGGATGCTCTGAAAATTTTTCCGCCTGTAAATAGCTTACACTTGTAATTTTTTTTCCGCGCACAAAAAAACCCTTTGAATGCAACCGATTTTTTCCCTTTGCAAGTGTTGTTTGGGTAAAAAAAATACTCTCCACTTGGTTTGGCAAGCCACCAACACTGAGATCAGTTATTGCGTCATGCATTAACATTCCAGCATGTCCCAGGTTTCTTCTGAAACTGGACAATGTTTAAACAATTTTCAGCTGTTACCCAAGTCAAATGCGATTAAAAACATGATGCCTACACAATCCAGATAAAATTGATACTGTCGACTACAGACAGATGAACCAAAGAGAGAGCATGTGTTACTGAAGCAAATATGTGGGTTTTTTCAGAATAATTTGCTGAATTTCCCCATCTGAAGCTACTGAAAGTCTGATAAGAGGGTAAAGAACACACAACTATGATGCCAAAGCTAAAGAACACAAACACAACCGGGGAGATATGACTACCTCTGCTCTAGAGAAGTAATAGTCTCCGGTGAAGTAATAGTCCTAAATCGGCATGCACATATCACAGATGCTATTGATTACTGGAGATAAATCAACAATAGGCTTAGAGAAGCAACTTATGAAACATCAATCTAATCACTTTCTTACTGATAGCACAGAAGTCGAATCCTCATTCCTCAAATGGTTCATTAGCACAGTCGTCAATAGATCAAATCAAAATAGAGAAACCACACCACGAGCAATGGAATAGATCCTCAAATCCAACCCCAATCTGTCGAAAAACACACGAATCAGAACCGGGGAGATAGATTTGTTGTAGATAGTGCGGTATAACCATATACTTAATTTTAATTTCAACATGAATAATGACCAAAGTATGATATAACAAGCATACAAATAACTTAACTAAAACATAAACATATAAACCTTTTAAGCCATAGCGCATGCTCAAAACATATATAAGTGTGTATACATGTAACCAAGTTAGATCATGCTATCCAAATATCGAAAGCATTATGAATATAATATGTATGACCATATTCGACATGTTATCACAATTTTGAATGTTATTTATTGCTCTCAGAAGGCTAGTTGTACAAGAAATACTCTTGGCCGTCTCCGCCGTGACAAATGTAATCACAACTACATATGACCGCTTATAGATTAAATCTTGAGCTTAAATCAAATTTTGCTATGGAAAGAAGCTAACAAATCATGAATATAGCTTGCAGGATAGCATAGAGTTTGCAATAATAGCATAGAGTTTGCAATAACCAATCTAACATTCAATAAACATGGATAATATTGATTATAGCTAGACAATATGGTTTGGCATCAACTAAAGTGACTGAAAATAATCACAAACCGCAGAACAGAGATGATCCAGTGAGCAACAAATAAAGTTAATAGCAGCTTTCAATGATCAAAGCATAATCAATAGCAAACCCGTCAAAAAGCTCAAGACTAATCTATACTGATGATTATATATGGCTTAAGATTTGAGCATTTCATCACTGAGTAATTATCCCACCATTTAATAATTGCAATTCTCTAAAATGAAAACCGAATTGCAAAGAGATTATAGCATAAAACTCACAGTGGATGTGATACTCAAAATCACCCAGTAGAGATCACACAAAGGCAAGGCACGCAAGGGCGCTGTCTCAGAAAACCATGCACCCTACTTTACCAGCAAGGATAAAGGCAATCAGAGATACAATGCCGCACTTCACCTCTCACCATTGAGGTTAAAGCCGAGGATTAGGAGAATGCCACACAAGACGCTCGGGAGGTCCGACCAAAGAACCCCAAGAACACAAGCCTTGGATTCCCACCTCTACTCGGCAAAGATCGGTCGGATGCTCCTAGATCTATACCTTCCCAAACCCTAATGCCAAACCTCAAAGAGAAATAGCACAGGACCTGAAAGGAAGGAGAGATTCGAGTCACACAACCACCGGTGCCGTGAAAGAGCTCAGAGGAGCACCTTCTTCCACTGCCAAATCACAGATCGATCGAGAGGAGTGGGAGATTGAATTGGCCCAAACCGGGTGTAAATAAATTGTATTACCAGCCCATCTAAACAGTTTTTTTCAGCTCGACCTGAAAAAATTTAGGGGTTTTAATTTTACACCGGTTTTTGACCGAAAACTTATCTTCTAAGCAGACCCTTAGCAAAAAAAAAAAAACACCTCGTTAGATAAGTACAACTGAGCATGGAGCTTGCTAGAAAAAAATATCAACCGTAATATAAAAGAGCGAAAAAAAATCATTCAGGTTTAGGATTCATTAAGAACCAAAAAATCAAAAATCATTAGCAACAACAAATATAAGCAGATCGCCCCTGGTTAGTTTCATATCACTGCCAAGTGAGTTTTTATACACAAGGGGGTGCCTTACACTTTTAGCCGCTAGTACATTATAGCACAACTAAGAACAAATGAAAATTGCAGTGAATTCAGACTCTAGGTTTAAATGATTACAACGAATGTCTGCTTGTAATCGCAATTTTCCTTCTATCTTCTTCCACGTCGAGGTGCATAAAATTGAACGCTGAATTTTTGTGGCGCGTGTATGTAACCCTTAGTCTCGTTGCCAGAGCAGAGTTGTATAGTGAAGGCTTTCACATGGTGGAGCCTTGTTGTACACACAAGTTGCTTGTTTTCTCCAAATGGTCATTTTCCTTGTGTCAAGATCGCACAAGAAATTCAAGCTTCTCTTTTATCTTTGCCTGCGGAGGAACTCCCGCATTTCTGGATGGAACTCTCCTCGTACTATTAATCTCATCTTCTTTGCGTCCTCCCAGAGCAAGCATCCATTATCCCTTGCATGATCACAGCATTGCTCGAACAGTTCCTGCACAAGGAAGCGACAGTTGAATATATTTTACGCTTTATACTACAAAAGCACGAAGGGACATGATATAATCAAGTCCAAATTTGCCCTGGTAGCCTCCAAAAAGATTCGCCATGTTAGATTAATGGTGGGTTTACCTTGTTCGGAAAATCTTCATATAAATGTGACGGGACCATGTCAACCCTGTTACGGTCGGTTTCCCACAACCTAATCTGCGCGGAAGAATTAGCAATTTTCTATATTATTTCTGTAAAGCAGATGATGGCTGGTCTGCAGGGAGGGGAAAAATTGCTTCTTACCTGATCAGCAACATTCTCAGGGACTACAGGTACCTTGTCGGCAACACGAGGATGGGCATTTTGCTGAAGGAATGAAATTATCTGGAAAACAAGAAAAGAAACATAATTATATGAATCTATGTAATGAATCCTGTAGAAGAAATTTACAATTCAAATTATACCTGTTCAGCAGTGATGCCATTCTCAAAAGCACCATAAAGACTTTCTTTTGTAATGGCTCCACAATGAGATTAGGAAGTTGATACTCCACCCTGCAGAAACATCATTGTTAAAACATTCAACAAAAATTGGAAAACTGACAGCACACATGGTAAAATCTAGAATCGCAAGCAACCACAGTACTGTTGCTCTTATTATGATCAAGCCTTAAGAAGGTATCCTATTGGACCTTCAACACTATCTTTCCCACTTATAAATGTGGAGCCTCAAACCAATGCTTAGTGTTGGGTGCAAACGACGATTCCACCTTGCCACCTACAGAGCTCTCCCATTAGCATGTAGCATAATATGGACTGACAAAATACAGCTAGCAGTAGGCGACTGACAACAATCATTTCAGATGAGGATGGTTAAAATAGCTAGATTTACAAGCAGGCTACAGTTCCATAACTCTGAAGGGCTTCGCATCTTCAAGGGATGTCCATAGATAGCTTATGACTTAGGTTAATGAATTAATAGGCAATCTTGCTTATAGCATCCTAATCATCAGTCGCACAATGTTTGGTCATTTTCACTGTATTATTGTCGTGTTTTGTGTTGCCTTGAGTTAGTACTGGACTCTGGTAGAAAGATTGGCATTGCTTAAGGCATTCAGTCAGGGGCTAGACCAGGACACCAGGTTAGGTATTCAAAATTGTGAAGCAGTATAGAGCCCCTACAGTGGAAAAAAAAAAGAACAGATGCCTTTTTTGTCATACCAAACATAAAACACATTGATAAACAAAAGCAAGTAGTTCAAGGATGCAATAGGAGCTACAAAGCAGTAGCCAAAATGTAAAAATGGCAGAAAGGTGAGCTAAGTTATGTCACTCATCTGACACTGTACCTTGAAAAAAGACGTAAAATTTCACAATGCAATCTGGAAGTAGAGTATGCGTACATCCTAAAGTTTGTCTCCACAACCACAAAACCCTGCAACAACAATTATCATACAGTATCAACTCTTAAGTGAAAAGTACTTCATCACAATGTTGCTTAGGTGACATGTAGGTGAAAGCTAAGAAGATTTGAACATACAAAACTTTAATAGCAAAGGACATAGGATGTTATGAAACCTCTTTGCTGGAAGATGAATCCGACAAGCTTGCTGAGAGGTTTGTGGCCAATTTTGTAGGTATGAACCAGCTGTCCTTTCGACCCTGTTATTAATTTACTCTTGGAATTCTTATTCATCTAAATGATTAGGGGAAAAAATAAATCAAAAGTTCTACCTGCTGTAGTTTGACTAATCCCAACTCCGCCAGATCCCTAATAGCAATTCTTTGGACATCGGTCAGAGTATTCAAGCTATAAGCCTGAAACATGAACAAGACAGATAGAAAGTATGGCAGTGAATTTACAACCAATGTACCAGGCAGCAAAGCTTGACCACAAAAGAACAGATGCAGGATAAATTTCATCTGATTATATTAATCCTACAGTCCCTTAACTTCTTTTTAAGCACTGCCATTATGATATTTTCTTAAACATTCTTACTTGTTAGTCGGGCATTTAAGGTTGATGTCCCTGTCCTGTTAGATAGACCAGAACAAACACAACAGCACTTAATATATTTGAGATGCTCCCACTTCATTTCGGCTATAATTTATCTCACCCTTGCACAAACCCCAAACTAATAATCTTTTCCCACTTGATGTGGGCACACTTCTTTTCATATTGATATAGCCTACTGTTACTGAAGAAAATGGCGCTGTGAAAATAGGATTTTAAATTTTTAAAGGTCGTCACTAACAAAAGTTGGGTAACTGTTGACTTTTGAATGGTTCTTGCAGATGCTTAACATGGCCTTGTAAAAAAATGTTTTACTTTACCTCTCCCAATGTATGAAAACTAAGTTCCAAGAGAAATGATATCAACTCCGTGGGGTCCACTCCACGTTCCTAACAATAATAATAAAACAATCATCAAAAAAAGAAAACAACAAACATATAACTCATGTTGAATCAAAAGGCAATCTAAAACGAACATGCCACCAATACCTCTGCTGATGAAATGTATTCTCGCATTATGTACCAAAGTTGTGCATTTGTCTCCATCAGCTGGTTAAATAGAAAAAGAGTGAGAACAAAATATGAAAGTCTGTCAGATAATCAGATCAACTGAGAGCCAAATGCATACCAGAAACTGGAAGCCATTCTCAGTTAACTTTGGAGCTTCACCATCCCTGCAAAATATATTAATTCAGGAACTCATGATGTTGAAATTATTGCTTGTAGATCCAGTGAAGTGAACATATATACAGTAAAGCTAGACAATATATAGCAGACAACAGAAAATTAGCTTTTAAATATTCCACATGGGCATGAAGACACCAAACATGATTTGCAAATATACAAGTTCAAAAATCTCAAGCTGCTAAACTGAACAAGTCGTTAGGATGACCAGTTAATACCATTTTACAACCAGAAAAATTGAACACAACCAAACTAAACCAAAAACAATTTGCTGTCAGCCCACAACATCGTGAATTTACTTATAACTAATTTCTGTTAGTGTATTACTATGTAGATACTGCCATTAGATACACTATATCTAATTGTACTAGCAAGAGAAAGAACTGCAGCAATATGTCCATTCTTTGTTATTGAAATAAAATTTGGTTGTCACAAGTTTATATGTAATTCATTGTCAAAGCAAGGGAGGTAATTAGATGGAACCTTGAACTCAGAAGACCTCGCTGGAATGTTCTCATCATAGACGAGCTGAAACTTGTTCCTCTCTCAACTTGAGATGAGTTGATTAATTGCAGCAAGAAGCACTATTTTCCCATAAAAAACAGAATAACAAGTATAAGCCTTCACTAGGAAAATAAACACAGGAACTCAGGAAGTATTCCAAATGTTCAAAGAGTAGGATTCAATGGGCAAAAAAGATAGTGACAACAATATAAAAGAAGGCATACATGGAAAACATAATTTTGAGTTAAGCTTTCTCATCCTAACCTCCCATTGCTCAAGAGCATAGTCTTCGAGTTCTGCTAATGTAGGCAATCTGGCAGTGACACTTGATGGTATTGGTTCCCTTGGTAAACTTCCACTACAGCAAAAAATAAAACTGGAATTTGACCAACTAGTTCGTATGCCCTACAAGTAAAATTTGCAGAACAAAGCTAAAGGCCTAAAGCAGTAAAGCTTAAGCAGCATCACTAGCTTGAGGTATATCAATTTTTTTCTGAATAAACAAACAACCGTGTAGCATACAGCAATTTCCTTTTCATACAAAGTATTAGATTTAATTTAACACTTCTTCCATGCAATCATCCGTAAGTTTTGTGAACTATTTTCCACCATAAAACACCACATGCACCCTTTCAAATTTTCCCCTGTGATGTCAGCAGGGCACATGGGTGCATGGTAATTCTGTAAGATAGTAATAATTACTTCACAATCTTAAGAGTGGTACATATTCTATAAGATGAAGAAAGCAAAGCAATTGGCTCAAAATACAAGAAAGGATCACAGTTGATAAATACTTACCCATCAACTAAATACTTTTGCATGTTACCCTGGAACTTCTGATTCATCTTGTAGCTCACCTCCTTTTTTCTGTATACACAGCATAACCAAGTGAGCTAGAAAGTATATAGTTAACTTTGCACCATACATACAATACAAAAGCAGGTGAAATAGAAAATTCATAGTTCAATTTGCATCATGCAGGTAATGCAGATTGCAGAACCGACTCAACTACAAAATTCATATCAGCTATGCATATGCACATGCAAGAAATAATAACATTAACAGGTTCAAATACCCAGGGAAGACTTGAGCCACTAAAAATAAAGTAGACACAATACTGTTTACTAACTCAATTTGGATTTTAGTTTCAGCTGATGAGGCAAATGAAGAATTGATATTCTGATAGTACAACAAGTCTGTAAACATTTTACTACTACCAGAAGACCGTGAATCGCACTGGTTAGTATCCTAAAGAGGATAGATTCACACTAACACACACAGTGCAGTCTTGAGAAAGTATGCTTGACTTCAATCCATTAATTTTGTCTGCCATGGTGGTACGTATCACAGTGGCAGTGTTAAGCAGTCACTGCCAGTGCAGCGAATAAGCTAATAATAAGCAAGCCATATTCCAAACAAACTCTGTGATTGAAGTATTAGTTGCTATGACCCATCACAAATCCTTAGAACCACATCAAACTGAAATCATATGCATTTCTTCAAAAACCAAGGAAAGATGAGAAGCCATCACTGCAGATATAAAGATTGCAGCATATATTCAAGCATACCATTCTCCCCATTGTGTTCAATGCATCATAAAATAATTGCCAACCAAACTAACCAACCATTCAAACCTATAAGGGGGAATGCTCAACAACCCTAATCAGTGCTCGTCAAAATGTTTGCATCCAAGGGCATAGTCACGTCTAGATGACAATTAAACAACAAATTGTGGTTCAAATTATCTGGTTCACTGACGGTTGATCTAATCCAGGAAAGTTGCAAGTCTGATTGCACTTCAAGATATAAATACCCAGTGACTGATGGAGATGGGTGAGGTCTTACCTATCACGTACTTCGACAAATACCCTTAGTTGGAGCAGCCTATCAATGGCGACCCTGTGCTTGGCAACATACTCATCAAGCACCCACTCCTGCATAGCCGCAGCGGCCACCGGTGCTGACACGTACAGCATCTGCAGTGCGTACTTCTTCGCTAGCGGCGGGAGCGACCTGCAAAATAACTGAAATATCACAACAACGGCACCAAGAAATCATAATGCATTGCAGAGCTGGTAGATTGGGGACCTGAGTACGGCCTCGCAGATGAAGGCGGAGTCGTAGAGCATGTCGAGCTTGGCGGCAGGCAGTGCAGCCACCATGTCCATGAAGTTCCGTGCTACCACCATAACCTGCGGCATCTTCGAGGTGCCTGTGGAGAACAAAGGAGGCAGAAACTAAATCTAGATTACTTTGCACTCGAATTGGACAATAGTGAAAGCATTCAACGGATGCCACAATATTCATGTTCCCAAATTGGAAGTATCCGACAAAGTTGCATACTGGATAAGCTGGTGCCTAACTTGACTTTGGTACTAGTTGCTTGCTAGGTCATAAATTTTGAAAAATCTTGGATTTGTACAAATAACCATACAAATCATAACTAATTTGATATCATTTACATCTAGTCATCTGGTCTGGACGTTAGTTTAACTACCCATACCCCAAACTGGAACTAGGAGATTCAATTGTAGAATTAGAAATATAATTAGACAAAGGAATGAGTAGTTGAGGGGAAATAGTTCACCGGAAGTCGAGAGCACTCCGGAGTGGCTGAGTCGGGTCGAAGGTGAGGCTGGAGGCGGAGCCGCGGAGGATTCTCGCCCGTCGCGCCGACCGCTCAACGGATCCTTGGAAGCAGTCCAAGTGGCTACGGAGCCGTGGGGATGCGACGACACGGGTGAGTCCACAAGTAGAGAGTAGGCTGCTAAAGCCTAGACTGGAACGGAAGGATGCACCGGGAAGAGGAGTCCTAGCGTGAGCGGCGACGGCGTCCAGACATTGGTGAGAGAAGGACAGGGCAGTCGAAAGTAGGGCTGTAAACAGGCCGAGCTCGAGCGAGCTGGGCCTGTCAGGCTCGAGCTCGGTAGAAACTCGAGCCGAGCTCGAGCGAACCCGAGATGCCAGTCAAGCTTTGAGCTGAGCTTGAGCTCGGCTCGAGCGGCTCGACAAAGCTCGTCGAGGCTCATTAAGCATGAACAACAGCCAGTAGCTAAACAACTCATTCGGACAGCAGAACAGGCAGTAGCTAACAATTCATTCGGACACATTACAATAAATTGAACAATGCAATAGCAGCTTTTATATGCAACAGCCAACAATCAACAATGCACAATAAGAAAACGGAAGTGATCATAACGTGTTTAGCTTACTTGAAAGCCTCCGGGTCGAGGAGGGGCGGCGCCGGCAGGGAGAGGAGGGGCGCCGGCGGGGAGGAGGGGCGCCGGCGGGGGAGAGGAGGGGAACGGGGGCGGCGGCGGGGAGAGGAAGGGGACGGGGGAGGAGGGCGGCGCCGGGGGAGAGGAGGAGGGGACGGGGTGGGGGCGGCGGGGAGAGGAGAGGCGGCGGCGGCGGGGCCGAGGAGGGGTGGCGGGGGCGAGGAGGGGCGGCGCCGGGGGCAGAGGAGGAGGGGCACGGGGGCGAGGAGGGGACGGGGTGGGGGCGCCGGGGAGAGGAGGGGCGGCGCCGGGGGGCGGAGAGCAGGGAGGGGGACGGGGGCGGCGGGGAGAGGAGGGCGGCGGCGGCGGGGCCGAGGGGGCGGCGGCGGGGGGAGAGGAGGGAGGAGACGGGGGCGGAGGGGATAGGAGGGGCGGCGGCGGGGAGGGGCGCGGCGGGGCGAGAGGGCCGAGGCTGCCGGGGCGGGGACTGGGGTCTGGGGTGGGCCCAGGGGATTTGAGAGAGAGAGAGAGGAGGTGGGGTAGGGCTGTTGTTTGGTTTTTTTGGTTTATACGGTTCGGTAAATATGGTTTTAGTATTTCGAGAAATACGGTATTTTTTAGAATACGGTATGGTATCGTAAATACCATCTTATTTCGGCAGATCGGTTAATACCAATTTTACCAAAGTTTACGGTGCTAAACGTTAATCTCATTTTCGACTCAATTCTCCATTCTGATTCAAAATTCATAATATAGCGGCTAGAGCCTAGGCGTCGCGCGCGGCGGCGCCAAAGAAGCCAGATGCATGCGCGCGCGCCCGCCAGCGCCAATTCAAAATGCACAGCGCCAGCGCGGCGGGCATACGCGCGGCGCCGCCCTGCCAAGCGTCAGGGCGGCAGAGGCACGACCGCGCGAGCGATGGCCTCATCGGCTTTTTCGGTTTCGGTTTTTTCGGTTTTCCTCGGTTTTACGAAAAATCGAGAAATACCCTTTTCTTGCTATCGAACCGAATCGAACAACCGGCCAAACCGAGTTGGCCGGTTCGGTTGATTTTCTGATGCTTTTTGGTTCGACGAAGTGCAGCACCGTGGGGGCTCGGGGGTAAAGCTGTCCACTGGATCGGGCTTGGCCGGTATGGTACGGGTCTGGGCTCGGCACAACCCGTTTAGGCACAGTCTATTAAGGTCCGTGCAATAAATGGGCCGCATCTTTGGCGTGCCGCCGCAGCGCAAGCCTAGGCACGATCCGACGCTGCAGTGCGTGCGGTCGAACGCAGTTAAAGCTAAACGGGTTGTGCCGGCCCGGCTAGCCCGTTTAGCTAAAAAAAGAGAAAAAAATAAAAAAATTATAGAAAAATAAAAAAATTGTGAAAAAATTGTAGAAAATTCAGAAAAAATTTTAAAAAATATAGAAAATTATAGACATTGTTAATCATAAAAATAAATATTTGCAATGATATAATGAGCTTTATTAACTTATTAAATTATATGGGATGGCTGCCCCATTAAAAACTTACCAAGTAAAAACTCAATTTGAGAAAATCTTGATAAAAAAAAGTACAACCTATAAAGCTCATTAGTGACTATATGTAAAGAAAAATATTAAAAATTCTATTCATTGCTATCTAAATACAAATTCTCAAAAGGTTCTTTTAAATCTTTATTTTCTGCAGTATGTTGGAGTCTTAATTCAGTTTGTTCCCAGTCTTTGACGGTCATAAGTACTTCGACCATCTCGTTGGAGAGACTTGTTCGTCGCTCCTCGATTATTCTTCCGGAAAGACTGAATGCTGACTCCGAGGAGACTGTAGAGACAGGAACAATCAACACATCCCGTGCTAATATGGATAGCACTGGATATGACACCTTCTGGGTTTGCCACCATGAGAGGATGTTCAACTTCTGCTCGAAGCTGACGCAATCACTGTTGAGATAGCTTGATAGGTCTCCAATGTTTTGTCGCCTTCTCCTCCTAACTAATGTGTACCTGCACCTGCACGAGAACTAGACGAAGAACCAAAAATCTTGCCCCATTGTATAGCCCCCCTAGAGGTGCTAGGGACTACCGGGGGTCTTTCCAAACGCACAGACCCAAACTTATTTTCATATTTATCATATACCTCATATAATTTATTCTTAACTAATGTAAAGTATGAAGAATAGTCTAAATTGGTAGCCTCACTTAAAATTTGTAAAACATTCATAAATCCTTGGAGTTTGACCCTAAGATCCAAAATAAAAGCGAATGCATATAAAATAGGAATTTCTCTCCAATATTTTAAAAACTTAGTTTTCATGGCACCTACAGCATCCCGTAGTATAGGATCATTTTCAAAAGCCTTTAGGTGAGTGGTAATTTCAACAATATTATGAACAATTATATGAGATGTAACAATTATATGAGATGTAGGGTAATATACTCCAGAAAGACAAAGTGTAGCTTTGTGAAAAATCTCTAAAAAGGAAAATATGTTTTCAGCAACAACCCAATCGTCTTCAGTAAGTTTAGGGTCTCTAACTTGGGTTCTACTGGAGGAGCTACGAGATTGATGGTTTGGGTGTGAAGGAAAACAAATAAGGTGCTCCTATATGGCAATATTTGTTTAAGCATAAGGTAAGTAGAGTTCCATCTAACAGGCATATCTAAAGCAAATTTTCTAGGATGAATATTCATTGCTACGCAAAAACTTTTATATGCGGCTATTCATTGGTTAGAACAATTAATAAATGAAATAGTATCTCTAAAAGAATCAATATAAGCATTTAATCTTTTTAAACCGGATTTAACAATAAGATTAATAATATGACAAGCACAACGTTGATGCAATAAGAAAGAGTGTGCATAAGTATTAAACACAGGAGTAAGAATTTTCATAGCTTTAGTGTTTGCAACTGCATTATCTAAAATTATAGAAAAAATTTTATTTATGAGGCCAAAATCTTCTACAACTCTAATAATAATTTTCGCAATATTTTCAGCACTATGTGAAACATTAATTAATTTAAATCCTATAATTCTTTTTTCCATTACCCAGTCATCATTAATATAATAAGCAACAACACTAATATAATCCTCTCTAGCCCTACCACTCCATATGTCAGAAGTCAAAGCAATAGAGAATGTACAGGTATGAAACATTTCTTTCATTTTATCACGACAATTGTTATAATATTTAATTAAATCTCTAGTTGTTGTTTGCCTAGATATAGAATTAAATCGAGGGTTATGAGTAGTCCTAATATATTTTTGAAAAGCATCAGACTCACCAAAATTTAAAGGTAAATCTTGAGAAGCAATTAATCTACAAAGCGATTCCCAAGCTACCTTTGGGTTGTACTCTAATGTACCGTACCGAACCGTCCTAATATATTGAAGTTGTGTCTGGCGCATTTGTATTCCTTGCTTTTTCTTATAGCTTGCAACATGTCGTTGTAGATGACCCGTCCCACCTGAAGATTTTGTAGTTAATTCATTACCATAAATTTTACAAATAGCATACCTCACCGAAGTCCCATCATCCTCGGTCTTAAACTTCTTGTCGAAATCATTCCAAACTGTTAATGTACTAGCTCTTGATCTTTTTGCACCAGTGCTTTGAGTCGTGGATGCACTTGTTGAGCCAACAGAAGATGGATCGATTGGACCCTGCGCTTCTGGGGCCATCGTTTCTTCGGCATCTTCAGATGGATATGCTTGTTGAAACGTTTGCATATCCTCCGTCGAGAATCCGAATTCGGAGAGTTGAAAATCGTAGTTCTCCATTAAATCAACTGCAAATTGAAATAGTAAAGAACGATTAACTTACTATTAAACCAACAAATAAAAGCAAAAAATTAAACTAACAAATAATACCCAAAAATTAAAATAAGACAGCATTATTACCTCCTTTGCAGCTCTCACAAAAAAAATCTAAAGATTTTTGAATTTTCGGAATTTTCCCTGAATTTTCACAAAATTTGTGCAAACACTTTCGGAATTTTCACAGCTAAACCGAGAGAGAAGAGTGAGATTTGAGGTGTGGAGAATGGAGGCCGAATGCCCCCTATTTATAGAAAAAATTTCAGATTTTTTTTTGAATTTTTTGCTATTTTTTCTGAATTTTTTACCCACAACGGTCATAAAAACGACTATTTTTTCGAACGTTGTCGGGTGTGTCGGTCGCGCGACGCCAATTGTTAAACGGGTCGCGGCCGCGCGCGTTGCGCGCGTCGCCGGCATCGCCGCCGGCCCGCTGCGTGGGTCTACCGTGCCGTCGTGCCCATGCCGTCGCGCTAGGTCTAAGGCTTGCGCGCGGTGCGCCGTTTGGCCCGCCCATTTGGCCAGCTTTACTCGAGGGAACTTGAGAGAGAGAAAGGGAGGCGAGGTTGTGTGGAGAACTAGGGAGGGGGTAAAAATATGCGAAGCTCATGATCTATTCGAGCTCGGCGCGTTGAAGTTCGTGAGTTTAAGATAAAACTCGAATTCGGCTCATTTGGAGCTCGAATCGAGTCTAGAGCGAGCCAAGCTTGAGCAGCTCGCGAGTCTCGAGCTACCCCTCCCCAGCGGATTGTTTTCTTCCCACAGGCCTTGTGTGGGAGGCCCGATACCGGCCGAGAATTGAAACTAAAATCCCGGTGGATGGCCCGGGATTGTGCCCCAACCAAACAAGGCCACAACGTTAGGCCGAACAAGCAACCTCTCGTGACTCCCCGCCACCGGCACCGGTCGGTGCTTCTGTTGGGCGTGCTATTCATCTTGATCCATGTTTATCTCTTCTTAGGCACTGGCCGTCTCGTAGGTCTCTTTCCAAAAAAAGGCAAGCGTATTGCATGTGTCATACCTGGGCCGGCCTCAGCCCGGCCAAGCCCAAGACACCCCATAAAAGGCTAGGATGAGGAGAAATTGATTTACTCCTCCTCCCGATCCAGTCTCCCAACGCCTCCCCCGTTCTGCATGTCGCCGCCGCTCTCTTCTCTTCCCCCCTCGTGCTTTCTCGCCGTCGCCTTTGTCCCCGCGCCCCGGTGCCATCTCGCCGTCATTCCTCTTCCCCCTTGCAAGCTCTGCTGACGTCGCTCTCCCCCCAGTGCCTTCTCGTCGCCGCCGCTTCCTTGCCCCCGGCTGGCTGAGCGCCGCCTCCAGCGCTGTCGGGTGGAGGAAGGGGGAGCCGGTCGCCGGTGAAAAGAAGGGAGGGAGGAGCTGCCGGTGAGGGGAAGGGAGGGGCCATCGGTGAGAAAAGAAAGGAGAAGGAGAGGAGGGCATGCGGGCGTGAGGGGAAAGGAGAGAGTGGCTGGCGTGGAGTGAATAAGAGGGAGCCACCAGTGAGAAAGAAAAAGAAAGGGGGCCGCTCAGTCGGCCAAAAGAAAAGGTAGAGGCCGGTGAAAGAAAGAAAAGAGAGGAAGAAAAGAAGAAAGAAGAGGAAGAGGGAAGGAAAAAGGGAAGAGAGGAGAAAAAAGAGGAAAGAAAATAGGAAAAAGAAGGGAAAGATCGATCCGTTGCACGATCCGCCAGATCCACCAAGGCAATACGATCTAGCCGTTAGAGGCTACGAAAACGCCTCGAAACCATTCCTTGCTTATGTATCATTTTGCGTAGAAGCTAAAATGTCGATTCCTGAGATTAGATCATGAAGGGACTCATTTGTTGAGTAGCGAGTTAAATGCGTACGGTGGTTAGAACACGGCTAGCGGCTGAAATCCATGTGTAGAGCTAGTGAGGTGCGATGGTCGTGTGTTGATGTGTCGGTGCATGCGTCACCGACTAATTGATTAGTGAGTGTTTAGTGCAGGTCATTATGTGGAGGCTAATTAGCAGATGCCTAATTAGTTTAAGTGTTCTTCGAGGAGAGCGAATGATTAGTATAGGTTAATTAGTGTGGACTAATTAACATAGACTCTTGCTAGAGCTCTATAGAAATTGGAATGCCAAGTTCGGTAGTATGTCTTGGATATTATGCCTTTGGCATAGCTGTAGTCCAGTATGGGATGTCACGGCCTTCGGGCTGAGATCGGAGTTTTAAATGGCATAATAGTTAAAGCATGGTAACCAGAAATATGTGAGTAGAACTATGCAGAGTACCGAACCTAGAATATTTGCTATGTATATCTTGGGTTCAAAAGACACATTGTTCGAGCACCGATAAATGTGGAACGATATCTAGTGAAAAGTGTAGCACATGTTGGTTTGTGCGTAAGAACGCCACCATTAGAATGTGTGCCTGTATTGCTATGATGTGTTGAGATGGATTAATATTTGTACAGGTAACGGTTCGGATTTGGTTTTGTCCACGCATCATCCATAGGAATAACTAGAATAGTGGATTGTGGTGAATGCTTGATATTTGCTTTTGTGGTCTATGCTTTATATCATTTTATGAAATGATATTTCTGCTTATTGTTGATTATACAGCAACGAAAGGCGAATATAATTGCTAATCATGCTGAGACAGTATTGCATTGTGTTGCACACTGATGTTAAAATGTCTACTGTACGTAGACATCCCGCGTTGGTGGGATAAAGACCTATCTCGGTAGGCACTCCACGGGAGTGGAGTTAGTGGAGAGTTGATTGTGATTGCTGAAATGATGTTGCATCATTTACAATCATCATGACATGAGTTGCATGAGCTAAGTCGAAGAGGAAGTCATGTAACTATTTCGGTGAGGTTGGTGAGAAAGATACATGACTAATCCGAAGTACTCACAATAAGACCTATTTCGATAGGCGCTCCACGGGAGTGGAGTTTGTGACCCATATGAAAGAGGGTGGGGCACGAGTGGGCCATCGACGGGTGGACACTCAGCTTTACCGGTATGAGCTCGAGATTGCATGTGGACATGGCATTGCATTGTATTATTTTGCATTGCATAAAAGAAACTGGTGAAAGTGGAACATATGCAGAGCTTATGTGGTGGCTTTGCAAGATAAGTGATTTATTGATAGTTACAAGGATTGCGTCTTGCTAAGACAATTGAATTTGTTTTGTTGTCGTCATTATTTTATTATGTGCTTGCAGGGTCTTCGGACTCACCTTTACTTTGTTATTTTTTTAGGCAAGGGGTGAAGGCGACATGCACGGGTGGGAGTAGCACAGTTATCCCACGTATATCAGTAACTCACATACCACTTACAGATATCATATTTAGCCTGGTATAGTGCAAGTACATTTTGGTAATTAGCAAATTCATACCTCTGCTGCGTTCAATGTCAAGTGTCTGCCTTTTGCCATTGGGAGCTATTTGATTAGAGGAACTGTTGCGTTAAGTCTAGCGGCAAAAGTCAGAATTGGCACCATCATAGAGTAGGTGGTAGCACTTTAGGCTCAGGGAAGGAGCCGGGGTGTTACAGCGTGCATGGTTTAACATTTGGATGAAATTTTGCTAATTTCGTTTCTTTCGAATTGCGTGCATGGTTTTAACATTTGGATGAAATTTTGCTAATTTCGTTTCTTTTGAATTGCGTGCATGGTTTAACACTAACTATCGTGTTTGACTGCTGTTGACACCTATGGTGCTAATAGGGGATGTTGTACATGACAAGTTAAATTGCTGCATGGTGAGCCGACGTCTATGGTGCTGCTAGGGGATGTCGTACATGACAAGTTAAATTGTAGCATGTCACCATGCAATGGCGGATCTAGGAACTTCTGAATGGGTATTCGAAGTTATAAAAATATTATTCAATAAAAAAATATAAAGGTCCACAATAGTGAAAATTAAAGTACAATTGTTACCTTCTGCGTCTTTCCAGCTCTCTCCTATAAATATTTCAAATATGCAGACTTCTTTATTTTTTTAAAACTCAAAGGTCTACAAAATCAAACATATATATATCAAAGATCAAATTAGACTAACTCCGACAAGAGAAGGACATATAACAGCCATACAAAATGGCATCTCTATATCTCTATACTCGATTAATTTAGAACAACCAATCTACTAGCTCACTTATAGAGATTATAGAAAGATATGGTCTATTTGCTCATTGAAGATGTACACGGCATTTCTAAAATCAAAATAACTCTGAAAGCCCATTGTATGATCACATAACATTATCATTTTTTTAACTTGCAACAACATTAATTCAGATGCAGCATGCTGCGCATAAAAAAAAGATGACAATAGGCCAAACATTGAACCTACAATCATAGGGAAAGGGAATTTTGAGAAAACAAAAAAGGCTCTGTTTAAATCATAGGAATTTGAGAGCAATTTCTCCATTATCTCTCATTAAATGTTTGATTTTCTATAGGGTTTTCTTGGAGTTCCTATGTTCTAAAAAGGGCATATATATAGTACCATATGGTAGAATGGAAATTCATGCTGAAGAACTGCTATAGCCATCAAGGGGTTATCATCTAGCAAGTTAAATTGATGAGGACATCATTAGGAAACACACTACAAGTGTCGAAATTAATGGATCAATCACAAGAGCTAGAGCAAAACAAATGTAACAAGAGGTGAATCTTTTCCTTAGCAATTATTCTTGTACTCATGAGAATTTGTTGCTACCTAATATTTCTATTTTATATGTTCTTAGATTTGAGGAAAAGATAATAGAAGGAAAATCTTTAGCAACATGGAAAGCATAGTCACAAAAGATCGTATGGCCACAGAAGATCAACATAAAATGATGTAAGTGCATATGTCAGCATAGCCACAGAAGATCGTATAGCCACAGAAGATCGTACAACATGATGTCAGCGCATATCTCATTGCTTTCTTAGCCCCTAAGTCACCTCACCCTATAAATAGGGGGCACCCCCATGTATGGAGGCATAAGTCATGCTTGAAAATTTTAGTACAACACCTGTTTCTCTTTGTGTGTGTGAGCTATTTCCATCACCAATTGGGATTGGGTGTTATTTCTAAGTGGCTACTGCATTGTTCTTGTGAATCCTTGGTGATTGCTTGAACGTGTCTACTCCACGTAGCGAGTAGACGAAGGTCGTAGTGTGTGGTTGAGTAATTTGAGTGCTGCAGGTTGCCGTATAGAGACGGTGGTTGGTCACATTAATTGCTAGGTTGCACGGGCTAGTTATCCATAATTCTACGTCGTGAAGATCGGACCACCCCCTCCCCGCACTAGTTAAATGCTAGTGGCAGCTTAATAGGCATTACCTAAAGTTGAGGTAGGCACTGCCCTGTGCCCTCAGAACATCTAGAGCCTAAAATTGGAAGCTTTAGTTCTTCCCGAGGAAACAGCTAAAGAACATAGCTATTGCTGGGTGGGCGTTCAGTTTATTCGGCTATATTGGTGAGGTATAAAAAAATTGTTTTTTACAAACTAGAAACCGAAATAACTAGTGAAAAAATAAAAACCGCACCGAATTAACCAAACTAATTTGGTATTCAATTTTACAAGAACAACTCAATACTAATCTCTGAAACAATTGAATGCTAAACTCTGAAGCCATAGACTACAATAGTGGATTAACAGTTTTTAGACTACAATAGGGCACCTGGAAAATGACATAATTGCGTGCATCTCCTAAAAATTTCAGCAAGCACTGACTCACTGTGAGATGTAAAATTGAAACATCAAGGCACATGACAAAAATATGAAGGTGAAAATTTTTGTAGTGCGGCAATCTCAAGTAAATCAAACTCTATAGCTAGGCGCGTTTTAAGCATATACCTGAGGTCCTGAGCTGCATGAATACTACCGACGGTTGGAGGCAGTGCTGACAAGCGGGTAGGTAGGGCGGCAGGCGGCGCCGACGGGCAACGGTTGGAGGCCGTGCAGACGGCACGGGGCGGAGGGCCGAAGGCGGTGCCGATGACATGCGGGAGGAGGGCCGGACGCGGCGCCGACGAAACGCGGGCGGAGGGCCGGAGGCGGCGCCGACAGCACACTGCACGCGGGTTAGGGTTATGAGATGGCGTCGGGCGGAGTGCCGAGTGCGGGGTCTCACGGGCTCACGGGCAGAGTGAGGAGTGAGTCGAGTGACTTCACCCTTGAGGGAGTGGCCGAGTGGGCCTCGCCGGCTCATCGCTGGACGCCTGGCCTGGTGATTGAAGATTCCTCGAGTCGAAAACTACACCGTCTATAGAAGACCGAATAGCTGCAAAATAAAAACCTCCTACCGAAAACTGAATCGACCGTAACATTCAATTTATTTGGTTTGGTTCATTTTTTCAGTTTCGATAAAAAATGCCCATCCTTAGCTGTTGATTGTTTGCTCCATCTACTATTAAATATTGGAGCATTGGAGTGGCCGGCATAGAACAGCCTTTCAAAATGACATCCTACATCTCTATACTTATTAATTTAGAACAACCAATCTACTCACTCACTTATAGAGATTAGAGAAAGATCTAGTCCATTTGTTCATTAAAGATGTACATGACATTTCTAAAATCTAACATGGAGAAATAACTAATGTTAAAACTAATTTCGTTTTAAATGAATAGACTCAAGAGCAATGTATGCACAAAGACATAATATTTCACTAAAGCAACTAAAACTAACTTCAAGAGATGTTGTGTACAGAGCACATTTAGTCATTTGCTTCAGGAACACATATAACATTCAGAAAGCTCCAATATCAAGATCCTCTAACAGTACGTTTTTGTTCATAGTAGCAGAAATAGCTGGTTGAATTCTGAACAAATGTATCTATAGGTTCGTTGTCCCGAAACCCAAATCTGCAATGATCTCGTTATCCTCCTAAATCTAATGAATATCCTCTGTCACCTTGCTATCCTAAAATTGAAAATGAGGTCTTATGACCTTATAGCAATACACACATGAATACACCAAGCAACAAAATTGTCAATAATTATGCATGCAGATTAGAAAGACTAACCAATCTGTTGGTTGAAATCTTGGTTTTGTGCCTGCTTGAATTTCTATCAGATTGATTGAACTTCCACAAAAAAGCCACCCTCACCCTGAATCCATAAATCGAAAGAGATCAAGAAACTAACAAGGTTATCAACAAAATTTCACCTCAAAAGGAAAGAGATCACGAAACTAACAAGATTACCAAGGTGATTAGAGCAGATCTTGGATTCTTAGGTGTTCCTACGTACATAGTTCATTACAGAACCCCCACGAATCAAATCAAAGCCAAATGATTCTGATTCAGAGGGATCCTTGTAACTTGTACGCGGTAGCTGTATTGCATCATCTTGTACGCGCGGCTGCAGGGCTTCTTCGTTTTGCTTCCCAACTTTTGACGTCTGGCCAAGCACCTTCCCAACCCGAGCTTCTGCTGCTGGTGAGGTACGCCTTATGCACCTTCCTTCTTCAATCACTGGGGACGCCTACTATCTCCGTCGTCGGCCCAGCGCCACAATAGTTGTCGTGACGCCGCCTCTAGTCTTTGGTTTCCATAGGGGAGAGGGAGTTGAGAGAAAGGAGTCATGAAGAGAGCTGAATACCCATTCCTCAAATGGGCTTGCGGGTGTGGGCCTTCACAAATGGGCCAGCCTAGGTGGATGGGGGGAATGGGCCAATTAAAATGTGTAGATATTTGGGCTGATTGGGTATGAAAATAGTAAATTTGGCCCAACTAAGTGTATACATATATATTATACCTTGCATGTACTGATTTTTTGCCAAAAAAATTGTGTATTCAGCTAAATACCCTTGAATCACTATAGATCCGTCCCTAACACCATGTTGGGTGTTCTAACTTGTTGTAGGTGTGAAAACCCAACACCAGTGAGGGGGGTGGATGTCAGCCGTATGACAGGCCATCGTCCACGAGAGTAAAAATAACATGGATATTTATACAGGTTTAGGGGTCTGAGAAGACCGCCCTACTCCTATTGGTGAGCCAACAGAGAGTTACCTCTAGCGAGGGAGCCCCAAGGGCTCACCAATTTGAATGTACTTTATTGCTAATAAGAGCTCAAGAGAGCTCCCTCCCCCAAATAAGGGTTACATGGGGTATTTATAGGTTTTTGGGCTTGTACAAATGATCGAAATACCTCTTAGGGGATAGCTACCCTATGGGTACAAGTGAGGGGGTACAATTGTCCTTTATAGGTGTAATTGCATTTCTTGGACTTGAGTGTAGTCTCCTGTAGAGCGGGCCTCGTCGGAGAGGGGTGAACTATTTCTCCAACACTAGCCCCCTGCCTTTCGGATCTAGGAAACCGTCTAGAGGGGCAGTATTGGATCATCATGCTTGTTCCAACGTTGATTATAAGCTGAGGTTTTGATGAGACCCGAACTGCGTTTGTAGTGAGACTCGGGCGACAAAAAAAACTGTCTTTAGTGAGACTCGTGCGACAAAAAAAAACTGTCTTTGAAGCTCTTGGGTTCAATCCTCATTTTTCAGGGCCCAATGGACCTAAATTGAGGCAACCCTCAAGGTCTCATTTTGAGGTTGTGACAAGCTTTCGGGTCCAATCAGAGCTCCTTGTGTTCCCAAATCATGGCAGGGCCTTGCTCTGGGTTCCATCATTTGGGGCCTTGTCTACGTCGGCTTTCAACATCTTGGGGCCTCAGCCATGTCAGGAACCCAAGCGAGTCACACCATCCTTTTCTTGCCTTAGCTCTACCTGGGCCAACTCATGGCCCATGGTCCAGTCAGTCAGCCCACTTGTGTATAAGTGATGCCCTAAGTAGGCACTTACTCATGTGGCCGCGATAGCAAGGGGCACCCTGGTCTGAGTAGCCACTTCCTCCTGTGGCCACCGGCTTCTTGAGAAGGGGAGAGATCTGGGTACCGAGCTTTCTTCCTTGCCTATGACCGCTGGCTTCTAAGAAGGAGGGAGATTCGGGCACCGAGCTGTTAGAGTTAATCTTGTTTTAGTAGGCTTGGTTTATTTTTTGGAGAGTTTGTTTAATATTTACAAAGTATATGTATAGGAGTAGAGAAAGGAAATAAGAATCCAAGTAGAATTATGAGTTGGAATCCAAGTAGGATTATGAGTCCGAGTGCTAGACTTGAAATTAGCCTATATAAGGCACAATAGTCATGTAATTGAGACAAGCGAAAACAAGAGGAGAGGAAGAGAAATAAGAAGAAAAGAGGGAGCGGTTGGTCCTCCGGAAAAGTATATCAATGTGTGCAAGAGTTTACCTAGGAAGAATTCTAACAATTGGTATCAGAGCGTGTTGATCTTGGTGTTGCCTGAAGAATATGAGCAAGAAGGCGAAGGCTCAGGGTGGGCTAATCTCCCTCCAGTACCCTTTCCTGACGACCGACAATTACCCGGTGTGGGCAATGAAGATGAAGGCGAACATATGCGCCCAGGGAGTCTGGGGTGCAGTCGATCCGAAGGGCAAGGACAAAGAGCTGAAAGACAAGGTGGATCAGACGGTTTGGCTATCATCTATCAAGCGGTGCCAGACTCGATGATGCTTCAACTCGTCGGAAAGGAGACGGCACGAGAGGCGTGGGAGACGCTTTAGAAGACGCACGAGGGGGTTGATCGTGTAAAGGAGGTGCGGCTCAAGAATTTATGGAGCAAGTTCGAGAATCTTTAGATGAGAGAGACCCAGTCGGTGGATGAGTTCACTGGTAAGTTGACTTCTTTATATAATCAGATGGTTTCTCTTGGTGACAAGATGGAGGAATCTGTAGCAGTGAAGAAAGTACTTGCACGTGCTACTAGAAAAGTACATGCATGTCGTCACCACGCTCATGTACTCCCCTGACTTGGAGAAAAAGAAGATCGAAGAGATCACCAGCTCTCTCAAGGCGCACGAGGAATTACTGAAGGGGTTTTAGTCTCGTATTGAATAGAGGTTTCAGTCTGATAATCAGTAGGTGTTGCTGATAAAGGGAGATACAAGGAGCGGTGGCCCATCAAGCAGTCGCGGTCGCTGGCACGGGCAAGGTGGCCAGAGTGGTCGAGTTGGCAGAGGTGGCCGTGGAGATAACGCCTGACAAAGCGGTGGTGACAGATCCCGTGATAAGTCACATATCAAGTGCTTTGAATGTGGCGAATACGGGCACTACGCGTCACGACACATAAAGTGTTTCAACTGCAACGAGTATGGGCATTATGCTTCGTATTGCCAAAGCAAAAGGAAGAACGGGGAGGCAAACCTCATCCAAGGCGAAGAAGAAGATGACAATCCAGTATTACTTCTCTCTTCATATGTTGAAAAGGCACCGGCCATGGTGATACTAAACAAAGAGAACGTAGTTCCAAAACTACACACGAAGGAAGACAACCACGATCACTCGGATCAGTGGTATTTGGATAATGGAGCAAGCAATCACATGACGGGAGATCGATCTATGTTCCATGAGCTCGACGAGAAGATCTGAGGTAAGGTCAAATGTGGCAATGGCTCCATGATGCTGTAATGCAAGAACGGAGATAAGAAGTTGTTGACAGGAATTTACTATATATCAAGTCTGTGCAACAACATACTTAGTCTCGGACAGATGATAGAGAAAGGGTGCAGAGTGGTGCTGCAGGATGAGTTCTTACGTGTCTATACCAAGAACAATGGTCTGTTGATGAAGGTGAAAAGATCTCCAAACCGGTTATACAAAATTTCTTTAAAAACTTGTAAGAAGGTTTATTTAAAGAGCGGCTTGAAAGAGTCAAGAGATGACGGGATCCAAGGGCAAGACTCACTGAGCGTAGATGGGGGCAGCCAAATAGGGCATGCAGAAGGCTAAGATGGCGGGACCCAGCTGCGGCACGTGCACACTCAGGGGGTGCGTATGGAGAGCGACTCGGACGCACAAGGTAGCGGCCTTAGGGCTAGAGCAAGTACATGTGAAATTGAAGGTGGCGCACATACAACTGCAGATCGTGGACTTTGTGCGAGCAGTAGGCTCTTAGGAGGAAAAAGTGCACAAATTCCAAGAGGAAGATTTGGAGTACAAGTTGGTGCAAATTTTTGTGGTTTTGCAGATGGGACGCAGTCAACGTCGGAGACAGGACGCACGAGCGCGGGAGTAAGAAGTGGTGTAGCCTCAGCTAAGATGTACATGAAAAGCGAACGGATTTGGTCCAAGAGAGAGGAGCAGGAGGCTCTGGTAATGGCGAAGCCAAGGCGGCTGTGGGAGCAGGTGCTCCAGCCCAGGCAGGCATGCAAGGAAGGATGGACTCAGTTCAGGTGCGGGAGCAAGAGAGAAGATCGGCTTGATTAAAACGGAGAAATAAGATTAATAGGGTGATTGTTAGAGTTAATCTTATTTTAGTAGGCTTTGTTTATTTTTTTGGAGAGTTTGTTTAGTATTTACAAAGTATACGTATACGAGTAGAGAAAGGAAATAAGAATCCAAGTAGGATTATGAGTTGGAATTCAAGTAGGATTATGAGTCCGAGTGCTAGACTTGAAATTAGTCTATATAAGGCACAATAGTCATGTAATTGAAACAAGCGAAAACAAGAAGAGAAGAAGAGAAATAAGAAGAAAAGAGGGAGCGGTTGGTGCTCCGAAAAAGTATATCAATATGTGCAAGAGTTTAGCTAGGAAGAATTCTAACACCGAGCTTCCTCCTTTGCCTGTGGCTACAGGCTTCTGGGCTGCCTGTGGTTGCCAGCTTCTAAGCAGAGGAGACAAATCCAAGCATCGAGCTGACAAAAAAGGAGGGAGAGGGTGTCCGGCCGGGAGACCCTTCGGCGAGCCGTCGTCTCGCCCCTGGGTGCGCTGAATCCTGGTGACTGCTTCCCTATGGTGCCGCCAAGTCACTCGCCCATGGAAGTCTTGCACGTCGTTGAAGGCAAGCGGCGCGCCGCCGCAGCAAAGGGCCCCGCCGGGCAAGCAGAGGCGGAGGCCGAAGTCGAGGAGATGTGGCCTGGGCGAGCGCTACTTAAGCCCCTAGCACCCTCCGTGTTGGCCAGCTCACGCCATAAGCTTGGAGTGGGGCCTATTCTTTTCGGTTTCTGAAACCAATTTTTGGTTTTTCCTACAGTATTTAACTTTTAAACAGAATTTTTTTTAAAACGAGGTCTACAAAGTTAATTGCAGTACACGTTAAAAATCCAATATATATACCATTCAAAATCATAAGCAAGTATTTCTCTCTTCGTAATCTCTGTCACAAACAGCTAAAATTCGAAATTTCAGCGGCCATATGGTAGCCATACTGCCAGGTACCATATGGTAGCCGCTAAGTTCCTATGTACACATTTTTGTATATATGTACTCGGTTGAGTCTGTGACAACGCCATGATCTTTGTGTATGTAATTCTGATTGCATATGATGAGTTGAGTTCGTTTCATTGATGCTGAGACTTCGTGCACACGTGATGGCCAGGGCATCTTGCCCCTTTTGCCAGGGTGCTGCACTTTTTTGGCAGGGCGTAGTCACTGACTACCAGCGGTGAGGCGCTTGGATGCCAGGCCATCTGGCTACGAGGGTGCTCGGGACTTAGCGTCAGGGCGCCGGGTGGCCCTCGCGAGGGAGCTAGCAACTTGCTGCCAGGGCACCTGGGGAACATCTCCTTGACCATCGCTTTGCTCCTTTGTACTAAGAAGTATGCATGTCACCAGGGCGCCTGCAGGTTGGCCAAGGCACCGGGGTATGGAGCGCAGGGCGCTCGGCGCGGTGGAGGGCGCTTGGACGACGGGAGTTGTCGTTGAGCTGATTGTCATTTTTGATGCATGTAGGTGTTGAGTGCTAGGTTGGGGCGCGCACATGCAAGGAGTCGAGCACGGGCTCGGGTGTAGGGCACCGAGCAAGGCGCGCACACGGGACACCGAGCTAGGGCACGCCTGTGGGTGCTACATAGAGGCACGGCCGCCGGGCACCAAGCCGAGGTGCGGGGCAGGGGGCCGAGCCAAGGCTCACACGCGAGGCGTAGGACCAGGGTGCATACACCGGGCGCTAAGTCATGGCTCGAGCACAGGCCGTCGGAGCACTTCACAGGGTGCTAGCGTAAGGCCCTGAAGTCAGGGTGCACTTGTGCAGGCATCGTTGTCACTGCGAACAATCCATTCTGTGCCGCGCATGTTGATCTTCCTCTTACAATAGCTGACATACGTTATCACCATTGGTTGTGCATCTTTGATGATTACGGCCACCTCTGAGCATGGGGCGTCTGCTTATCGGCGTGGGGCGCCGGTTCGCCAAGTTCACACGCATAGGAAGAAACAGTAGTTGGGAGCAGAACAGGGGGATGATGCTAACTCGAGAACACTTCTTTCGTCTGCTATGCGGAGAGACATGCTGCATTACCCGAGTCACACTCCTCTTTTTTAAGGAGTCTAGGGTATGGTCCACGCCGGGGATGCAGCGGGCCTGGGTCCCCAGCAGCAGCAAGCTCGGCAACTCAGGCTTGGTGGCTTGCATGCGCGGAAGTGACATCCATGGGTGGCAGAAGGTTATGATCTGGACACTGCGGCTGTTGCAGCTTGATAGGTGCAGCAAGTCCGGAAGCTGTGACCGCTAGGGCGTTTGGAGGCAGTGCTAGGACATGCTGAGAGGCCAAGCTGGGGTGGCAAGGCGCAAGGCGCGTGGAGCGCCGAGGTACTAGGCACGTGGAATGCGGGGCGCCGGGGTGCCGAGGCATCGAGGTACGCAAGACGCTTGGGGCGCTAGGGCACATGACGTGCGTGGGGTGTCTGGGCACCGGAGTCTTGAGGTGCTAGGGCAAGCAAAGCGCGCGGGCATTGGGACGCTGGAGCACCCGAAGCATGTAGGGCGAGGTGCTTACGTGCGCTCTTTCTGCAGATTTGTTGAAGTACTTGGCTTTTGTTAAGTTGAGCCCATGGGCATCAAGGCATTGAGGCTGCTTGCCAAGACGTTCGCTTGCCGCCACGCACCATGATGCCACTGTTGTCGCCCGTCCGCCGCCAACACGCCACCACTGCTGCAAGTGCACTGGATCAAAATTTAGTGGCTTCGGTATTTGCTTTTGGACTTTGGTGGGCTTGCTGTAGTGTACTTGTGAGTGACTTGAGTTACTAGGCTCACTGGGTTTTAGGTAGTATTTGTGTATCTTCCTCCCTCTATGTCTCTACTCTCTACTGTCTTCCTCAGAGGCTCGAAGTGATGACAACGGCTGGCCAGCCATGGCACAATGGAGCCCCAACCGGAGGTAGGGGGCTAGGAGGGGACCCACTCTCCAGCCGGAGCTAGGGTGGGCGCCAGCCCCCTTGACCCCCCGGCGCATCTGCCACTGCGGATATCGGGAGCAAACTTAGAGAGTTTGGCATCCAGAATGATCATGGAGGTCGAAAAGATCATCGGGGATGAATTCCAGACATGAAGATGGAGTCTTGGTGAAGATGGCCCAAGATGGGTCTATGCGATGACTTAGGGTGACTTGGCAGCGTCCAAGTGTCAGCGAGGCATTCTGAGGATGTTCGGAGCTTGAGACATAAGCTGTGGATGTGACAAGTCAATGAGGAGCAAAGACTATCAAGTTGGAGTAGCGTGGTTGCTCCAAGAGGCTTATATTGACTAATGTCAACATAAGGGCATTGATGTAATTTGTGTACTACCGGGATTCTTTGATACGGAGAATACCGTGGCGTACTCTTGGAGATGGTTGTGCTAGAAACTAGGTGCATTGAGTTGTGTGGAGACGATGGCTCGGATTTTGTAATAGCCACTTTGTAATACGTGCTAAGTGAGATATTGTAATTGTAGCTAGCCTAGAGGGGTGTTCTAGGTAAAGAGAAAGAGTTGGCTCAACCTAAGTGGGTATGGATAAGTGGAGAGAGTTAATATTAGCCCTTGAGATGATCCAAGGTTGACATGGCTTCCAAAAAACTATAAATAGAGGGGTGAATGTATGTCTCTATCACTAAGTTTTTGAGAAGTATTTAGGGTTTAGCGTTTTGCTAGGGCTTTTATGGCGAGATAAGGGCATGCTTCTCCTTGAAAATTCAAAGCCGAGCTTGAGAAATCACAGAGATGGCGTGTGGCAGTGCCCCACACTGGCACCCTTACAGCGACTTCAACACGGGGATGAAGCAGATTGTAACTTCACGCAGAGCACTGGTGGTTGGTCAGAGAGGTTGAGCTCTTTACAGTAGCCGCCACGCGAACATTGTAGTGCTACAGAGCTCTCACAGCCATCGTCAATGGTTTGCTGCACGCGGTGGAAGACGGGTTATGGCATAAGGGCCATGGGCGTCAGTGACAGCGAGAGCAGAGGCGGAATGATGGGGCGCTCTAGAAAGAAGCCTTCGCATGAGGAAAACGGCAGCAAGAGGCGGCTTGCGCTGAGAACAGCGCCCAGGCTGGTGCTGGGCCAAAACAGAATCGGGTTGAGCTAAGGCTACCGAAATCGTCCTGAGAGGAAATTCCGGTTTTTAATTCAATTTTGAATTTATTTAATTCCAAAAATTGCATTTGAGTTTAGAAAGTTACCAGACTAACTTAAAAAAATTTTGAATTTTTTTGGGGAGAAAATTTAGGTTGTTTAGAGCTCACATAAATTATTTTCAGGTTCATTTCAAGTTTTATTTATTTTCGAAATTTCATTTGCAGCAGGAAATGATGATTTTGAAACTTCTTACATACTTTTTGAGATTTTGGAACGTTACACAATATTACCAACATATAAAAAAATTCCTATACCTAAATTACCCTTTTGTTAATGAACTGCTGATATTTTTTTAGAGCGAAGTTACGTCAAGTGCCTCCAAAGCCAACAAGTTGCTATTCAAAACAAAAGACAATACAAAGCAGGCGTTCATTATTAGTCGAACAATACACATAAATAGTTCCCCACAGAGATAGAACAATTCTTAAGAATACAATGCACAATGTTGTAGAGACCACTTGCTGTGTGAAGGCCTTTTATTCCAATGTACAGAAATAGCTTCATAGCAGAGTAATACAGATGAAGAACACATGCATATTGGCACTAGAAAATCAATGCCGTTATTCCGTATAACGAGACATCCATAGTGAAGAGTCTGACGAGAGCGCTTCTGCTTCTGGGAGACGAAAGGGAACAACAATCAGTGCACTTGTCGATATTGTTTTCACATGATAGATGACAATGTAAGAACACAAAATGATTCGCTTAACAGTTGTTTCGACTCTTACTCCCATCACTGCAGGGGCTTTCAGTACAGTACATCACCGCATGACAAATCCAGCAGGAAAATACATTATCTTTCAGAAATGAAAAGGCTTGGAAAGTTATGATAAATGTAGTGAATGAAGGAAGTTCACGAAACGAAAGAAGAAAGATCTATTATCAGTTTCAGACTGCATTTTGTATTTTCTAGTACCACAAGAATATCATCGCAAAAAAAAAGTACCACAAGAATATCATCGGACGCGACTAAAACTAACATGCTTATTCTTGGTTATTGAGTACTAGACTCTATGAAGTGAATTGAACTACACAGTTATCTTACCCAGTCCGTCTTGCACTTGCTGTGAGACTGATAGTCGATTTATCAATGTATTCTGAATATAAGAGAAAAAAAATATAGGATTACTGAGGCGGACATGATGGTTGACTCTTCTTTTTAGCTATATCTCTAATTCAATCTAACCATTGGAATGTGCTTAACTAGATAGGCTAATTATAATACATTTGTATACATGGTATAGGACAGAACTAAATTTCAGGCATCTTACCTGGGATTTTGCATCATCCGAGCCGACGACATTTGATCATACTTCTGGAGGAACCCAATTGTTCTAGTTGCTGCGTAAATTCTTCGGGCATATCCCGATATATGATCCTGAGGGGTCCCAAGGATCGTAATCCAGTTGGTGGCTCTGTCAAATTTCTTAAACCAACGAGTCTCAAGTATCTTAGGCTTTCCATGGCTCCGTCCTCAATATCAATGCAACTAAGCTGCTCCAGGTAACGTAAGTGCAATTCCTTGAGTTTGGGGAACCAGCCAGCCCGAAAGGTGATCAGGCTCCCGTCATAGGCTCTATTAAGCTTAAGTGCCGCAAGGTTCACCATGTGTGAAAAGGAAGGAAGAGGATCCTCTTGCAGCCCAGACCACCCCATGATTAAGGTTCTAAGTTTACTGAAACTGCGGAATATAGATGGAACAGCTCCTCCCAGCAACTTGCCTCTCAGATGCAGCCATTCCAAATTTGGGAGATGATCCAAATCTTCCAGGTTAAGAACTTCATGCTCGTCATGTGAGACTACACCCAGCCTACGAAGCTTCGGCATTAACGTGATTGAGTGAAATAATTCCCTGGTATATTCTTGCTTCACTTTCAATATAAGAAGGGTCTGCAGCTGTGTCAATTTTCGCAGGTTGGCCACTAAATCTATGCTTGCTTCTATGTTTCCCAGCACCTGTAGATCCCTTAGAGGAGAAATGTCTGAGTCCAACCGTAAGCCCTGGAGCGGATAAAAGACTTCTTCTTCATGATCAGTATCATGGCGCGCATAACCGCGCAAGTATCGCAGCTTTGTTAGCGTATTAATTTCATGTGGCAATTCCACTACGCTAGAGCGTTTAAGATCCAACATTTGAAGCTTCCTCAACCTACCAACTGAATTGGGGATCTCTTTAACTTTTGAATTACGTAGATCAATATAGTGCAAGTTGAACAGATCAGTCACAACAACTGGGAGCCTCTCAATGTTTGCCCCTCGTAAGGACAACACCCTCAGCAATCTGAAATTTTCGAGTGCATCGTGGATCCATTGGCACGGTACTTCTTTATCAAACAGTATAAAGGACCGGATGCTTTTTGAGCCTATGCCAGGTTCGACAGCTTCCCCTCCCTTCAGCACAGACACTCGACGCGCCTCATCACTAAGTTTTGTAGCAAGACGGTTGTCTGTGAGAACTGAAAACTTCTCATCTTTGCACTTTGTTACTGTTATATTTCTCACAAGATCGTGCATTTGGAATTTGTTAGGCCTTCCAGATGCATTCCTCCCTGCAACTGTAAGAAGGCAACGATGAACAAGCTCTTTTAGGTAGTCCCAAGCTACTTCCTCTATTGTTATATTGGGCCCCCTTTCTTCGACAAACCCTTCAGCTATCCATAACCGAATTAATTCTTTTCTTCCAAAGTAATAATCTTCAGGGAATAGTCCACAGTAAAGAAAGCAGTTTTGTAAGTTCCTTGGTAGGTAATCGAAGCTGAGATTGATAGCTTTTGCCACAATTTGCAGCTCATTGTTATTCATTATTTGCCAAATTAGTTGATCATGTAATGACTTCCATTCGTCCTCATGTAATGGCTTGTATGATAGAAGACTACCGATGGAAACAATAGCAAGTGGCAAACCTTCGCACTTTTCCACAATCTTCTCTGCCCACTGATTGAGACTTGGAGGACATACATTCCCTTCTAGCTTTCGGAAAGCCTTTTTGCAGAAGAGCTTCCAAGCATCCTCACGTCCAAGAACATTTAGGTAAATACGATGCTCTCGTTTATCCGCCAAAGAAAATACCTCTTCATTTCTAGTTGTAATTATAACTCTGCTTCCTTTATTGTTCTCAACTAATGCACGGTCTAATAACCTCCAGGCACCTCGGTCCCACATGTCATCCAAGACAATTAAATACCTGCTGTTCTCCAATTCACCTTTTAGCATTTCTACCAACCTTTCCCTGTCCATGGTGTCAAGATCAGGAATCTTTTCTTCCTTTTCTTTCTTTTTGAGGTCTCTTAGTATTTCTCTCAATAAATTGTCACCTTTATAACTTTGTGATATTGAAATCCATACACGTTTAAAAAGCTGCTGAATTTCACTCTTCTCGTAGATGGAACGGGCAAGAGTTGATTTCCCTACTCCTCCCATACCGCAGATGGAAATGACTATACGGGCTTCTTGTTCTTGCATCACCAGTTGCCCAAGTTGTGCCAATTTTTCTTCATTTCCAACAAAGTCATCTCCGGCGTAAAGATACGCAGAATCCACCGGAGGTTCATGGAGACTCTCAAGATCTAGACTTGTACCTCCTTTGTCACTTTGGGAAATGACATAAGTTTCTCTTGCGGTCTTGAGGGTCTGGAGTCTGCCTTTAATCTGTTTAAGGCGTTTAGCAATGTCACGCCAGTCATCAATATTATTGGAATGACGAAACAGTCTTTTTAGCTTGCCGCTTTTTTTTTGTGGTTGCCCGGTGAGATATTCATAGCCATCAATGATATCCTCAGCATCGCGTGCAACACTCTTTACTTGATCAAGCCAGGCTTCATAGGTTGTGTCATGCAAAGAACGTCTTCGCTGTTGGATGAGAAGAGCTTTGATGACAATAAACTCCGTTTTAAGGTTCATCATGTCTTCCTCGATGTCATGCAAATCTGGTGCTTCTTTTTTTAACTGTGAACGTAGAGCTTTTAATGACTCTTCCAAAGCAGGAGCACAAATTTTCTCAATGACAAAAAAAACCACGGCTTCCGCCATGCTTGCTGCAAACACTAATGTAGTGGTTTAAGCTTGTAAACCAGATCCAATGCCTTCTATATCATGCTTCAAGCCTCTTACTGTAAAAACAGAGCATTAGATGAATATTACTATGTTCACTATAAAATCATAATGCAATGGCATATTCTGTGTGAAACTGGCACATGAGGTTGTTGAGTTAGCATTAGGGGTGCAAACGGGTCGGGTTTTTCCCAACCGATCCGGTACCGAATCCGGTTGGTAGCGAATTCGGTAAACTGGTTTGATATCCGGTCGGATTCGGTTTCAGATACGGATATGTGTAGACGGATTCGATAGCGGATTCAGTATAGTTGATATCCGACCAAATAGCTTCGGTATTTGGTAAATCGGATATTATTCGAATGAAATCCGAATAAATATCTGAAACAGCGAAACTTCTCCCGCCTCGCGCCTGGGGGCTGGGGGTCCACGCGAAATCCCAAAATTGTCACCGTGCACCGCGCCCGCCTCGCGCACCTCCCAGGGGCATTCCTGTCCATTCGCACCCATGCGAGTTTTAGCTCCCGAGGCATCGAAGCAAAGGGAAGAGCCCCCAAGTTCCCAACCCCCAACCTAGCAACCCTCGTGCCCTAGGCCCCCCTCGATCTCGCCGTCTCCCAGCCGCCGGTGCCGTTCGCCGGCGACACCCTCCTCCGCCGCCGCCTTAGACCCTTACCTGAGATCCCATTGATCGCCGAGCCTGGCCATAGCCACCGAAGGGCGCTTGAGGCGGCCCCCTCTGATTCGAACTCCTAGGTCACTCTCGGCCCCCGCTCTGGTTTCTAGGGTTTTCACCGACCGTCAAGGTGAGGGAGCAAACAAGTAGATTGGACTGCATGTTGCTGTAGTTTGGGGCTCCTGATTGTGCTTTGGGTCTGTGCTGCTCTGCCTGGGGGTTTTAGCATTTTATGCTTCAGCATACTATCCATCACGAAGCTTCAGCATACTAACATAATTAAGCTTCTGGGATGTTGCTTTCATGGAAGAGAGAAGATTTTGGTCTATGAATACATGGTGAATGAATACAAGTAATGTGGGCTACATATTATCCATCGTGATTTGAAACCAAGCAACATTCTCTTGGATTTTGATATGAACCCTAAGATTTCTGTGTGGCTTACAAGAACCGAGATAGGCTGACTAAATTGCCCTGTGAGCATCAGTACCATCAAACCTGTGTCACCAAATAGTTGAAGATCAATAAGGTACGCTATCTTGCCTTTCCAGATTTCCAATATGTGAGCATTCTGGTAGTTTACATTTCTTATAGGGATAATTGTAGTTTCTGTGAGTGTGACCTAATTGCTACTTTACTTGCCTTAAAATTGTTTCTTGGACCTTTACCACATTGTTAAGCTCAATCATGTAAATATATAATAGCTCGAAATCCTTTTGTATTGCTTGTCATATATGCTTGCCAAGTGCGGTTTATTTTCACCAAGATAGGAAGAGAAAATCTGGTTAACTCTTAGAGGTAGAACAAAGACTAGTACTCAAATAAACATCACACTTAAATTGGTAATGATGAGGGGATGTCGTGTTTTGTATTTGGGATTTGGGTGGATAGTTGTCCCAAGTACTACACAGACACACACACATCCAGCTTTTGACAGATTCTCTTGTTCAATTTCAGCTAAAAAAAGATTTTCAGAAAATAATGTTTCTGCTATTTGCAAACTTGTCAAGATCATTTTTCACCTTTTGTCATCCACTTGGTCACTGATTAGCCTAGTGCCATCCGTGTTGCTACCTTTGCCAGGTATGCCCTGTTTGCACTAAGGAGGTTTTTGGGTCGTAAAAGCGAACATTGCAGATTCAGATGGCCAGTGTCAACAGGCTTAAGAAGTGATGTTGTTACTTGGCTGTTTACCAAGCAGTTCTCATTTCTTTTTTAAAAAATTAACCTTATGATGCTTGCTGCTTGATTAGCTCTTCTCTATTGTGATTTGCAGCATATCTGCAGTTGTGAATTGTGATGGCATCTGTAAGTGCAAGTGTAAGTGATAGTGTGGGTGTAGTTGCATATCGTGAAGCATTAACTGAATGTCAAGAGGCACTGTCCATTGGAAGTGGCACGCAAGAGAATGTAGTACAACATGAGGATGTTGAGCCTATTGCAAAGAGGCAAAAGAAGAGTACATCAGCTATTTGGGATGAGTACACTAAGAGTACAAAGACGGTTGAAGAGAATGGGAAGAAGGTTATTCAACATTGGGCGCAATGCAACCATTGCAAGTACAGTGCAAGATTACTCAACAAAGGATATATGTGCATCACTGTACATTGGATTGATGATAATTGACAAATTCAGAAAAGAATTATCAAATTCATGTATGTAGAAGGATGACATACCGGTGCTAAATTGTTTGAAAAATTTACTAATTGTGTTATGAGATGGTATATTGAAAAGAAAATATTTTCTTTATCTTTGGATAATGCATCTGCAAATGAAGTCTATGTTAAAGATGTCATTACTGAACTCAGAAAGCAAAGTCAACTCAAAAAGCAAAGTCTACTCGTGTGTGATGGTTTATTTTTTCATGTGAGATGTGCCAATCATATTCTGAATCTTGTTGCTAGAGATGGCTTCCAAGAAATTACATCTACAATTCAGAACATTAGATCATTTATATTAGCAGTCAAAGGCTCTCCATTGCAGTGGGAGGAATTCCGTATGTGCAAATGTAATGTGGGTTAAAAACAACGATGGGTCTCTCATTGGATGTTGCTACAAGGTGGAATTCTACCTATACCATGTTGAAGGATGCCTTGTATTATAGGAGTGCTTTTGAGAGGCTTTTGTGCTTGGAACGCCGCATGTATGAGAAAATTGCTCCTTCTAATTATGAATGGGATAAAACTCTAACACTTTGCAAATATTTGAAGAAATTCTATGATGTTACCGAGCTATTCTCTAGTACTTTATATCCAACTGCAAATTTGTTTTACCAAAGTTTTTGTGATATTAAGATGTTGATATCCGAGTGGTGTGCTAGCACTGATAGCACTATTAAAGAGATGGCACAATCTATGAGTGGTAAGTTCGAAAAGTACTGAAAGAACTCCAATATTGCTCTACCTGTGGCAAGCTTTCTCGATCCTAGCTTCAAGAAAAAAAATAATGGAATATTACATGAAAAAGTTTTATGGTGAGCTATTGTATAAAGTTGAACTTGAAAAATTCATGAATGTTGTGAAGCAAATGTATGAAGCATATATTTCTGTTGCATCTACTGTCCCAAAGAGTACTACTACACTTGCTCCTAGTGAAGAACCAGAAGATCTTTTTATGGACAATGAAAATGAGGAACTTCATAACTACTTATATGACACTCAAGATGGCACTGGTCAAGATGAATCAAATGACTTGGAAAAATACATGGCAGAACAACCACTAAAGCTTTCAAAATCTAGCAATCATAAATTTGATATTTTATCGTGCTGGAAGAACCAGGAATATGAATATTCTATTCTTTCAAAAGTTGCTCGTAATGTGTTGGCCATTCAAGTATAAACAGTTGCTTCAGAATCTGCTTTCAGTGCTGGTGGCCGGGTCATTGATCCATTTCGCAATCGCCTCGAGCCTGAGATGGTAGAAGCATTGATCTGTACCAAAGATTGGATAGCTACATCTAGAAAAGGCGATAATTTTAATAGTTTGTTATCTTTTAGTTTGAAAAAAGTTATGTTTTTTTCTAATGTACCTTTCATTACATTTTTTAGATTCTAAGAATAAGGTTGCATCTATAACTGCTGATCTGAAGGTTGTTGAGACACTTGTTACTAATATGTTGATTCAAGTATTGCACTCTTCTTTTGTAAATGTTTTTCATCTTTTTTGTTACAAATTTGCTTCTAACTTAGTTTGACATATTAATTGGCGAATTGTAGGAAGAAGAAATAGCTAGTGATGACAAGCCATAGAGCGTGAAGGCACTTTGAGCGTTCAGTTGTTGTTTGCTTGAGGCTACGAGCCTATACTATTGTTATTCTGTGTTTCTATTATGGCAAGATAAACTTATGTTATGTATGCTACTCCGTACTCGTAATCTCGTATGAACCTTTATGTTCCTATTGTGGCTTGTATGAATTTACCACTTATGTATAATTTGTGTTCCTATTGTTCTCACTGCTTCTATTCTTCGTTTTGCTGAACCTTTGTGTTCCTATTGTTCCTATAATTAGCTGAACTGTATTTTGCTTCGTTTGGATTTACTAAAATATAAGCTTGTTATTATTTCTATCACGTCATCTTCTATATATGTTTGTGGAATTGTTTTCATCATTCCATCTTGTAACTTTGTAAGCTTTTGGAACTAAAGTATAAGCTTTTGGAACTATAATCATCCGTATTATCTCGCTTATATTATCCGTTTTGAGCGAATCCGTTATATATCCGTCCGACAGCATCGTATTCAAACTCCAAATATTCCAAATTCATATTCGTATCCGGTCTTATTCAGAGAAAAAATGTGGATTAGGATATGGTTTAAGCAATATCCGTCCAATTCGATTTGCACCCCTAGTTAGCATTATGTATTAAAAAGAATAGGAAAAGGAATGAGAACACATGAGGAGCTACGTACCTTTGCTTTTATGGAACAGTACGGTGCTTCTAATTCACAATCCCAATTAATAGCCACAACTTCGTGCTCTTCAGCTTTATGCACGCAGCCCCATTATTCAGAATTTTTTTCTTCTAAGTAGAGGATCAATAAGACTCACCCTGTTACAAAATAGATGATGTTTTAGAAAAGTTCATACTAGTCATTAACAATGGATATTACATTGCCAAACATGCTCCATGTAACTGCTAAAAACCAATTAAGTCTCTCCTGCTCTACTCTCATATTCTATTTTCAATCACAATAAATAGACTACTGATACAGGGGAACTTAAGATGCGCTAAAATACCTTAAAAGACTAAGACATCATGTACTATGCTGTACTCGTAGTTTAGAAAAACAAGCGAGATACACTCAAATTCTGGTTTTAACCCTTGTTCAGTTTTCTAGGCATACCTCCCAGTACATTTTTCTTTCAAAATATATGTATTATTACTTGTTGATCATATCCAAACATCAAATTTTTTGCAAACTAAAAAATGAAAATTACAAATAACAAATCGGACAGGTTTTGGGTGATAACCTAAACTGCCCATGCTATTCTAATCCTGATTCCAGAACCCTGGTTGTAATAACAAATTCAGGCTATGACATTATGTATCATGTAACGGAAGGGGTAGAGCAGGGTGGGCTGTAGATGTAACGTAAGGTTTATTGGGCTGTAGAAGTCCCCATATTTGTTTCGTTGTGTTGATCACACAGCACACGCAAGCACCATTTACATCACGGTTCCAACTCTTCTCCCCATGGCCAGCCTCCCTAGCCCCCCTTTCGGCCTCACCTTCTTCTTTCTCAGGTGGGTTCGGCCGGCTCGGGCTTGGGTTTATTACTGCTACAATAACTAGTTTTTAAGATGTGCGTCTTTTCAAGATAGGGTCTACAGGTAGATTATAATAGACACTGCTATGAGTTTAGATATATCAGTTCAAATCACATGCGACTGATTTCCTCTGTGTACTGTCTCTCGCAAACAGCCAAAATTCAAAAGCCGTATCAACCCCATGGTTCTTTTAACGTCTCAAAATTTTTAAATCTTTTAAATTGTATTCAAATCATCATTTTATGTATTTTGGTGGATTTTCAAAATTTTGATCATATATTAAAAGCTTTTCTAATTTTCAGTAGCTAAAAATGATTTAATTGAGTTCTATGTTGCAAGTGCATGAAAAACATTTTGGCTTAATTTTGAACATTCTTTTCTTTTTGTTAATAACTAAAAAATCCTACTTAAAAGTTGTAGTAACCAATTTAATTTTTAAGATAAATGGGAGCTGGTAAATGGCGGTATGAAATTTTTTTAAAAAATAGACTAAGCCAGAAGCTTCTCTAAAAATATTCATGATTTTTGAAACTGCTTTGCTATAGTTAAAAATTCCCCAAATTCTCCTCAAAAAACAAATTCCCCAAATTCTTAGTGTAAATGGGAAACATTCAAATTCAAATAGTGCAAGACAGTAACATTCAAAGAATTTTTGAGAAAAATCTAAAGCATATAAAATTCTGAAATATTACACAAGATTTTACACTATGTCAGGAACTTTCAAAAACATTTTCATAATTTTTGGACCCATTTGCTATGTCTAAAAATTCCCCAAACTCTCAGTCATCTCCCTCTCCATTATTCACTACCATATGGGGCCTGGTTGCATGACCCTTCTTCCATCTCAAGATTCTCCATGGCTGAAGCCAGCAAAGCCATGCCAAGCAATAGTAGCTCCTGCCAAAAAGTTGATTACTCTAACCCCTCCTCGAGCACCCTACCCTAGCTTCGTAGCCTCGAGCCGCTACCATCTCATTCGATCTTATCCATGGCCTATGTTGCATGGACACGGACACGCGTGTCCGACATGATACGACACCGACACCGGAATTCGCTGTTTTCTCAAAAAAATACCGATACAACGACACGGCTATATATATTTAAATAATAAATAAATTACATATATGTATTGTTTTCTATGTTTCCTCATACTTGTCAAACTAAAATAATGTAAACTTGTAAAGTATACTCGGAATATATATCTCATCAATTGTTTTGTTAATCATGATGGCAATTGTTGATGACTTGATGTGAATACCATTTTCAGAATTAAAAATTCCATTAACCTAGGAAAAAAGTAACATGACAAAGATCTTGAAGTTGGCAAGGAAGGCGTCGTCCAGGTCGTCCTGCTCTAGTACATACTTCGTCTCCACCTTGACCTCCACTTGAGGGAGTTGGCAGCGCATGTGAGGGGATGCGGGAGCTGGTGGCTGGAGGGTGGAGATGTGGGAGACGGCGGCTGGAGGGTGGAGATGCACTGCAACCTGCAGACGCCTCAATGCACCCCTAGTTTTAACCTTTGTTCCTTAAGTTTCCCTACCCTATTTAAACAGCTGACCACTCATGTCTTTCTCAACACCGCGAGCACAACAATCGCAGACCACCAAGACGATGTTGTCGTTCTCGCTTTGTTGGTGAGTTTTCGGTCAAGATATTCATGTCACATTATGTTCTTAGCCTTAAGGATCAAAAGCCCTATGTTAATTTCGGATTCGTTCAATGCATTGATGGGAACATGATTTCTTCCCCAACTTTGGTTAAAACCAGCCAACCACATTACCGTCATTGCCATCGCTCACACAACATGTCTTCCTTTGATTCCTTGCTACTAGAGCACCCCTTGACTCCTCTATCAACCCCAAGGGTCATTTTGAAGCTTCACCCGAGGAGTCCTCCGGATGCACCCACCATTGCCACCATCGAACTCCATGAATGGCCCACGCCGACCATCCTCTACTTTCGTTGACCGGTCCAATGTGTTCCCTTGGCCCATGGATGCTCACACCCCACCCCTTTCCTCTCCGATGAACCGCACTCTGTTGCCCTATCATGGCCGTCGCAAGCAACCACTATGAGCTCGCCACAAGCTGCCATTGAGCATGCCGTGCCACCATTGGACCGTAGTATCCCAAGAAACCCATTTACGAGTTCCTGCTACCTCACCGAGTTTCTCACTATCGGCCAAGATTCACCAAAGGCTCTAATGGCTATTGTACTGTTCCACTAGAGCCAACAGAACAAGGTAGAAGACAACCAGCCAAGAAGATGACAAGTGGGCCCCATTTGTAAGGGTTAAATGAAGACCCATTTCAATATGTATATATGATAGAAGGACCCACATGTAAGCAAGGTTATTTGGAAATTGTAAAATGGGAAAATTCGATAGTACGGTCCACGATAAATAGTAAATGATACTTTCTTTTTTTCAGGATTTGTCAAACCTAGACAAATTCAAAAACGTATAACCTTTGCATACAAACTCTAAATTTAGTAATTTTTGGTCTCTAATTTTTTATAAAATCATGCTCTTTCTAAATATGCAAAAATATTTGACTTTTGTCTATGCCTAAATTTATTTGGTGTTTATTTGTGTTATTGGCTTTATTCACAAGATATCGACGTACTGACGATACTTCATAAATCAATCCAGAGCAAGATGCAAGTGTTCAACAAGCAAGGAAAGCACCTCCTTTGAGCATGTTGATTATATAGTTCAATGTTAAGTACTTTGTTTTCTCAAACTATTATACATGCGCGTATTTTTGGTAAAATATTGCTATGTTGGTAAGGTAAATAGTTATGCCAATTTGTTTCACTAATCCTTCCTTGTTACCATACTCACTGTTATCACCCTAGTAGTGATATCCACAACTAGTACAATTATTTGTGGAATTTTAGAGTAGGTATAAGATAGAGTTGCTTAGCTCTGCACAGATGTCGATATACTGGATGATTGGATGGTACACTTTCAAAATATGGAATTGATATGTTGCAAGACTAGAGTGGTCACCTTTGATATTTTATCTAGAAAACAAAACTAAAAACTATGGTTTTGACTTGGGCAAGATATGTGTATAACTTGTGGTGTGAAAGGAAATTGCACGTGTTGGTTGGATAGTGGAAATTTATGTGGATGTGACTTGTGGTGAAAAAGGAAAACTTGTAAGTGGTGATTGATGGTTGGAGACTCTCACTCAAGTCGGTTACGGACCATGAACTTATGTGTTGCTGAACTAAGCCTTTTGTACAACTACAAGCGCCTTTTATGGGAAGGCTCAAGTGTAATAAGTTGTTTGGTTCTAATCTTGCACTTGTGGTAGATCAGAGTAGTGTGAGCACTCGTAATGGGCTCAAGATGGTTCCCGTCACAATAAGATGGTTTCCTTCACCATGGAAGCTATCTTGATTAATGATAGCAGAGCTTTTTGTTTTTATCACTTTCTTCAGGTAGAAGCACCACCCGACATCATGTTCCTGACCAACAAGATGCAAGTAGTCGTCCACCATGTCCTCGATCACGTATACTACCTTGCGCACCTCCTCCATCCAGCCTTCATACTCTTTATTGTTGTTGTTTCGAATGTCCATTTGACAGAGAAAATCATGCATCACGCGTAGTTCCCTCATAATGCGGCCCATGCTGCCCTGGACACCGGCTTGCCTTGCCGCTTCGTTTCCCAGAGCGATGCCGATCTTTTTAATGGCTAGCACAATCACAGTCTCTGCCATTACTTTCTAAGATCTGACTGATTAATTTGTCAGTGTTGGTTAACTTTGTTCATTCCATATTTACCTTAATATCCACCATAGAATGTCCATGTGCGAAATGAAGCAAGCAAAAGATGTATTAGTGCATTCAGCCAGTAGCATTTCTGTTAGACCATGTGACTAGATCTAAAATAATTTTGATGACAAATAATTGACAAAGTTACTTATCGATGATTATCTGAGACGTGTAGTGTGTGTGGATTTATGTCGGTTAAATTGCGATGATTTTGTGCCAAGAAAATATGTTGTTTTGGTCTTTACATGTACATGGTAACTCAGAGACGATTATGGTCTACCGTGAGGACCAGAAGATAGCTTATGCGAAGTCATAGTTCAGAGGGCCGAGTACTTAACGGCCTCTGAGCTTAGCCCGCAGAGCCACTGGCCCTCGAAGTAGGCCCTCACACCACCAATGTACTCGCCGGTGCACTCCTCCAGCCCGTAGCACTCACAGCTCACCACCGACTCTTCCATCTCGCACCCACTCCTGCTCCTACCAATCGATCATGCCAGAACTATCAATTCCGAGTTCTTGGACTGGAAGAACTATGTGTGGGGTGCAATGGATATGCTGTGTGTCTCGCATCCCCGGCCGGAGCGCTAGCTCGGAGCTGAACCACACCAGCCCGGTCAGCAGCACCCTCCTCATCTCCCCCTTGTCGTACTAACATACTCACCATCCAACCTCACGTCGAAGGCGTCTAGAATGCGGCCTGATGTTAACAATTAAAATCGATTTGTTTGATAATTGATTTATAAAGAAAAGTCTATTATATCTTTATAAATCAACGGTTAGATTTAATTTTTACCACCACTCTTCTACTATCAGTAGAATGTACTGTAAAAATTTCCTCTTTATAAGCTAATCTGAATTGGCTAATCTAACTGAATCCTCTCAGAGTAACCCCTAAAACTATTTTTCCATACTGTTAATGCATCAAACCCACATAAGAAAACAAAACAACACTCAAGACAGGCAAGTCCATTAGAATTCCAATACACTTGGGCTGTGCTAAAGCCAACTGCAGCGAAATCAATATTGTTAACTGACAAGAACGAGTACCATCAGCCAGGGAGTCTATCTCAACATACATACCAGCTCGTCAGACCTTGGTGAAACTACAGCCGTTACAAATTAAGAAGCTCATAGGCTCGTCCCTTTTCCTGACGAAGTCCTTATTGTGCTCTTGGTGCTGGAAGAAGTCCAAAAACTTGTTAGTATACTGCACTTTAACAACCAAAAAATAAAGCTCTTGGTGCTGAAAGAATTCCAAAAACTTATATAGTATACAACTCTATAACAACCAAAAAATAAAGCTCTTGGTGCTGGAAGAATTCCAAAAACTTACATAGTATACTGCTCTTTAACAAGCAAAAAAGAAACAGGAGGAAAGGGTTGATAAATATGGCGTCGTTAAAGATGCGACGCACCTGCCTTCTAATGGCCTTGATCCGGCCAGATTCGATCTTGGACTTGTGGTGTCCTCCTTGTGCGTTTCTGAATCTGTAACCATCAAGATAGTTTCATGGCTTGATGAGTGGTGGATGCTAGTCCTGTTGCTGTTGAAGCCATCAAGAACTGAAGAACCTGCAAGGTTGCAAGTCTATGAAGCTTAGTCATGGTGCGTGTAGGACTTGATCATTGTCCAACACGATGCATTATTTGAAAGGACTGCGCCCGAATTATCACTTCTTCATTGTTCATGGACCCCATTGAAGGTGCTACATAGTGCTGTGACGATTAAGACATTCCACCTATTACAGATCGGAAGGGATTTCCTCAAACAAAAAAATCGAAAGGGAAAGGAAGGAATAACTTTGACAGAGCATCCATCAATGAAATAGCAACGTGTTTCTGTCTACACCAGCAAGCACCAGCTGATTCTTCACTTATTGAGATTCTTTTCAGGGCTGAGTTAGGATGAGCTCATATTAGGGCCAGTTTCAGTTGATTTTTACCTACTGAGCTTGTGGTTGATTTGCCACAATTTTGAGCTGTCTGTTTTCATATATATTTGCATGCTATCTACGAATAAATGTAAACAACTAGTAGGATTCAAGATGCGTGAGTGCATCCTTCACCATAAGGGCTAGAAATTACTACATCTATCTATTATATTATTAATGCGATAGAAAACGAACTTACCACTTTCACTTTCAAGTGCTAGAAATTTTCACATTAATCAGTGAAGAAAGATAAAGATCTACATCATCGATTGTAGTAGATAGCGCGTCAAGAAATAATTGAAATTCGAAATAAAAATAAAATAAAATTAACATTTTAGTTTTGGAATCTAAAGTAAAATCCCTAAATAACTGTAATTTGAAATAAAAATTGAAGAAAAATTAAAATTTAAACAAAAATTAGCAATTGGATTTGTATATAAATTCCGACCAAAAATAACTAAAATTCAGAATTAAATAAAATAAAACTAACAATTGCTAGTATCACTGCTGTTTATTATTGGAAACCATCGCTCTTTCGTCTGGTAAAGATGTGCCATGTTTTTCTCTGTTTCCTTCACCATGGAAGCTATCTTGCTTAATGAAAGCAGTGCTTTCGGTTTTTTTTATCCCCTTGTTCAGGTAGAAGCTCCATTCGACATCACGTTCCTGCCCAACAAGATACAGATACTCATCCGCCATGTCCTTGATCCGCCATGCTACCTTGCACATCTCCTCCAACTAGACTTCATACACTTCATACTCATCACTGTTCTGCTACTAGCATAGCCGTACGTATGAAGGAAAACATATTGCTAGAGTAAGCGGTAAGAGATGGATCGCAACCAAGAAAATGGGAGGAATAGCCAGTCGACTGTGCCATTGCCTCAGATCTATCTACAAACAGATAGCTACTCTTGCAAATATGTAGTGTGTTAAGAACAGATTAGCAGTTATTAACGTCACAGTACTATTAAGCATTCCTAGCTTCAGATCTATCTAAATGTTGAAAAATTGCGAATAAGTATAGTGTCGAAGCTACGGGTGTACATAACAAACCTGATATCGATCAGATCTCCAGAAAGTAGTCTTGCAATCTCATGTGTTTCTGAACCTGCAACCTCTCGGGCTCTCCCTGTAGAGTGTGGAGTCAGATCTCCAGAAACTAGTCTTGCAATCTCACGTGTTTCTGAAGCTGCGACCACGCCCTGTGGAGCGTGGAGTTGCTCTGCGTTCTAGCTAAGCTAATGTTTGGCTAATCTAGCGCTAAGACAGCTCCGTTGTTTCAAATTGGCTAGCCACAAGTTGAAGTTGGTGTAAAATAGAAAGACTTGAATAGTGATTTTTGGGAGTCAGTCAAGACAGGCAACTGGTCGTAGACGTGTACATTATTAATTAATGTGGGATCAACATTAATCAAGGCCTCTCTCTTTCTCTATTTACTTTATCGATCAAGGAGATCAAGCCTTTCAAGAAACCATCGCATTCGCTGCCCTCCCATCTCATCCTTGTTCCGTCTCTCTTTTCCCTCGTGTAAATTTCTCGTTCGACCGGTTCACATGAAAGCTCGAGTGAGAAGGAAAGACGGACAATATACTCGAACTCTTCTCCTCATGTCTTCTTCATCAGATCTAAGGCTCATAGTCTTCACATCTAGAGGGTGTTCAGAATAACGATGACTTATGACTTTTTTACTATAGCTGAGTTGATTTATTTGATATAATTAAATTGAAAAAATAAAATAGAAAAAATATGTTAGCCCATTGCAGATAATACAAAGAAATACAACGAAAAAACAAAAAATAGAAAAAAACAAAACAGTAAAAAAAGCCACCGCAGAAGCCGAACACAAACACCATCACGCTTCTGAGTGGGACCTTAAGATGCTGATTTTAGATGGGTTGCAATTATTGTTTTCTTGACTTCGATTCTATATTGAATTTCATACAAAAGCTTAAGTTAACGAGGAAACCACATTGTCAGTGTGTTTTTGCAGATGTTGCCATGAAATGTTATGGATGTTGAAACGATTTGTTGTGCTGATTTTGGACCGTTCATGATGAGGATCAAATAATCCTTTAAAGCTTTAATACTCAATTAAGACCCTATGGCCCATGTGGTCATAAACTTCCAAAAGCAACTGCTTTAGTACCCTAGTGGGAGGTCCACTGTACATTTTACCCAACTAGTAGTCACTTGAAAATTTCATGAACTGCATTTTGCGCAGGCTCAGCTGTGTTGACTGCACAGGAGTGAGCTGCTACAGTCCCCCTACTGCTTCTTCACTATTCTCTGCACCGGTGATACCAACCCTGACCCTCTTGAGGTCATCGTGGACGACCCGAGGATCTCCCATCAGGTGCAGCTAATGCAGTCCATGGCGGACTCCTACTGCCATGCCCTCTAGGGATAGGGCGCCGGATGTCGTTGATGTCCGGCCACAAGACTCAGATACTCTCCGAGCCCAGCTAGCTGGGTTTGACACCGCTCTCACCTTCTCCGAGCGTCACCGATCAGAGTCGACCTACACCCCATCGTCACCTGTGTGAGTCTTAGCTCCACTTCCACCAATAGCATTAGCACCAGCAGCATCAAAGAAGCACCAACATCAAGAAGACGAGCAAAGACCAAGACTAGCAAGCAGCCTCCACCACCAGCGTTAGCGAGAGCCGCTCCTGCTCCCTAGGGTGCTTCACTTGCGGAGGAGACCACGTTGAGTAGGAGTAGTGTCTCAGCTCCACTTCCAAAGAAGACCAAGCAGATCTGGCAAAGCACTAAGACAAAGATCACCTGCACTCAAGATGAGCATTGGCCAGATGTCCCCTGCCCCTGCCCACCCTCGCCCTCCGTGGTGTAGCACCGACATGCTACCCGGGACCTCGCACCTAGCTTACCAGGCATCAGCCACCCATCTCATCTGTAGCAAACGCTGGGGGGGTCCAGTAGAGGTTGTCGTGGTTCTTGCTCCAGCTCTAGCTACAGCTCCAGCTCACCAGGCGTTAACTGCAGCGGCTCCTACTCTCCAGGGTGCTCCACTTGCGGAGGAGACCTCGTTGAGTAGGTGTAGTGTCTTAGTTCCACTTCCAGCAGTACCAGCAGCACCTGTACCAGTACGATCATTGACCAGCTGTCCCCTGCCCCTGCCCACCCTCACCCTCCGTGGTGTAGCACCGACATGCTTTCCAGGACCTCGCACCTGGGTTAGCAGGCGTCGCCCACCCAGCTCATCTGCAGCAGACGCTGGGGGGTCTAGCAGAGGCTATCATGGTTCTCATTGTAGCTTTATTTATTTTAATTTGTTATGTGTAGAAATTAGGTCTTATTAAAGTTGTGAATTTCTCATAAAACACTTACGTACATGGACACATCTGGCATCTACTCAATTACAACGTTCGGCCCATGTGGGGCACCATTTTTTGTGGACCAGCCCAATGGCTGGGTGGCAGTTTGGACTCGGTGAAGATCTCATGTGTTCAGAAATCTACTTCGCCCAGTCCGCGTTTTCCCGAGACCCTGTCACGCCATGTGCATTGGCGTGACTGGTCTTTAGCCATGCCATGGATGGTTTCACTCCAAAGGGCTCAGAATTGGAAGTGCGGGTCTAACGGTGAGCCACCCTGGCAACTCCTCCCTCCACGCCTCCGCGCACGCTATCCATATGAAACTTGATGAAACACGATGAAACTCGATCTTGGGATGAAGCTTCGTGAAACACTTCAAAAATTAGCATGAATCTAAGTGAAACTTGATGAACAAGGTGACACTTGATGAAACACAACAAAACTCCATGAAACATGATGAAACTCCACAAGACTTGGGATAGAACATGAAACACATAAAAAATAAACATGAATCTGTGTGAAACTGGATGAAACACGATAATACTCTATTGGACGTGATGACACACAATGAAACAAAATGAAACTTCGAATGAAACACGATGAAAGTCCTGGAGACTTGGGATGAAACAATGGTACTTTGGGATCATACTATATGAAACACTTCAAAAATTAGCTTGAATTTGAGTGAAACTTGATGACACTCGATGATACTCTATGAGACTTTTTGAAACATGACGAAACTACATGATACCGTCCAGTTCGCATAGGCTTTCGGTCATGTGGCCGTGTATTCAAAAATTCTCCTTGTGGGCCCAGCCCCTTTTCCCTTCCCAGCCAGCCGGCCTTTTCCCTCCTCTCCCGAGCGCGTCGTGTCTCCGCCCCATCGCCGGCTCGTTCTCCTCCTAGCCTAGATTCCCTCCCTTAGCCCCGCCACATGTCGCCTACCTCTGCATAGCCGTACCCAGGTGTCACTCCTTCCCCGCGCGCCTCACTCGAAGTTGTGTGCGCTCGGCATTTCCCCTCTCCACTACCGCCACGCACCTTAACTCACTTCCAACAACCAACACTCCCCACTCCCTTCCTCTATCTCCCAGTCCACTCCCAACTCCTAAGCGAGATTTCACCACTGCCTCGACACTTCTTCAGCCACCGCCGGTGCCAGGTCGCTCCGAAGAAACCTTAAGTGGCATTGACCCTTCCTTAAGCTCCTCTTACTCCTGTAATGCTCTCATTGAGCCTAGTTGGTTTCCTTCCCTCCGTAGCTCGCTAGAGATCGTTTATTCTCCAACTCCGGCCACCTCTCCTCACCGGTGACTCCGACCGCCGTCATCCAATTCCTTCCGTTCGGAGCCTCCTCGCTGCTCCATGAAGACAACCCCGGTGCCAATTTTAAGCTCCGCCATCCCATCTTCTCCAGTGCTGATCGCCCACCTCCACCGTTCGAGATCTTTATGGCCAGCTCACCTCCGGCCTCCCCAAGCTACTCCTTCCATTCCAGTGAGCTCCTAACTTCCCCCTACAGCTTCCATCCAGTTTGATATAGCTCCAGTTGAGTAGCTTGCCGCCGAGCCCCCTGCCCTATTTCAGCCGCTGCCGCCTGGCTCGCCGCTGGTGGTCACCATGGCCAAATGAGGTGGTGCCACTTCACTCCAAGGTGCGCAGAAGCTCAGTAAGCCCATTTTGGGAATGCTCTTGCACCACCGTGCTTTCTCTCGCCGTCGCTCACATACCCGGGCCAACTGAAGCTAGCCCGCCCAGACAGCTCCCATATAAGAGAGGAGCCGAAGAGAGGAAGCCAAATTGGCATTTGCTTCTCCCGTGCTCGCATTCTCCCCAAGCCCACTCGCGACGCCGCCTCCAACCGCCACTGCACTCGCTGTTCGCGAACCGCCGACGCCGCTGCCACCCCCAGCGCCGGCGCGCGTGTGTTGCCCTGGGCCGCTGCGCCGCTGCTGCCGCCTCCCGCCGCCATTGCTCCCGCCACCCCCTCCTACTATCGCTGCGCTGCGTCGCTCCTGCTCGCTCGGCTGCCGCCGCGCGAGGAGGCAAGGGGAGGGCCCAGGGCTCGTTGTGAGGGAAGGGGGAGAGTCGAGCCGCCACGGCCGAGAGAAGCGAGAGAGAAGGGAGGGGAAGCCGTCGCCGGCGTGGGGAAAGAAAAGGAGCGGCCACGCGTGGGAGGAGGAAGAGAGGAAAAGAAAGGAGAAGGGAGGAGGTGGCTGCCCGGGCGTGAGAAGTAAGGGAAGAAAGGGGGAGTGAGGGCGGTAAGGAAAAGAGGGGAAGGAGGAGCCAGGCGGTGTGAGAAAAGAAAGGGGAGAGGAAAAGGGAAGAAAGAGAGAGGCCGGCCGGGTAGGTGAGGAAAAGAAAAGAAATAGGGGGGAAGTGTCTGATCTGACGCCAGATCTGCCAGATTCGGCTGGAAAGCGATAGTCAGTGCCCTGATCTGATCGTCGAGGTTCGGGTATCAGTTCGACAACCCTCCTTCGTTATTTATCGATTTTCGCATAAACTAGTATACCGATTGAAGTGGGACAACGAGGTGATGTTCGGTGAGCGAGAGGTCGGTTATACTGGGTTTGTGCATAGAGCCGTGTTTTTGCTCGTATGTGCGTGTACAATGTTAGCAAAATGAATTGAAATGTGTAATGCCTGTTCAGGTAGCGGATCGAGTCTGGTGCCGTCCGCGCTCTGCCCGCCAGGTTAACAGGCAAGCGTATGGTAGAATAGTACAGTGTGGTTATTAGTTGCTATTCATGATTTACAGTGATTACAGCTTGAGTTATATGATTTACAGTGTTTACAGCCTGAGTTACCTGATTTATAATGTTTATAGGCTAAGATACAGGACTACCAGTTAGGTGAATACAGATGAGTGCAATTTATAATTAAGTGCCAACAGTGAAAGCATATGCATCCTGCATTGCACTCATACACAGTGAAACAGGGCCTACCTTGGTAGGGACTCCACGGGAGTGGAGATGGAACCCCCGTCTGAAAGAGGGCGGGGCTATTGAGTGGTCCATCGACGGGTGGACACTCCGCTATACCGGTATAAACTACAGTTACAGATGCATCGCATGACATTGCATTGCATGCAAATGATACAGATGTGACAGACAGTGATATAGTTACAGAGATTTGATTTACAGTTACCGTTATAGTCGCATTGTACTTTATTGCCCTACTTAATGAGTAATATAGACAGTGATGCAGTTTATAGTTACAGTAGACTCGATTTACAATTTACAGTTCACAGTAGGTTTACAGATCACAGTGGATTGGATTTACAGTTCACAAGAGATTTTGAGCCATGTGAGAATTACGCATCATGAGATTGATTTACGCTCATGTGAGGTTTACGCATCACAGTGGATTGGATTTACAGTTCACAAGAGATTTACAGTTTACAGTAGAATTACAGACTACAGTAGATTGATTTGCAGTTCACAGTAGGTTTACAGATCACAATGGATTGGATTTATAGTTCACAGGAGATTTACTGGTTACAGTAGATTGGATTTACATATTACAGTAGATCAGATTTACAGATTACAGTAAATTAGATTTACAGATTACAGCAGATTGAATTTACATGTTACAGTAGAGGTGATTTACAGTTAAAATAGATGTGATTTGTACTTCATAGCCACAGAATGGATTTCTAGCTTACAGTTCGCAAAATATGAGTTACGGTTTACAGTAGATTAGTGTTACAGTTCACAGTATATTCACAGTTTATAGTAGATTGGTTTAACAATTCACAGTAGATGCGATTTATAGTTTTCAATAGAGTGACTCTACAGACCACTGTAGATGTGGATTACAGCTTACATCCATAGAAATGTATTACAATTTACAGATATGGATTGTAGTAACGCTTTATCGTGTGTTGTTTGAGTCTTCTGACTCACCCTTGCTTTGTTGTTTTTAGGTGATCCGTATGACGTTATGCATGGAATGGGAGTAGTTCCGCTTACACGCATATGTGAGATAACCGCTAGTCACGCATCGAGCCTTATAATTAATCCTTTGATAAGGAGTTGATGCAAAAAATCTTTAGTTACAGTATGTTTCAGGAGAGCGGGTTATCCTGTTAGTACAGTTTTCGTGCGTTAACTCTGGTTTTGGTGCATTTTGTGAGACAGTACAGTGAGGTGGTAACATCTTGGACCCTGTGGAGGGTCGGGGTGTTACACGCTCGGTCGGGAAGCGCACTGTCCCTGCGTAGTTAGTTTTAAGCTTTATCATTAGTGTTTAATCACTGTGTTTAGCAAATGTTAATGAGTCGCGGACTGGTGGGCCTCCGTACCTATTTAGTTTCTTTATTAGGCTGACATGCAGGCTCCACCTCGGTAAAAAAATCTTTTAAAACCCTAATTGAAAACCTGGGCCGAAACATTGTTTGCATAGTACCAAGGCTCCATCTGGCCATTTCCAAAAAGGAAAATGATTTTCTTTAATTAAGTAACCATGGGCCCCACATGACATAATTGAACCTTTAAGATTTAAAAATACCATGGGCCCCACATGACATAATTGAACCTTTAAGATTTAAAAATATGTCAAAAATCAATTAAAAATGGTGTGAGCCATATGTTGGAGAGAACTCTCTCTCTCCCTTGTTTATAGCTTACTACTGCTTCACTTATTATTCTTAGATCTTTGTATCATTTTACCTGTTCTGACCTTTGAGAAAAAAAAAACTCTAATTGTCTCCATGGTTCTTTTTTCTCAATTTATTTAAGAGCCCCAGCGTGATCAGAGACCACGGTCGCTACTGCCGCCCCACACGTGACCATACACCAATGTCACGCCACTGCGTGGCATGACATTACTCAAATTCGACCCACGCGTATGAGATACACAAGAGACCGCTGTAACTACAAAAATAGGGAGGCTTGCTTGACAATTGTATTCAAGTACTAAATCAATTTTGACCATCGTTGGCCTCCCCTCCACTCTTGTCTCCGTTAGAGTTTTTTTCTCAATTTTTTAATCATTTGTGGAGACAATTAGCACCGCGCGAAGGCCGTGTCACGCGGATCAATGCCGGACTTGAGTGCAATCGCCTCAAGCACGATAACAGAATCAATCATTTTCTGCTCAAGATCCCGTGGAGCAAACCAATCTATCCGTAAGGAAACAGACATCGCCACTCGCCAGCCGGAATATTATCTATAACTAGTTATGTGCCCCGTACGTTGCAACGGAAAACCAAATAAAAGTGGTGTATACTATCAAATATGTGCCCGTGCAACGCACTTTGATAGTATACACCACTTTGATAGTATGACCCGGAGGCCAGGAGAGAGACGGGGCGGGGGCGGCGGGGGTAGAGGGAGGAGCGATGGGGAGGAGGGCAGGGGCCGGCGGGGGGAGGGGGAAGAGGGGAGGCCGGGAGGGGGAGGGGGAGGAGGGGGTGACGGTTGGAGGGTTTTAGAGTTGGCCGGATGGCGGGAGGGGGAGGGAAGATCCGACGGTTCAGATTGGATGGAGGCTTCGGCAACCACCAACTCTTTCTTTTATAATAGTAAAGATAAAATCCATGCATGGATACATCGATCTCATCAAGTACCATTTCCCAGGTAAGCAATAGAATAACAGTCACCTTAACAACACATATGGCCGTGGCGTCATGGAGTGTTTCATATCTTAGACTGTATTATTACCAACCAGACCGTCCGTAGTCACTAGAAAGGGTAGCGGCCACAGCTGCGCACGCCTGAGCCAAGAACGAAGCTCGCGTTCTAGGCGAATCAGAGGAGGAAAAGCACTGGCTGGGAGCAAAATGGAAATGGTGTGGAGAGGGTAAGGTGGTGCGCGTTTTGCTATGGCTTTTATGGTGAGATAAGGGCGCCATTCTCCTTGAAAACTCCTAGCCGAGCTGAAGAAATCACGAAGATGGCGTACGGGGGCAACCCTCACCGACGACGACTTCAATATGGAGATGAGGAAGATTGTAACTTCATGCAGGGCACTCGTGGTTGCTCAGAGAGGCTCATCTTTTTACAGTAGCGCCACGCGAACATTGTCACGCTACAAAGTGCTCACAGCCATCGCCAATGGCTGCTGCGCGTGGTGGAAGACGGGTTCTGGCACATGGGCCCTGGGCATCAGTGACAGCGAGAGCAGAGGCGGAAAGATGGGGCACTCTAGAAAAGATGTCTTCGCACGGGGCAAATGGCAGCAGGAGGTTGCTAGGCCTGAGGACAGAGCATAGGCCGGTTATGGGCCAAATAGTACCGGGCCGGGCTAAGGGTACGGCAATCGACCTAAGAGGAAAATTTTTGAAAATGTTCAAAATGCAGAAATGATGATTTTGAAACTTCTTACATATTTTTTGACATTTTGGAACGTTACACAATATTACCAACATATAAAAAATTCCTATACCTAAATTACCCTTTTGTTAATGAACTGCTGATATTTTTTTAGAGCGAAGTTACGTCACGTGCCTCCAAAGCCAACAAGTTGCTATTCACAACAAAGGCAATACAAAGCAATCGTTCATTATTAGTCGTACAATACACATAAATAGTTCCCCACAGAGATAGAACAATTCTTAAGAATACAATACACATAAATAGTTCCCGACAGAGATATGACAACTCTTAAGAATACAATACACATAAATAGTTCCCGACAGAGATAGAACAACTCTTAAGAATACAATACACATAAATAGTTCCCGACAGAGATAGGACAACTCTTAAGACTACAATACACATAAATAGTTCCCGATAGAGATAGAACAACTCTTAAGAATACAATACACAATATTGTAGAGACCATTTGTTGTGTGCCAATGTACACATACACTATCACGCCCGATGTAGGGCGCTGAGCTTTGAAGGCCTTTTATTCCAATATACAGAAATAATACAGATGTCCGTTATTTCGTATAACGAGATGTCCATAGTGACAGTCTGACGAGAGAGCTCTTCTGCTTACGGGAGACGAAAGGGAACAACAATCAGTGCACCTGTCGATATTGTTTTCACGTGATAGATGAGAATGTAAGAACACAAAATGATTCGCTTTAACAGTTGTTTCGACTCCCATTACTGCAGGGGCTTTCAGTACAGTACATTCACCGCATGAAAAATCCAGCAGGAAAATACATTATCTTTCAGAAATGAAAAAGGCTTGGATAGTAATGATAAATGTAGTGAATGAAGGAGGTTCATGATACGAAAAGAAAGAAGAAAGATCTATTATCAGTTTCAGACTACATTTTGTATTTTCTAGTACCACAAGAATATCATCGCAAAAAAAACTTCTCATCTTTGCACTTTGTTACTGTTATATTTCTCACAAGATCGTGCATTTGGAATATGTTAGCCCTTCCAGATGCATTCCTCCCTCTAATTACAAGAAGGGACCGATGAACAAGCTCTTTGAGGTAGTCCTCAGCAACTTCCTCTATTGTTATATTGGGCCCCCTTTCTTCGACAAACCCTTCAGCTATCCATAACCGAATTAATTCTTTTCTTCCAAAGTAATAATCTTCAGGGAATAGTCCACAGTAAAGAAAGCAGTTTTGTAAGTTCCTTGGTAGGTAATCGAAGCTGAGATTGATAGCTCTTGGCACAATTTGCAGCTCATTGTTATTCATTATTTGCCAAATTAGTTGATCATGTAATGACTTCCATTCGTCCTCATGTAATGGCTTGTATGACAGAAGACTACCGATGCAAACAATAGCAAGTGGCAAACCTTGGCACTTTTTCACAATCTTCTCTGCCCACTGATTGAGACTTGGAGGACATACATTCCCTTCTAGCTTACGGAAAGCTTTTTTGCAATTTTCTGTTCAAGATCCTGTGCGTCATGGAGTGTTTCATATCACTAGAAACAGTGGCGGACCCAGAAAAAAAAACTAGGTAGGGCGAAGTCTAGTGGCGGACCCAGGCAAAAAATTAGGTAGGCTGAAGTCGGAAGTGTGAAATAAACAATAGTGCCCAAAAGCAAAACAATACATGATCAAACTATGTTGCAATCACACTAATAAAATTATATGATACGAAATAGAATAGAAACAACAACTACAATTCGCATGTTAATATATGTAGATGAAAAATACCTCACTAATGAAGCTTAATCCACAAATGTAGATGAGTTGTGAAATAAACAACCTGTCAATTGTGAAAGATAGATACATTAGTAGTGTCATAATTTAATAATAGAATATAAAAGATGCAATAAAAAAGAAGACAAAAAATATACCAGTAAATATCTAAGTACGTCTAGGAGAACGAGACATTTTCATTCTTCGAGTTTTCATGTCTTGAAATCGTTTCTTGATTTTTTTTTCACGATCAAGTCCTTTGAATATCTCTCGCTCGATATAGCACACCATCAAGTCATTAAGCCAATCATCGGACATCTTATTCTACATCTCTATATTATACATTTCTACATTTCTATATTCTACATTTCTACATTTCTATATTCTACATTTCTATATTTCTACATAAAATCTTAAGTATCAGTTTATATATTCTACATTTCTACCTTTATAACATAAAACTATAGACGTGTTCAAATACAATACATAAAATTATAAAAGTATATTAATATTTTACCAATCTCAATTCTCAAATCAGTCACTTCCTCCTCTCCTCCTCAAATCGGTCTCGGTCCGACCGACCCTCGGCTCCTCGCCCCCGCCCAAATCGCCGGCCGCCTCGCCCAAATCAGCCGCCGCTCCGCCTCGGCGCCTCCCTCCTCCTCCGGCTCGTCCTGCCTCGGCGCCCCTAGCTCCTCCCGACCTCCCTAGCAACCGCCTCCCTAGCCCGCTAGCCGCTCGGGCGCCGCCGCCCCGCCCCTAGCCTGGCTGGCGCCTCGCCGCCGCCGCCGCGCCGCGCTGCCTCCTCCCCGCCGAGGCGCCGACTCCTCCGCTGGGCACCGCCGCTGCCCTCCTCCGCTCGACCGCTGGCCCGTCGCGCCGCCGCCGGGATCTCGGATTTAGGTTAGCTCACTCTTCGATAGTTGGATGCGGATGTTTGTGGGCGTGCTTGTATATCTCATTCCTTTGCTTTGTTGGGCTTGGGCCGTGTGTTTGTTGGGTTTGATGCGTTATGCGTATGTCTACGATGCCCAACCGCAACTCTACACCCGGGTCAGTGGGTGACCGGGGGCGGTGGCGGGCGGCCAGGGGCTAGGGGGTGGGGTTCCGGCCGGCGAGGGGAGCTCGGGCGGCCGCCCGGGCTCGCCCGAAGGGCAGGTCCGCCCCTGACTAGAAAGGGTAGCGGCCACAGCGGAGCACGCTGCGGCGCGGGGGGGGGGGGGGGGTATGCCTGAGCCAAGAACGAAGCTCGCGTTCTAGGCGAACCAGAGGAGGAAAAGCACTGGCTGGGAGCAAAATGGAAATGGTGTGGTGAGGGTAAGGTGGTGCGCGTTTTGCTATGGCTTTTATGGTGAGATAAGGGCGCCATTCTCCTTGAAAACTCCTAGCCGAGCTGAAGAAATCACGAAGATGGCGTACGGGGGCAACCCTCACCGACGACGACTTCAATATGGAGATGAGGAAGATTGTAGCTTCATGCAGCGGACTCGTGGTTGCTCAGAGAGGCTCATCTTTTTACAGTAGCGCCACGCGAACATTGTCACGCTACAAAGTGCTCACAGCCATCGCCAATGGCTGCTGCGCGTGGTGGAAGACGGGTTCTGGCACATGGGCCCTGGGCATCAGTGACAGCGAGAGCAGAGGCAGAAAGATGGGGCACTCTAGAAAAGATGCCTTCGCACAGGGAAAATGGCAGCAGGAGGTGGCTTGGGCTGAGGATAGCGCATAGGCCGGTTATGGGCCCAAATAGTACCGGGCCGGGCTAAGGGTACGGCAATCGACCTAAGAGGAAAAATTTTGAAAATGTTCAAAGTGCAGAAATGATGATTTTGAAACTTCTTACATACTTTTTGAGATTTTGGAACGTTACACAATATTACCAACATATAAAAATTTTCTATACATAAATTACCCTTTTGTTAATGAACCGCTGATATTTTTTTAGAGCGAAGTTACGTCACGTGCCTCCAAAGCCAACAAGTTGCTATTCACAACAAAGACAATACAAAGCAATCGTTCATTATTAGTCGTACAATACACATAAATAGTTTCCGACAGAGATAGGACAACTCTTAAATACAATACACAATATTGTAGAGACCATTTGTTGTGTGCCAATGTACACATACACTATCACGCCCGATGTAGGGCGCTGAGCTTTGAAGGCCTTTTATTCCAATATACAGAAATAATACAGATGACCGTTATTTCGTATAACGAGATGTCCATAGTGACAGTCTGACGAGAGAGCTTCTGCTTACGGGAGACGAAAGGGAACAACAATCAGTGCACCTACGAAAGGGAACAACAATCAGTGCACCTGTCGATATTGTTTTCACGTGATAGATGAGAATGTAAGAACACAAAATGATTCGCTTTAACAGTTGTTTCGACTCTTACTCCCATCACTGCAGGGGCTTTCAGTACAGTACATCACCGCATGACAAATCCAGCAGGAAAATACATTATCTTTCAGAAATGAAAAAGGCTTGAATAGTAATGATAAATGTAGTGAATGAAGGAAGTTCATGATACGGAAAGAAAGAAGAAAGATCTATTATCAGTTTCAGACTACATTTTGTATTTTCTAGTACCACAAGTATATCATCGCAAAAAAAAGTACCACAAGAATATCTCGGACGCAACTAAAACTAACATGCTTATTCTTGGTTATTGAGTACTAAACTCTATGAAGTGAATTGAACTACACAGTTATATACACAGTCCGTCTTGCACTTTCTGTGACACTAATAGTCGATTTATCAATGTATTCTGAATATAGGATTGCTGAGGCGGACATGATGGTTGACTCTTATTTTAGCTATATCTCTAATTCAATCTAACCATTGGAATGTGCTTAACTACATAGGCTAATTACAATATATTTATATACATGGTATAGGACATAACTAAATATCAGGCTTCTTACCTGGGATTTTGCATCATCCGAGCCGATGGCAAACCCCATGGATAAGCTAAAAGCTCGTACTTCTGGAGAAACCAAATTGTTCTAGTTGCTGCGTAAATTCTTCAGGCATATCAGTGATGCTGAGGTTTTCCAAGGATCGCAATCCAGATGGTGGTACTGTCAAATTTCTTAAACCAACGAGTCTCAAGTGTCTTAGGCTTTCCATGGCTCCGTCCTCAATCTCAATGCGACTAAGCTGCTCCAGGTAAAGTAAGTGCAATTCCTTGAGTTTGGGAAACCAGCCAGCCCGAAAGGTGATCAGGCTCCCGTCATAGGCTCTATCAAGCTCAAGATCCGCAAGGTTCACCATGTGTGAAAAGGAAGGAAGAGGATCCTCTTGAAGCCCAGACCACCCCATCCATAAAGTTCTAAGTTGACTGAAACTGCGGAATATAGATGGAACAACTCCTCCCAGCAACTTGCCTCTCAGATGAAGCCATTCCAAATTTGGGAGATGATCCGAATCTTCCAGGTTAAGAACTTCATGCTCGTCATGTGAGACTACACCCAACCTACGAAGCTTCGGCATTAGCGTGATTGAGTGAAATAATTCCTTGTTATATTCGGGCTTCACTTTACGGATAAGAAGGGTCTGCAATAATTCCAATCTATGCTTGCTTCTATGTCTCCCAGCACCTGTAGATCCCTTAGAGGAGAAATGTCTGAGTGCAACCTGATGAGGACCGGCCGGGCCGAAGCCTTTTCCTGGCCCAAGGCCCGTGTGCGTATGGACGAAGGACTGCGCCGCCATATATATACGTATGGATGGACGGAAGGACGGGGAGGCAAATCATTGCACCAGAAATCGTGCTTTTGCTAAGCTGGTCTTGCAAATCATTGCACCAAGAGCCAAGTTTCTGGATCAAAGGATCCAATCCATGGGAAAGGATAATTCTAGTGAGTTTACCTTTAAAGCATTTGAAGACTATTGTATGTGAAAGCGGATATATTTCACGCAATGATAATTACATCGGTCGGTTAGGCATATATAGCAGGGATTACAACCGAAACATAAACGAAGCAAGCTAACCGACCGTATCTCAAAGTGCATGCCGTAGCGACCTGGGACTCTTAACTGGCAACATGCATGTAGGCGTGAGGTCCATGCACATGACGTGCGGACCTGGGACTCCTAACGGACTATATGGCTAACACTTCGCAAATGGCGGTAGAAGGTCGAACGCTGAGATCGGACCAAACTCCGTAAACACCGACGCCGGTAGTCCTTGGTGAAGATGTCCGTACCGTGTGGACGAGGTACATGAAGGACGCGACCGCCAAGTGCGACCCTCTCGCGACGGCGTAGATCAATCTCCACGGTTTGGTCCGTTGATGCCGAATCGATTAGTAGAAAGATAGACGGCGCTGATATTGTCGCAGAGACAAGTGTAGCCCGAGGAAGCGGGAATGGAGCTCACCAAGAGTTGGCGAGCACCGCCTCGAACGCCATTGGCCACAAAGACGATACTCACCTTCGACCGACCGTGAGACGGTATGTGCCGCTTGAGGATCAGAGACGAGGTTGTCACCGAGAAAGACACCATAGCCGACGTGGACTTCCGAGTGTCGGGCATCTCCGCCCACCAAGATCGCAGACAACCAAACTCGCTAGGGATGTCCGATGCAGTAAAAGACCATGGTCAAGTGTGCCTTGGAGATAGCGAAGAATGCGCTTCACTAGCGCAAGATGAGGCACACGAGGATCATGCATGAATAGACAGACTGGCCAACAAAGATAAGCGATGTCGGGGAGAGAAGGTCGCATCGCAGGCACCAAAGAAGGCTCGCGTAATGTGTGGCATCATCAACTGGATCACCGTCACTGGATAGCTTGGAGTGTGTATCAACCGGAGTGCTGCATGGCTTACAATTGGACATACCTGCTCGCTCAAGAATCTCAAGGATATAGTGACGCTGAGAGAGGTGCATAGATCCATGCTGTCTGGTCACTGATAAGCCCAGGAAGTGATGAAGCGGTCCAAGGTCTTTCATAGGAAACTCCTGTTGAAGAGCAGTGATGGTCCAACGAAGAAGAGCATCAGAGGAGGCAGTGAGCACAATATCATCTACATAGAGCAGCAAATACACTGTGTCCGAGCCCCGGCGAAAAATGAATAACGAAGTATCTGACTTGGCTTCCACAAAACCCAGAGAGAGAAGGTGTGTAGCAAAACGGCTGTACCATGCGCGTGGAGCTTGCTTGAGTCCGTAGAGAGACTTGTTGAGGCGGCATACATAATCAGGATGAGCCGAGTCAACGAAACCAGAGGGCTGCGCACAATAGACTGTCTCGGAGAGGGTCCCATGGAGGAATGCATTCTTCACATCGAGCCGGTGGATCGCCATCATGGAGAGAGCCGCAGTCGTAACATCCGAATGGTAGCCGGCTTCACCACGTGGTGAAAGTCTCATCAAGTCAATGCCGGACGTTGTGTAAAACCACGGCGACCCATCGAGCCTTATAGCGATCAAGAGACCCATCCGATGAAGTTTGTGGCGAAAGACCCACTTGCCGCCATAATGTTGACGCGGCGGCCGAGGTACGAGGTCCTGGTAACGTTGGATCGCAGGCGCCGAACTCGCAGCCATGGCGGCTTGCCAGTTGGGATCAGCAAGAGCCCCACGATATGTCTTGGGAATTGGCGAGAGCACAGCGGCATGGAGATTCATCTTGGCCGCTGGAAAACGGAACCCGGTCTTGCCGCGAGTAGTCATACGGTGAGCATTGACTACAGGGGGAATGGAGACCATCGGGGAGGTGCTCGGCGGCCGCGGCAGCAGAGCCGCCGCAGAACCAAAGACGGCCCCGAACACCGATCGGAGGGGGACCGCACGGATGCATTGCCTGTGCCTGACGCCGCAGCCCCAAAGCGTGGTACCGAGAGAGCCCAGCGTGGCCCCAGGCGCGACCCAGCGCGGACCTGTGCCATGCGCTGGGCCGGCGCAGTTGTCATAGCAGGCTCGCCGCTTGTCGGCTCACGCGGCATGGCAAGGCCCGCCCAGCGCCGGACGCAGCGTTAGGTCCACCAGATGAGGACGGCCGCCCGCTGGCAAGAACCCGTGGCGGAGAGCCAACGGGCGCAGGCCGACCGGAGTGACCGGCGTCCGATGTCATGTGGGCGCTGCACCGAGTCCATATACCAATCGGTGGTCGGAGGTGGTGTCAGTTGCATGGTGTTGAAAGCACTCGCGAGTGCTGCCTGATCCCAACCTTCTTGGTCGCCGGTCGCGCCATGATCGTGCGATGTGTTGAGAACACCGGCGCAGCCCGTGGACGAGCCGGCGGCACGATACCAACCGTGGGGAGCACCGTGGGCGGAGTACCAGAGCGGGCGGCAAACCAACGTACGCAGCGTTTGCAGTGAGTGCATGCGGTTGCTGGGACGGCGGGCGCGGTACGTGGCCACCAGGATGACCGGCAGGCCAAACTTGCACAGTGCCCGTCCACGGGTTAAAAAAGGACGGTGGCCAACCACCGTGGGGAGCACCAGATTTCGCACCGTGGCCAGAGTTGCCGCCGCCAGAGCGCCACCACCGAAGGTGCTGCCGACGGTGTGGCCGTCGCCGTTGGTGCGGTTAGAGCGGCGACGGTGATTGTTGGGACGATTGCCGCCCGCGGTAGACGAAGCACCACTAGCAGGGCTGGCGCTGTGAAAATATGGTTGCTGGGCACAACCAGAAGCCCCGCCAGGGGCGCCGCCAGAGGCCCTGGAGAGAAGCGCTGTCGAGGGGGACTTGGAGCGATCTGCGAACGTGATTTCCTCCAAGAGTAGATCATTGCGGACGTCCTCGAACGACGGAAACGGCCGCTGCCGCTTGAGGAGGGCCGCCATATGAACATAGCGCTCGTTAAGGCCACGCAAGGTGGCAAGAACGAGAGTACGATCGAGCACGGGTTCGCCCAAATCACCAAGTTGACCTGCCATTGTTTTCAACTTGCGACAATAATCAGAGATGCTGAGATCACATTGAACAAATGTACGAAATTCGGTGTCGAGAATCATGGCGCGAGACTCCTTATTGCCGACGAACATATCTTCGAGAGCCAGCCAAACGAGTCGGCTAGTGGCGCCGGGGGTCAGGACACTCTCGAGAAGGTTGGTGGAGATGGTACCGAACAACCAAGAGATCACGACGCAATCCATGCGATGCCACGGCGCGACGTCGGGAAAAGCATCATCTGAGAGTACGAATTGGTGAGCGCAGCATTGCCGAGGGTGATGAGGTGGAGGCCGCGCCACTTGGAGTAGGAAGTGGAACCAACGTCAAGAGTAACGGGAATCAATGCCCGGATGTTGGTGACGGTGACGGCTTGGGCATGAAGATTGGCGACGAGGAGGGCGGCCTCGGCCTCCCGCTTGCGTCGCGGCCTCGCCAAGATGCGCCTCGTGGCGACGCAGCTCAAAGAAGAACTTGCTCATTTGCGTGCCAGACAATGACGGCGCAAGGGCGATCCTCCTCGCACGCCGAGACACCAGCGGAGTTGTTCGACCTCGGCACGGAGCCAAGTTGCCCAATCGTCACGCCACGGGCAGTGTGACGGCGACTAGATGGAGATGGGTTTATGGGCGGTAGGTCACAGAGCGACGCTATCTGATACCATGAAAGCGGATATATTTCACGCAATGATAATTACATCGGTCGGTTAGGCATATATAGCAGGGATTACAACCGAAACATAAACAAAGTAAGCTAACCGACCATATCTCAAAGTGCATGCCGTAGCGACCTGGGACTCTTAACTGGCAACATGCATGCAGGCGTGAGGTCCATACACATGACGTGCGGACCTGGGACTCCTAACGGACTATATGGCTAACAGTATGGTCTTAGGTATTATTGTGGAACACTCTCTTCTGCATTGTCAATGATCTTGTCACCAAGAATGTTGTCTTATCCAGTTTTGTGATGGAATGTGATGCAGGGATCAATGATCTCAAGACTCAGAGAATTTATCTAGGTTCAGGCCTCGTAGCATGAGTAATAGCTAGCCCTACTTCTTGTGTATTTCCTTGAAATGTGTTTACAAGGGGGTGTGTTTAGAATGTCCTTGGTGCTGGAAAGTAAAACTCGCCTAAAAATGTAACCTAGCTAATCAACAACGCAGATGTGGAATTGTTGTTTATGTAAACTAAGCATTTGTCTATGTGCGACTTGTCCTGAAGCCTTGGGCATTCACCACCTTTTGAGTCTCCATCTCTCCTGTGGACGTGGTAGTGCTCTTGGATCATGCATGAGGTGAGCAATGTTATGTTCCACATGCGGGTAACCATCTCCTATATGTATGAAAAAAGTGATGTGGGACAGCACAGGGGCGGTCCAACCTGGGGTCCGCCATATAGGAGGACAAGGGGTGGATATTGAGTCCAATCCTTATCTTATTAAGCTTTTTCTAAAATTGATATAGTTTGATTTAATCATTTTACGTATAATTTAGAAGTATTTTTAGAAACGACCTAACGAGCCGAGTCAAGCAAAAGCAAAATTCAAATTCATTTGAAATCAACTATTTTAATGTTTAACCAATTAATAAGTAAAATTAAAATAATTTTAAACCAAGTTAACAAATCTCACTAACAAATTTTTTTACCACCCGTGTATAGAGTCCTGAAATCTCTTCCTAGGCCCGGTGTTGGACCAAGGGTCTCGTGATGATGCGTTCTACGGCACTCCTCGGTCCTTGGGAGACAAGTGGTCTCTGACAGGTCCCTAAGCGGTCTTAGGTGGCTTGAGACTAGTGACCAGTCCTAATAGACCAGGTGCCGCTCTCTATTATCGTCATGCTTGTTCAATGGACTAGCAGAAATCACTCATGTTCGGTTTTGAATTAGAGACGTTTATCAAAATAATTGAACTGGTTACTAACCGCATGGGATGTGGTATCTAAGAAAAAAAATGGGGTCTTGGAGTTTTTATTTTACAAACACAAAAAGTGAGGCATGATACTTGGGAAACCATTGTTAAAAAAAAAACGTTTGAAACCATATATGTAGGCACCGAGTAGGATTCACTATCTAATTTTCTTAGGGGGTGATCGTTTTAGCGATGGTTTCTGACTTTTGGCTGAAATTTCACTGTAGTTGACTTTTTTTACTGTAGCTGATTTGGCTTTTTGGGCATAATTAAATTTAAAAAAATGTAAAAATAGAAAAAATATGTTAGCCTATCACAGACAATGCAAATGAACACGGGAAAAAAATAAAAATACAAAAAAGCCTAAAAAATCTAAAAAAATTCAGAAAGAGACAAATTACTGAATAGTAAAAAAAGCTAAAGCTAGAAGCTGAAACTGAAAAAAAGTTGAAACGAATAGTGTCTTAGAAGTGTTAGTAACAACTGCCAGCTAGACATAGCACGGGTACATCTAACATGTAAATTGTACTAACGTATCTTTATTTGATAGAAAACATCATGCATACCGTAAAGTCGTAACTTCACAGAATATCCTCTCGAGTCTCGAGCACGAGCTAAATTGCCTCTGCAAACCTGACAACAACACGAAGATTGAATACCACGCACGTCACCTAAAAAAATGTAGGAGTACATTCGTACATATAGTGGCAGAAGATAGGGTATGTAAACTGTGGGTGGTGGCTAGTGAGGAGTCGACTGGCTTAAGACAAAGAAGATAAGAGTGGGAGTACGGAGTGGCTGTGGTGCAGCTAGCGTGATCTCTGGGCCGAATCATCAAAAGCCACATGGGCAACTCCAATTGGATAAGATTTCGACAGTATTTATCCATGTATGTTAACGCTGTATGGATGATTTCACCAGAGATATGTAGTCCTTCAGTAGATTAGAAAAACTAATCCAACGGATAAGCGAAAGGATCCTGAATAAAAATGGGGAAAAAGAGCAAGAGCAGAAAACATTTTTCATATGATGATTTGCTTCATATCTGATTCCGGGCACTGATACAAAGCTAAACAACGCAGTTACAAACCAAAGAAACCAAAAAGAACACGAGGGCGGGAAGATGCATCAATTGCTAACCCATGGCATTTATATCCGAACACCTTTACATAGCTGCAGATAATGCATCCTCATAAAATGTCAAAGAAAATTCTACGAGGGAGGGCCCAAAATCTAGCACATAGGCCCTTTTTTGAATTGTGCCATCTAGCACTAACATCAATCTTGAAATAATCCCAAATAACTCATTCTCTTAACCCAACTATCTTCTTCTCCCGCTCCTTGTTCTTCCCCAAGCTCCGAGCGCAGAGGTAGTCTGTCAAATAAATGACAACTCGAGCGCAGCTACGGAAACTTCTTTGGCATGAAATATGGCATGACAGCTCTCCTTCAACCTTTTTCACACCTTTGTCGAGGCCGTGAATCTTGCACTCACATTTTTTGTATCGGGATCATGCAGTCACATTCACTCCAGCAGTGGTAGACTTCTGTCTCTGGCATCATCTCTTGTGCAGTGTCAAGTTATGAGCTTGTGTTACAATGTGATGCTAGACTCCTGGGTATTCTTCTCCAGGAAACTCGCCATCCCAACAACGAGGAAGGTTACACGCTACAGAAGCTGGAATTGATCTACTTGAAAAGTGTGCATCAGCAACACGATATTTTGCTCAAGGGGTAATATGCAAGGCAACGTTATGTTGCAGTACCACATCCGGCAAACTGAAGCAATCATTTATATGTACTGATCAAATTACTGTTTTGTTCACAACATGGGGAATCACCTCCAGAATTGATATCCGTTCAAAACATGAATGAAATAGGAGTACTTCTAGTTCATCGCTTCTTTCAAAGATAATGCTGAATAGCTTTACAAATGAATTGATGACATCCCGTTTATGTCATCATTCTGTTTTCTTCAAGACGTTTCGCGGCCTCCCTCTTGGTCGCTTGCCGGTCCCTGAGGTCACTGCTTCTTCGCCTCTGGTTTTCACAGTTTTCGACTTCTTTTCTTTTGGTTCTGGTATAGGATCTAACCCAGCAGAGGTGCCACCTCCAACAGCTGCAACATGGCAAATTAAAATCATTAGGCAGGATGGAAGGGCAAAACAAAACACATTATATTGAAATGCCACTAAAGAAGTGAAAACAATGCAATCCTAGGTTGCGTGAGTGCATGCCCAAAAACCAGGCTGTGATGGGGATGAAATACTTAAAAACTAGAAGGATACCGTGTGCGTTGCGGCGGGAATTTATAGAAATCAATTCGTTGGTTGTAATGTTTGAAAACAAATCAAAGTGAAACATGGTAAGCCTAATAGAAATAGAAGGCAATGCAAATGAGGGAACATCTATGACACTCAATTTCCAAAGATTGTAAAGAATAGGGGTGATGTATGGCTGCATGAGAGGACAGAAATAACATTGATTGTAGTTAGTGGAGATTACTTGTTTAATATGTATAGATATAAAACCGATGTCTGATGTGCAAATGGGGAGCTTTAACTTGAAAATGGATTTCGAACTTATACTGGCGGTTGTCCTTATGTATTCCAAAAGAAAAGGTTTGAATCTCAACAGTTCTTGAAGAGCAGAGGAAGTAGTCGTGAAGAAGAGGAGTCGTGAAGACCAATCTGAACGACATCAATATCAGAACGTCCGATCAACACCTAAAGGCTCCGACTATCAAAGAAACTCAAATTTCTACAATCAGAAGCTTATGAGCATTGTAGCATTCGTAGTTACTGTAGCACTCTGAAAATTACTGTAGCACTCGTGGCTACTGTAGCAAACAAAAGTTACAGCCCGCGTCTAAACCTTGTCCATGCTCGGACCTTGTTCGTCCTTGGACCTTGCCTGCACCCTGACCTTGTTTGCACCTAGACCCTGTCAACACTCGGACCTTGCCCAAGCTAAGGCCCCGCTCGAAAGCGCGGCGAACGACCGCGTTCAGCGATGGCTCAGCGTTTCAATTACTGTATCAGTTTTGTCTGTTTTCTGTTTTTTGTTTTTTGGTATCTTTGTGTTTTATTTTTTTCCCGTATTCCTTTGCATTGTCCGCTCTAGATTAGTATATCGCTTTTTATTTTTATATTTTTTTAAATTTAATTATTAGGATAAGCCAACTCAGCTACAGTAAAAAATAAACCAGCTATAACGAAATTTTAACCAGAAGTCAGAAACCATCGCTATTCCGAATGCTCCCTAAGTCTATTGCTACTCAGTGGTCTATCCCCACGTGCTGAGGGTGAGCCACCATTGCATGTGCCAAGTCCAAGCCGTGCCATGTGTTTCTTGGGGTAGCTCCAACGTGGTTTCTCGGGAGAGCTCCAGGCTCGGGCCATGTCCGCCTCCCTACCCTCTCCGTGATTGGGCACCGTCCATTTCCTGACCTACCACGCGCTGGACTGTCCACCGTGCCGAGGTTACGACGCACCCCACTGTGTACCCTCCAGACTCGTCACTATTCTCGGGCTTGTGCTGGGCCCAAATTTCATCCATTCCTAAGATTGCTTCAAGAACCAGTCTCATGTGCCTACGGACTGTCTCTGTGATTGGATAGCCCACTGTACATTGACATCGTCCACGCGAGGTCTACGGGATAGCTCTGTGCATGGTCCGGTGCACAAGGAGAGCAAGTCACTGCCGTTCGCGCTGAGACTAGGCTGCGCTGCATGGCTTTCAGGAGAACTCCATGACCAAACCTTGCCTGTTGCCAAACCCTCTCCACGACTGGGCCGTACCATCTAGCCCATCCAAGCCCGCTTCGAGGCTAGACTTCATTGGTTCTTGGACCTGTCTCACGCTCAGACCCCGTCCACATGCAAACTCATCTGGCGTCGAGCCACTCGCTAGTCCGTTACAACTACTACTCAAAGTTGGAGATAACATCAGCTGAGACGTGGTCAAAATCGAAACATTCACCTCATGGTCGTAACCAACATTTTGTATCAGTGCAAGAGCCAATCAACTCGTAGAAGAAGCAGCACATAACAGGGAGCGGATTTTCATCAATAATGAAGGAGGGATCAAATTTCATTCCGTTCTTAACTCAAAGAACTACCCATCATAGTCTATGAAGATACGGGTGAATATGCGTGCCCAAGAAGTCTGAGACGTTGTAGCTAATTCGATCGACGCTAATGGAAAGGTTGATCTAAAAGGAAAGGCTAAAGAAGTTGACGTGAAGGCCAATCAAACTGCTTTAGCACTCATCTATGTTGCCATACCTAACTCGATGCTCAATCAACTTGTCGGAAAAGATACAGCACGAGAAGCTTGGATTGCTCTTCGGACTATGCATGAAGGAGTAGATCGAGTAAAGAAAGTTCGGCTACAGACTCTTCAAGGAGAATATGAGACACTACATATTGTTGAAACTCAATCAGTAGATGAGTTTGTAAAAAAAATTAACTGTGGTGGTCAATGAGATTCGATCTTTTGGAGGAAAATCGGAAGAAACTACAGTTCTCAAGAAATATCTACAAGTCCTACCCGAAAGGTTCACCAGTTGTCACAACTCTTCTGTATTTAAGCGATCTTCAAAATATCAAAATAGAAGAGATAACAGGATCTCTCAAAACTCATGAAGGATTGCTTAAAGAGTGTAAGACTAGTACTGATCAAGCATTGCTAGTAACAAGTCAAGCAAAGGTAGAAAACAAAAATTAGCGGGAAGCAAATCTAAGTCAAGGAAGTGGCCGTGGATCTGGCAATTAGCACGGTTGTGGTCATGGTCAAGGTGGCCGCGGTTTTGGTCGAGAAGGCTATGGTTTTACTACCAGTCGTGAAGACAAAGTAATGCGAGGTGAGTCCTCTTACAACTGAGATAAATCAAGAATCAAATGTTTTACTTGTGGCAAAGACGGCCATTGTGTTGTAGTCTGCAGAAGTCATATTAAGTGTTTTGAGTGTCATGAGTTTGGACACTACACTGCTGACTATCGATATAAGAGGAAGAAGGAAGAGGCTAATTTGATTCAAGCCAAAACAGAGTAGGAGCCAATATTCCTGCTTTCCATATATGAAGAGAAGAGCACACAATTTATGTTGCTAACAGAAGAGCATGTTCAGCTGCAATTGCTGAAAGTTGGAGAAGAGCTGGTGGAGTCAAATCTTTGGTATTTCAAAAATGGTGCTTCCAATTACATGAATGGGCAAAGGAAAAAATTTAGTGAATTAAATGAAGTCATTAGTGGCAAGGTAAAGTTTGGAGATGTATCAGTCATTCATATAGAAGGAAATGACACTATTTTATTGCAAAGTAAGAATAGAGAGCAAAAGGCATTGACTGATGTCTATTATATAACACGATTATGCAATAACATCATCAGCTTAGGTCAGCTAACTGAGAGAAGGTTGTGACGTGTCTCTAAGTGGACCATACTTATTACTGCATGATAGTAAGGGACAACTAATGATGAAAGTGATGAGAACACCAAATCGGTTATATAAGATTGAACTCAAGTTAGCCAAACCTGCTTGTTTCAGTGCTAGGGTGGACAATACGGCATGGTTATGGCATGATCAACTTGGTCATCTGAATTTTTGATCATTAAAGCTAATGACAGAGAAAGGGATGGTTCATGGACTATCTTCCATCAATCATCCATCTCAAATATGTGAAGACTGCATTATTGCCAAACAGGCAAGACTCTCGTTCCCTTAGCAAGCACAATATAGAGCCACACGACCTCTAAAACTGCTTCACATTGATGTATACGGTTCCATTATCCCTGAGTCAAATGGAGGTAACAATTATTCTCTGCTTATTGTTGATGATTATTCCAGAGTTATGTGAATTTACATGCTCAAAAGAAAATCAGAAGCCAAAGACATGTTTCATAAATTTGTGACACTAGTTGAAAAAGAGACTGATCATAAACTAAAGTCAATAAGATCCGATCATGGAGGAGAGTTCTTGTCACAAGAATTCGAATCAACCTGTGAAGAGAAAGGAATCAGAAGATATTTCACAGCCTCCTATAGTCTACGACAAAATGGAGTAGTAGAATGAAGAAATCGAACAGTTATGAACATGGCTAGAAGTTTACTCAAAAGCATAATACTACTTGGAAGATTTTGGGCTGAGGCTGTTAGACACATAGTGTATATTCTCAATCGAGTACCCACAAAAGCTCTAGGTGATGCGGATATGCACGTGTCTTGTACTTTTCAGTTCAATATATTATTCAACTGGAAAGAATTATTGAGCTGCATGAAACATTGCCAGGTGAACTCATTCCAAATTAAATATAATATTTTTATTTATAAGAATGGAATACTACCTCATGTTATCAAATGGTGCATTCTTAGGTTTGTCAATGGCAAAGCAATGGAGAGGCAAAAGGAAGAGGATAACCACATTAGGTGTCAAAGACATGAAGTAAGAAAGCTCATGCAGCGGGAGAGCAAAAAGGAGAAGCCCAAGGACTTAAACTACAAGTTTTGGATAAGATTTTCAAGCCCAATTCATACCTCCCACAAGGCCAATTGGATTCAAACTCGGATTCAACTCAGAATTTAATTCGGATTCGGTTCGGGACAGCCCGACAGGCACTTACTAAAAAGGTCATAACTTTCACAAACGGAGTCCGATTTGGGTGTTCTTGTACTCCTTGGAAAGATATTTTCAAGGGCTACACAATGAATCTGGTCCCAGCATCAAATTCATCATGGATCAAAAGTTATGGCCGAAACAATGTGACAGCTGTTAAATCTAGTTTCCTTTTTGTGAGAGTTCGTATCTAAAATCATATAGGGTTGAGTTGTACTAAATTTGTGGACTCTATGGACGTCCTAAGGTCCTATATAAGCCATGTATTGGCAGCCTAAGGGCTGAGACCATCTTTGAGAATAATTAATCTACTAAAGTTTGTTCAAGTTTATCATTACTGCCGAAATTCCGTGAGGGAATTAGGAGTGTTCTTCAATCAAGATCGTTCAGCCTTTCTGCTGGGAATTGGGTGCACGATAGATCTTCGCTTAGTGGTTAGCGAAATCGACGCGAGTGTGTTTTGGCAGATTAAAGAGTGTTCGTACCTTGCACTGGCATTGGAGGATCATTGTGATTCATCAAGACTCCCGCGAGTATCCAGTCCTACGTCGAGAAGATCGGGCGACCCCGTATCATCTGGTATCAGAGCACGGTTTACTCGGTAGGATCTTATCCCTTTACTTTTAGATTGATTTATTTATGTCCTATAGTCCATTAAACCAAAAATTACAACAAAAATCCAAACCCTAGTTTCGCATGTGTTTCGCATCTATTATTTTCGTGAGTTTTATTAAGTTTTGATCCGTTAGAAATTTTGTTTACGTGCTAATCTTAGTGTCCTTTTGCGTTGCTTAATCGTTGTTATTTTAAACTCTTGAAAATCCGCTAGTTGATCTTTCAATTAGCATCCAAAAAAGTAGATTCAATTTACTTTTTGAAATCTCGTTCCAGCTGTCCACGTAAGATCTTTGCACATTTTGAAAAAATATCACATCCGAATATATCTGGATTTCCTTTTTTCTTGATTGATTTGGCCACAAGAAACCCTAGCTGCCACAAGAATCTTAGTTGGACACATCTGCACTATCCAAATTTGTTGCGTTTGAATTCGAAAGTCTGTTAAGATCTTCACTTAAATCCTTTGAACCTTGAGACTAGTCTTTGATAATTGCTTTAGGGCTGTTCTAGAATTATCTACACATTGCTGAACAACTTTGGACTTGCATAGAATCTACGAACAATTAAACCTAGTTCGGCCTTGAGTATAAAAAAAATCCAAAAAAAAGAGAAGGCAGCCGATTGAAAAAAAAAGAGGAGCCACGGCTTGAGCAAAAAAAACAAAGAAAGAAAGAAAAGAAAGCATTGGCCGAATTTGGGTGAGTTAATCTTAGTCCATAAATTCAGATTGTGTATTTAATTTCTTTGCACAATCTTGTGCACTCAAATTCATATGATTGCAATTGGCCAGCGTCTCTCCTAGTACTTAGTGCAAAACGAGCTAATATTCCCGATTGTTTCCTTTAGCTCATTCTATTTGTTTGCATTGAGTCACAATGATCATTGCGTGTGCGTTCATATACTTCACTTATATCATTTGGATCGACACATAGGCAATACTTTCTAGCTTGGATTATTACTTAATTTTACAATATCGTGAAATTCATATTGTGTAGGATAAATACTTCCTAACCAAACTCCACAAAATATCCTTTGTCGTGCAATTGTGAGTCACTTTTAAATCCGCTTGATCATCACTTGCTATTGTAGCCACCACCAAGTGTAAGTTTCTTTTTCGCCTCAATTCACTTCAGAAAGGTAAGAACTTTACTTGGGGGAGGAAAAAGTGAGATAGAGTGAACTCCACATATCATATATATGTTGTGGTATTTGTGCGTTTTTTGTACAACTAACCATGACAGGTGGAGACGATAATATGGGAGAGGAGCATACCCCGGCGAGTCGTTTTCAATTCCAATCTTTGAGAGGAACTTTGCGCAATGAATTCGCCGCCACTTATTCCACCTTGAAAAAGCATCTCAAGGCGGAGATCAACAATTCTGCACAAGATATGCGCATTGAATTCAATCATCAAATGAAAGTGTTACGCTCAAACATCGTGAATGATATTGTGCGGGCACTTCATCCACAACAAGAAGAAGATAACTTTATTCCTTTCTATGGAAGTGAGGATCCAGAAGAATATCTTGAGTAGGAATGGCGAATGGAGAAAGTATTTAGAGTTCAAAAGCTTCTCAAAGATCAAGAGGTGATGCGTGCCACTAGAGAATTTGAAGAGTATGCTTATAGTTGGTGGCATCAGCGATTTGGAAATGAATTCATTAAATCTTGGTCAGATTTGAAGGCACTCATGAGGAGAGAATTTGTGCCATCCTATTATGTACAGGGATTGCTTCGCTATTTGGAGAGTATCACACAAGAGAGTAATACTGTGTAAGAATATTATTTTAAGCTGCAAGATGCATTACGTCGGGCCGGTGTCATTAGTGAACTACAAAAGAAGATATACTTCAAAAGAGAATTGAATTATAAAATTGCTGCCACACTTCAACATAAATATTTTGGTAGTGTGCAAGATCTTGTGAATTGTGCTATTCAAGAAGAGAAGAGACTTTTGGAGAGACGTACACCACAATTTTATCCCAGTCCATACTTCAATTCTGCTCCCTCTACTAGTGTGATACATGAGAAGATGATGAGCATGGGACTTTCCCTTCGGTCAAGAAGATATATAGTATTCCAAAACTACATATAGCTCCTAAGATACACCACAATCCATGTGAGGATGAGAGCCACATAGCCAAATTGAGTGAGAGTGATAAAAAGAGTGAGCTGTATGATTCCACCATATGTGAGGTTGAGAGCATCCAAATTGAGAGTGTGAGAGAGACACCAAAAGAAAAGAGAGAAGTAGAAGATAGACAAAGTGAGGATGCATCTGAAACTAACACATTAATATCTACGTCTAGTGTTGTTTCTCACATTGTATAGGTTGACATTAAAGATGAAGAATGGAACATTCAACAACCGGCACCTTTGAAGCCAAATGTGGAACCACGGGAAGGGATAAAGTGTTTGCTGCCCCGAGGGTACATCCTAACAATTTTAAACCCCCAGCACCTACATCATCTGAGAAGGACGATAAAGATAACAATAGTGGTGCTGAATTTAGTTATGCAAAGGTGTGTAATTTTGAGAGCTCATATAATCAACTGAAAACTCCATGTTCTGAAATTTCTTTGCTCAATTTACATAATGTGGAATTGATTACTCATAAGGAAGTTCTTACTAGAATATCTCCTAATGATTCTTTGTGCTATATCATGTTTAATGATTCTAGAGAGCTATCTAGTGTGATTTATAATGTTGCCGAAATTTTAAGTTCAAAATCACTAGTTAGTATCTATGTCTACACATATAAGTTCAATTTGATTGGAGATTATGGTGTAGATGACAAATTTTACATTCACAGAATTTACATTACATGTGATAAGCTTGCTAATTTAAAATTGCATATTATAGATAAGCAACCTTTTATGTCATGTCATGATCGCAATGAGATAAGTGTCAACAATAGAGCTTGTTGTTTTAAAAGATTTCCTAAGCCTATTTGTTTACCTTTTGATAAACAATTATGTACAAGTAATCAGAGTAGCGCAGTTGAAGCATGGAAGGTATTAAAGATATTCTCCCCTATATCTGAACAACTAAATCTAATTTTATCCGTTAATGATCCGTCTATGTCCTTAGAAAAGTCGAGGACGACTTTCTTTTATGGGAGGGAGAATGATGTGAAAAATAATATTGCAATGCATACATCTTTTAGTCGCTGCTATATTCATTGGTTTGTGCGAAGTAGTGAGAATACCACAACAATTGACTCTTACATATACCATGCGTATGTGTTGTTCTTTTCGTTTATTACACCTTCAGATGTTCATGATGTGCTAAGCAGAAGAAGTGTTGATGACAAATATATATACCATCCATACACGTTGTATTCTCTGTTTAGTAAAATTTCAGACTATCAAAAGCCGAGGACGGCTTTTCTTGAAGAAGGGGAGGATGATGCAGATACTCACGTGTCTTGTACTTTTCAGTTAAATATATTATTCAATTGGAAAGAATTCTTGAGCCGCATGAAACATTGCTAGGTGAACTCATTCCAAATTAAATATAATGTTGTTATTTATAAGAATGGAATACTATCTCATGTTATCAAATGGTGCATTCTTAGGTTTGTCAATGGCAAAGCAATGGAGAGGCAAAAGGAAGAGGATAACCACATTAGGTGCCAAAGACATGAAGGAAGAAAGCTCATGCAGCGGGAGAGCAAAAAGGAGAAGCCCAAGGACTTAAACTACAAGTTTTGGATAAGATTTTCAAGCCCAATTCGTACCTCCCACAAGGCTAATTGGATTCAAACTCGGATTCAACTCAGAATTCAATTCGGATTCGGTTCGGGACAGCCCGACAGACACTTACTAAAAAGGTCATAACTTTCACAAACGGAGTCCGATTTGGGTGTTCTTGTACTCCTTGGAAAGATATTTTCAAGGGCTACGTAATGGATCTAGTACTAGCATCATATTCATCACGGATCAAAAGTTATGGCTGAAACAATGTGATTGCTGTTAAATCTAGTTTCCTTTTTGTGAGAGTTCGTATCTAAAACCATATAGGGTTGAGTTGTACTAGATTTGTAGACTCTATGGACGTCCTAAGGTCCTATATAAGCCATGTATTGGCAGCCTAAGGACTGAGACCACCTTTGAGAATAATCAATCTACTAAAGTTTGTTCAAGTTTATCATTGCTGCCGAAATTCCGTGAGGGAATTAGGGGTGTTTGGTTGCTTGGCATATGCAAATGTGCTCGCTCATCTAAAGAAGTTAGATGACAGATCAAAGGGATTGATATATTTAGGAGTTGAATCAGGAACTAAAGCTAGCGAGTTATACATTCCACATGAAGACGAAATTGTGGTTAGTTGAGATATGATCTATTATGAAGATAAAGTATGGGAATGGGAGGCAAAGCCATCAGAAGAAAGAAATCTACAGAAGTGGCTTACTTTTTAAGTTAAAGGAGAAAAGAACAATAATATAGATCAATCTCAAGAACCGGTTACACCTTTTGCAAATGTAAATCCTCAGGAAGCTGCAGAGGATGCTCCACTTTCCCCTCAAATTGACAAAGAAGAGGTAGAGACCCCATCGAGCAAAACACCTATATATCGAAGTCAAGCTGAGATTTATGCTCAAACCGAGCCAATAGAGATCGAAGAAAAACTTCAGTTAATAAGCTCAGATGAACCTATAAGTTTACATCAAGCACTCTCCAAACATCATTAGAAGATTGCTATGCAAACCAAATTGGATTCAATAGAAGAGAACAAAACTTGGTTGTTAACTGATCTGCCACAAGATCATAAAGCTATAGGGCTGAAGTGGATTTTCAAGGTGAAAAGAGATGGAGAAGGGAATTTTGTTCGTCACAAGGAAAGACTTTTAGCAAAAGGCTATATTCAGAAGAAAGGAATAGACTAGGAAGAGGTGTTTGCGCCGGTTACAAGGTTAGAAATAGTTAGACTGATATTTGCTCTTGCAGCTAAATTTGGATGGGAAGTACACCACATGGATGTCAAATCCACATTTCTAAATGGAGACCTTACTGAAAAAGTATACGTATTACAACTTGAGGGTTTTCAAGTGAAGGGACAAGAAGGCAAGGTATATCGATTCTTAAAGGCCTTGTATGGTCTAAAACAACGCCTAGAGTTTGGAACAAGAAATTGGACAGTTCTTTGATTAATCTTGGTTTTGAAAGATGCAAGCATGATCTAGCATTATATACAAGAAAAACTGATGAAGACATGTTGATACTCGGCATATATATAATCGCAGGAACGTGTGATCGAAAGATTGAAGACCTTAAGAAGAAGATGATAAAACAGTTTGAAATGAGCAACCTTGGGCTTTTGACTTACTACCACGATTTGGAGGTGAAACAAAGTAAGTATAATATCACAATCAAGCAGTCAAATTATGCAAAGAGGATTCTCAAGAAAGCAGACATGATAGGTTGTAATCCTTGCCAATATCACATGGAACAAAAACTAAAACTCAACAAAGATGAGATATGAGAGCCGGTCGATGCTACTAAATTTCGAAGTATAATAAGTTGCCTACGGTATTTGATACATATGTGACTTGACCTTGCATACTCAGTTGGAGTACTTAGCAGATTTATGGAAAGACCAACCGTACAACACAAGTAAGCATTAAAACATGTGCTCAGGTATCTAGCAGGAATAGTTGATCATGGTCTGATATATGTCAAGCATGACGACGCTCTAATGCTTGAAGGATTTTGTGATAGTAATCTGGTCGGTGACCCAGTTGATCGTAAGAGTACGACTAGTATGGTATTTTATCTGCATGGAAACGTGATTACGTGGTGCTCACAGAAGCAAAGAAGTGTTACCTTATCATCATGTGAAGCAGAGTTCATGGCAACAACTTCAGTTGCATATCAAGGTATTTGGTTGATGAGATTACTTCACGAATTGATTAAACAATCCATCAAGACATTCACATTATTTGTGGACAACAGCTTAGCAATAGCACTTATGAAGAATCCAGTGTTTCATGGGAGAAGCAAACATATTGACACTAGATATCATTTTATTTGAGAATGTGTTGAAGAAAGACTGGTGACCATTGCATATATCTCAACAAAAGAACAGAGGACTGATGCACTTACAAAGGCATTAGGACGAATCAATTTTTATCATATAGTTGACTTACTCGGTGTCAAGAAAGTTGGTTAAGTCGGCAAGGATTAGGGGGTTTGGTTGGAAATAATCCTGGCTAATCCGTTTCGATGTCTATATCAAGTTGAGTCTAGGTTAGTTTAGAATTAAAAAATTTATGTTTCAGAGTTGATGTCTACATCTGAGTCTAATTTGTAAAGCTGTGTATAAATAGTGAAGAAAACCAAAGAAAAGGTGCGGCTATTTGAGAAGCACCAAAATATTTGTGTCATATTCTATCGTTCAAGATTTTCGCATCTTCGTCACCGTTCTCGAGGAGCATAGGAAGTAGTCATGGAGAAGAGAAGTAGTCGTGAAGAAGAGGAGTCGTTCCGACTAGTTCGAATGACATCAATATCAGGGCGTCCGATCAACACCAAAAGGCTCCGACTATCAAAGAAACTCAAAGCGCTACAATCGAAAGTTTACAAGTATTGTAGCACTCGTAAGTTACTATAGCACTCTGAAAATTACTGTAGCACTCATGGCTACTGTAGCAAACAAAGGTTATGACTACTACTCGAAGTCGGAGATAACATCAGCTGAGACGTGGTCGAAGTTGGAACATTCACCTCGTGGTCATAACCAACATTGTGCCCGGACCGGGACCATGCTCGAACCAGAGGCACTCCTAGACTGCTATCGTGCTTGGACTAGAGGCTCTCTTGAACCATGATTGTACTTGGACCAGTCCCGTTCTTGGACCAGTGCTGCGCCTAGGCTAATCTTGCGACTACATCCACACTCGGGTCCTGCAACTTCGTAACCTTTCTCACCACGGAGCCGTACTGCCATCAAGTAGAGGTTGTGTTGCATTGTGCTAGGACCTTGCCCACGTTTGAACCTTGTCCATGCTCGGACCTTGTTCGTCCTTATGTTGGGATATGGGTAAGCTACACTAGCGCAAATTAAAAAATTCTACCGTATAAACCAGGAAGCATGCGAGTAAGAGATCATAGATTGGTACCACTAGACGCGCAGTGCAGCGGAAGTAGAGTTGAAGCAGCCGATTCAACAAAGAGCGCATCGGTGTAAGCAAAAGTAGTCGATCATCCTCCGGCCAACCATCTCCTTCTTGTGATTGTCCCAATCAGCACGACAGTCGTAGCCGTGTCTCTATCGAGGTCCACACGTCCAGGGAGGAAACACCGTGCGTCTGTGTGCTAGCATCAGTGCGCACGGCAGGAGTTATGAGAGGTTGCAGCTAGGGTTTTTGGGATGTCACCCTCAGCCCCCGCACCTCTCATTATATAGCCTCCAATCAGATCTTTATTCGATACGAGTGGAGATCGAATCTCACTCGGAAACTATTATCCGGACCCTTATCGTCACAGCCCATTAAGTGTGTGACCCTATAGGTTCATGTACATTTGGCCATGGGCCAAAAACTTCTTTTCGGTCTATAGGTTAGTAGCGGTTCCTAGTAGGACGTAACGACCCCCAAATATACATAAAGATCATATCGAACGAATCTATATAATGCTTATGTACTGACTCCTTTGCCTCACGATACTAGATCGAACTTGAGGTGAGAAGCGTACCATCTTATGATAGCTCGATCCTTCACTCGAATCTATGATGAATTACTTGGTTATGATTAACTCTTTAACCACATTCGACATAGTCATGCACTTTCTTAATCCAACCACATCGAGGGGCTCAGAGATATCTCTCCTGTTATATAGGAGGGGTAAATTCCATCTTGATCGCTCATATTCCTCTACATGTTTCATAGTAAACCCGAAAGCTACCTTTATGACCACCTAGTCACGAAGTAGTATTTGGTAACCCCTAAGTAAACTATCATACTTGTAGGAAACAATGACGATCTCAAGTCTAAGGATCCTAGAAATACTATATATGAGACTAATTGATAACATTTAAGAATATAACTGTTGTAGGGGAGGCCCCCACCTAAGCCCGGTAGGCCTGTTAAAAGGTTGTAAAGTCCAAAGTGGACATGTATAATGATGTGATTGCCCTTGGAAAAGATATTTGGATATAAGGGTATAATTGCAAAAACACTCCCCATGAGGACATATATACGTGATGCTAGCCATGGGGAGACCCCCAAGAGAGCATTGTTCACCTAACTCCCCACTACGACACACACTCTCTCTGTTTGGTCTGTAACCACAACAGTTGGTGCCGTCCGTGGGGACGACAAGAGTAAGCCTCAAGATCTCGAGAAGGATGGCACCGAAGAAAGCTTCATCATCGACGGCGAGGAAGAAGGAAGGGGACGCAGCAAAGCCCCGTGTCAATACCAGGGCTTCGGCATCGGCGGTCACCGGCACGAACGACGACGCGGGTGTGGCAACCGCCAGCGTCGATGCTTACCGCGTGACGATCGACCCCGCCACCGCTGACGTGACGGTCGACCCTGCCACGGCCGACGTAACGATCGACCCCACCGCCGATGCAACGGCCGACCCTGCCCTACACGTGACGCCCGACCCCGCCACTAGCGTGATCGGCCACCGACAAGACGGGCCGGTGGTAGGGAGCGTAACGCGGCGTTCGTGGAGGCGCGATCGCCGTCCCTACGGTCGCGGAGCGCCGAGCGGTCCCGGCGGCGGCACGGGCCCCGTCATCGACGCCGGAGTCCATCACGCCGACACGGCGGGCTACCCAAGAGCACAAGCTGTGGTCACGACTATCCCAGCAACATGACCAGGTGCACCGATTGCCTCGTCTACGCTGGCAGTAGAGAACGCCCTACTGGCGGCCCTCGGCACGCTCCAGCGGGAGTTAGCGACTCTCCGCGGGGCCGTGCGAAGAATGCAAGAGGCTCGGATTCAGTAGACCCCGCTGGTAGTCACGCCAGAGCCCACGCCAGAACGGGCGGATAGCCGCGACGCCCCCACATCCAGTCGCGCCTAGCTATGTACGGGCTTGCAGTAGGCGGCATGGCCGGAGGACTTCAAATTCCCCAGCGCCATCACGTCATACAAGGGCGACACGGACCCCCGGGAGTTCGTGCGTGTGTATGAGACCGCCATCAAAGTTGTAGGCAGAGACGACACCACGAAGGCGTAGGGGCTCCCCCTCGCGCTGCAGGGAGTGACGCTCTCTTGGTTCTTCACCATAGAGCCAAATTCCATCTACACATGGAAGTAGATTCGCGACCGCCTCTACAACAACTTCTAGAGGAACTACGTCAAGTGCGTCGAGGTGGATCAGCTCTTCACGGTCAAACAAAAACCAACAAAAAAGCTTTGGGAGTACTTCAAACGCTTTGCGAAGGTCCGTTGCCAGGTCAAAGATGTCAACGAGACAACCATCATCAACGCAGCAATACAGGGTCTCCGCCCGGGGCCGCTAGCCAAATACAACACGCGGAAGCTAATCAAGACAGTGACGAAGCTCTTCAACAAGATGGAGGAATACACCAGAACAGAAGAAGACATGCGGCGGCGTCAAGGCAATGACGCTGACGCCAATCCGACAGTGGGCACGGTGAAGCACGAAGACTCTCCGAAGGAAGGCTCCTCGAAGGGCAAACGTAGGCAGGAGGCATCGAAGGACGCCTCCAAGCATAAGGACTTGTCGGGTGACAAGCCCAAGCGCAGCCAACAGAAGTCTCGGAGAGCCCGTTATGTCTTTGACATTGAGGGTGGCTCCAAAGACAGCGTCCCCACTGGCCGCAGTGCTAGGGCTCACCGCGGTCGAGGGCGAGGGCGAGGCCGGGGCCGTCATGATAGGGCCTGCGCGAAATATGGCGACCAACACCACGTCTAGTGGTGCGAAGTACATGGCCGAGACAGCCATGACACGCGCGTGTGCACCACCATTGCGGCACTTCAGCAAAGCGTTGCCAGGGACAGAGACCTCGAGGTGCGGCCACCCGTCGTGGCACACGTCCAACAGCGCCTGGATGGCCCCCTAAGAATTCAGGATCAGGGGATGCAGCCTCAGGAGGGCCTCCGGCGGATTCAAGCCCATGTGCAGCAGCCTTAGGAGAGCCTCCTGCAGATCCACGCCCCGGAGGAAGCCCAGCGTAGGGTCATAAACGTCATCTCCGGGGGCTCCTCCCTAGAGTTCGCTTCGGAGGGGCAGCGAAAGGCTTACGCGCGGAGGCTACACCACGTGGCGGCATACCCGGCACAGGCACCGCCGGACTAGGCGCAGCACGAGATCACCTTCACGCCCGTCGACGCCGAGGGTGTGAAGTTCCCCCACCAAGATCCCCTGGTCATCCATGCTACCATTGCAGGATGCGATGTCAGGCGTGCCCTTATGTTCCAATCAGTTCCCTGATGTGGATCGGTTGCTAATCTCCAACGCCATAACCCGGCGCCGTCTGCAGTGCTGATGGCGGGCTCAGGACTCGCTGGAGTTCTGGGTGAGTCGAACCTCGACGGGCGAGGCCCCGGCGTGGTTGGGCATCCAGGCGGAACCGAATGAATAGCATTCGCAGGTGGGCAAAGGCACTTGTGTAATAGATCTTGGAGAATGTTGATCGGCAGACACCTTTATAAGCGCTCGTATACGAACGCAATAGACCAGTCGAAATGCTTGTCTCTGTCACTTTTTTGGGCACACTTGTTTTCCTCGTGAAGTTTGGCCCAGAGCTAGCGCCTAGTCGAAGTAGATGCGCGAGCGCTCCATCCCCGACACTTTGTAGTGGTGGCAGTGGAGCTGACGCCTAGTCGAACTAGACACGTGAGCACTCCGTCCCCTACCCTTCGGAGTGGTGGCAGCGGAGCTAGCGCCTAGTTGAAGTAGACGCGCGAGCGCTCCGTCCCCTACCCTTCGAAGTGGTGGCAGCGGAGCTGGCGCCTAGTAGAAGTAGACACACGAGCACTCCATCCCCTATCTTTCGAAGTGGTGGCAGCGGAGCTGACGCTTAGTCGAAGTAGACACGTGAGTGCTCCATCCCCGACCCTTGGAAGTGGTGGCAGCGGAGCTAGCGTCTAGTCGAAGTAGACGCGCGAGCGCTCCGTCCCTTACCCTTCAAAGCGGTGGCAGTGGAGCTGGCGCCTAGTCGAAGTAGACGCGCGAGCACTCTATCCCCTACTCTTTGAAGCGGTGGCAGCGGAGCTGGCGCCTAGTCAAAGTTGATGCGCGAGCGCTCCATCCCCGACCCTTTGAAGTGGTGGCAGCGGAGCTGGCACCTAGTCGAAGTAGATGCGCGAGCACTCTGTCCTCTACCTTTCGAAGTGGTGGCAGCGGAGCTAGCGCCTAGTCAAAGTAGACGCGCAAGCGCTCTGTCCCCTATCCTTTGATAAGATAAGGACAAAGTAGCCTTGACAAACTACGTGAACCTAGCTCCGCAGCCCCTGGTCTTCGCGGTCTATGCGGGACTTCACGGGCATAACTACCGCCTCTCAATTTTGGATTTTGACGGGACATCTGCAGTGGGATTAACAGAGCTTTGCATATGTCGCTTTACAGCTGGGGGGAGGGCATCGCTTGTCCCCCGTTGCTTCACGGGCCCCCAAGATAGGGGAACACGTGAAGCGTAATTGGCAGAACCCTGTACTTGAGGCGGGACAGTACTGTTGCATCACATGCACCTGGAACGGCCGATGGGAAGCTTGAGGCGCAATTGGTGGGGTCTCGCTTCCGGGGCTCTTTAAAAGGGCGAGTGGCCAAGGGAAGCACCACTCGCCTTCCCAAACCTTCGTGCCCCTGCAACTTCCCCTCTTGAACTCGCAGCCCCCACTCTGCCCTAGCTTCTTCCGGTGCTTCTTTATCGGCGCCGACAACGACGAGGGCTCCCGAGTGCGGCTAATGCCGTCGGGACGACCGTGGGGTCGAACACCTCGTCAACACGAGGTGGACGTGACGCCGCGGTGTGATTTCCCTTCGTCAGCTCGCCTAAGCGCCCCGGCTGATGAGGGATGGTGGGCAATTCAGTTGTACTTCAACTAGGCGCCAGCTTCAAAATGTAAGGGACGGAGCCCTCACACGTCTACTTCGACTAGGCGCCAACTCCACTGCCACCACTTCGAAGGGTAGGGGACGGAGCGCTCGTGCATCTACTTCGACTAGGCGCCAGCTCCGTCGCCACCACTTTGAAGGGTAGGGGACGGAGCGCTCGTACATCTACTTCGACTAGGCGCCAGCTCCGCTACCACCACTTCGAAGGGTAGGGGGCGGAGCGCTCGCGCGTCTACTTCGACTAGGCGCTAGTTCCACTGCCACCACACCGAAGGGTAGGGGACGGAGCGCTCGCGCGTCTACTTCGACTAGGCGCCAGCTCCGCTGTCATCACTTCGAAGGATAGCAGATGGAGTGCGCACGTGTCTGCTTCGACTACCGTGAGAACAGAGGGGCCAAACCTCACGAGGAAAACAAGTGTGCCCAAAGAAGTGTCGGGGACAAGCATTTCGACTGGTCTATTGCATTTGTATATGAGCGCTTACAAAGGTGTCTGCCGACCGACTTCCCCTAAATCTATTACACAAGCGCCTTCGCCCACCTGCGAACGCCATTCGTTCGGTTCTGCCTAGATGCCCGCCTGCGCCGGAGCCTCGCCTGCCGAGGTTCGACTCGCCCAGAAGTCCAGCGAGTCATCAGGCCGCCACCAGCGCCACAGACGGCGCTGGGTTATGGCGTCGGAGATTAACAACTGGTCCCCATCAGGCAGTTGCTTGGAATATAAGCGCATGCCGGTCAGAACATGGGGAACCGTTCCCGCTTTATTCATGGAACAGGATGCGTAGGTTACAACACACACCGACACACAAGAACTCTGGTGTCACACCTGCCTCGATCCATCGGCGTCACCTTCGTCGTGCCGGGGAACTTCATTCAGCCATTGGCCGAGGTTCCCCTCGCCGTATATGGTTCGCCGTAGCTCTACTTTCACCGCGGCCTCCCCGATGTACTCCCAAATCCGCTCATGAAAAACTCAAACAATGGGTGCGCAGCGCACGACACCGACATCACTCGGCCTCACCGGTATCTCGCTATGATCGGCCGGTTAAATCGACATCTTTGGCGGCCTCGGTGTCGAAGAGGCGCACATGCCAGGCATGAGGTCACGTAGAAGCAATGGTTGCCAAAGGATGTCGCGGTGTTGCGAGCAAGGTTGGAAGCATCCCCGATTCAGCGAAACGTCCGTGACAGCTCTTCGGGCCCGAATGAGCGAGGTGGCACTTCGGCGACAAGGTCTTCGAGAGTGCCCTCCAAGGCCAGCATAGCATCCCATGCCGCCACCGAGGCATTGCCCAGAGCCTGGTCCCGCTCCGTAAGAGACGCAGCAAGGCGGCTCTTCTCCTCTTCTAGCGCAGCAACTTGCCGAAGTAGGCCGTCCGGCTCCTCCACTGCCGCGCCACCGCCATGAGCTCCTCGGCGTATAAGATGGCCTCTGCGTGCTCCGCCTCTGGGCGTCGAACGTGGTCATCTTTAGAGGAATGCGCCTCCTCGACCGCATAAAGAGCCCCTTCGGTGGCGCGCAGTCGGTCCTCTAACACCTCCCCCTCACGGGCGTGGGCCGCTTGCAACGCCCGGTCAAGGGCGAGGGTCTGTACGATGAAGTGGTTAGTAGACCTCCAAAGGATCGCACGCCTCTAACAGTTAGATACCTAGCCTTATTTCCGAGACCTCTAGCACCCTCCCAAGAAGTTCCGACCCACAGGTCTGCAGCGCCTGGCGGTCTAGGTTCGTGGCCGCACTATCCGCGACCCCCTGCCACACTATCAGCACCTCCGGTCGAGGGACGAAGTCTGCTAGCCTTGGGCGCGCGGCATCCACAGCGATAGTTTTGGCGGCATCGGATGTTCCTCCCGAAGGCACATCCTCGCGCTCCGAAGGTTGCCCACGCTCGGGAAGGCATGCTACTGTGAAGGGACATAGCGATTAGAGCCCTACCAATGCACCAAGGGATCATACCAAACCATGTGAGTTTACCTTCGACAGCAGCCGGTGGACTCTGCCGGGGCACTCCTTCAGCCTCATAAGAAACCGCAGGGATACCTGCGTCCCCTGACGAGACCGGCCCTCTGAGCCGGGGGGCCTCTGTGTCGGAGCCTAGTTCCAGTAGGCCCCCGCCCCTGGCAGCCGCAGACCCGAAGGGGGCTGCGAGGACGGCTGGGCAGGGGTACTTGGTGTCGGAATCGGAGTCCCATAGGGCCCCGACCTTGTTCGCCACAGCGAACCCCCTCTCCGAGCGAAGGGGCGATAGCATGCGTGGTCATTTCACCTTCGGGGAGCAAGGTGACGACCCGCCTCGGTAACTACCATAGGTGGGGGCTCCGCCCAAAATAACCGCCGTAGGCAAGGACTCCGCTCCAGCATCCTCCACGGGCGACGACTCTGCCTCAACGCCGGCTGGCGGCAAAGAAGCTTCCTCCTCCCAGTCGCCCACGCTGCACTCCTCATCCCTACCACTGTCCATGGGCCCCTCTTTGCCCTCGGTCCGACCGCGGAGGTCTGAGCACCCCGGCAAGACGATAATCCTTTCCCCTTGGCATCGCGGCGAGGTTGGCTCAGGGCCAGAGTATGGCGCTCTGGCACTCTAATGCCCAAGGCCTCACACACACGGTTTATCCGCCCTAGACCTGCCTCCGCGGTCGCAGCTACGCGCAGGGTGTGTTCCCTGGCCGTATACGGTCCGAGGAACACACTCACCGCATGCTCCACGGCCTCTAGGCAAGTACATGTGGGCGGCAAGGGGCAAGATTTAAAACAAAAGGCCCGATAGATAGTACGGGCACACTAAGGCTCTACCAAAATTTACGTTGATCGGAGGGTCTCAGCAGCGAAGATACGGACGAGCGGATGTTGTCGCGACGAAGCCCCCCAGGCGCGACACGCCATTCAGCAGCAAGCGGTGCTACGCTATACATGACGAACTCCTCGGCGAGGTCGTGCCTGTTGAAGCGGGCGGCGATCCCCGCAAGCCTCCGCGCCCTTCGTCGGTCCTCAGCATCTATCAGCGTGCCGGGTGTAGTATTGAACGCCATCGGCTGCCCAGAGCACTCGAGGCCGTTACTGCTCGCCACACAGTGGTAAAACCACCGCCTCATCCACTTCAGCTCCCACTTCGCCTGAGTCGAGTTCGCAGTGAAGATCTTTCTGCACCAGGACCGAAGGACGAAGTTGACATTGCCGAAGTTGGAGAACGTTCCGTCTCTCCGCTCCTTTGGCTGACACCGTGCGTCGTGGAGAAATACGAACAGCGACGTGCTAGGCCAGCAGGCTTCCATACGCAACGCCCAGCTGTACACGGCAAGACGGGCTACCGCGTTCAGAGTCATCTGTGCCAGCTCAAGCCCAAAGGTCCGTAAGATGTCCCCGACAATCGTGGCGGTTGGCATGCGCAGCCCAGCTTCGAAATAGGCGGCGAAGACAATCGCCTCCGACTTCTCGGGGTGCTGTTTGGTCTTGTCGCTCACAGGTAGTCGCACCTCCCGGCGGTCCGACAGCTTCCCTTCGCGCAGTAGGCCGTGGATCGTTTCCACGGTCGCGAGGGTTGAGCCCAAGGCACGGGAGCACGGACCACCTATTTTCTCCGTCGCCATCCACCATTTGTCTACCAGCGTGGAGTCGCGCTCCTCGAGTGTGTATTCCACCTCGAGCGGCGACGATCGCTGGGAGAAGGCACCGCTGCCGGCCTGCTGAGCATGTTCTTCGCCGTGGGCCATCATTCTTCGCGAGCTAGGCGATGACAGGGGTAGCAAGGCGGCAAAGAAGGCAGGAGAACAGGGCGTACGAAAAGAGACCGGAAGGCGTGAGGAGAGCGTAGATGTGGTGCCACAGGGGGTATAAAAAAGCCCTGCGTCTCCCACACCACCGATAAATGTAGTCAGTGGGAGACAAACCGCTTGCCTCCCCACACTGGAGGCCGAAGCGGCACAACAGCCCACGCACGCCAGGCCCAGTCACACGGCGGTCGCGCAGATGGCCTGGCAGTGCATGCCGCGTTAATTGCGCTCCAACACGCGTCCAATTCCTCGGGAATCAATGCAGGTCGTACCGCGCACCATATCCTCTGCCGCGCGACAATATCATTCTCGAAACCATCGACGCAGTAACAGCAGACCACGAACCGGTCAACTTCAACAGCAGCTTTGGCGGGGTCTCTGCCTAAGCAGGGCAACCCCGGCTCCGCCTTCAGCTCCGCCCTCATGAAGAGACACTTCGCCACACACCCACGCGCTAGCGCCGCAAGCCTGAAGACGCCCTCCACTTAGATGGCTCGAGGCGACCCTGGCACCTGCTTCGACCTATATTTTGGCTGTCCAACCAGACCTCCGACTCGCCCTTGGGCACAAGGGACAGTTTCGCATCCCGACCCTAATATGTCTTAACATCTTTCTGTGGCTAACAATTCGCAGATAACGCCCGCGGAACAGTTCAGCCTGTGGGAGCCCAACCGATGGTGGGAGTCCATGGCAGTCAAGGGAAGCGCAACCAGCGGGAGTGGAAGCGACACAGTCGCCCACGCGCACGTGACGCCCCAATCTTGTGCGTCTACGCGCCTATTCTGCATTGACGCACGGTTTTACCATCGACTTCGCTTGCGGCCCCTAGCTCCGAGTTCGCAGGAACTACGAAGGGACGCGCGCAAAATCACTTCCGCCCAATATCACACAAGGTCACAGGCCGCGGAGACGGAGGGGGCCAAATGGCTCGGCAACATAGCTTCGGCCCGTGAAGCCCTTCACCATGAGATGCTCTTGTTGTAGGGGAGGCCCCCACTTAAGTACGACAGGCCTGTTTAAAGGTTGTAAAGTCCAAAGTGGACATATATAATGATGTGATTGCCCTTGGGAAGGATATTTGGATGTGAGGGTACAATTGTAAAAACGCTCCCTATGAGGACATATATACATGATGCTAGCCATGGGGAGACCCCCAAGAGAGCATTGTTCACATAACTCCCCACTCGACACACTCTCTCTATTTGGTCTGTAACCACAATAATAACAATTCTCACAATGTCTCATGGTGGGTCAATCCAACATCATATTCTCTAACATGTGTTCACATTATTGATTTGATATCCCATATCCATGATCTGTAAAATATGATCATCAATCAATACATGTACTGATCTATAAATCATAATTGTCCCACATAATGATATAAGATCAGAGATAATTTAGAATAATATCAAAAACATAAATAAAGAGTTTTACGAACAAGTCACATACTTGTTGATCAATATGAAAGATATTTATTCAAGGGATAAAATAATATTTATTTAAAAAATTATAAATATAGAAATGATACAATCATCTCTATGATTGTCTCTAGAACATATCACTAACACCTTAAACCTTGCCTGCGCCCTGACCTTGTTTGCACCTAGACCCTGTCCATGCCCGGACCTTGCCCAAGCCAAGTCTGTGGCTGCTCAGTGGTCTATCCCCCACGTGCTGAGGGTGAGGCACCATTGTATGTGCCAAGTCCAAACCGTGCCATGTGTTTCCTGGGGCAGCTCCAACGTCAGCTCTCAGGATAACTCCGGGCTCGAGCCGTGTCCGCCTCCGGTCCCTCTCAGTGATTGGGCACCATCCATTTCCTGATCTACCACGCGCTGGACTGTCCACCGTGTCGAGGTTACAACGCACCCCACTGCGTGCCTTCCGGACTCGTCACTGTTCTCGGGCTTGTGCTGAACCCAAATTTCGTCCATTCCTGAGATTGCTTCAAGAACCAGTCTCATGTGCCTACGGACTGTCTCTGTGATCGGACAGCCCACTGTACATTGACATCGTCCATGCGAGGTCCCCGGGATAGCTCTGTGCATGGTCCGGTGCACAAGGAGAGCAAGTCACTGCTGTTCGCGCTGAGACTAGGCTGCGCTGCATGGCTTTCGAGAGAACTCCATGCCCAGACCTTGCCTATTGCCAGACCCTCTCCTCGACTGGGTCGTACCATCTAGCCCATGCCCAGGCCCACTCTGAGGCTAGACTTCATTCGTTCTCGGACCTGTCTCACGCTCAGACCCCACCTGCACGCAAACTCATCCCGCGTCGAGCCGCTCGCTGGGTTGAGGTCAGCACATGCTGCTCCACCTATGCTCCGGACACGCACCACATCGTTCATGTCCCAGATTTGTCCCGCGACATGGCTACATCTATTCCTAGGCCTCCTCCGTGATTGGACCACGTCTACCTCCAGCCCCCTAAGTGGTCGGGCTGCGTCGGCTCGTGGACCTCCTTTGTGATTGGACCACATCTGTTCTCAGACATCCTCCACGGTCAGGCCTTCCTCCGCATGCCGAAGCCGTCGCGCCATGCGTCTTCTCGTACGGTGGTTGCCATCACATGCGCTGAGATTGCCGCATGCCAAGCCATGTGCACTTCGGACTCATCGCATGGTCGGACTACGTTCGTCTCTGGCCTGCCTCTATTGTCGAACCACATCTGCTCATGGACCTCCTCTGTGATCAAATCACGTACGCTCACGGACCTCCTCTGTGGTCGGACCACATCTGTTCCCGAACGTCCTCCGTAGTTGGGCCTTCCTCCTCGTGTCGAAGCCATGTGTCATGCGTGTTCCCGCGCGGTGGTCTCTGTCGCACGCGCTGAGGTTGCCACGCGCCGGACCCCCTCTGTGGTTGGACCATGTCTGCTCGTGGACCCCCTCTGTGATCAGACCACATCTGTTCTCGGACCCCCTTCGCAGATCTCATTCGCAGACGCCCTTCACGAAACCTACTCGGAACTCCTTTGTGGACCCCCTCTGTGCCATCTCCACTTGGGCTCTCCGGACGCCCTTCACTCACTTCGTGACTATGGACCCATGACGCTTGCTCAGTCGTGCTGTGTCGACAACCCCTAACATGTCTCGATGGCCTGGCCTCGACATGATTTAACCTGGCCTCGATGGCTTTTGCCTCGGACGGACTTCATCTTGATGGCATGTCCTTGACTAGGGGCTCCTCCTAGCTCTACGGATTCACCTCAGTGAGCCTTAACATGCCTTAATGTCTTGGCCTCAGCATGGTTTACTTAGGCCTCGATGGTTTTTGCCTTGGCCAAACTTCACTTTGCCTCGACGGTATCTTCTTGACTAGGGGCTCCTTCTAACTTGATGAATTCACCTCGGTGACCCCTAACATGCCTCGATGGTTTGGCCTTAGTGTTGTTCACTTCGGCCTTAACGGCTTTTGCCTTGGCCGAACTAAGTTTTGCCTCGGTGGTATCTCCTTGACTAGGGGCTCCCCCAGTTGAAGGACTCGTCTTGACGAGCTCCAACACACCTCGATGGCTTAGCCTTTGTGTGGTTTCACTTTGGCCTCGATGGTTTTTCCCTCGGTCAAACCTCGCTTTACCTTGATGGGGTCTCCTCGACTAGGGGCTCCTCCTAACTCAACAGATTCACCTTGGTGACCCCTAACACGTCTCGATGGCTTGGCCTCAATGTGGTTCACTTCGGCCTTGATGGCTTTTGCTTCGATCGAACTTTGCATTGCCTCGGTAGCATCTCCTCATCTATGGACTCCCCTAGTTGAAGGACTCACCTCGGTGAGCTCTAACCCACCTCGATGGCTTACCCTCGGTATGGTTCACTTCGGCCTGAACAGCTTTTGCCTTAGCTGAATTTCGCTTTGCCTTGATGGTGTCTCCTTGACTAGGGGCTCCCCCTAGTTCATCAGAGTCACCTCGGTGAAATCCAACATGCATCGATGGCTTAACCTCGGCGTGGTTCACTCTAGCCTTGATGCTTTTTGCCTTGGCTGAACCTCGTTTCGTGTCGATGGCATCTCCTCAACTAGGGGCTCCCCCTAATTCCATGGACTCACCTCTGCGAGCTCCAACTTAGCGTCGACGTGGTTCACTCCGGTCAGCTTTTTGCCTTGGCCGAACTTTGTTTCACCTCGATGGCGTCTCCTTGACTAGGGCTCTCCCTAGCTCGACAGATTCACCGCAACAACCCCCAACACACCTTGATGGCTTGATCTCAGCGTGGACGATGACCGCTCACCCATTGGTCGAGCCTTCACCACCTCACACCCACCCTCCAGGGTCGGGTCGACGATCACTCACCCATCGAGGTCGAGCCTTCACCACCTTACACCTACCCTCTAGGGTCGGGTCGATGACCACTCCCTGCTAGGATCGAACCACATTTCACCCTGCTAGGGTTGAGCCACATTTCTCCCCTGCTAAGGGTTGAGCCATTTCTCCCCTGCTGGGGTTCAAGCTACCTCTCCCCTTCTGAGGTCGAGCTTTCAACAGTCATATAGCCTATCGCTCATGAGCTTCGCTTTGAGTGCCAAGTTATTTCTAATGGGAGATGGTGAAGTTCTCACATCCCCAAGTGAAGTGTCACTCATGAGCTTTACTATGAGCACCAAGTTTTTTTCAATGGGAGACGACGATGTTCTTGCCTTCCCAAATGAAGTGCCACTCATGAGCTTCGCTCTGAGCACCAAGTTTTTTCTGATGAGAGACAACAACATTCTCACCTTCCCAAGTGAAGTGTCACTCATGAGATTCACCCCGAGCGCCATGTTTTTTCTAATGGAGATGGCAATGTTCTCACCTTCCAAGTGAAGTGCCGCTGGTGAGATTTTCTCTGAGCGCCAAGATTTTCGATAGGATATGGCGACGTTCTTGCCTCCCCAAGTGAAGTGCCACTAGTAAGCTTCGCTCCAAGCACCAAGTTTTCTCTAAAAAGGGATGGCGACGTTCTCGCCTCCCCAAGTGAAGTGCCACTCGTGAGCTTCACTCCGAGATCCAAGTTTTTCCAATGAGAGACAATGATGTTCTCACATCCCTAAGTGAAGTGCTGCTCATGAGTATCACCCCTAGTGCCATGTTTTTTCTAATGAGAGAAGGTGATGTTCTCGCCTCCCCAAGCAAAGTGCTACTCATGAGCTTCGCTCCGTGCGCCAAGTTTTTTTTATGGGAGATGGCGACATTCCCGCCTCCCCAAACAAAGTGCCGATCGTGAGCTCCACCTCGAGCACCAAGTTTTTTCAGTGGGAGATGGTGACGTTCTCTCCTCAAGTAAAGTGCCGCTCATGAGCCTCGCCCGAGCGCCAAGTTTTTTCTGATGCGAGATGGTGACGTTCTCGCCTCCCCAAGTGAAGTGCCGCTCATGAGCTCCGCTTCGAGTACCAAGTTTTTTTTGATGGAAGATAGTGATGTTCTCGCCTCCCTAAGCGAAGTGCCACTCATGAGCTCCGCCTGAGCGCCAAGTTTTTCCAGTGAGAGACAGCGACGTTCTTGCCTCCCCAAATGAAGTGCTGCTCGTGAGCTTCGCCCTGAGCACCAAGTTTTTTCCAATTGAAGATGGCAACATTCTCGCCTCTCCAAGCGAAGAGCCACTCATGAGCTTTACCCTAAGCATCAAGTTTTTTTGATGGGGGACAAGGTAGCAAGATACCTCTAGTGATGAGCAGCAAGCAAACTTTATTATGATATTGAGCAGGGAATAATGGAGCAAGCCATGTGACAAGGAACAAGGGTAGTTATAGCCTCTTTACATTCTTACCAGGGAAAGCCAGGTGGTTACATGATAAACATCGACTATCCCAACTTCACACCGCACTAGCTAGCGCATGAACCAGCATTACCCCCATGCAAAAGTGAGTCCCGACTGCCAAGTTCTTCATGATGGAAGACGTGCACTGTCATCCAGGCTCGATGCTCGCCGTACACCACCATCCTAGCTCAAATCGACTCTATCGCCACTACTGATATTTGGGCTTGACCTGGCACCTACAATAGGTCCACGCTGTGCCAAAGGTAAGGTCGGTGTCACTCCCGAGAAGATGGTTCACTACACCCACTGCCCCGGCCCTTCCTTCACGTTGACGCTTTTTGAGCATCTTGAGAGCAGTGGCTTGACCCTGGTGTGGTTCAATATGTCTTGATGGCTTCCCCTTAGCCAAACTTTGCTTCACCTCGATTGCGTCTCCCCGACTCACCTCCTTCTGTCAAGGACCACACCCTGATTTGTGGAGTACTCCATGCCTCGCAGTCAATGTCTCAATGAGTTGACTACGTAGGCTTCAATGAATCGACCACCTTGTATTTGGGTGCATATCTTCTTACCTTGAAGGGGTAGCCCTCAGTGAGTCAAGAACTCTTCATGAGGTCACACTTAAAGATGAGTTGACTATCCAGCACTTCGGTGCACGCCTACTCACACCGCAGGCGTCCTCTACAGGAGTCGGCTAATATGCGCTTCGGTACACACCTCCTTATCTCACAGGAGCTCATTAGCCCCTAGAGAACTAAAAGGAAGAATTCCTAGTTGTTGGGTTAGTTCACCTAGCAAGGGGCACCGCTCTACAATGACTTCGCCTCCATATGATATGACTTGACATACAGGGCATTGTCTCGCCCAAGCTCAGCTCAATCTACGGGCACCTCCTCAGTTGTGTGTGCTCATTGGATTGATCGCTTTACATCGACAAGTACCAACACGTCACCTTGGCACGATGTGATTAGCCTCGAGGGCCATCCCTCGACAAAGCGTAGCTTCATGCCGGGCACTCATTGCTTCATAAGTAGCACCCCTATGAGCTGAGTATGTGGCACGTGTCCAAGCTTCTAATGCCATGCCTCGGTAGGTCTAGCAGATATAGACTTAGTGCATATCCTCTCACCTCAAGGGTCGAGCCTCATCAGGCTAGTCTCGAGTATGCCCACAAACCTCGGATGTCTCAAGATGTTGGCATGCATCGATGATCATGTTTTGATATATCACCCAACTCAGGATTGCCAATCAAGCTCGCGCATAGGGGTGTGTACGCCCTAGTCGACTTCATGCGCCTTAAATCTCAATCGCACCTCAAACTAGTGGTACATCCACATGCATCTTGACAAGTTCACATGATGACATGATAACCTGATGACTCCACACGTCTTAAACCAACAAGTTAGGTGCTTATTTCTTCATGTTCATGTGGGTCGATCTTTCACAGCCTCGGGTTCTGTCATTCCTCGGTGGCCATGCCTGATCTTTCACCCCCATGCATAGCTCTGCATATCGAGCACCATGGGTTGAGAATTCACTTCACAATGCACTTCTTTAAGCTAAGTCCTAGCATCGCGCCTCTGTGTAACCATGGCATCTAGGTGGTCGACACTTCATTCCATGGCTATTCATGACACTACGTCTTTTTGTGCGATGGTGAACTCCCCAGTATGACCTGAAATGGGCTGAGTAGAGCAACGACCCTTTGGCAAATACCAGGGAAACCCAACTCAAAGGTGTGGGCATGACTTATCATCTGAAGTTTGCGTGAGAATTAAGATATTTTAACATGTTGTTAGAGTGCATTGTAGGCTACCAATAGGATTGTTGACCCAAGGCAGTGCGCCATCCACTTTTGCAAGTCGGTGTGCCAGCCTAGGTAGGCGGTTGACGACCACCTAGATCGCCGAGGGGCTACTGTTGATGGAGGGTCCCTGCGCCTCCTCGAGCCTATGACCACCTCAGAACAATAACACCCGTTGCAGGGTCTACCTTGAGCCAAGTCCCCAGACCAACCCCAGAGGGGTCTAGGGCCAACCCCGGGCGAGGTGAACAACACTGGCCTCGGGAGGGCGGGGTGAGGTGCGCAAGACCGACCCCAGAGAGGTTCAGGGCTAATCCCGAGCGAGGTGCACACGACTAACCCCAAAAATGGTCTATGGCCCACCCTAGGCAGAGTACACGAGACCAACCCTAGAGGGTCCAAGGCTAATCCTAGGCAGAGTATGGGAGATCAACTCCACAAGGTTGGACCCATTTTTTAAGGTAAGGCTAATAATTGATAGTTTAGCTCCATGGGAAGTTCCTGGCAACCGCAATTTGTCAACAACACATGCTTAAATGTCAATGACAAAGCTTGTCGAGAAACTCATGGTGTTCAAACTCCGGAAATGATATATGCACCACTCGTGATTTAAACAAAATTTTCACTTTGCACCACTCAGCTAACTAACGTTGTACTTTACCCCAGCCTAAACACACTCGTGATTTAAACAGTATTCATTGAGGAAGAAGATCTCATCGGTGCATGACCGCATCTTGGTGACCAATGAGATCTAGAAGAGGTTGTAGGCGTCAGTGAAGAAGCCCATGCTGGTTAGCCCAAAGTGTGTTTGGGCTAGGGTAAAGTGCAACGTTGGTTAGTTTAGGGTGGTGTAAAGTGAAATTATTGCTTAAACCTAATAAAAAAGTGAAAGGAGGAGACAATAACTAGTGCAAAGTGCAATGTACCCTTTTTCAGATGTACATTACATGGTATTGGTGGTCCTACCTTTCTTTTAAAAAATCATATTGGTGGCCCTGCCTAGGAAACCATGATTCATGTCATTTCTTAGTCATGATCATCGTACACTGACGCATCTATGGATTGAACATCGAAACACGTCGCCTCCTCTCCTTCGATAATCTTTGGTGACGGCCCTAGCACCTCCTCTCCCGAGAGCTTTGTCCCCACATCTGCCTCTCTTCTTCCTCTCCATTAAGCTCCACATGTCTCCACCACTACCTTCCCCCTGCTTCCACCACTCGCGGCCGGTGGCGCCCTTGCTACCCCACCACCTCCCTTACTACTACAAAGAAAGTCATCACAGACGATTTTAAATCATCATCACAGATAGTTTCTGAACCATATAAATTTATATATCAGTGATAACAAGCAATTATCACAGACGGTTTGTGAGTCGTCTATGATAAGTTACAACACAGACGGTTTATATAAAAAAAATCATCTATGAAGGCTCACTATCACAAACGGTTTGTGATATGGTCCATCACAAATGTATTTATTTATTAGCTGTCTATGATATTATGCTTTCATAGACGGTTTTCTATTTACCAACTGTTTGTGATATTCATTCTATACCTAAATATATTTTTTATTTTTTTGGCTAACTTCAAGAAATGTAACCCTTTGAAAACAAGCAAATATATCACAAAATACACAAATATCATAGAATACACAAGTATCACAGATAAATGATAGATAAGTGAATTACAACTCAAAATCAATTACAAAAGAATGTTCATGTATTGTCGCTAGAGTTACAATTGAATTACAACTTAAAGTGAATTACAATTGAATTAATTGTTTGAACATGCATTAATTGGTGTCGTCAGAGTGAAACTCTCCTTTCAAGTCAATAATCTGTGTCATGATGATGGCGGAGAGCCATCCTCGAACGTTCGAGAGTTTGTTTGCATCGAATGTACTTGATCTATATACCAAATCTTCTTCATGTAATTGTTAAGAAATGCGAACATGAGTAGCTTAACTACTTTTCACAAGAATTTTTGGACAATTAGTTCTCTTTTTCTCATCTTGGCATATGTTATTGCTACTAGACGAGAAAAAGATAACCAATTGTCCACAAAGTCTTCTTTTGGAATGTAGTGAGGTTACTCATATTGGGATCTCTCAACAATACATGAAGAATATTAAAGCGGTAAACAAGCAAACAAAACAAATGCATATCAGGTGTAGTGTTAATAATAAGTAAAGTGAAATCCCCAAGTGTTATTTTAGATCCTAGCTAATAAGTTGAAGCACATGCATCAGTGTCTTGATCAAAATTGACCTATCACTAACATCAAGCCTTACGACTTAGAACAGAAACCTGGTTCATGAGGGCATATTAGTTTTGTCAATCAGCTCAGACAATTAACTATGAAACTGGAGTCAAAACCAGTATTGGACTCATCAACCGGAACCAACTGGTAGTAGGAACAACAAGAAACATATATCAAAGTCTAACACTAGTTATGATTTCAATTCAGGTAGCGTAAAAGGTACACATTGAATCGCCATCCCCCGTATAGTAATAAATCAGAAAAATGAAGAGATGTGCTTAGATATAGATTAGTGTGATATATTTATTGATTGCCTTGAAAGCTTTTGCATTACTCATTGGTCTTAATAAGCTCATTTTTCAAATGTCATGGCATTTTTTATGGATCATCCCATCCTTATTACAAATGAAACTTCTTTTAAGACGGAGGAAACAAGTAATGTTAGTTCACATCTTCAAAACTAGTCTACCGTATCTACCATAAGGATAACAAATGAACAGTGTAGCCGGTATCTGGATGAGAATAGTGATGGTGCGGTTGAGATGGATCTCAAGAGAAAGGGGCAGGCGAAGGAGTGCTGCAGCTTTGGGGACGAGGAGGAGGCCTACAGCATCGATGGTGTCGGCCGAGGACAGCGACGTTGGGGATGGGGAGGCAACCAGACGGTAGATCTGCACGAGGAGGCTGCCGGACAGTGGAGTAGAAGGGTGGCGCGGTGGAGTAGGCAAGCGTGTGTATGAGTGAGTTAGTAAGGGTGTAAATCCTAGCGGGGTACTTCTTATAGGCGGAACTATCATAGATGATTTCATAATAGAATCGTCTATGATATATGTATCATCAAAATGCTCTCCCGTCTGCTCATATTCCAATGCGACCCCTTAAACTTCCACACTATTCGTGACGTACCCTATTATCATAGATGGTTCTTGTTAAAAACCGTCTATGATAATACTCATATGATTCTCATGAAAAACCAAGTGTGATAATTACACATATCACAGACGGTTATTGTTAAAAACTGTATATATTATAAATTATAGATGGTTTTCAATAAAAACCGTTTATGATAAGCATCATAAAAACGCTCTCCCGCCTGTTCATATTCCGATGTGATCCTTAAACTTCCACACAGTTATGTAGCTTTATATGTAGTGATAAAATTTATTAACTTGATACTATCTATCACAATCTCTTCTGAACAAACTTCCACTCATCTTCTTCACAAGATCATTTCATTTCTCAACAATGGCATCCCCTCTTCTAGCAATCATCCTCTCCTTCCTCTTATCCGTCCATGCTAAACTCTTCGGCCACGATTTACACAGGCGGCCGACAATTACAGTCTACAACAACTCCTCCAATCATGCCCTGCTCTCCTTCCTCGAGTTGTCGTTGCTTCAATCCGCCTGCTTGACCTCATCATCTGCCGTCAATGGAGGACACTCTTCACTACTCGGGGACAATGCCCTCAAACTTGTTCTTACATTCAATGTGTGCAAAGCCCGTGAAGCTTATGAGGCAATGGAGAATCATATTGACACCATTGCCGATCAAGTAGTAGAGGCCGAGAATGAGGAAGCAAATCATGCCTTTCTCTATGAGATTGTTGACCATATTTAGGATTTTGAAAGGCTAGAGGAGGAAGTCAATAAGACAAAGCAAATTATGAAGACATTCGAGGACACAGGCGCTGATCCTCCTATTCCAAAAGCCGAAGAGGAAGCCTATGAAGCCCAAAAGACCAAGATTTGGGATATTATTTTTCTTTTGATTTTGGCATAAAGCCCAAAGTTCTTCTGTAAAAGTGACTAGTCATACTATTTGGCCAATATCAATGGTACATATATGCAAGCATTTTCCAATAATGTAATACAATTGTTTTTATTTTGTTAGCTAGCATCTAGAACATATATATCAATTGGCCAATAGCAATGGAATATATATCAATTATGATTTGCAGCACATCTACAGTTCGTTGTGATGGCACTGGAAGTGCAAGTGGAAGTGACAGTGTGGTGATACAGATTATCACAGACAGTTCTTGTTAACAAAGCACATATCACCGATAGTTCTTGTTAACAACCGTATATGATACATCACAGACCATTTTAAATAAAAAACCGTTTGTGGTAATTACACATCTCACAAACAGTTCTTGTTAACAACGTGTGTAATACATCACAGATAGTTTTAAAGAAAAACCATCTGCGATAATTGCACACATCCCAAACAGTTCTTGTTCAAAACCGTCTGTGATATATTACAGATGGTCCTTATTATAAACCATCTGTGATAATTGCACACATCACAGACGGTTTTTCATCCGAACCATCTATGATAATTGACAGATAGTTCTTAATAAGAACCGTCTATCATAGCTATGTATCACAAATGATTCTAGCCATCGCTAGTAATATAGATAGTCATATTTATAAAATCATCTGTGATAATTATAACACTGACGGTTCTATAGAACTAACTATGATGAGACGTCCAGTATATCATTTTTTTGTAGTAGTGCCCCTACCCAACCTAACTCATCTTGCTCATCACCACACCACCTGCTGCCACCTCCCACTGCCCTTCCGATCCCGCGGCTGGTGGGGCCCTTGTGGCCTCCACCGCCGACTACCAGGCCACACTCCATCCCACCTCTAACCGGGTGAACCCTAATCCTAACCCTGACAGCACCGGTCAATCATTGTCGGAGATCCTACCTCGTTGTTGGAGAATGTAAGTGATCATTGTTGTTTTGTTGTCTGTATTTGTCCTCCTTGATTTGGAGGAGATCGTTCCATAACTATAAAACGCATGTTCAGATAGCAAATACCGTTATAGATTATCCTCCCTTAGTCAGGTTAGTCAGCATCTATGATGCTTTCATTGGACAAGAGAAACTTTGTAGTTATTGGTAGCGGACTCATTTTGTAGTTATTGATACCAGTCATCAACCAATGCCTTTGCATGAGCTAGATCTATATTTTCTAATAATTTATAGTGTAAATATTTGAACTATTGAAATATTTAATTCAAACGATAACAAGTTTACGGAAGATTAACGGAGACACTAGATGGCCTCCATCAAGCGCATGCCTACATGTTTGGGGAAATCATGACTCATCTACATCTTTATATTCAGTTACTTATCCTGAGCATCAACTTCAATTGTAATCATTGCATACACAAAGAAAACCCCGGGTTTATTTGGATATATACATAAATGAATGGCTAATTAAATTTTAGAGACCTAATTAAAAATAGCTAATAGCTTGCTTGTTTCCTTTTCTCTGACCAATCTTGATTTTGGACATGTTTAGCAAACCAATGGCCCGCTGTTCTCTCCTAATTGCCTCCACTCCATTCCCGCCTTTTTCTCACAGCCTCTGTCCTAGCCAAGATAGCCAAAGTAACGCCTATATAACCCACGGTCTCCTCCCTTCCATGCACGGCCTACCCACCCCGCCCAGCCACCCGTCGACGTAGGCCGGCCTCTCGCTCGCTCGGACCACGCGCGGCGGCCGGAGGGACGTCAATCCCTAGCTAGCTTGCTAGCCTAATAATTAAGAAGCACGCCATGGGGAAGCGCAACGTCCCACGCTACCCCGACGACGACGACGACAGCGGCTGCTGCGGCTGCCTGTGCTGGTGCTGCTGCTTCCTGGTCCTCATCGTCGCGGCGCTCGCTGGCACGGCGGCCTACTTCTTCTTCGTCTACAAGCCCAAGGCGCCGTCCTACTCCGTCAACAACATGTCCATCTCGCAGTTCGAGTTCAGTTCCTCCGACCTCACGCTCTACACCAAGCTGGTCGCCACCGTCCGCGCCGAGAACCCCAACGAAATGATCGGCATCAAGTACGGCGATGGCTCCCACACCGTCGTCTCCTACCGCGGCACGCCGCTGTGCTCCGGCCGCCTCCCGACCTTCTTCCAGGGCCACAAGAACGTCACCGTGATGGAGATCGCCATGGAGGGCCGCCACGGGTTCGGGTCCGGCCTGCAGAGCGCGCTGGAGGAGAGCGAGAAGGCCGGCAACGTGCCGCTCGACGTCTACGTCAGCGTGCCGGTGGAGCTGCGGCTCGGCAGCATTGACCTCCGGCAGGTCAAGGTCAACGTGCACTGCGCGCTCGTCGTCGACAGCCTCTCGCCCAAGAAGAAACCGACCATCAAGTCGGCCACGTACAGGGGCAACATAGAGTTTTGACGTGATTCGATCTGTTGATTCCAGGGCTGGGTTGATTAACTAACTGTTAATTTCCTCTGGTATATTAATTACTCGTTCAGTGGAGTTGGGGAGGAAGGAATACATATACTATGTTGCGTTGTAAAACTGTAGTCAAAATGGTTTTCAAAGTTAAACTGTTTGTTTGGTTATATATATAGATAACTTTTTCATTGGAAGGTAAATTTTGTAGTAACCTTGTGGCAACAGTTTGCAGAAAATCAGCTTAATGGACCTTTTTGTTCTCTATATATGCAGTGACGGAACTAGGTCTCGAGCTAGATGGGTTATAGCCCGAGGCCTGGAAACCAAAACCCATGGAAAATTAGTGATGTGGGCCAAAACCAAAGCCAAGTCGGCCCAAAACCAGCTGGCCCAGCCTAAGGCTTGGGCTAAGCCTGGTTCCGCCCTGTATATATGCATGCTTAATTTGTCAGTTTATCTTTATTGTAATATTGCGCACGAACTCTCTGCTTGCTTTTCTCTTGGTTTGATCACTACACAAAGACAAGTCAACGCGTTCTAGAGCAGGGTTAACAATTTCAACAAAATTTTGCCAAAAATTTAGTAATTATTTGTAAGGCCAAAATTCATGTTCAAAATCAAATCATGAGATCAGCTTCAAATTTTAGTGCAAGTTTCATCCATATTTTCATCTATATTTAATATCTAGTTTATATCTATCATTTTTGTAATGTCCCAAATTTTAGGGAATTAAAAAATGAGAAAAATTTAAAACTTTTAGTTTGCATCTTATTTCCTTCTCTTTTGATTGGAGTTCCTTTGGGAAAATAACTTACATATACAAATTTTGGAAAAGAAAAAACAATTGATAGAATTCAATTTGAATTAAAAATTAAATGTGAAAAGATGATCCATAAAGTCGACTTTCACAGATGGTTAAACACAACAACCGTCTGTGATAGACACGATATCATGAGCGGTTCTGTTCCCAACAAATGCGCGATATTGCGTGTATCACAGACGGTTTGGAACATGAACTGCATGTGATATCGTGTCTATCACAGGCGGTTGTTGTGTTTAACCGTCTGTGAAAGTCGACTATCACAGACGGTTTTCAACAATAAACCGTCTGTGATAGCAATTGCAACAGCAGTTTTATTTGCCGTTTTTTGGTTAGCCTCAGGATATACTAGCCATGCCCTCTGAAAGCAAGCAACAAGATTACAACATATATAGAATCACATACATTGCAGATACACAGATCTGACAAATGAATCACATACAATTCATTTTCGCACGAACCGGGTGGCAGTATGAACCGTCTGTGATAGTTAAGCACAGACGGTTCCGTATGAACTGTCTGTGATTTACCCGTCCAGTATAGCCTGTTTTGTAGTAGTGTTCCCAAAGCTATCAGCTGAATTGAATATGCTTTCCTCACTTAATCCTTTCCACTTCCTCTATTGTGAAGGTGTATTTTTTAAGTTTATGCTTTCTCTCTATCCGTTTAAACCCCATCGCTGAGTGGGACTGGACCCCACCCATTAGGACTCCATTTCTCCTCTCGTTGATGTGTTGGGCCCGTGCATCAGGAGGCATCATCCACCTCTCGCCAACCTCCTGGATGCCATGGCAGAGAAGAGCTAAAGCCCTAGAAATTTGATGCTGCACCCACAGCTTCCGCCTTGTTGCCCCATAGACTTCATGACGGTGGCAAGCTACGATGAAGGGAAGGCTATAAGAAGGTGTAGATTAGACTCCTTGCTAACCAGAGATAGTGCAAACGCAATGAATTGAACAAGGGCTTACCAGAATGTGAGGGAGAGTAGAAATGGCCACGGTGGCTGAAGTTGAAGATGATGACTTGAACTTGAGGAACTATTTTAGGAGACATGCAATAGATTAAGGGGTATGGACCGTGAGATGGTAGGACACGAGGATTGTCGATACCCGAATATGTAAATTCGGATTCTCTATATAAACCACACTAGTCCAAGATCACGCTAGTGCACACAATGTAACATAGATGAAATATTGACCATATACATTACAAAATAAAGAAAAAGACTCAAATATTAATAACTATCAGAGTACAACCTTATGGCTAAGCTTACAACTTACTAGCCTAAAGGGCTAAAGAACTAGCTGCGAAAAACAGCAATTAAGCGTAGAAGTTACTCGACATGCCCATAGGCAATCGACTGGGAAGCGAAGTCCTAATCTGTGAAGTCGTTGAAGTATCCTCCTTCTAGTATATCCTGCTAATATAGCTCCTCTTCTTCAACTGAACAATAGTGGGCATAAAGCCGTGAGTACATTGGTACTCAGTAAATAGTTTGTAACAAAGATACAATATACTATGCAAAGCTTACCAATGCATGGCTAAAAGGTCAATTTGCAGAAAGTAACAATTTAAAGTAAATACAGAAAATAGATTGAAAGCAAACCTTAAAGAAAAAATGATGATAAGTAATTAATCAACATAATTGAATAAACCACTTGTGAACTAACCATTCACAAGCTAAACTACCAGTGAACTAATCATTCACTTCCCAAAGATAACCAACCAAGTTTTTATAAAAACTCTACCCCTCGTGTGAAATCACCGAGCATTTTCCATAACCGAGGACATGGCTATTCGAATAGTTTTATACTCTGCAGAGATTGTACAACTGTACCTACACAATGTGAGTAACCTCGCACTAAGGACATCACAACAAAACCTTTACAAAGTTTAATCTCAACTCAATCCCACCCGTTAGGGTTTCGCATCACACCCCCCTTGCGTCACATAAAAATCAGCAATCATGTTCATCACAATGACAAAATTGAAATTAAAATATCTCAAATTAATCAGCTAGGTCTATCTTATACTAAACATATGAGTTGCACGGTAAGACTCAGATCAATAGCGCACAAAGGTAAGTCCTTAACATTACTAAGGTGAAACTTTCACATCCCTCGAAATGAGTCCACACTTCCCCCTTTACTGCCGATCACTCACCCAAGTAAAAACCAATTATATAACCAACACCAATGACACATCAATATCATAGCATACAAATTTAATAATTGTGGCTCCAACCATGATTCAATATCTTATTAAGTCAAATTAATTAATTGATCACATGTGATGATGAACCCATCGAGACTATAAGTATGTCTAAGCAAATTCTATCGTAGAACCTACATGATAACTAGTATGGTATCACTAAATAATTACCCATCCTATGGTGATAATGAAATCATGGCATTTAACTTATCATATGAGTGATTAATCAAGTAGGACAATAGCTACCACATACAAAGGTTTGTAATAAAACAGCGATGCATGATAATTTAAAATAAAATAGATAATTAATAGATTGAAAACTATGTTCAACATAATCAAAAGACATAACTTGCCTTGGCCTTACTCAGTTATGAATTCTTGATCTTGTGGTGGTGCTCCCGCTCCTTCAAACATGCGATCTAACGAGAGAGAAAACGAATGAGGCACAAAATAAAATCAAATAAAATTCAAATAAACTCCAAAATCTTCAAAACTAGAACCAAAAGATAGAGCTCGATTTTAGATAAATTTAGAAAAAAGAACGGGATCAATCGGAGTAAGGACAGAGGAGAACGACTCTTGAAAAATTAACCCTAAAGGAAAATACTAGATATTTAGAAAATATACTATGCTATGGACTCGGTGCATGGAAAGACTGGTCTATGGTGAACTCGGCTGACGAAATAGTACACAGATGACTGGGCTTGCTGACGTAGTGGATAGGGCTGACGTAGCGGACACGTGGCCGACACGTGGCGACAGGTGGTTGGTAGGGCTGATGTGGCTGATGTGGCTGATGACATGGCAGGGTGAGATGGCTGATACGTGGCATGCTGACGTGGCATCCGATGTGGCATCTAGGATGGCTCGGGTGCTAACGTGGTACTGACACGTGGTGACACATCAGATCTTGGGCTAACGTGGCTAATGATGTGGCAGCTAACTCGGCTGGCTAGCTCACGGGAGTCTATGGAATAGTAATGCTGACTGGTAGGTCCAGCTGTCGGTGACTCAGCGCACGGTGAACTCAGACCACGGAGAAGGCGAATCATTAGCCAGCGTGGGTGCGGGATGACGTCAGGATGATCAGACGGTTGATCAAGCTCCACACGGTCGCATCAGGTCTATTGGTTCCATCTGATAACACGATGGCTAAGGATGATCAGATGGTTCGGATGTTGATGCGTGGCATGGCACAAAACCCAGAGCAATGCTTCGGTGCGCAAGGGGTTAGGACGAGCAGCACATGAACTGTGGCGCGTCTTGGCGGATGGAGGCGACATGGGCGACGTGACGGGCAAGCGGGGATAGATCGGTAGTGGTGGCGAGGTTAAGCTAGCGGCTAGACAGGGAACTTAGCGGATGGTGGCAGAACTCATCGGCGTCTGGTCGGTCAAAGATCGGCGGCAATGGACGACGGCGGAGCGCACGAGGCGGCAGGTTGCTTGCAACGCCGATGGCGGCACTGATCCAGCGCGAAGGCACGAGCAAGCTCGGCGAACAGCGGCATACAGCTGAGCAAAGGGGTGTGGGACTCGAGGGCGATGGCTACTTTTATACACGGACGCTAAGGGAGTCCCATATGGAGACGGTGGTGGAGTACGATTCACGCACATGAACCGAGGTAGAGGCAGAGACGATGTTACGGCGGTGGCAAAGTTTGGAACGATGACGATGATGAATAGTAACCGAGGCGACGGATTAGTGACGCGTGGCAAGGCTTTGGATCAGACGACAACAGGAGAAAACACAGATGAACAGTATTGCATTATCCTGATGCCTGACACGCGGCAACAAAAGGGATCCGACGTTTGCTGCTGGGGCTTGCCCGGATGGCTGACACCTGGTGGCTGGGAAAAATCAACGACTACAGCTGATTGGGCCGATGAACAGTAATAGGCTCGACCTAGTACTGTTCCTTTGATTTTTAGGATTTTCTTAATTTTAAAAATTCAAATAAAATAGAATGAGCTCTAGAAAATAGCAAATAAAACCAGAAAATTCCTTGAGACATAAGGAACCTAAATAAAATACGTCCAGCAAATGTTAATATTTATTTTAGTCATATTAAATCCTTTTAATTATGAAAAATTTTGTTTTAAGGTTTAATTAATTTCAGAAAAATCCAACGAGTGAATTTTATTTTTAAAGCTTCAAATAACCTCTGAAAATCGGGATGTTACAAACCTATCCCCCTTAAACGGTATCTCGACCCCGAAATATGGGCTTACTAAGAGAATAGGTTTGGGAACTCCGCTCTAAGATCCTCTTCACGCTCCCAGGTGGCTTCCTCCTTGGAATGGTTGCTCCACTGAACTTTGTAAAAATGGACGACCTTGCTTCTGGTCACATGCTCTGACACTTCTAAGATTTTGACAGGGTGATACTTGTACAATAGATCCTCCTGGAGATCGATGGATTCGACTGACACTACTTCCTTTGGCACACGCAGACACTTCTTCAGCTGAAATACATGGAAGACGTCATGTATCCCACTGAAGGACGCATGCAATTCCAACTGATATGCAACTTCTCCCATGTGCTTTAAGATATTAAACAGCCCAATATACCATGGCGCAAGTTTTCCTTTTATCTGAAATCTCTTGACACCTTTGAATGGTGTGAACCTGAAAAACACATACTCACCTAGCTCAAAGCTCAACTCTCAACGATGAGTATTCGCATATCTTTTATACCTGGCCTGAGTAGTTCTTAATCTCTTCTGGATTAATCAAACTTTTTTCTCAGCTTCTTTTAGATAATCTAGCCCAAACACTTAGCCTTCCTCATTTCTTTGCAATTAAGAGAGGTTCTGCACTTTCTGCCATACAGAGCTTCAAATAGTGACATTTGCAAACTGGCTTGGTAACTATTGTTGTAAGAGAACTCTGCGAAAGGCAAATATCTGTCCCACTTGGCTCAATAATCTAGCACATAAGCTCTCAACATGTCCTCGAGAATGCTTCATGGAAATTCCCCCAAAATCATGAAGTAAACTACGATCTATGATATGATACTATTTTTGTAGGTACTCCATGGAGATTCACAATCCTCGACATGTATAACTCTATTAATTTATCACCTGCATAGGTTGTTCTGACTGAATAAAATGAGCAACCTTTATCAAACGATCCATAAGTATCCAAATTGAATCATAATCATCCTTGGCCTTTGGCAATCCTGTGATAAAATCTATACCAACCTCTTCCCACTTTCACTTGGGAATTTTCAACTGTTGTAGCAAACTTGCTAGTCTCTGATGCTCAGCTTTCACCCTCTGACACACATCACAAAGTGTAACATACTCTGCTACCTCACATTTCATGCTTGGTCGCTAATATTTGTCCTTAATATCTTGGTAAATCTTGGTGCTGCCCGGATGAATCGAATACAATGACTCATGAGCTTTCTTAAGTAAAAATTCCTTTAACTCCTTTTTATTTGGTACACACAACCATTGCTTAAACCACAAGGTTCTTTTGCCATCCTCTATAAAACCTGCTGCTTTACCCTTTCTTATGTTAACATTGATCTGCTGAATATTCCCGTCCCAACTTAGCGCACAAATGGGGAGCGCCGAACAGCACCAACACCAAAACTTGTTCAAACAAAATTTATCATCGAAAATTGTGCATGTCATGTCATCATTGATGGAGGGAGTTGTAATAATCATACTAGCATGGAGATGATCGAGAAGCTTAGTTTGACCACAAATCAGCACCCCCACCCCTACTATATCCAATGGTTCAACTCTTTTGGTAAGTTGAAGGTAACAAAAATTGTGAGAGTGCATTTTTCACTTTGTTCATATCATGATTATGCTAATTGCGATATCGTACTTATGCAAGCATATTCATTAATATTAGGTAGATCTTAGCAATATAAAAAAGATTCAACTCATCATAGTAGAACTAATTAATATACACTCATGCATAATGGCAAGAAAATTATTTTACTTTCAATGTCTACTAAAGCTATTTTGAAAGATGAAATTGAACATATTGAAAGAGTGAATAAGGTGAAAGACAAGAGTGAAAATCATATTGTAGCTAAAGAATGTTGTCCATCTAAAAGGAACAACACGAATGCTAGGAAGAATGAAATTAAACTGAAAGGGAGTGTTCTATTAGCTACCAAATCTGATTTCGATGAGTTGGAAGTGAATAGTTCTATTTGCTATACTTTAATGTGCAAAAATGCCTTGTTTTCACTTAAGGATCTACCTATTTTCTTTCCTTCCTGCTGTCACTAACCTTTTACAGGAGTTTGCTGATATGTTTCCCGCTAAGATACCTCCGGAGCTGCCACCTATTAGAAGGATTGAACATCAAATTGATTTGATTCCAGGAGCGCCATTGCCAAACCTGCTCCATATAGGACTAATCTGGAGGAGATTAAAGAAATTCAGTATCAAGTGCAAGACTTACTTGACAAAGGATACATTCACGAAAGCCTTAGTCCATGTACTATTTCGGTTATTTTAGTTCCTAACAAAGATAGTTTGTGGCATATGTATGTTGATTGTAGAGCAATAAATAATATCATTGTTAGATATCATCATCATATTTCTAAGTTAGATGATATACTAGATGAATTGAGTGGTTCTACTGTTTTATCTAAAGTTGACTTGCATGGTGGATACCACCAAATTAGAATAAAACTTGAAGATGAATAAAAAACAACATTTAAAGCTAAATTTGGATTATATGAATGGTTAGTGATGCCTTTTGGTTTAACCAATGCACCTAGTATATTTATGCGATTGATGAATCAAGTTTTATGTGCTTTCATTGGTATATTTGTGGTGGTTTACTTTGATGATACCTTGATTTGCAGCAAGTCACTCAATGAATATCTTGATCACTTAAGTGCTATTTTTAATACTTTGAGATATGCATATTTGTTTTGTAACCTCAAAGTCCACCTTTTGCACTGATCAAGTTGGTTTTCTTAGCTATGTTATTACTCCAGAGCGAATTGAAGTTGATAAAGCTAAGATTGAAGCAATAAAGAGCTGACCGACCCTGTAAATGGTCACACAAGTGCAGAGCTTTCATGAGTTTACTGGATTCTATCACCACTTTGTGAAGTATTTCATCACCATCACCACACAACTAAAAGAATTGACAAAGAAAGGAGTTCCTTTCAAATGGGGACAAGCACAAGAAGATGCATTCGATCTTCTAAAAAAATCTCATAAATGTACCATTGCTTCAACTTCCTAACTTTTGAACTTGAGTGTGATACTAGTGGAATTGAAATTGGTGGTGTATTAATTCAAAAAGGTAAACTTGTTATTTACTTTAGTGAGAAATTGAGTGGGCTAAGTTTAAATTATTCTACATATGACAGAATTATATGCTTTAGTTCGAGTTCTTGAAACTTGACAACATTATTTATGACATAAAGAATTTGTTATACATTCTGATCATGAATCTTTGAAGCATATTAGAAGTCAAGTTAAAGTGAACTGTAGACATGCACGTTGGGTTGAATTTATTGAATCTTTTCCTCATGTCATCAAACACAAGAAATGAAAAAAAAATATGATTGTTAATGCTTTGTCTAGACGATATACAATATTGTCTCAACTTGATTATAGAATTTTTGTCTTAAGAGACAATAAAAGAACCATATGCTTCTGATGATGAATTTAAAGATGTCATGTCCAAATGCAAAGATGGTAGAAGCTAGAATAAATTTGTTTTCGATGGTAGATTCTTGTTTAGAGCTAATAAGTTATGCATTCCAGCTAGCTCCGTTCGTCTTTTGTTGTTTTAGGAGGCACATGGAGACGAATTGATGGGACATTTTGGTGTCAAGAAGATGGAGGACATATTGGCTGGACATTTCTTTTGGCCAAAAATGAGACGTGATTTGAGTACTATGTTGCACGCTACACTACATGTCAAAAAGTTAAGTCATGACTAAATCTATATAGTTATATATGCCTCTTCCTATTCCTAAAATATTTCTATGGACTTTGTTTTAGGATTGCTTAGGATAAAGAGGGGGAGGGATAATATATTTGCTGTTGTGGATAAATTTTCTAAAATAACACATTTTATTTCTTATCATAAGAGCGATGATGCTACACATGTTGCTATTTATTTTTCAGGGAGATCATTCAACTACATAGAGTGCCAAACACAATCGTTTCAAATCATGATGTGAAGTTTTTAAGTCATTTTTTGAGGACCTTATGGAACAAGTTGGGGACAAAGTTGCAATTCTCTACTACATGTCATCCCCAAACTAATGGAAAAATTGAAGTTGTCAATCGTACCTTGTCAACAATATTAGAGCTATTTTGAAGAAGATTTTGAAGATATGGGAAGAATGTCTGCCTCATGTGGAGTTTGCTTATAATTGTTCGTTGAATTCAACCACAAAGATGACCCCTTGTCAATTAGTATATGACTTTAATCCTCACGCTCCAATTGATTTATTACCTCTACCATCTTCGAAACCGTTAAATCAAGATGCTAAGAAACGTGCTAAATTTGTTCTTAAGCTATATGAGACTACCAAAGAAAACATTGAACGCATGAATGAGAAAATATAGAGTTGCTTAAAGTCAAGGTAGAAAGAAATTAACTGATCTTGTTTGGTTGCATTTAAAAAAAGATAGGTTTTCTAAATTGCAAAAGTCTAAGTTGATGCCTAGAGCAGATGGTCCTTTTAATATTGTTGAAAAGATATTTATTGCATATAAGATTGAGTTGTGTAACATCCTAAATTTTGTTTTTCCTGAAGAGAATAATTTTAAATTAATTAATTCAAATTATTTGGATTTATCTGGATTTTATTTAAAAATTTAAAGCAAGAAAATGTATTTTAAATATTTTATTAAAGCTAAAAAGAGTTTGTTTTATTTTTCCTAGCCTTTCCTAAATTATTAATTAATTTTTGAGAATTTTCTGGAATTAAAAATCAATTTTAAAAGTTAAAAAGTATTTTATATAATTATTAAATGCAAATCTAAAATTAAAAATATTTTTCCTAAGTCTAAAATACTTCCAGGAATATTTTATGATTTTTCTGGAATTTTTAGACTATATTAGCTATTTTTTAAGTATTTATAAAGTTTCTAGTATTTTCTGAAATTTTATTCCGAAAATAAAAATTAAATTAATCCTAGCCTGCCGCGTGTCGTTGTCAGATTAAATCCATCTCTCTCCACGATTTAATCCTAGCCATACAAAGTCACTTACCCCTTCATATTCATCCAAAGGCCTTGAGCTATTTACTTGCCACGTGTCGCAAATCCGACGGCCCGTACCCCTTCACTTCCCCTCTCTCTCACCGACACATGGACCCCACATGTTATTTGTTTCTTCAACCTCTCCTTCTTCCTCCTCCCACTCTCTCTCTCCTCCTCCATTAGAGTCGAAAATGAAGCTTTTAATGCAACCGTTTCCTCCTTCTTTAATCCCCGAGCAAGTGCGCAATGAAAGCCCCTAATCACCCCTCTTTAATACCGGCCGTTTCCCGTCCTTTAAGCTTCTCTAAAACCGCCGGCCGCTCCTCTTCTTTTTCCATCTATAAAACCCTCCCCATGCGCGGCTCCTCCCTTCGGTCTCCCTCTCCCACCGCCCTCCTCCACCTTCCGGCGCCGCCGCCCGTCTGCCGGAGCGCGTCCCGGCCGCCAAATGCGCGCGCCGCCGCTTTTTCTTGCCGCCGCCGCATTCTCCAGCCATCTCCCGAGCCGCCGCCGGTAAGAGCCGCGCCCCTTTGGTCTCCCCTTCCCGTGCCGCTCCTCCCTTCCCTTGCCGGCGCTTCCTTACACCATGGCCGCCACCTTTGTGCTCTGCGTGTTTTCTTCAACAGAGAAGTACTTTCATAGCTTCTCACCATTATGTGTAGGTTGTATGCCACATGAGATATCATGGTGTGGTGGTGAGAGCCTTGGCTTTCATTCCGTTGGTCATGTGTTCAAGTCCTAAGAATTACAAATTTTTCTACACAAAAATTCTTCTTTTGCTCCTCTCTGTAAAGCATCTGATCCAAACAGTATTTTCGGATTTTGCTCCTCTCTGTAAAGCATCCGATCCAAACAGTATTTTTGGATTTTTCGTCATTTTATGTGTTAACCAACTTCCAGATGTTCGTTCTCCCTCATACGAACTCCGAATTCGTCGATTCTTTTTCCTAAATTCAATATCTTCCTTCCAGTATATATTTTATATTTTATGATTTTATTTGTATTTATTTATTTATATTTATCGTTTCACGCGTAGAACTCGACGTCGCCGAAGAGTTTGTCGAGACGCAGCAAGAGGGATCATTTAGCGCGCAAGAAGGCAAGTCTCCTTTGATCATCTTGTGCCTATGTTTGCTAAAATCATTTTATTATTTTAAATTTAGATGCATTGCTATGTTACATAAAATGATAACTTATGTCTTAAGGTATTAGTTAATCCAACCTTGTTATGCCATCAATTGCAGTTGAATGCCATGTACCTTTGTAACCTTAGGATTTTCTTTGTCTCAATAATGAGATTATTATTAAATCTTTGACAAATATTAGAACGGTAGTAAAATGCTTAGTCATGCTATTTAACCTTTGTAACCTTGGAATGGGAAATTATAATTCTTTAAACTAGTCTATTGTATTCAGAAATTTAGTGGTGATTGGTGTTGCCACTGTTCTTTTTAAATAAATTAAAATGTGAAAATTGTTGTAGACCGGGGTGGATGGTTGGTTTGGATTGGTGCGGTAAGCACGAGATCTTGTAAAGTGTATGTTCCGCTCTAGTCAACTAAGGACCGACGCTTGTGATTGTTCAAACTGAGCATTTCCGTACAACCACAAGTTTAAATGGGTACGACCTAGCTGAATAACTTACGATAGTTTAGTTTAGGTGCCACCATTGGAAAATGGGTGCCAGGGATTTACTGGTTTACTCACAGTGAGGGACAGGGATGTACTGTACTCACATGGCGCAAGAGGGGGCTTCTAACTGTGGTGGATTTAACCCTTCAGCGGTGAAACCTCAGCGGGTGGTGTCTAGCTAGGCTAAAGTGAGGTAAAAGCTTTGTGATATTTTATCTGGGTCTCATGCCAAAGGAAGCATGTTGACTATTAAGATAATTTATCTCTTGTGGGTAAAGTTGTACAAACTCTGCAGAGTAACAAACTATTCGAATAGCCGTGCCCACGGTCAAGGGCGAGCAAGGAATGCATTCACATGGTAGACCATTGGTTTTGAATTTAAAAAATAAAATGTTTTGGAAAACTCGGGAGTGGATGGAACTCTCGGGATTTTGGCTTGGTGGATGGAACCAATGCGGGTGGTTGGAACCCATAAAATCTAAAATTTGGCGGATATAGCCTATTCTATTAGTGTTGGTGGTTGAAACCTTTACTAAACTAATTAATTAGTTTCAATTGCTTTTGAAAGAATTAGTTAGGTTTGAAATAAAATGCTGCTTTGTGCAAAAGAACCATATAACCTTCCTTTGTAAGCCCTGCATCTACTGCATTTTTCCTAAGACTTGCAGAGTACTTTATGTACTCACATACTACACTTTAAAATAACTCTCAGAGGAGGTCGAAGCTCAAGAGGTGGATTACGACTACTTCGTGGATGGATTCGACGGAGGCTTTCCAGATTTCTAGGTTGCGTTTCCCCAGTCAATTGCCTCTGGCGTATTGATGGGTCTTGCCGAAGTTTCTTTTGCTTCCGCTGTAATTTCTGTTTGGTGTGAGGTCTTAAAACCTCATTTGTAATAAAAGACTTCGAGGTCTGTACTCTCGATTATTATAATAAAGCGCTGTTGGTTATGTATCATATCTGTTTAACTGTGTGCACTAGCTTTGATCTGGGACTAGTGCGGTATTACACAGAAGATTCTGGAGTTGCTGCTCCGGGGTCTCACAAGTTGCCTGTAGATTTTGATTCTAGTATTATATTTAACATTGCAGATTTGAAGACATATTTAGGAAAAGAAGATGAGCTTGAATCGAGGATGACTCCAATTCAAGAGGGAAATGATGATGAGGATATCACTTCTTCGGATACACACATTACTTCTCCACTAGAAGATATACAAGGACCAATATTAATAGCAAGTGCATGACAATTGGATTATCAGGCGAGCTCATTTTTAGAAATGAATAATTTTTCTATTGAACATTTGCTACTACCTAAGACTTGTGATGTTATTGTGCTTAGAAACCATGGTGAGGAGGGTAGCCCAACACTAAGGGAAGTCAACCAGTACCCCAAGATTAAGTCGACACCTTTCCCAACTCTTTCTCAAGGTTACCATGTCACTTTTTATTCAAGTCAAGTAAGAGTTTAAGTTGGACACGTTTTGGAATCCAATTTAGTCTCCAGATCAATTCGGATTCAGCTTGACATGTCTAACTTCAAATGTACATAACTCTCACATACAGAGTCCGTTTGAGATGTGTGAGTACTTGATTGAAAGTTTATCTCGTTAGCTTTCAAACGGATCTAACATCACCTCCAAATTCATTCTGTGTGCACCGCAATAGCCAAAATAATGCGATACTGATTATGAATCCGAGTCAAAAGGTGCTGCGCCACCTCCACTTGGGCCTATGGGCCTTGTACCTCCTAGGGTTGCATGCCCACGTCCTTGACCACCACCCCTAGCCCATACTCTCTCTTAAATAGCCCCCAGGGGCCTCCCTCTTCCTTAGGTTTTGTTTAGATCAGTTTAGCCTTGTGTGCAAACTCCACGTTGTCTCTTGTGTTGATTAGACCAACAGACCTATGTTACAGAACCTTAACTCTCATAGTGACTTTTATATTAGCAATTTTCATATTGCTCTTTTATTCTTGTTCTTGTTTGTTCTCGATTGCTTGCAAGAATTAATCTTCGTGATCAGGTCAACCGTGTTCTTAGCATGGTTGATAACGATTAAGAGTGTGGTGTAGCGATTGTTCGACGGTTTGATTGTATTTCGGTCAAGTAGTCTCGTTGTCAACGTCATTCTCTACCAATTAAATTATTATCTTATCAGAAGATCAGGACCTACCCTCGCATCACTGGCAATATCCAACGATCGGATACCGCTGCACATTATCGTGTAGCTACTCTTCATCGAGCAAAACAGGGCCATTAGTGGCGGCAGCACGGTGGCAACCATGTCGTTGCCGCCCTAGACCGGGCCTCCGTTGACACCATCTCCATGCTTGCGGCAAGAAGCAAAGAGGACAAACCGGCGGCCGCCGACCACAAGTCCGACTTGCATTGGCCAAGAGGCAACCATGCAGAGCGTGCCTAGGCCAAAGGCTTTTCTGTGATGAGGTCACTGTTGGCATCGAAGCAGTGGCGAATCCAGGATGAAAATCGAGGGGGAGCTCTACTGTTGAGGCTATAGCACAATATAAACATACGAAAGGTACATCTACTAGTTTTTTGACATTGAAATATCAAATTCATATGTAAATAGGATGAGAACAAATTGAAATGTACAATACAATAAATTTAATACCTTGCTAATGGATAATGTGCCCTCCGAATATTCATAAATATGTGAGTACCGATCTGTAGATAAGAAATATCAAATTTAGTGATACAATATTTACCGATGAAACAAACAAACAAATAAATAAACAAGGATTAGCTGTACATTTCAAAAATCTAAAAAGCTTTTGTAATCATTCATCTCGCTTTGATTGCCGTCATCAGTTCACCAATGATCTTGTAAAATCACTTTCGGCCTGAGAAATTTGCACGGTAATAGAACACAATTTGAAATGTGCGAAATGAGGTTCGTCACCTCCATGCCTCAGATTCAGCATGTGTTCGCTTCACTGAACCAAGGTCATTGAGAACATTGACACTAGATCATTGTCGGATTGACTTATCAAGTTTTGCATACCTCAGGGCTCTAGTATTAAGGTCAGATAAAGATGTTCACAATATGATATCTTGCATTGGCAATCTGAAACACTTGCGTTACCTCTTTCTAGATTGTGATCTTCAAGATCTTCTAGATTGAGTTACCTTTATGTATAGAAATTTTCTATCAATCCATATGACATATCTAGGTAATCTATTTGAGAACAAAAAAAAGGTCAGCTGTGAAAAAAGGTCAGCCGTGCAATATTAGGAAAAATATATGGATCATGCCAACAGCCCTCACCTGATCCACCTCGATGCCGCCGCCGGCGAGGCCCATCCCGCTCCGGCGCCTCCGCGCCCGGCCGCGCTGGCCCTCTCGCATGACGTCGTGGATCTCCCACAGGCTGGTGTCCAGCTGGCGCGCCGACGCGGACGCGGCCGGCACCGCAGGAGGCACCGGAGCCGCCTCCCCCTGCTCCATCCTCCCCGCCCATGCCTCCAGCTTCCAAGACGGCGCCGGCGTGCCGGGCCCGGCCCGCCGCCTCCCTCTCCCGAGCCGCAGGCTCGCAGCCGCAGAGGTAGCGATAGCTCCTCCTCCCTCCCGCGGCCACCTCCTCGAGGAGCGCCCGCGCTCGCGGCCACGGCACCCTCCTGCGCCTTGGGAACTTGCACGGCGCCCGCGACCTCCTCCTGCTCGCCCTGTGGAGCACCTCCTGCCTCCAGCGCTTCCGCCTCCGCCTGCTCCGGTGGGAGGAGGGGGTGCTCGAGCCCCCACAAGCACCCACACTGGATTCGCCCCTGCATCGAAGGAGAGGACGGCGGAGGAGAGGGAGAGCAGGCTAAGGAACAAGTGAAGTATGCATTCATGCATGAGGATGAGCATACAATTAATGGCAAATGATGAGCATACATGGTCAATTTCTTGCTTCTGATCCCTTGCTTACAATTTGTTGACACTTGTGATTCTTGATGTTTTCCATGCATGAGGAGGAGCATACAATTAATGGCAAATGATGAGCTGATGATGAGCATACATGGTCAATTTCTTGCTTCTGATCCCTTGCTTACAATTTGTTGACACATGTGATTCTTGATGTTTTTCTTTTTTAATTTCAGTGCATCCCATTTTTGGTGGGAGACGTGAGGGGCATCCTGGTTGAGGTAGATTTTTGTAATTAAATGGATGGGAGATTAATAAGTGGTTATAATCATGAGAACTGAGCATTGGCTGAGTGGCTGAGGTTGCCATCGAGCAGCCCGGCCGTCGGGTTTGATCCTTCAGATCAGCTCAATGCGTCTCACCTCACAATGCGTCTCACCTCACATACGTATACGTACAATGAAAATACGTACATCCATGCTCCATGGCGTACTAAATAAATCTAGAATTTATCCAATGATTTTCGCTCTTGATCTAACATATGTTTCAGTAGAGCTAACACATATGCATATGGTGTGTGGTCCTTGAGTGTGCGTCCTCCCTTGTAATCTTAAAAAAAAATGTGGCTACAGTCATACAATCTAGGATAGCTCACCGATCAAGAAAGTGTCCACGTTCATCATTCAGTCTCCAACTGTACTTAGTGTGTTTCTTGAGAATTTTGAGATGCATGTCCAATTGGTCCTCCGGTGCAACAAATCATATAAGAATTTGAACATGCAGGTGACCTCGCACAACAAAGAACAACTCTGCTTACTCCTAACACTCGAAGGAAAAAAGGGTTTAGAAAATCGATGACCAGTCAAACTCGAAGGAGGTACCAAACCCAAACACGGTTTTTTGGTTCAAATGTTCAATTACCAAGCTCTTGCCCCGAAAAAGACAGTTTATTGATCTATTGCTTAAAAAAAAACGACAATAATGGGAGAAGAAAGCAAACGAAGCCAAACTACAGAACTGTCTCCGTACGTCTGCTCCCACACAAACACATCAAATACACTCTCCACGACAAAACCGTTATATCATGCTTGCATTCAATAATGTATAATCACTGATTCATCTTTGATGACAACCGTGGACAGCAAAAACGAAGTGAAAGGATGGGCTTAAAAATCTGATTCTCTTTGCAACTCCGCCATAACAGGGCAAACAATAATCAACCCTCATCTCTTCACTCGCAAAACTGGCCTCACCATCAAAGCAAGCAATGCTTTGCAGTTTCGCAACCATAAACTGAAAACAAAGAGCTGCAATTATACGCTAAACGTATCCCACGCTATAGCAAAAAATACACTTTCCAAGGTGAGTGTCAGTATAGAATGCTTCCGACATTTTCTAGAACTAATATCACCTCTCACCCTGCTTCTTGTCTCAATAATTCTGGAAGCAAGGCAGACGAAACCAATGGTTGCCATGGCGTACAGCGCTCTATTCGGCGCCCATGCCATGGAACTAACAAAAGAATAATAGCCACCTAGAAGGTAGAGAAAGCTCAATCCAACTTCGTGTCCTCTCCTTCCAGGTATCTTGAAAGATATAGAGCAGGCATTTGGTTGTGATCTGAAAAGCCCATGCAGAATAACACCAACATAAATAGCAGAATCCACGAACCAGGGAAAATTCTGCCCCGTTCCGATTCTCTGTAGAAAAAAGAACAGGAGCCGATTTAAATCACCATTGATTAAGTAGCATAAGACATACGTAGCATGGTGGTAACGAGCATCCTATCCAAGTTATCGTGGGGTGTTTTGCAGAATGTCCAAGTTACCAAATATAACATATATCGCTTCCTAAAACAACAGTTGGCAAGCTTTGATAAGAGTGGTAGGAACGTGATTTGCTTTCATTGGGGATATCCTGCTAGAGTAGCCATATTCTGGCCAAAGATCTGTATCCCAAATCAAGGTGCGATTTAGCTTGTAGCCAATGTATCAAAAGCCTGATCTAGAGGTAGAAAATTGGAACCTGTTAACCAGCTATACCAACCAGTATCCAGTATTACTCACCCTAAACAATCTATATTGGGGACATTTATGTGATTATGCTATGTCAAGGCTTTTCATGAATGATATGAACAAATTCCAGCTGCATTTCCCATTTTATTACATGTAAACACATTATTCCAAAACTTACTTCAAAAAAATGGAGAAAACAGTAAGTCTACTGAATTTCGCTACAACACAAGCTAGCAGCTGTGGTGCCAGGCTGCCGGCTGTGTACTTTCTTTGCAACAGTGATGGGCCAAAAAAGGAATTGGCTACTAAATGTTATTCAATTACATCCCAGTCATGAAAATAGCAGTCCCAACATCAAATTTATGAAGGTAAGGTGCATAACATAATATTCACTTTGGTCTATCTAGCATATGTGGCCTATATATTAGGAAGTGCACAATAAGTACGAACACCATTCCAATCAACATACTTATTTATCAATTAAAGATCTAAGGCAGGTTAAAATGAGAACCAACGTTGTGCTTGGTTTGAGGAACCTAACGGTGAATGGACCATCCGATCCTAACTCCAAACTTAACCCACGTGTTTGATGTAAGGAATGGAATGGATTGGTCCATCACCACCTCATTCCTCATAAGTACAATGCTGATAGAATTGAGGGATGGGGTTATCCCACAAAAATCATGGGATGATCCAATGGACCAAATACCCCACAAATATCATTGTTTTCTTACAGGGCCAAGTTTTATCTATGATGTTGCATGAAGAAAGAGACACGTATAATAGTGTTGAACGAGAAAGTGCCCTAATGGCTATTTGGTCCATTGAGATGACTGATTGCTGGTGCTGCTGGCAAAATCAGTATGATGAAGGATATTCGACATGTTATCGTATGTCATCGGACATCACTGACAAGCCAACAATTAAAGAAAACTGGAAAGTTCAAGTAACTTGCCCAATAATATTCAGGTATGTAAGAACGACAAACCTGTAGCCAAGCAACAAGTGAAGGCGCAAACATGAGTGTAGCTAGAAGATGAAAGATCATGACCCCATGCCAGCAGTCAAACAATTCTAGCTGACTATCAGTAAAGCTTCTAGCAGTTGTTGGGCTATCATCCATTGGCAGAAGTTGCTGGAGGCCATCAGGTTTACTTTTGGATAGCATAAGAGGATTATCACCCACCTTGGATTTATACAAGTCCTTTTTCTGAGCCAGCGATACTGCGAAACGAAGCTGCTAAGAAACTGTTACAAGACCAAAGCATCCACTTTAGTAGTTGAGCAATTGCAATTATATATGAAATATATACATGACCATATGTTCGTGCATTCAAGATATTACTGCAGAAAATGCATGTTAAGCACATTCCACTCACAAAATGTTTTTTCATAGTGAAATTAACAAGCAGCGCATACATAGGCAGTAGTAAAAATATTCAGAGAGAATTTTTAGTAATCAGAACTAGTGAATGCCAACAAAGTTAAAATGTACCTGCAAAGGGTTGTATGAGCATGGAAGGCATGTGAGAGAAGTAACAGACCAAGGCCGATTGCTGGATGAAGAAAGCAGACAAGAGGTATTGTAGCAAATGCTACAATTATATTTGAATTATTCTTGATCATCTGCACAATCTTTTTCAAATGTACATAAGTTAGTATCAGAAAATGAATGCCAACAGGAAATTTTTGAACAAATTATACAGGCCTGCATACACTCCCTAGTTGCAGAAGGAACTTACCTTCAGTGACTGAAATGAGAATGAGAAAGCAAGGAACTGGTGTATAAACACAGATTGAACATCATCCTCCCATGATTGCCAGCTGTATATTCATTGTTACAAGATAAGTAATAGAAAAATGGTGTGGTCGGTTTTAAACCCATAGACTAGTTTCAGAAGCTCAATAATCTACAAGGCCCGTAAGTTTTACTCTCAGACTTTTTTTCCTTTGTGGAGAACAATCACCCAACGTGCATAACTCATAAAGTAAAAGACAGCAGCTGCGTATAAAGTTTGCTTCAGAAAAAAACAATTGCTTATAAGATAAATGTGGACAAGAAAGAAATAATTTTCTTCCTAAAAAAATAAGTAAAAGATAAGTTTTACTCAGGTAATGACCACAAACCAATCAGTAGATTAAACTCTACTAGAAAGAATGTAATAGCTACTCCTTTGCACTAGAAACGGCTGGGCCGTTCTGAAATCAAACTGTCCGTCTTCCTCACATATGCTCTTGTACTTGATAAAGAAGTTGAGTCAATAGCATTGGTAACGTATCTATTTAGGATACACAAGTCCAGCACATCTTATAAAAAAAAGTCAAAAAGATGATGCTGAGGGCAGCTATATTCAAGGAAAAATGATCCTTCTAATAAAATTTATGTACTTAAATAAGAAGGAAGTCCAATGATCAAATGAACCATCTCCATCCAAAATATAACTAGCAATTTTACGACTCCTAGCTCTTGAACCGTACCAGTAAAATCTTAAGCCACTTGCATCTTTAACAAGAAAGAACAGAAGAAACATAAAAACTGTTATTAATAAGAACAAAGCCGTACTTAGTGTGTACTGACCGTGCCTTGATGAAGACATGTAGAATCGCAGCCACATAAAGAATCAATTTTGAACTTAGTATCAACAAAATTGTGAAACCATTAGCTATTATATAGCAGATCATATTAACAAACAAGAAGGTTCCAAATGGAGGATTTTGCTCTGTTGTCAAAAATAAGAAGGCACGAAACAGAAGTATTGGCATGAAGCAAAGGAACACCAATCAAGGTTATTAAGTTGACAAGTCGACACTACCCTCCTAATGACCAACTTGTCGACTAATCGACTTATCGGCCGACTAGTCGACAGGTACTATTTATATGACAGTGATATGTATATACTATATTAGTATACCATATAGGCCGAGGCAGAGGGAGGCGGAGGGAGGCCGGGGAGGAGGGAGGCCGGAGCGGAGGGAGGCGGTGACTTCTTCCTTGGCACCCTGGCAGTCGACCCCTCGACATGCCCCGGCCATTAGCCGCTAGGCGTCTGGTAGCCGACCCCTTGGCATGCCCCAGTGAGGTCGCCAGCGCCTACCACTTCTGGCTGCCTGCATCCCGGAGTCCTCCTGCTGCTCCCGGCCGCCTGCATCCCGGAGTCTGCTTGCTGGTCCTGATGGCCAACGTCCTGGTGGCGGACACCTCATGCCCCTAGTGCTCAAGAAGCAAGATAGAGAGAGGAGGAATTGGAAGCACGGGGAAGGTCGACCACTCACCTCATACAGGCGCGGATGAAACAGATGGGGTGCACCGCGGTAGAAGGGGTTGGCTCCCCTGGCTTCAAAACTCCTGGAAGCCATCAGATCTATGACCGCCTTCTCCTCGGCCGCCTTCCTGCTCGGATCTGGTGTCGTCTCCCCGGCCGCCTTCCCGCTCAGATCCAACGTCGTCTCCCCCTCCAGTCGCCTCCCCCGCACGGATCCAGCGTTCGTCTCCCCCTCCGGTCGCCTCCCTACGCGGATCCAGCGTTCGTCTCCCCCTCCGGCCGCCTCCCCGCACGGATTCGACGTCATCTTCTGCTCCAGCCACCTCCCCACACGGATCCGGCGTCGTCTTCTGCTCCAGCCACCTCCCCGCGCGGATCCGACGTTGTTTTCCGCTCCTGCCGCCTTGTTGCTCGACCTAGACCTCCATGTTGACGAACTGGCGCTCGAACTGGTCCATGTGTTCGGTGCTTCACTGCCCACTCAAGAGGGATATCTTCGCTGCCTCTCACAACCGGGCCCCACGTCCCTCCTCCCAAGTCGCCCAACTTGGCGTGACCGACAAGTCAACAATTAGTCGACTAGTCAGCGGACAAGTCGACAACTAGTCGACCAGTCACCCGACTTGTCGGCGCAAGTCGAGTTGTCAGCTTCAGTCGTCTCTTTGCCACCGACTTGTCAACTAGTCGAGTCGACGACTTAATAAGTATGACACCAATGGGCTTGGCAGTCTCAGATTAGACTCTATAGCTGACAAAATGGATGGGACAGAAGAATCGCGTTCCCATGCTGACGATTGCCGCATCAGACCAAAAAATATTACGGCAACCATAAAACCAAGAATCTGCAAAAGATAAAATAATACAGTTTAACAAATAACTATGGCTAATCTTATGTAGTTATCTAGCTACAGTAACTAGCAGTTGAATGTAAAAATGCTGCAAGTCCATAGATGGTGTAAAAATGAAACAATAATAATTAGATAATCGTCAATGTCATACTGTGGAACACTTCCTAGGCAACCAGTGCAAAAGATGGGCTGATAGTATAGCAATAAAAATAAATAAACATCCAGGTTACAAGGTGTTTTGCGCAAACCGGTGCATGTGAAAGGTTGACTGGTTGAACAAGGCCTACGGATTTTCAAGTGGCCTAAACTGCTAACTGCATGATCTCTAAATATCACTAAATTTAATGGGCAAGAATGTTGCTCAGAACTGCAAATTACATCACTATGAAGTCTCCTGCATTGATAGGTAGTACCCAGATGCGATGTGCAGCTAACCAACACAGGGGCTCCATTGACCTACAGAAAACAAGTATGATACATAGCCTTTAGTCAAATGAAATACTGGGAAAAAAGTTTGTACACCAAGGACGTTGGCTAAAGGAAGGAAGCCCCCCCCCCCCCAAAAAAAACCCCAAATGTCAATCCCTCTAACCCTATGAACCGCCTCTCCCCCCTGCCAACACTGCCTCTAACTCCCTCCCTCACAGGAAGCTAGGGGGATGGCGATGACAGCTAGCGAAGGAGGGAGGAGCTTAATCTGCCATGGTGCCGTCCCCAGGCCGCCTGGATGCCAAGGTGACAACTTGATAACCTTTACAAGATAATAAAGTCCACAGCTGTTATGGTACAGATCTAAGGACCGAGAATAGGACACTCGCCCTTAATTGGTTGCCAGCTATGCTACCACCAAGGCTCTGAGCCTGTTGAAGAAGAGAGTAAGACTAGAGAACTTTATTTATTTCTTTGCCTGATAATAACGGTACAATGCTGTCTCTTTTATAAGGATAGCTAAACTTGACCTTTAAGAAGCATTTTTTTATATTAAGAAAACTAATCCCTAATAATAGGAAACTTATCTCTAATACATGAAAATAATCTAAAATGAAATAAACCCAAATAATAAGGGAATTGCAGACATGAGCTACTGTTCAAGCGTACAGCACTACAGTACCATGAAGGTACTGTTCATCCGCCACATATACTGTTCATCCTGCACTGCGATACCCCACGGTATTGTTTGCGAGCCTGCTGCGTGCATCACCGGGATTGTAGACCATAACAACAGCACACAACAGATGTCAATTTAGAGTCAACATTTACTCTGTTGATCAGTTAGTATAGCAATAGCTTTTAATAATCAATTTGATTTAACAAACAGTAGCATTACGATATCATCCTCAGAATATGAATCCAACTCAGAAATAAGGACAACAGCCCGTAATAATGCACGGATCAAAGTGTATGCATAAAAAGATTACCTCTGATGAGTACAATAAAAAGAATCTGCTTGCTGCAGCACTGAGTGAAGCACGAAGACTGACTTTGTATGAGCAATGCGGGTTGGCCTACAAAATTTGAAGCCACCTTTTGTAATGATTCAAAGCTGAGAAATTGTATATTTTAGTTTCTGTATAACAATCGATAAATTTTTAAAAAAACACACAGAGAATTAGCTGGAAATTAACAAATACCATATTAGTTGTGTCATGTGAGACTCCAAAACTAATATTAGTTAGAAATTAACAAATACCATATTAAAGTATTATAATTTAAAATTTTTGGAGAGAAACATTTCTGTGTCAGCTCAAATGTGGTACACGGCTACTGGGAGTGGTATCGTGGCCAATAATGCAGGCTTCGTAACTGGCAAAGCTCATTGGATGATCAGCATTGCAAGCATGGAGAATTGTAGCATAGGGGGCTAGGGAAGGTAGTAGTGACTAGCGACCACAGTGAGGTGGCCAGTGACTGAAGCAGGAGAATCTGTGGTGATGACAGCATGATCAGCAATGTGGCTGAAAGGCATATGAGGAAGCAGAGCACATGCTAGGAAATGGTAAATGGGCTAATGGCTGGTGGTGTGCACGTAGGCTAGAGAGAGTGATAAAACACAGGGATTAAAGTAATTGGTGATAATTTAGAAGTTAGAACAAAAATATATAAGTAGGTGGTAATAAACGGTTGGTGCATTACAAGTGCCAAAAATATTGGAGCGTCAATTTCCATAAAGTATGTTTTTCCAGTGTCACTACTGAACTTTCATGTTGAAAATCGGAAGTCACAACAGATAACCCACCAGCACTAGCACAGTAGTTCTCTCAGTCCCTTGATGTGAATCCCAAGTAGCAGGTGATGAATGAACCACCAGGGTCTCAGAGTAGATATTTGGAATAACGTGAAAGCGAAGATTCTGAAGCATTGAGTTTGAGCAAGTGAAGCCGATGTTGCTCTCGAGTTTGTGCTTTAGTGAAAAAATCTGCCACTTGCAGTTCTGAGGGCACATACTGAAGAGCAATTGTTTTCTGATGATAATGAGACTGAGTAAAGAAGGCATCAACGCCAATATGCTTTGTAAGTTCATGCTTCATAGGATCATTGGCAATCTGTATGACTCCAGTATTGTCACAAAAAAGAGGTGTAGGGGCATCACAAGAAATACCAAAATCTACTAACAACCATCAAAACCATACAATCTCTGAAGTGGTAGTAGCAAGTGCTCGAAGTTCTGCCTCTGTACTAGAACGAGATACAGCCGCCTGCTTCTTAGATTTCCATGCAAGAGGAGAAGAACAAAAAAGAATGTAATAATCTGTGATAGAACGACGATATCTTGGATCACTCGCCTAGGTGGAGTCCGAGTAAGCATGAAGCTGAAGTGGACCTTCACGAGCATAGAACAAACACTGAGAAGATGTCCCTCTTAAGTACCGTAGTACACGAAGCAAATGTCCAAAATGAATGGAAGTAGGAGCACTCACAAACTGACTCAGAATATGAACCGCATTAGTAATATCAGGTCTAATAACAATGAGATAAACAAGGCTGCCCACAATATGCCGATATCGAGAGGGATCCTCAAGAGGTGTACCATCGGTAGGACGAAATTGTACGAAGATCCATAAGTGTCGCAGCCGTTCGACTATCTGTAATGCCAGAACGAGCAATAAGGTCTTGTATGTATTTGGACTGAGAGAGATAGTAGCCCTTTGCAGAATGCAACATCTTAATTCCTAAGAAATAACTGAGAGGACCCAAATCAGACATCTGAAATTGCTCACCAAGTTGCTTCTTCACATGAGAAATGTGTTCCACATCATCTCCCGTAATCAACATATAGAAGAAGTGAATAAATAGAGCATGATCATGATCACTAGGTGAAAACCCAGCAGCCCATATCACAGATACGAAGTGCTCAAACCAAGTACGAGGAGTCTGTTTAAGACCATATAGAGCACGACAAAGGCGACAAACATGATCAGGAGGAGCATCAACACCTGGGGTGGTTGTATATAAACTTTTTCTTGCAAATCACCATGAAGAAAAACATTCTTAACATCCATTTGAGAAATTGTCCAAGAAGAAATAGCAGCCACTGCAATGAGAGTACAAATAGTAGTCATATGAGCAACTGGTGCAAAGGTCTCATCATAATCTCGACCCTGAGTTTGCTGAAAGCCTCTAGCAACAAGACGAGCTTTATCTCTCGATAGAACCATCAGACTTGGTCTTAATTTTGAATGCCCATTTAGATGTAATAGGCACTGCATGTGACGGTAATGGAACAAGATCCCAAATACCTGTACGATCAAGGGCAGCAAGCTGCCATTCCGGAATATTAGAAGCTTCCTGGTAAGTGGATGGCTCATCAACAATGGCATTCACACGTGGAAAACCATACTTGTCAGCCGGACCAATAGCAGTACGATCTCGTAGATTATATCTTGGACCAACCTATAACTCATCAGGATCAATATGAGACTCATCAATATAATTAGAAGCATCAACAGCGGTCGTATCAGGACTGACCGTGGTGGTAAAACTAGATGGAGGCGCTGTGGGGTTTGTGAGACGACGATGAAAAACACGTGTGATAGGTGGTTTAGAATGAAATGGAGGTGGTGCAGGATGAGGTGTAGTCTCCTGTGAAGGTGGCGTGATGGAAATAGAAGGAGCAGGAATGGGTGTAATATATGGAGAAGGTATAGTGACATCATCATTGGTGAAATAGGAGGAAGACACAGAAACGATGTGGGTTCTGTGGGAGAATATGAGAGCTAAGTAGAGGGGTTATAAAAGAAAGAACGGTTCTCAACAAAGGTCACATCACGAGAGATACGTATGCGACGAGAAGAAGGATCATAACACCGATAACCTTTATGCTCAGGACTATACCCTAGAAATACACACTCAACAGATTGTACAGTCAACTTAGTTCGCTCACGAGGTGCAAGCAAAACATATAACACCGATAACCTTTATGCTCAGGACTATACCCCAGAAATACACACTCAACAGATTGTGCAGTCAACTTAGTTCGCTCACGAGGTGCAAGCAAAACATAGCAAGTACATTCAAAAACTTGGAGATGATCATAGCTGGGAGAAGTACCAAAAAGAACTTCACCAGGACATTTGCCAGACAGTTTGGATGAGGGTTGTCTATTGATGAGATAGACAGCAGTAGAAACAGTTTCACCTCAAAAATGAGAAGGAATAAAAGATTAAATCAAAAATGTGCGAGCAGTCTCTATAAGATGGCAATGTTTGCGTTCAGCAATACCACTCTGAGCATGAGCACCAGGACAAGAAAGCTGAGCAAGAGTGCCCTCAGAGGACAAAAACTGGCAAAAAGCATAAGACAAATACTAACCACCAGAGTCAGAGTGAAAAAACTCTAATAGGAGTAGAAAACTGTGTGAACCATACGAACAAAAGACTGGTAAATGGAACACAACTGAGAGCGATGTTTCATGAAATAAATCCATGTATATCGAGAATGATCATCAATAAAAATGATATAATACTTGTGACCACCCTTTGTAGCAAAAGGTGCAGGACCTCATACATCTGAATGAATAAGATCAAAAGGTCTAGCGGAATGAGAAACACTAGATGAATATGGTAGTTGTATCTATTTTTCAAGCTTGCAACCCTTACAATGAAAACTAAACTCAATAGGTGTATGACCTAAACAACCTTTATTTATTAATGTGGACAACCGGGACCCACAAAGATGACCAAGACGATGATGCCACTGAGCGAAAGAAGAGGTGGAAGACGAAGCAGCGGATGATACACGAGCTGGAGACTCAATAGAAGAAGGAAGACGCAAGGTGTCTAGGATGTAGAGGCTAAGAGCACCTTTACGGTGATGGTCAGTCCCAATCACTTTCCCGCTTCGACGATCCTGAATAAAACAAGATGAGTCATCAAATCCAACAAAGCAATTTTGGTCGGTAACTTGACCAACCGAAAGAAGATTCATGGACAACTGAGGTACAAAAGAAACATTGGGTACAGAAAAATGAGGATTGCAAAATGAACCCTGGTGAGTGATATGACAAGATGTACCATTAGTTGTCTGAACGGAAACTCAATCAGTGACCGGCTTGCAAGCGACCAACTAGGACTAATCAGATGTGACATGAAAAGAAACCCTTGAATCAAACACCCAAGAAGAAGGAGCATAAACAGGCGAAGCAACAGCAACAGACACTGAACCTCTAGGAGTGGAACCAGTACCACGACCACGAGCAACACGAGCAGCACGATGTGCACGATAGTCAGCCAACTTCTCTAGATGATGAGGAAAACAATTCTCTGGAAGATGGCCAGTTTTGCCACAATGCTTATAGGGCTCTGAAGAGGAACTTTTTGTTGCACTGATCCACTGAGAAGCTGCCAACATACTATGAGGCACAGATGCAGAAGAAGACATAGACTTGAGACGTGTTTCTTCTACAAGTAAATCAGATAATGCCTGTGCCATGGTGAGAGCAGAAGAATTGTGAAATAATCATGTACGAATGGAATCATACTTAGCCCAAACTCCCATGACAAATCTGTAAATAAAAAACTTTTCAATAAACGTATGTGCTGGACAAGAAACAGCTGTACACTCAGGTATCATGGAAGTCAATGATCCCATCAGACGATCAAAAGCAGAGTAGTACTCATCAATGGACATATCATTTTGCGCAATTACATGAGTTTGCTGCATGAGATTATGCAAAAGAGCACCACTATCCTGAACATAACGCTTCTTCAAGTTGTCCCATATACCCTTGGCTGTTTTGAACTTAAAAAGACTCATAATCATGAATTGCTTAGTACTATTAACCATGGCAGCCATCACTTTCCCATCATTAATATGCCATTCTTTTACTGCAGCAGCATTATTACCATCATCCTTAAGTACAGGTGGAGTTTCAGTTAAGTGAAAAAGTAAACCTTAGCCCCTTAATGCAGTCACTACACAGAAAGCCCACTCTGGATAATTCTGACCATTTAGGGTGAGATTGATAACTATTGCATTTATCTGAGATATGTTGAGAAGTGCTAAGACTTGATCAACAGCAGAACAGAGAACAGATAGCAGTTACCACAGTGGGTGTTGATGTGCAGAGATATCAAGCCCAGTGTTGATGTGCAGAGACCCACAGCAGTAGCACCCAACAGAGGCGGCAGCACCCAACAGAGGCGGTGGGGGGCGGATCTGAGAGGTGGAGATCCGCGGTGGGTCTGACGAGGCGAGGTGGCTCCCCAGGCGGCGGCCCCAGGTGGTGGAGATCCGAGGCAGCTGCGGCGGCCCGGATGGATGCGGCGGTGGCCTCGGGCGATGGACGAGTAGCCGCGGACGACGGGTCTCATGACCGGTGGAATAGCGAATCGGCTCTCCTCAGGTGGCAGCGGATCTGACGAGGAAGAGCTGTAACGGGCGGCTGCAGGAGGCAGCAACGGATGTGACGAGGAAGAGCTGCGACGGGCGGCTGCAGGGATCCGCAACGGGCGGACGGCGGCGAAGGGATCCGCGATGGATGGACAGCGGCGACCATGATGGCAGCCGATGGGCGGACAGCGGCCGAAGGAGTCGCGATGGGTGGCCGAAGGAGCCGCGATGGGCGGCTGGCGGGAAGGCGGCCGACTGGCCGCAACCCAAGGAAACGCACGATGCGTGTGACGGTTTGGATCATCAGTGGAGGACTATAATCCTGACCTAACCCTAATCCTTAAGCTCTGATACCATGTGACTTACATTAAGATTTGAGAAGACAATTACTTCAATAGTGGAGATGCCAATATATAGATAATCACATGGGCCACATAGGCCTTGATATACTTAACAAACATTGCTATGAGAAAAATCAGCATATGCAGAGTTAAAAGATAAGCAACAGCTCACTATTTTTCTCAGCTTCCAATTGGTCAACAGTATTTCTTATTCCACATCCAGCAGTTCTCAGTGATAATATAGCTGGTAGAAGACTAAGGCTCACAGAGAATGACAAGTGTAAAGCCAGTGGGTGATCCTCTGTCAAAAATATTTCCTGAGATCAAGAAATACAAGTTTCAACCCATTCAGTAGCATACAGTAGACAAAACATCAAAATCTACATTTTCATAAAACTCTAAACACTAACTTCAGGAGCATAGCTGGAGCGGACAATTCTGCCAACAGAAAGTACACTTGTTCCTTCCTCTGGATTGAAGAACTGTCTCACTGCCATAGAAGCTGCTGGGGGAGGTCTGCCTGAAATCGTCTGGATAGTAAAGATCAGAACAAGCAGCGACTTCAACAATTCAATCAGCAAGTAAAACATTTACAATGTGCTTCCATTGAAAAAATTTATAACCACAAAATATACTGGAAGATGCACAAAACGGGATATCGAATTAAATTTGAAGTTGCCTAGAGATTTAACAAACATAAAAAAATTCATATTATTGAACTATTAGTGCATTGATGTGATATAGTACTGCAATTATTTTGAGTTCACTGACATGCACCAAAATAAACATGTCCTTTTGAAATCAATGCATTCATGACATTCATATACTGAGGATGCCAAAGATGGAGAATCCATACTTTTTCCAAATACGCACCTTATTTTAAATTTTGTATGACTTGCCATTGTAGCATATCTTTGATGTGAATGGGACAAGTAAATGGCCAGTTTACCCTGTAAAAATAAGGCCCTATATTCCCATTTTCAAGCCTGAATGAAAATTTTTCTTCTCTCTTCAATTGCACATTGCTTCATAATACTTACAGAGCCAACTGACGAAACTGACAGCGTAGGTGGGCGAGTGCAAAATTTGAATGCCAAAATGGTAAAACGTGATTTTCATTCCTCCAACGTTGCCCAAATTAGTCCCTCTAGTTTCAAAGTCCATTAAGACCTTCAGGGCCATTGTATTATAAGGGATGGACAGAAAGAGTTGCCATACGTACATACTGTCTACATGGATGGAGATAACACATAATAGGCATTGCACAACTACTTACTTTTTACTAATTAATGCATCAAATTGTATGGTCATATTTAAGACTGTTGAAGTATAAGTGAATTGCCTATCTTTCCTCATCAGCTTAAACTTTTAGGTGAATTAATTGGTGTATGCAATTCAATATGGTATCAAAGCTAACAGGTCTTGAGTTTGAGACCTGCCTGGCGCAATTAAAAAAATAATTGCAGCTCACTTCTATTTCCACGTCTTAAGTCTAAGAGAGCCTACAAGTGAGAAGGAGTGTTAAAGTATAAATAAATTGTCCACGTTTCCTCATCAACTTAAACTTTTGGGTGAATTAGTTGGCGCATGCAACTCAATAAAGACAGACACATAAATCTCTAACAAGCACAGACACGCAAAACATTGTTTGTTTGTCATCTCCATTAAAATAAAAAAATATTTTGTTGTGCAGATGACACTAAACAAAAGGGATGGCAATGAATAAGATTTGAAAGTAGAGGAACCAAGCTAAGCACTCAAGCAGAAGACCAAAACCATAGTTCATCTTCGCATAACCAAATACTTGCTGGTAGTTTCTATGTGTATTATTCTTTCAAAACTTCCAGATCGTAAATCAAGTAAACTAGAGATATGTCCCACTATTAACCAACATAGATAATTGATCTCAGCTTGTCGGTGATCAACATAGAAGGCTTTTTAACCTTTTTTCTTATCCAAAGTATATACATGAATGTAGGTAATTGGTAATCACAAGTCTAATTGCATGTGTGATGTACCAAGTATGCAGTGTAAGATGACACATAAAAAAAATAATAACAGATTAACAGGTTGGTTTCTCTCTTCAGCTGGGTTGAAAATATCTGGAATTCAAGTGAAAGTTGCAAGTTTACCATAAAAGTTTATCCTGAGACTTCCCTAAGAATTATTCAGTGCTAAAGCAACATCATCCTAACTCATCATTTATAGAATGAACAAGAAACATGACTTTTAGACTTAACTCTTATCTAGATAAAACTAATCTGAGCCTGACCTCACAAAATACATTTCTGAGAACTTAAGTATGCTTCTGCAGAGAAGGGCAGGCCTGGCGCACCGGTGGAGTCTCTCCATTGTGCACTGGTGGTCATGGGTTCGAATCAGCCTCTCTGCAAAGTAAGGGAAATGTTGCCTAGAAAATCCCCTTACCCAGACCCCACATTGTGGGAGCTTCAGCACTGGGTTAAGTATGCTTCTACAGAGGACTTTTAGTATCACTATATATTAGATATTGTTTATTTTTATTCATTGCATTGCTCTACCCTAAACTTAAAATACATTTTTATTAGAAGCAACAATTTTTTATAAGATTGGGATAGAAGAAATTCAAGACACACTTCTCCAAAAAGTTAACTAAAAAAAATCAGAAGTATAATTAATTGCACCAAAAGATTCTAGAGGAAAACAGGAATGGCACAAGGGAATACCGGTCGAGGTGCCACTGATATAGTCATGAAGCGGAAACCACTCATTTCTTCTGGACTTAGTAGAAGAAATGCAGAAGGAGGTGGTTGCTCAGTTTGGCTCCCAGGTTCCACCTGCTCGAAAAGCAAGACACATAATTATCACAGCAATGATGGCGATGTGCAAACAGGATCGAATGATTTTTACTTGCAACGGACCAAGGCAAATCAGCTTTCGTAATAGTAATGTGTACAATACTGACACCATTAAACAAAAAAGTAAAAGGAAAGGAAAAGAAAGGAAAAATGTATCCAGTGTTAAGAGTATTAGAGATAGAATAGAAATTATATTATTTCTTTCCTTATATGTCTTAGTTTCCTTATCTATATATGGCATATTCTCCTATAATATCCTCTTATACACCATATATATATCGCCCATTGAGTTCCTTCATTATACACATAATATTCATAATATAGTATCAGAGCTTAGGTTAAAACCCTAACTTCGATCTACTTCTACTGCTGCTGCCCCTGGGCGGATCGATCTCCCCTCTCGGAGGCAGCCATCTCGTTGGGCTACGCAGACCTGCCACCGTGCACGCTTGTTCGCGGATCTCGGCCACCACGCCGCTGGACTCCTCCAATAAGAAGCTCGTTGTCGCCGGTTCCCTCATCGCTGAGCTCAGGTCCATCTTCACTGGCTAGGATCTAACCATCCCCATCGCCGCCGGCACCTTTCCGCCTTGCATGGCGTCGCCGCCTCATTAGATCCGAGCAGCCCACGCCGGATCCCACCATTATTGCGCCGCCCTAGCCCAGATCTGGCGTCGGCATGGGTGGGGTCGGACGGATCAGGTGTCTACGCGGGCGGGGGGCGGGCTGACTAGCGCTGTGACCACCGGCTCTCGACCGCCGTGATGACCACTTCGACCGCCTCCCTGACCCGCTCCTCCTTGGCGGATCCGGCGAGATTGAGCACGTGGGCCAGTACGACACGGCCCGTTTATTAGCCGTGCCTAAACGGGCCGTGCCACATCCGAGCTCGTGCCGTGCCGGCCCGGCACGGCCCAATGGCCAGCTATAGAGCGTGGTGCCATGACGGCGGCTTGGGAGAGTTGGGGGCCGGCTCTCTGACATGTGGGGCCAACAGGTAGTGGCCTGTTGGATTTGGAGCCTCTCGAACGTTGAAGCAGGGCGGACGGACAGCAGGTGAGGGCCCACCATCAGGGGACAGCGAAGGATTTCTCAGTTGCACTGCTTAATAGTGCGCTAAATGACCCCTAGTTCTTTGTCACTATTTCAAAACTATTTATTAAGATAATTTTTTAAACAATTTATCAATTTTTAATTTATTCTATAAATATTCTTATTAAAATTAAAAATTATTAGCCATAACTATAAACTACAGTCGAAAAAACTATCCACATGTTTGTAAAAATTTCAAGGGCTGGCCTTGATGAATGAGCCAGCATGGAAAAACCAGGTCCTTAGGATGCAATTTGCACAAGGGATGAATTGAATGGTTGACTGCATTAATTGGGACAAGGTCTTTCTAAGATTTTGATTGTTTACCTTGCATTGGACGTGGTAGCATTACAACCACTTAACTCATACACCTCCCAACAGGGGCATTTGGAATATCATTGGATTTTGACTTTTTTTACTGTAACTAGCTTATTTTTACTGTAACTGAATTGACTTATTTAGTATAATTAAATTTTAAAAAAAAAATTAAAAATAGAAAAAATATGTTAGCCCCATCACAGACAATGTAAAGGAATACAGGAAAAAAAGAAAATGCAAAAAAGCCCAAAAAATCTAAAAAATTCAGAAAAAGACGAAATTACTGAATAGTGAAAAAAAAAGCAGAAGATAGAAGTAGAAACTAAAAAAAGCTGAAATGAACAGAGAGAAACAAAAAAAATCAAGAATTGCCAAGTCAAGTCTGAATGTTATCTACAAAGGTCAACCATTTTCTACAAATTGGAACTATAAAAGATAAACAGAACTGAAGAACAGACATTATTCCATAAGCCCCAATTCTCCAAATGAACTAATTAGAGCAAACTCACATCTAGTTATGCCCACATTTTGCACCGAAGTTCACAATCTCACATCCATCTACCGAAAATTGTGCTTCAGAGATTCAATGGCAAAGCAGCACAAATTAATGCCAAGATCCAACAGCTTGAAATCTTCCTATGGTCCCAAAGCAAACTCCTTGTCAAACCTAATAACACATAAAATTTGGGCATTAGGTAGAAACCCATTCTCATATAGATCAGAGTTATATTTGTTTAGGAGCAAATTCACCTATCCATTAAGTTTCTTGGCTCGTCCTCGGGTTATTGGACCATTGTATGTACCGTTATTTCTGTCATCTTGAATTGAACTCATCGTCTGTTTTGGAGTGTTAAAAACACTTGGGTAAGCACCTTGTAAATTTGGAGAAGTAGATGGAATGCTTATAGTTGGGATGTCCTCATCAGATCTTACCAGATGCAAGGCTTGTCCTTGTCAATCTTGCTCTTCCACTAGCTTCTTGAGCATGTGCTCCCCAAGCTCATTCGTCGTGCCACAGCTTCACTATGTCGCACCCTCGCAAGCCTCACCGTCGCGGATGAATCATGATGAGAGACAAGGAGGGCTATGGCAGTGGGCTTCATGTGGATGTTGTGGTTCTTGTGGGTGGTGTGGGCCGCACGGTCTTGGGTCTATCTAGTGATGGGAGGAGAGAGCAACAGAGGCGGTTTGCAGTATTGCAGAAGAGCGGACGAGGGTGGATGCAGATCGCAAAGGCGAAGAAAGAGGAAGACGAGTGGTGCAGAGTTGCAAACGAGGGGTGTGTGTATAGAAGAGGTGACCCTAAACGCTACCTCACATCTCTCGGGGCAGGCTCAAGACAGAAGGTTGATTTCGGTGTTCCTCTCCTCGAGAGGAATCTTGCACCATGTGAGCTTGGCTCGAGCCCTCGGTCAGGCAACCAAACAACACTAATCCAAAAAGATTCTACACGTGGAGAACCTGACCCAAGCAAATCCAACCAACCAATCACGCCCTATATGCATCAATGAATGCGATACAAAGGAAAGATGGAAACCAAATTCAAACAAAGAAATCATAGAGAATATTGACGATTTGACCCAAAGTTGAGAGGTCATTGATAAAATACCTTTCATTATATGGCAATAGATAAAATACCCTTCATTATATGGCAATAGATAAAATACCCAAAAGTAGGCATACAGCGAGGAGCAGTGTGAGTGGCGACGCCATGAGTAGGAGCCCAGCCTAGTCAGCGCGGGACGAAAATAGGGGAGGTTTGGTGACGCGGTTGGTGAGGGAGGGGAAAGGCCAAGGAGGCATAGCATTGTTGGCGGTGCCGCAGGGCCATAGAGCCCAAGGACGGTGGTGCTCTGACATGAACAGCGGCCAAGAGAGATGTCATAGAGCATCAGAGGTGAGAAAGCCGTGAACGTGCTCGGATTTGGAGGAGATGGACTGTAGTGCCTAGCGCTATGCACAACAAGCTCACACGACGGCGCCCATGGTGGAGCGGCTTGAGGGAAATTGAGACAGAGGGATGGATCGGTGTGAGTCGCAATGAGGTGAGGATGGTGAGGGAACAACCAATTTGAGGAAAAGAACGGCGGTGGGGAGAAATTTTGGAGGATGGCTAGTGTTGGGGTAGAGCGGCGTGAAGACCTTATCGGCGCCTGGGAACGAGGCAAAGAGGATGTGGTTTCTCTGTAGCTTCTGGGGATGAAAAGGGAGTAGAATGAGAGGAGGGGCAGAAGAGTGAGGTGGCAACAAGGTTGTCCCTGCTTCCATGATGGCCAGATTTAGAAAACAAAGAGAAGGGGAAGAAAGAAGTCGGGAGTAAGGCAGTCATTTCGTGTGGGTAAGGCAGTCATTTCGTGTGGGGGTTAGGAGCCCAAGGAATAAAATTGCATGAAAAATTCAAAAAAGGACAAATAATCAATTGTCCTCTCAACTTTGAGGTATTTTATCTATTACTATGTAATGGATGGCATTTTGTCAATAACCTCTCAACTTTAGGGTAAATGATCAATATTTTCTCGAAATCATAAGATGAATACTAGTGGTTTGGCTCTTGAGAAGTCTGAATGAAAATGTTGAAAACATAATGAGGAGATCATTTGCAACACAGCGCGTTGTAGGTATGGTTTAATTTTTTTTAAAGTATGGGATGCGTCAATTTTGAAAATTAAGTTTCATAAAGTTTATTAAATAAAAATTACTTGATCATAAGAGTGAATAACTGAAAACACGTGGGATATACAAATATTTACCATTTTTCATACTACGTCTCGTATGCCAAAAGTATGGCCAGCCACAATTTTTTGTGGCATTGAAATTAGTGTCACACATGTGGCAAACTTTAGCTATGAAATGAGCCTATGACAAGTGGGGTAGGGGCCAAAAGAAAATGTGGCGAGACACAACTGTTGTTGCCAACCAAACATTAGCCATGGAAAGTTTGAGATAACGTGGCAAAGTTTTAGAAAAAAAAAATATCAAAACACCCGCTTAGCGAAGCCCATTTGGTGATCGGATGACCTGAAAATTTAGAGACGATCGGAATAGTTATGGTTTTTGGTTTTTGACTAAAATTTTACTGTAGCTAGCTTATTTTTTACCGTAGCTAAGTTGGCTTATTGGGTATAATTAAATTTTAAAAAATTTAAAAATAGAAAAAACATATTAGCTCATCACGAACAATGCAAAGAAATTCAGAAAAAAAGAAAAATGCAAAAAAGCCTAAAAAATCTAAAAAAATTTAGAAAAAGACGAAATTACTGAATAGTGAAAAAAGCAGAAGTTAGAAGCAGAAACTAAAAAAAGCTGAAATAAGCAGGGAAAAAGATGGAACATAATTTGCACCCTATTTGGAACCAAACAGAAACTTTGGCACAACAAAATGCAAAGAATATATATAGTCCATGATCGAGAAATCACAACATCAAATCAAATTGATTTTTTGTAGGGACATCTTTAAATGAAAAAAGAAAAATATCCCACTCATTTGTCAAGGATTTGCTCATGTTATTTTCTACTCATAAAGAACACAACCAAGGAAGGCATCCGAATAAATTACAGAACTGAACCAACCGGTGTCCCAAACATTCTGTCATATCTTTTTTAGATTAAAGAATAAATATTCCGGCCTCCCGCATTCACAAGTGAATGAGTATAGTCAATCCACAAAATACAGACTCAATACTTAGATCACATCTCACCATACGGTGAAACACATGTTCAATAAAAACCTTCAAGCAAAAACTCAAGCTTCTATTCTATTTCTATTTCTCCAACCAAACTTGTTAAATAAAACCATCACCATGCTCTCCAACCATCTGCTCCCTTCCTTTAATGGGAATCTCTCTCTTTAGACAGCTGCGACCACTGCCTGATCCAGTATGTCCCTCTGAAAATTACCTGCAAGAATGAATGAGGAGTAATCCTTTTGAAAACCACGTCATTTCTACTCAACCACAAAGCCCAACATAGAGCCGCAACTCCGCTTAAAATCTGATTCCTAAGTTTAAAGGGGAAACTCATAAGCCAAGAACCAAACAAATGAGAGACACTAGAAGGAGGTTGAATATTAAAGACAATAAAAACCGAATTCCAAATGGACATTGCCACCTGGTAATCAAAAAAGAGATGTTGAATAGACTCCTCAGAGCTACAAAAGCAGCAATTAATGTTTCCATTCCAGCCCCTCTTAACCAAATTGTCGCTGGTTGCCGCTGGTTGGCCGTGAAGAGAGGTGTTTATAATTTGCATAAAAAAGTTGTTCACAAACATCTTGCCATTGAAAGGATTTGTTCATATTATATTTTCCACTCGTACAAAGCACAATCAAGGTCGATGATCCAAATCAATTACAGAACAGAACCAGCTGCTGTCCCAAATAATCGTAAATGTTGACAAATAATACCATACCAGAAAATACATGCCCAACTTTGTTCAGTAACTTCTTATTACAACTTGTTATAAAAGTGCACTACCAAAGTATGACAGAATGTAGAGAGAGCTGAGACAGCTCAAGGGATCCACTATACTCACTGGCCTTCTCAAATCAGGAATGCCGTCTTCGCTGGCAGACGACGGAAGAAGTTCATGAAAATGCGGGTCATGCCACCTGCGACTGTGTGTCGCAGCCATGGGGGTCCTAGTGTGAGCCACAGAGCCACTGTGCAGACAATATATTTCCAGTACTCAAATAAAACGGCGTACTTAGGGACAGAGGGTCTCGCACATTCTTCAAGTGGATATAAGCGTAACACAGTTGAGCCTATTACCACGTAGAGCACAAAGAATATCAATGTAGCAGACGATTCCCTCCAGGTCAGTAATGCTTTGATCTTGTCCAGGAAGATGGCTACATTGCCCAATAGCGTTTGCGCCCAGCAAGCAAAGTCCGTTAGCATTCTACATTCATTGCCTGCATGCTCGACGAACTCTGTAGCATCAAATTGGTCGAACTCCTCTCCAAGCATGGGTCTAAGCTCTGCAGGACAAATTCTCGTGTCGAAGTTACTGGAACTCGAAATATTTGCAGCTAACATAAGGAGCAGTCCCAAATATGAAATTAAAATTATGTCCCGAAAAAGGTGTTCCGTACTAAGGCCCCATATGAACGTGATACTAAGCAAACTTATGGTCATGGCACTGGCCCGAATTTTCTTCCATGAGCGAACATCTTCAAAAATGCTGGGACATTTGTTGAGCACTCGAGGTACTGATATAATGCAATTATAGTATGCCGTGCTTTTCCGCCCACTCCATGAATTAGGGACCGCGTTGTACATGCATAAGATCACTTCCTTTCTTAGTGGTGTATCCATCTGGCTCAATCGTGTCGCAACAATTTCAACTGCACGCTGGCGTAGGTCGTTGATCTGTGTATCTCCCAATGCAAGTTTCTGGTGCATCTCTGGTAGCATGGGTTGTAAATACAAGCGCAAATGTCTTCGTATTCCTGTAATTGATAGTCGTATTGACAGGTGGATCTCACCCATCTTCTTGATACCAGAGGGAAGCAGGAGCTGAAGAGGATGTTTCTGAGTAAAACCAGGCCCAAAAAGGGTACAAACCTGAATGTATATCTGGCCTATCCGGACGTCCTTGTTACGACCTGAAGGCGCCTCACCATCACCAATCTGGCAGTTATAGAAAACACCAACTGTTAGAACAGTAGACTGATCATAAACATCCCAGGAATGCTCCTCGTTGAATATAGGATCGGAGTTATTCATGACAGTTCGAGTTCTTGCCCATCTCTTACCATACTTGGCTACACAGTAGGCATTTATAGTTTCACGTCCATCAAGTGTAGTGTTCATATTGGGAATTCCCTCTACTTTAAGAATGCCTAGTTCGAGACGTCCAATTGGATCCTTCCAGAGTTCCTTTGCTGTTGGTCTCAGGTCACTGCTTAGCTCGATGGGCTCATCCAGGACATGATATCCTCCCTCCAAACAGACACGGATAACAAGATGGCCTTCAGACTTTCTAACATCCTGCACGTTTGCTTCAAGTGTAGGCGCCATCACGTCGATTGGGCATGTACGGCGATCAACCATCTTGTCGTCATGGCGTTTGTCGATGGAGGCAATGGGTACAACAGCTTTGCCAATTACAACATTGTTACCCTCAATTGTAAGGATAAGCTCCCCCTCCAATGGTTCCGCAACCACAAACATAAGGTCCTCATTCCATGTTGGATGCAAGTCCACTGCCTGTGCTGTCTTGGTCTGTACGCATTGGTGATCTACTTGTGCTTTCACATACAAATTCCCCAGGGACGTTCCTGCTTGTGTGATTCCGTAAGCTTCAATTATACTGACACGCATGTACCAAAGAGTTGGAGCATCATAGACTTTGGATCTAATGCAGGATATATCAAATGAACCACTGACATTTATGCTGTCCAGGCACACTGCACCAGCAAAAGCATCATCAGCTTGGTCGCCCATCCATACTGCAAGCATTATCTCTCCTTTAGCTCTCTCCCTGCTCTCATACGTAAGTGGGTGCCAGACAGGATACAGTGGATCATTTGAGGTTCGCTTTTGGACGTCATGTGTCTGAAGCCTCACCATCCCAACAAAATCATCTTTTACCTGGTCTTTATGTTTGACGATCACTTCGACGAAATCAGCTTCCTTGACTTGATCAATTGAGAAAGCATATGTCCAGTTCCACTCAGGGTTATGTGTCCTCTCCAAATGGTTCGTCCTATTCTTGTGGACACCAACTCTTACCTCCACAAACGGATCGATACCTCCACCAGAAGCCATATCCGGCAATTCTCGTGCTTTAACAACACGTATAAAAATATTTCGTACTGTCTGCACGAGTGCAGTTTCTCGAGGCATCAACTTGCGCTCAAACCCACAGTCAAGCACCCTCCCATTAGCAAGTTGTGCGCTTTCAGTGAGCGCAAAGTTTGCAGATTGCTCCATTGGTGCTGAGTCTCTTATGCTCACTACTTGATCTGCTGGGCTTGGACAAGACTGTTGCAGTGGTGCTGAGTTTCGTATGTTTACTAGTGGATTTGCTTGGCTTGGACAAGACTGCTTCGTTGATGCTGAGTTTTGTATGCTCACTACTTTATCTGCTTGTCTTTGCTCTGTTAATGCTGAGTTTTGCATGCTCACTACTTGATCTTCTAGAGCTGGACAAGACTGTTGTATTGGTGCTGAGTTTTGTATGCTCACTACTTTATTTGCTTGTCTTTGCTCTGTTAATGCTGAGTTTTGCATGCTCACTACTTGATCTTCTAGAGCTGGACAAGACTGTTGTATTGGTGCTGAGTTTTGTATGCTCACTACTTGTTCTGCTTGGCTTGGACTAAACCCATCCAAAATGGTATTAGACGAAGGGATCTTCTCCGCTGCACCAATTGGGATATTATCATCATGGAGAAGAAATACCTTCAGGCCCAGGTGACCTCTTGCATGGGAGAACACAGACGATTTTTCCAGTGCATAATAAATGATATCTGCATTCGTCGAGGATGCAAACGACCTCCCAGGAATTCGAATTTGCCCAAGAATTTCTTGTGATTTTCTGTTTTTGTTGAAGTTGTACACATGGGTTTTCAGGTGAAGTTCGCCAATTTTAGAGGGATCCAGAACGTTGAAGTACAAGCGCTCATTCCATGTCATGGTGATTGCTTGTTGTTTGGCAGTGGTGCACATCCTTTGGCCATCAAAAAGAAGTTGAACATAAAGAGATGATCCCTCGCGTTGCAATGGGAAGAGGTCTCTGGCACTCAAAACTTCTACCACTAGTTTGCAGCTACTCATAATTTACCAAATATATGACTTTGTTGACAACCTGCATGTACGAAAGAGCAAATGTTGTTATGACTGGGATAGATTTTTTTCACACTATACAAAATAGTGAAATTCTCCAGTAAGCTATATATGTATTATTTAACACCATATTTCAAGGCAGCACACAGAACTTGTACACATGACAAAGTACTCAGAAAATACATATCTAATGGCCATATAGGATTTGCTACAACCTCCCGTTGTTACCATGGTATGCTGGCAGAATTCTGCCTAACATGCTAGGATAATCCTTAATGAATGAATATGATGTTACTGGGCATTGGCGCTCAGAGGCCAAGTGCAACTCAATTCTATGAGATACAAGAAGAATTTCAAGGGTTGATCATGCTGAAACAAACGGAACTCGGTTCAATTGTTTGAATGTACAAATCGAATTATTTAGACATGGGAAAGTGGCAGATGTTCAGTCAAGTCTATCTCTAACAGTATACAAATTTCGGCTCTGTGAAATTCCTCTAATTCAATTTGGTTAGTTTTTCTCACCCCTGAATTAAGCTTAGTACCAAGTGTATTTTTTGTCTGTTTACTACTCTCTGTTACTAAACAATGCCCTTTATCAGCATCGATTGGACTGATTTATGATGTTAAGTAGGAATTTGACGGTCAGAGATGGAAGAAAGGAAGTTTAGCTGATGACGGATGATCTTGGGTAAATATTACACAAAATATTTTTAAAATACACAGTTTACTGTCATACTATTAATCGTACATGAGCAATCAGGGGTGGTGTCAGAAAAAAAAATTCTAGCCTAGGCAAGACTTGCTATGGCTAACATTTCATAGACAAGTTTATATGTGCATACGAATTTCACAATTGCACTAGTTGTAAACTAAAAGCAATCTTGAATTCCAGTACATATATGATCATGCATAGATAAAATTACCACTTCAAATTTCAATTCAATATGAGTAAATTTCAGAAACCACCAAGTCTTAGGCAATAAGTAACAAAAAACACTAGTTCTTAGAATTTCTATCACATAACACCAGGTTTAGCACAAGTTGTTTCATAAAACACCAGGAGGACAAGCGTGTGGTGCATGACCTGTTCTTTCATGTAGCGCTCAGCTAATAGGAGGGATCAGGCGGGAAGTTGCACGCTTTCCTCACTTTTCCTGCGTGCTCCCCACCAACTTCCGATGGAAGACGACGCACTGGTGAATGGAGGCATTGGAGGGTACCCCAGGCAGCACTCTACTGGATTCATGTCGGCGCAAGCAGATGGCGCAACTAGATAGGAAAGAGCGACTGAACAATTGGGGCGGCGTGGCTGAGGAATCACATCGATCGGCAGCCCAAACCAGTTGAATTGGCACCAGAGCAGGTTAGAAGCAACCCATTTGTGGAGATGTTCACTTGAATTGCGGTGGTATGTGGGTGAATTGTGAGGGCGGGTGCATGATCTGTTCTTAGGGTTTATGGTTGTGAATAGAATTTTTCCTTGTTTAATTTTGTTTTGATGTGCTCTTTGAATGATTTTGTAGGACAAATGATTAAGTATGGACACTGAATTTCATGTGCGATGATGCTGCCCAGGGCAATCAGATTTTGCAAACGAAGATGGAGTAGGATATCCTCTATTATTTCAGTTTGCTGGATGTGATGGGCACCCTGGGGTATTCATTAGATGACCACTTGTACTACAACAAGAATTATGGCCTTGGATTGGAGAGCTTGGTCACCATCGAGAGCGACGAAGGAGTTAATTCCATGATGAGGCAGCAAGAGAGTACGAAGACCATGAACCTGTACATCATGAAGAGGAGCAATGGGTTGTGCGGTGGTAACAGAGTGGACAAGGGTAAGAGTATTGCGGAGGTAGACAAAGGTGGCCACATCGTGTTGTTTTCAAGCGGTGAGGAAGACAACGATGGAATCAAAATAGATTATGAGGAAGATAGGTTATATTTGGAGGAGATGGTCAAGGAGATGAAGAGACATAGGGAAGATCTAACTGAGCATTGCGAGGGAGACACTGATGTTGAAGACTTATTCGTTTCGGTACACCATGTAGGGCCATGCACTGTGAAAGCAGTGGTAGCCACATAGGAGTCCTCGGCTGGAAAAAATACTACTCAGGTGGTGGGGAGGGGTTTTCCAATGGGCTCTGCGGTGACAAGAGTGATGATGGGGCTACATTGAGTAGTTCAGATGATGATGGTGCTCAAATGGTTGTTGCAGCCACCAAAAGGAAGAGGGCTAAGAGGTTGACCGACCCTAGGATGTGGTTCGATAAGGCGAAGATGTTAGATTATAGCCATCTTTGTGAGGGCATGTGCTTTGAAGATGTAAAACAGTGTTGGATGGCCTCGAAGGGCTATCACATCGTGCAGAGCAGAGATTTCAAGTACATACGAACAATCAAGATAGGGTGAAGGTTGTATGCCAAGATGAGAGATGCCCATTTTCCATTCTAGCATCAGAGATAGCTGGCGAGTGCACAGTGCAAATAAGAGAGATGGTTGGGCCTCACACATGTGGTACTACGAGGGAAACCACAAGAGTTAATAACACTTGGCTTGTCTAAGAGTTAACACACAGCCATGAGGGACTATGGTGCCGATGTCAGCAAAATGATGGCTCATAGAGCGAGGACGATGGCTGCTGATAAAGTGATTGGGAATCAGAAGCAACAATATGTGAGGATAAGAGAGTACCTCCAAACTGTCATGAGTACCAACCCAGGGAGCCGATGCATAGTGACAACTATGCAAAATCCAAATCCTATTGCCAACCCAAGGTTTAATGGACTTTTCATGTGTATGCATGCACAAATAGAGGATTTCAAGAATGGTTGCAGTCCCTTTATTGGTAATCAGTGGTTTAATTTTCTCCTTGTTTGAAATCTTTTTGAAGTAATTGCCTAAACTAATCATGATTTGTCATATGTTCTAGGTGTGGATGGTTGCTTTGTGAAGCTCACAAATGGAGCCCAAGTTCTTGCTGTAACTACAAGAGATGGCAATAACAACTTGTATCCATTGGCTTTTGGTGTTGTTGGAAAAGAGGATGTCAATAAGTGGACCTGGTTCTTGTATTAGCTCAAGGAAGCACTTGGTGGTGAGGATGTACGCCTAACTATCATGTTGGATAGGCAAAAGGTATGTCTTTCAAATTTCTGCTCGAAAATTCTGAACCGAATCCATAGTACTCATGTTATTGCCATATGCGTTCATAGGGACTACTTGCTGCTATAAAGACTGTGTTCCCTAATTGTCACCAGAGATATTGCAAAAGACACTTATATCAAAGTTTTTGCACGACCGGGTTCAAGGGTGGAGATCTAAAGCTTCTTATGGACCAAGCAGTGTATGCATATGGTGAGTCAGACGTTAACATTGCAATGGTAGCTCTCAAAGTAGAAAATAAGGGTGCATGGAAGTGGCTAAATGACATTCCTAAGAAACATTGTGTTAGGCACACATTTGATAGTTGGTGTAAAACAGACTCGGTAGTCAACAATCTAAGTGAGGTGTTCAATAACTACATTATAAAATATAGGGATAAGCCAATTGTGGCCATGCTAGATTTGATTAGGATAAAGCTAATGAGTAAAAATAATGACAAAAGGGAAGGTGTTGCTGGTGCATTGTGGGAGATAACTCCACATTACACTGAAAAGTTGGAGTTAGAAAAAAGAATCAAGGTATTGTAGGCCTATCTATGCTAGCATGAACATATCGTAAGTGAGTTGTGGGGAGAGGACATATGCAGTTAACCTTGTCCAAAGGACTTGTGGTTGCCTAAAGTGAGATCTAATCGGCATCCCTTGCAAGCATGCTGTCTTGGCTATATACAAGTGTAGACAACATCTAGAAGATTTTGAGTGATTACTTCAAGAAACCAGCATTTGAGAGAGCCTATGAGCACATCATCTACCCTATGCCAGGGCAACATGACTAGATCAAGATAGACACATCAGACATTGATCCTCCGAAGTTCACAAAACACCTAGGAAGGCATAAGAAGAATAGGAGAAAGGCAAGAGATGAGCCACCACATCACACTGGTAGAGCAAGGATGACAACTGTAACTTGTTCCAATTGCTAAAGATCAGGCACAAGTACACAACCTGCCCCATGAGACTTAGGCCAGATCTCAACATAAGAAAGAGGAAGCACATGGTTAGTTATAAGTAAACAATTTATCTTCCTTTTTACCTTTAGTGCATTTTCCTTTTTCCTTCTCTGCATTTTTGTTTTTGTGTGCAGAGTAATAGGTCATTCCCGGAGGAGTCAACATAGCAGAACGAGGTGATTCTAGATGCAAGACAAAGTTCTTCCAAACTAGCATCATGAAGAGGCAGGCCCAAGGAGGGAGTCGTAGTCAACGGGAAGGTAGAGGCTGGGGAAGAAGTTTCATGCAATGACTTGGGGCAAATGCAGGTTCAGGGCTAGAGTAAACAGGGAGGAATCATGATAGCTTTGTTTTGGTTATATGATATGTGAAAGTTCTAGGACATGTTTTGCTTTTTGGTTTTCAAAAGCTCTCTGAACAATCTGGTTGTGACATGTCAAAATGAATGTTTAATGCTTGTGCAAGTTTGAGGACTACTGAAATGACTCTTCACTCTGGTCCTCCAATGCATCTAGAACAACTAGTGTTTTATGAAATGGCAAGTGCTAAACCTAATGTTATGTGATAGAAATTCTAAAAACTGGTATTTTTTTGTTACCTATGGCCTAAAACCTGGTGGTAATTTACTCATGCAATATCTGTCTATGCTAAACTCCTAAACCAATAAAGCTAGATTAAAATTAGGATTTTAGCATTGGGGGGTGAGGGGAGAATCACCTTCTCTTCTTGCCTCGGCACGCCGTGAACTGGGGTTCGTCGTGGGCCTACAACTGGCGCCCAATGGTCAGTGCCTTGGTGTCCTCCCAACAGGCACCCGCGGCTCGTCGCCTTGTGTCCGCACCTCACTGCCTCGTCGGTCACTGCTTCCTGCTAGCAGCACCCTAGCCTGCCAGATGCCTCCTCGCTGGACTGCTCGCCGCCACCGCCACCTGGAGTGAGCAAGGATGTGATGCATGATGCTATCCTTGATGAGAAGGCCAAATGGGACTGGGCTAAGCATGATGATTTGTTCACTCCAAAATTTGGTGAGACATTCATGGTTCAGTATTTATCTTACCCAGGAGGCAACAAGGAACCAAAGTGGTCCACACCGACACATGATGTGTCCACCTATGAGCCAGTCATGGACCAAGAGTCCTTAGTGACATTGCTGAGAACCTCATCCCCAACCACACCTGAGGCAAAGGGGGTGAAATGGGCCACTCCACCAAGCGGCTCATCGTCTTTGACGATTGAAGGGCCACGACGCTAACACATGTTAGAGAATCTGTACGATACCACCACGGTGCATGAGCTGGCTGACTCCTTTAGTAAGCTCAGTCTTCTTCAATTGAGGAGCCCGTGAGTTTTGCTAATGCTAAGCTGAACCAAAGTTAGCGCCAAGCAATACTAGAAGAGATGTAGTTAATTAAAGAAAATGGCACTTGGAGGCTTGTTGACCTCCCAGCAGGCTATCGAGAAATAGGCCTCAAATGGGTGTTCAAGTTTAAGAAAAACTCTCAAGGAGCTATGGTGAAGCACAAAGTGCGCCTAGTCGCTAAAGGCTATGTGTAGCATCGAGGAGTTGATTTTGAAAAGGTGTACACACCGGCGGCTCGCATGGAATCAGTGCAACCACTAGTGGCGATTGCATCACATTAAGGCTAGAAAGTACACCATATGGATGTGAAGTTTGCATTTCTGAATGGAGAAATCAAGGAAGAGGTCTACGTGGCACAGCCCCTAGGTTTTGTGCGTGAGGGCCATGAAGAGAAAGTTCTACGGCTGCATAAGGTGCTCTATGGGTTAGGCTAGCTCCAAGAGCATGGAATGCCAAGCTTGATACAAGCCTGCTATCACTTGGTTTTCAAAGGAGATACTCTAAACATGCCATGTGCATGCAAGGAGTAGTCATGTCATGTTTGGTGGTAGGGGTGTATGTGGACGATATGATAATTACTAGATCACACCCGCTGCAGGTCACCAAATTCAAGGAAGAGATGAAATGACTCTTCAAGATGAGTGATTTGGTACTAGTCACCTACTATCTTGGCATCAAGGTGGTTCAGAGTGCAAATGGCATCACACTAAGCCAAGGAGCTTATGCGTCCAAGATTCTTGAACGAAGTTCCATGGTGTATTGTAATCCATGTTAGGTTCCAATGGAGCCTCAGCTAAAGTTAAGCAAGGTGAGTACTGCTCCACCAATAGATGTTGTGTGCTATAAAAGTGTTGTGGGCAGTATTCGGTACCTAGTTCACACTAGACCAAATATTGCTTAAGCGGTAGCTATGTAAGCCATTTCATGGAAAAGCCAACGATGGAACATTAGAATGCAATGAACCATTTACTGCGGCATTTTTGCTGGAACAAGAAACTTTGGATGTTTCTATGCTAGGAAGGTAGGAGAAGCAAAGTTGGTCAGCTACATTGACTCTGACATGGCTGGGAATGTCGACGATTGCAAGAGTACCATTGGAGTGATATTCTTCTTCAGAGAGAGTCTAATCAACTGGCAGTCGATGAAACAAAAAATCGTGGCATTGTTTTCGTGTGAAGCAGAGTATGTTGCTACCATGATTTGCTGCGTGCCAGGGAGTCTAGCTCACATGTTTGCTTGCTAAACTAACCGAGACAGAGCCTGGAAAGGTAACACTCAAGGTGGACAATAAGTCTGCTATCTCACTTTGCAAGAATTTGGTGTTTCGTGATTGTAGCAAATACATTGAGACCCAATATCATTTCATGAGGCAATGCATTGAAGAAGGATCGATTGGAGTGGAATATATTGGGTCAGATGATCAGATTGCAGATATTTTAACAAAACCCCTTAGGAGAATTAAGTTTCTCGAGCTGCGTTGCAAGATTGGTATCTTAGAGGTGCAGAGAAGTTAGGGGGTGTTTGTTATGTAATTTCATTGCATATTTGTTTTCAGTCATGCATTAGTCAGGCGTTAATTTTCACATTAAGAGTCTACTTACTGACCATTTCTCTGCATTTAATACTCTGTATTAGTTGGTATTTATTGGTGGTAATGCACTATCAAAGTTTTATAACTGTTTGTTGTATTTAGTAGTATTTAAAGGGGAGAAAACTAAAAAAGACGCTGAGAAATTTTATGCATCGCAAAATCTCCTGTGTTGTGCTTTCTCCAAATTGTTCTCGTGTGAGTTGGGTGGTTCGAGTACTCGATTAGTGCGTGCGATTGAGTACTACCGTAGTTGTTACTCAAGTACGAGAACTCAAGCAGTCGAGTGTTCCGAGTACTACATGGAATTTTGAGAACTCAGAGGCAGTCATATCTTCGAGTACTTAGTACCAGTCGGAGACCCCTCTAGAGTACTATAGACTCTGGAGTACTCAAAGTCTTTACGAGTACTAAGCTCATGACCACATAAGGTACTCGAAGCTCACGACCACGTGAGGCAGTTCTTTCAGAAAATCATCGAAGTTCGATGAAAATGGTTTTATCAGGCACCTCCAGTTAGACAACAAACCAGTCTCAAATATATATTATTTTACATCAATTTACTCCAATTTATGACCAATTTATTCTGATTTAATACCTGTCGTGGTTACAGACCAAACAGAGAGAGAAAGTGTGTAGTGGGGAGTTTGGTGAGATGTCCCCTCTCCCTATGGCTGGTATCACATATATATCTCTTTGCGAGGAGTATTTTTACAGGAATACCCTTTGAGGGCATTCACGTCATTATACATGCTTCACTTGACACTTACACCTTTCTAACAGGTCGGCTGGGTTTAGGTGGGGGCCACCCCTACAACAGGAGCCTCTCATGGTGAAGGGCTTCACAGGCCGAAGTCATGTTGCTGAGTCCTTTAGCCTCCTCCGTCCCTACGGCCTGTGACTTACTGTAGATAAAAATGCAGGTGCGTAGTGCAGACATGCTTCGGCGAGATGTTGAAGTTGTCCCTAGTCTTGGAGCCATCCCTCACGGTGCCACAGTTATCGTCGGAGTCACCTTGTGGAGCCGAAGGTGTCGAATATGCGAGGTGTGGCGCTGAGACTCCGCCTGGCACGGGGCGGACCAGGCCTTCGTTCGCAATGCTGAGTTGATGAGGTGAGTCTTCGCCTGGTCCGGGGTCGTCACGTCCCGACAGCTACGCGGTTCGGAGATGACGTCTTAATTGTTGGCATGAGTCACGCGGAGTGCTGAAAAGACAGGGGCAGGCTGCTGCAGCCGTACACACCGTCCCGAGGGAGAGTTACACGTGGTGCGGCGCGGTTGGCGCGTCGTGGGATATCAGCGGTCGCACGACCGCGAGCCCGCGTCCCTTCCCGAGAGAGGCGGGACACTTGGCGGGATGTTTTTGGCGTGTTGTGCGTTGCCCGACAGTCTCCGACGTGCACCTCGGTCTATCCGCGGCTGCCCTCCCTGATCGTGGGGAGCCGAATCGACAGGCTCCCGTCGGTTGCGTTCCTGATCGTGGGGATGTGAAGGGTCTTTATAAAGCGTCATTGCCGGCATGTGGACGCATCTCTTGCCCATGCGCCGTTGCCTACTTGCTCTTTCCTGCTGTGCGAAACCTGCGCGTGCTCCTGTTCCTTCAGCCCTCCGCTTGGGAAGTAGGATGGCATGCCGTGGAGATCCCGACCGCCGGCTTAGCGACAGCGCCTCGTCGAGCCAGCGTTGTCTGACGCCACCACCAGCGAAATTCCCCCTCGTGGCTCGCAAGCCGTCGCGGGCCGACAAGCGGTACAACGCCACGCGGAGCTCGCGAGGACACTGCTCCCGGGTCCTAGGGCGGAGTCGTGCTACCGAGGAGACGATCGAGGCCCTCTTCCGGGAGAAGAAGATAGAGGAGCGCGCAGGAGCTCGTCTGCCCGCCCGCGATGAAGTGGAGCCTCACCCAGAGGAGTTGGAGGCGATTGTCTTCACCGTATTTTTTTAGGCTGGGCTCCGGATGCCCTCGCCGCTCTTCGTCGGTGAGATCTTGCGGGCTTACGGGTTGGAGTTGGCGCAGCTGACCCTGAACACGATAGTTCGCTTGGCTATTTTTGCCTGGGCGGTCTGAGTAGAAGGTGTTCATCCCAGCGCGAACTTGTTTACGCTTCTTTATGACGCGCGCTGTTAGCCGAAGAAGGTCGAGGGAGGAGCACTGTCCAATTTTGGCAGCGTCCAATTCATGGTGAGGTCGGGCTGCGTGAAGCTTTTTCCCACTCTGGCGACGCGAGAGAAGTGGGAGTCCGGCTGGATGCGGTGGTGGTTCTACTATCGCGTGACGAGTAGCAGCAATCTTCGGTGCTGAGGTCAGCCAATAGCTTTCAATGGCTGTTCGGGAGTGAAGCTGGAGGGCAACGATCGACAGCAGGCGTGGAGTCTCGCCGGCGTCGCCCTCCGGTACAACATGCGCGATCTCGCCGAGGAGTTTACAATGTACAGGGTGTCTCCTCTCTTCGCCCGGTGAAAGTATGAGCGAGATCACTGCCGGCGAGATGGCGTCCACCTCACAGTGTCTTCTCTGCAGCAACCCTCCGATCGTGGTAAGTACTTCGGCCGTATGCTGCCTATACATATGTAGCTGTTTTCTGAATGAAGCACCACTGCATGCAAGTGTTTCATTGGAAGACGCAGAGCGCGATGAGAGGCCTTCCTCGGGCGTACGCGAAGGAGCACGCATTTGCACGGTTACGATCGAGCTCGCAAAGCTGGAGCAGATAAATCGGGTGTGCGAGGTCCTAGGTCTCCCTGTACCAGCACGCGTGGTGCCGGTGCGAAGTCCGACTCGTCGCCACTATGGCGCCGGTGAGGTGGGGGCGTCTCGCGGTCGGCGGAGGGCTCTGTCCAGAGCCGCCATCTCCAACCCGCCAACCGTATTTGCAGCAGGCGCCGTTGGATCAGAGGGCGTGTCGGGCGATGGGTCCGAGCACGCCAGCTCGGGGGGGGGGGGGGGCACACTGCCCCCAGCGAGGAGGGCTTAGGCGGTGGTGAAGCGGGCCTCGGTAGCGACGTCGTCGAGGACGAGGCCATGTCGCCTGTACCGGCCGATGAGGATCTACCTCCTGTGCGCTCGTCACCCATGGTGGCCACCGCGGGCCTTTTGCCTGCTCCAGCGGCCGGGGATGCGCCCTCGCCACTTGTGGCGGCCATCACGGACCTTCCACCTGCTCCAGCCCTTACAGTGACTAGAGCGGTAGAGGGTGCGTCGTCGCCACCTATGGCGGCCATCATGGATCTATCGCCTGCTCCAGCCCTTATAGCTACCGAGCCGCCGGGACACGCCGTGAATCCACGAGGCGGCGCTCTGGTACGACGCCGCCACGCAGGCAATTCCATGTGGCGGGCGCGGTCATCGGGGACCTAGGGTCCAACCGGGAAGGCACTCCGACCGAGGAGGGAGTCATCGCTTCCCGGGCTGGTGGGGTGTCGGTGACCCAGCCAGAGGCTAAGCAGACACCTCCCCGTGCCCTGGCGGACGGTGTCGAAGGTAGGCGTAATTCCTTTCCCCCCCGCGACTTTGCGAAGCTCTCTCCGATTTGCTCGCTCGTGCCGTCGTCGACATCAGGAGAGATGAGGTCTCTCGGACGCGGCCAAGGATCGAGCAGCGGAGGAGTCCACGAAGTCGCCGGCCTCGTTGCGCAAGACGCGATGTGCACACCTGGTGCTGTCGCAGGGGCCCTGAGGCTCGCCGTGTCTGACTTCATCCCTTATCCGGAGACGCTTCGCGCCCTTAACAGGGCCGCGGAGTGCACCGACAGCAGCCTGGATTGGCGGGCATTGTCGTCGTGCGGGGGGATCTTCTGGCACTCACGCTGGGCGTCTCGGAGATGAGAGTAAGTACCTGAGCCCGTAGTTTACACCGCTTGCTGAGCACATATTTAACACTCGTCTCTTCCCGCTGTTAGACGGTTGCCATCAGCCGGGCCCTGGAGGAGGCTTGCACCCGCGAGCGGAGGGTGCTGGAGGACTAGGTTCGCGTTGCCGACGAGGCTCACGCCGCCAAGGACGAGCGCATCTGTGTGTTGGAGGCGGAAATCACTATGGCTACTTCCGATGCGTGGAGTCTTGTGGCGAACGCGGAGAACGCGGTGGCAGCGGCGCAACGTGCCTCGGAAAAGGCCCAGCGCGCCGCGGCAGAGGAGCGCACCGGCTTGCTTGAGCAAATCGGCGCACTGGAGGAAGAGAAGGCCCAGCTTACCATGGCCTTGGAAGAGAGGAATCAGACCCTGGGCGACGCGTCAGCGGCGGCGTGGAGGGCCATGGAGTCACTGGAGGGGGTCCTCCGGGACCTTCTCGTTGACGTGCCGGACCTTACGCACAACCTCACGGACATGGCACAGTCTCTGGCATGGATCGAGGAGGGCTCAAGCCTGGCACTCCATGGTGCCAAAGCCTTCGGCGATCATTGCGACTTCGCCAGCGCCTGTCTCGCCCTTGCCATGCTCCATGCCCGGGGGTGTGAGCATGTGAACGAGCTGGTCGATCCCAGCTGGATTTGCCGGTCGAAGCCGGGGTATTGTCCGGCGCCGCCCGCACCACTCTGCCCGTCGTCCAGAATTTCTACGACCGGATATGGGGCTACCTCGGGGAGGATGCGGCCAAAGTCTTGTTGCGGCAGACGTTACACTCGGAAGGTAATTTCCTCCATTGGCTGGAGGAGGTTCGTCGGTGCAACAAAGGCGGCACGGCCCCCTAGGTGTGCTGTCAGGACCCGGTGTGTTGTGCGATGTAATTTTTTGTGTTGTTGTTTTTTATGAAAGAAACCACCGTTGCTCTGAGTATTCTGTCGTTGCGTACTACTTGTGTAGTCGATTGCTGACACGACGGAGGCTAGCCACTTCCAGCCATCTTCGCTTCTCTTGACGGTCATAGCGCCTTTGTAAGCGAAGTAGACATGCGAGCGTTCCGTCAAGGTGGTCGAGCGCTCCACCTTCTGCCCTCCAGCGCCTTCAAGTGGTGGTAGCGAGCCGACGCCTAGTCGGGCAGACGCGCGAGTGGAGTAGGCGCGATCGCGCCCGCCCCTACCCTTCGGCGGTGGCAGCGAGCCGCACCTGGTCGGTAGACGTGGTCGCACTCCGCCCCTACCCTCGGCGGTGGCATGAGCCTGGTGCCTGGTCGGGCGAGATGCGCGAGCAGAGTAGGCACGATCGCGTTCCATTCCCTACCCTTCGAAGTGGTGGCAGCGGAGCTGGCACCTAGTTGAAGTAGACGTGCAAGTCCTCCATCCCCTGACCCTCGAAGTGGTGGCGACGAGCGGGCGCCAGTCTCGCACCCGCAGAATGCGCGGGACAAGCCTCGTGCGCTATATCGTGTTCGGACGAACGCGCGCGAGGCGAGCCTCGCGGCGCTTGTTTATACTCCGTAGAGTGCGTGGGAATATCAACCATGTCTTGGTTATACTCAGAAAGAGTACGCGTAGCGATGACACCAACGCGTGCGCGGGACATCCGCGTTTTATTTATACTCAGTAGAGTGCATAGGAACAACATCCGCGTCTTGTTTGTACTCTGGAGAATGCGTGGAACTATCAACCACGACTTAGCTAGGCTCCGAAGGGTACGCCAATGCGCGCGCGGGACATCCGTGTCTTGTTTATACTCAGTAGAGTGCGCAGGGACAACATCTGAGTCTTATTTATACTCCGCAGAGTGCGTGTGGAGGCAGACTTCGACGCTACGTCTTATTTATACTCCGTAGAGTGCGTGCGGAGGTAGACCTCGACGCTACGTCTTATTTATACTCTGTAGAGTGCGTGCGGAGGCGGACCTCGACGCTACATCTCATTTATACTCCGTAGAGTGCACGCGGAGGCGTCCCCCCGCTGCGTCTTGTTTATACTCCGTAGAATGCGTACGGAGGCGGACCTCGACGAAAGGTTGGTGGATGATCGGCTTTATTGATCTCCCGCTTGCACGAGCAAGCGTTTTATAATAGACAGGGTGCTACTGCTGCCACATGTTGGCCTTTGCTGCCGTAAACATAATACCTCTGCAACCTGTCCGCATTCCATGTGTGGCGGAGCATCTGCCCTTCGAGTGTGGCGAGGCGATAAGCTCCTCACTGTAAAGCTACCGTAACGATGTATGGGTCTTCCCACTTGGACTCCATCTTGCCGACCGTGTCTACGCGGAGTACCATCTTGAGGATGAGGTCCCCCGGCTGGAATCCTTGCAGGTACACGGAGCGGCCACGCTTGCACACCTTTTGTCGCGCGTACTTTGCGACGTGCTGGGTGGTATTTACTCGCTCTCCAACGAGGAGGTCCAGGGACAATTGGCGCTCTTCTTGTGGCGCCTGGGCGAGGACCCTTCGCGAGCCGGCCTTGACTTCCTCGGGCGTCATTACCTCATCGCTGAAGAGGAGTTTAAACGGCATAAATCCCGTCGGGCGTGTCGCCGTTCTGTGGAGAGACCTGAGGACGCTGTGGAGCTCGCTTGGCCACTTGCCCTTTGGCAACCCGACAAGACACTTCTTGACCCCGGCGGAGATGGGCCGTTCGCCCGCTCGACCGCTCCGTTAGACTGTGGGTGCCCGACCGAAGCGAACTGGAGCGTGATGCCCATGTTGTCACAAAACTCCTTGAACGGGGCAGAGTCGAACTGCAGGCCATTGTCGGCAGTGATCTCCTTGTGCACCCCAAAGCGGCATATGATGTTCCACCAGAGGAAACGCTGCATGGCTGCCGAAGTTACCTTGGCTAGAGCCACAGCCTTTGGCCACCTGGAGAAATATTCCAAAGCGACCACTATGAACCGCAAGTCTCCTGGGGCCCGAGGGAATAGGGAGTTGTTGGCTGGCGGCTTTTGTGAGAATGTCGGCCTACTCATTTTCTGCCCGAGGAATGGCCTTGATCATGACGCCCAGAAAATGCTGCTCCTTTGCTCGCACGGCTGCTAGGTACTTGGCCAGTTCGGGATCCTTGGCCTAGTATGACTTGTCCACCTGGCCCGCCACTAGCCGTGAGTCCGTACGGACGAGAACTCGTCGCGCACCCAGAGCTTTGAGCTTCGCAAGGCCGAAGAGTAGCGCCTCGTATTCGGCGGTGTTGTTGGTGGCGGGGAATGCAAGACGTGCCAAGTATAACAGACGGTGTCATTCCGGCGTAGTGACCACTGCACCCACGCCTGCGCTGGAAACGCCGTAGGCTCCATCAGTGTCAAGCATCCACACTGGGTCCTCTACCTGCTGGGCGTGCTGGGTCAAGGGAGTCCACTTCGCGAGGAAGTTCGTAAGGATTTGGGACTTGATCGCTGTTCGTGAGGCATACGTCAGAGAAAGTGGTGCGAGCTCGGCTGCCCACTTACCAATGTGTCCTGTGGCCTCTTTATTGTGCAACATCTCCGCCAGGGGGAACGAGGACGGCACAGTGATTGGATGAGTCAGGAAGTAGTGTTGGAGCTTTCTCGAGGCCATGACCAGCGCGTAAGCCAACTTCTCAAGCTCCGTGTACCGCGTCTTGGCGCTTGTAGGGCTTCAAGACGGTGCACGGCGTCAAGAGCGCTCCTCGAGGATGAGGACAGGCCATCGCTGCGTTGAGGTAGCGAGGTAGAGTAAGAGGGGAGCTTCTGGCGCGGGGGCGACCAGAGTGGGGAGGCTTGCGAGATGCCTCTTGAGGTTGTCGAAGACGCTGGTGCAATCGCTGTCCCAACGAAACCCATCACAGCCGCGAAGGGTCTTGAAAAATGATAGGCTCCGCTCCGCTGCCCTGGACAAAAAGCGGCTGAACGCGGCCATGCGGTCAGCAAGTCTTTGAATTTTCCTTGTCGTCGTGGGTGGCTCCATAGCGAGGATCAGGTCGACCTTGTCGGGGTTAGCTTGGATGCCACGTCCGGACACCAGAAAGCCCAAGAGCTTGCCCGCCCGCACACCGAATACACACTTGTCCGGGTTGAGCTTAATGTCTACCTTCCTGAGGTTGCCAAAGGTCTCTTGGAGATCTTGGCTGTAGGAGGCCAGCTGCCTAGTTTTGATGATTACGTCGTCGATGCAAGCCTTCACATTCCTCCCAAGTTGGGAGGTCAGCGCTAGCGCGATGAGGCGGGTGAAGGTTGCGCCCGCATTCTTCAAACCGAAGGGCATTCTGACAAAGCAGTATGTCCCTATCGGAGTGATAAAGCTGGTCTTGTCTTCGTCATCCTTGACCATGTAGATCTTGTGGTAGCCGGAGTAAGTGTCCAAGAAGCTTATGAGTTCGCAGCCGGCGGTGGCGTCAACCAGTTGATCTATGCGTGGTAAAGGGTAGTCATCCTTCGGGCATACTTTGTTGAGGGCAGTGAAGTCAATGCACATACGCGAAGCGCTGTTAGCTTATTTCACCAACACCGGGTTGGCCAACCAATCCAGATGTTGGACCTCACGGATGACTCCAGCCTGGAGAAGATTCGCTACTTCCACCTTGGCTGCTTACTGTCGGTCAACGGATAGACGCCGAAGCCTCTGTCTGACCAGCTTAGTATTCGAGTGGACCGCTAGGTTGTGCTCGATGAGGGAGCGGTCCACGCCTTTGATGTCCTCCGAGGACCATGCGAAGACATCTGCGTTTCTCCAGAGAACCTGGAGCAAACCTTGCTCCACCTCCGGGGGAAGCCCTCTCCGATGGAGATGACTTGACCATTGGCCTGGAGAGGTACCCTTTTGACTCCGCCCTCCGGTCGGGGCTTGGGGGTCCACCCCGGGGCGGACGGTGCATCCGCCTGGAGCTTGTCTGTGAGGGCGTGCACCCTGCGGTGCAAGTTCCTGGTATGAACCTCCACACGCCGGGCGAGATCCTTGTCGCTGAAGATAGTGATAACACCTTGCGGACCCGGGAGCTTTATACACAAGAAGCCATGATGCGGGACCACCCCAAGGAGTTGAGGACGAGGCAGCCCAGTATGGCGTGTACGGGCTTGGGGTGTCCGCGACATCAAAGATGACGTCCTCGCTTCTGACGTCATCGCCCTGACAAAAGGAGACTCGGAGACATACCTAGCCCAATTTGCTCAGCGGTTGGCCCCCAAAACCGTGTAGCGGGATCCTTGATGGCTTCAAGCGACTTCGAGGAATCCTCATGCAGTCGAAGGCCTCCACAAAAAGCATGTTCGCCGAACTACCCCCATCGATAAGGACACGCCTGACATCACAACCTGCAATGCCAGTTCGGATGAGCAGAGGGTCTTGGTGGGGAAACTCCACGCCCTGGGCGTCGGCTGGCGTGAAGGTAACTTCACCATGGGCTACTCTCGGTATTGGTCGCGCCGAGGTTCCCAATGAGGAACCTCCGGAGATGACGTTGATAATCTGAGCTTGTGGGGGGTTCCACTGCGACTGCTGCACGTGGGTCCCCGGCGTGACCACCGGTAGGGTCTACGGGCTCCAAGCTTCTTGCATAGCCTGCACGGCCCCACGGAGATCCACTAGCTCCCGCTGGAGCGTGTCGAGGGCCGCCGCCAGGCTGTTCTCCACCGCCGGGGCGAGCCGGCGAGTGGCACAACCGTCGCTATTGGCGACGCGGCGGCGACCACGGCTTGTGCTCCTGAGTTACCCGCCACGTCGGTGTGGTAGACTCCAGCGTTGTTGACGAGGCCCACATTACTGTCGGGACCGCTCGGTGCTCCTGCACCAGGTGTAAGGATGGTGGTCGTGCCTCCACGGGCACCAACGTTACCACTCCCTGCCACTCGACCGGTGCTGTCGGAGTTGGCTGCTACGCCGGCAGCAAGGTGGGGCGTCACCCAGAGGGCGGGGTCGATCGTTGCGTCAGCGTTGGCGGAGTCGGTCGCTATGTCGGCGGTGACGGGGTCGACCGTTTCGTCGGCGTGGGCGGGGTCGGTTGCTTCATCGGCGGTGGCGGGGTCGACCGTTGCGTTGGCGTTGGCGGAGTCGGTCACTATGTCGGCGGTGGCGGGGTCGACCGTTGCATCGACGTTGGCGGAGCCGGTCGACCGTTGCATCGGTGTTGGCGGGGTCGGTCGCTGCTACATCAGCGGTGGCGGGGTCGACTGTTGCGTCGGCGTTGGTGGAGTCGGTCGCTACGTCGGTGGTGGCGGGGTTGACCGTTCCGTTGGTGTTGGTGGGGTCGGTCGCCACGCCGCGTGGCGGGTCGACCGGCGCGTCGGCGCATGAGTCGGTCTCTACATCGGCGGTGGCGGGGTCGACCGTTGCGTCGGCGTTGGCAGGGTCGGTCGCTACATCGGCGGTGGTGGTGTCGACCGTTGCGTCGGCGTTGGCGAGTCGGTTACGCCGTCGCGTGGCGGGTCGCATGTTGCGCGACGAAGCGCCGACGCCGTGTTTGCCGCTACCGCCGTCGTTCGCGCCCACGACCGTCGATGCCGATGCCCTGTTGTCGACGTGGGACTTCGCCACATCCCCTTCTTTCTTCTTCACCACCGATGATAAAGCTTTCTTCGGTGCCATCCTTCTCGAAATCTTGAGGCTTGCTCTTGTCTTCCCACTGACGGGCGCCAAATCGCCGTGGGTTGCACAAACAGAGAGAAAAAGTGTGTAGTGGGGAGTTAGGTGAGATATCCCCTCTCCCTATGACTGGTATCACATATATATCTCCTTACGAGGAGTATTTTTACAGGAATACCCTTCGAGGGCATTCATGTCATTATACATGCCTCACTCGATGCTTACGCCTTTCTAACAGGCCGGCTGGGTTTAGGTGGGGGCCACCCTTACAACAATACCGATTTATGATCGATTTCAATTGATTTATTTGAAATTTTTGACCCAAAAACTACCAAAAATTTATGAAAATTGATGATACTGGTTCTATTGGACCTCTCCGTAAAAAATTAAAACTAATTTTTATGACCATGCCCTCCGCCATGATGCACGGGGCTGCATCCTTCGTCCACCTACAGATGGAGATGGGGACGTGGTGTGATGAGGACATCACTATGATGAAGGCTTCATCTACATCATCATCACCTCCATCATCAGATTGAAGCAACAATGGTAATAACAAGACTAATATTGGTCTTACGGCTAAAGCTTTGTAACAGTTATACAAGAAACCAATCACTTGAGTTAGAACAAGGGAACTCACTAAACAGGTGAATCTTATCCTAAGTTCCTTTGATTTCACTGCTAAGAACAACCTGCTACCTAATGCTTTCACTTGTGTATTTTCAAGTTATGAGGTGAGCAAGAACTTGGTGCTACCAACCTGGAGAAGAGGGAGGCCGGCGCTCCAAGAGAAGGTTTAAAAGGAGAAGATGATGATACTTCACTTATATTAGTGGGAAAAGCCACCGAGATGCTGGAATCAAGTTTTCAAGCTTCAGATTGAAGATTAGAGAAGATTACACTTTGGAAGCTCAATTATGTCTACTTTTCAATTTTGAGTTTGTTTGAGTTTTTTCCACCAAGTTTCATGTGTCATGGGCTGGTTTGTATCTATAATAGGATATATTAAGGGTGTTTTGGGCTTTAGTATTTTTTTGATTTAATTTTGAGGTGATAGGAATGTTGAAGCTTCAAATGGGCTGAAAAAGAATACTTACACCACAAGAGAAGTTAGACTATTATTAAGGGAGTTGTGTACCACTCTCATGGGCCAGCCACCACGTAAGGCCCACTTCATGGGTGCACAAACTAAGGCAACCAGCTATTCACTTCTTATTATTTTTGGTTTAAGTTAGGCAAGAATTATCTAAATTAGGAAGATAGAATTAAAATCGGATTCGATTTGTTTTCTTTTTGTGAGTTCAACTAGGCTAGCATGATTCTATAAAGCCTTGGCCATCGTCCCCTATAACCATCGAATGTTAATTTTGAGTCAAAGCAATTTCTTGCCTTTTGGTTTATGTTGTACACTACCATAACAGTTGGGAAGCCAACTAGTTAGCGTTCCAAGAAATTACCGGTTACCAGTATTCTTATTATTCCTCACGGATCAGCAACATCATCTCTCTTGGTGTGGTGAGAAGATAGAGATCCAGAGCATGTTGCTAGTTGAATTATAGTACATGGGAGTCTGTAATAGAGACAGACAATCGTGTGCTTCCATTCATCAGAATTCATGGGACTTTAGGTTAGTCATATATTTACCCTTCAAGAGAGATCCTACGTTATGAAGATCTGACACCCCTCGTATCACGGTGCTTTCCACTACCGGCTGAATGGCCACACGGGGGCACTTCAGTGGTTCAGTCTCATAGGCAATTGGTTCATTGCAACTTTGGGCCTTTAACTAGATTACAGGCAGCATGGGCAAGCTACTGCATATGGCAGTGGACTATGGCGATTCAATTAAAACATCCCTTATATATATCAGATGAAAGTTTGAAACTTTCAACTTTCAAAGTTTTGATTTTACAAACTTTCAACTCAAATGATATTCAATTTTCAACTATAAGTTTTGGCTCTTAACTTGACTGGCTTTTGGACTTTCAACTTGAGAATTCAAAATTTCAACATGAAACTCACATAAATCAACTCCAAACATCCAAGTTTCCATTCTAGATGTGCAGGATTCATCTAGGGATTCCGTTCCCTTTCCACCACAAACAATGTCGACGATGGTGCTCGGAGGGGAGCATCAATAGGATGTGTTGGAGTCGACGAGGTAGCAGTCGGGGATGGGGGCATGTTTAGGGTTTAGGGGGGTGCACACAGGAAAGGGAATCATAGGCAGCAGATAGGGTGTGGGTAGGCGCCCCGCTTCTTGTGTTGTGATGGGTACGAATGTGTTGAGCTCCCATCAAGTGGAGGTAATGCGGACATCCTTAGCTATGCTTTTTCATATGTTGTTTTCAATCCATCATGTACCTCAGAATAGCATGAGCTTACTAAAAGAGCTGAAGCTTATGCAAAAAAAACTTGACATTGAGGTGAATTTGTTTCTAGCTCTTCGTAATAATGTTATTAGTGAGAATTTTATACTATTTAATAGCAGATCATTGTTTGATGTTAGGTTTGAAGGGGGAATGCTCGTGGAAAGATGAAGAAGATGAAATTCTTGCTCATTGTCTTTTGGCGTGCACTATAGCATGGTGGGACCAGCGGGAGGTGAGAGAGGAAATTGTGCCACATGAGGAAGAAATAATCCAAGTAGTGTATGAAGATTTGTTAAGAACACATGAACAAAAAAGAATACATACGGCGCTCTCCAACAGAAGAAAAGAGCTACCACATGTACTGTACAACATGAAGGAAAAACAATTCATGCAGCTTGGATGGAAAGCTTAATCAGCACATGGAAATAAGATGGGCATAGCTGCATGCATGCGGGGAAAAAAAATAAAGAAAGCACATGGAAATAGTGCATGGAAAATTAATGTACATGAAAGAATAAAAAGAGTGTCTATATAATATTTGTATATTTTTTGAATTTAAATTTGTTAGATTTTAGAACGTTGGATGGAAGATCCAATGCTCTAAATTTAGACCACTCATTTTTTAGAGGAGAGTATGAGGGGATTCGTTGGATGGAGATTCAATGTCTTATTCTTTTTTTAAGGGGGTATGAGGGATCCGTTAGATAAAAATTCAACGTTCAGAAAATCTGAATAATCTGAACTCAAAAAATACTCAAATGTTATATAACACTTCTCTAAAAAGAAAGCATGTGGGAGTATACATACATACAGAAGTTAAAGGAAATAATTTGCTTGTGTACTGTACTTGGAAATTGCATGCATGCAAGGAAAAAGGAAGGCCACGCGGCCTCTCGAGAGAAACCCGTGAACTGCGCGACGGATAAGGAAGGCGCCAATGGTGCATGTGGGCCGTGCGTGAAAGAAAGGATAGGAATCGTGGCTGCTTTGGAAGGGAAGAAAGAAAAATAGAAAGAGTTGGTTCGGATTGCTAGCTGGCAAAATCGCATGGAGAAAAATTATACGGATAAGAGGAATTCGGCTCGGAAAGAAAGGATGAGTCAGAAGATTATGTGAAACCGAACCCAAGCCAGGAATGAGACTATTTTGGCTTAGCCGCACTAAAATAAATGGGTCGTGTAAAAATGGTTTTGAGTCCGTTTTTGAGTTGTAGATTATGTGGAACCGAACCACTAGGGAATCGACCACAAGCAGTGTTGTCCACATGGCCTTTAACTAAATATTTTTATAAGAGAGATCTTTTGTTCTCAGGCCATAGATAATTCAGAAAATAGATTGTTTATGCATCTAGATAGCATTAAACTTTGTTTTTTCTAGATTGATTAACGCTGCCACAACTAGAGGGAAATTGGGTGTTGTTTCTTCTAAAGATAATTTTATCTTTCCACTAAAAATTGAGAGATGGATAGATCTTTACTTAGTGGTTCGTGAAGACCAACACAGTGTGATTTGGTGAATTATAAAATGCTAATTATTGCATTGGCAACAAAGAATCACTATAATTTATTAGACCACATGTAAATATTATTGATCCGGAAGATTAGACACCCTGTATCAAAAAGACAGATTGTATCCTTAGGGCTGTGCATTTCGCATCGAACCGAATAAACCGAACCGAAAAACCGAATCGAACCGGTCAACTCGGTTTGACCGGTTTCGGTTTCGGTTCGATTATCGATTTTGTGGTTTTTATGTACTCGGTTTTTGGGAAAACCGCTTAAAACCGAAAACCGATTAACCGAACGCCACCAGTAGCAGTGCAAATTGCAATCACGGTCTCACGGGCACGCGCCACCCAGCGCCGCCGCCCACAGCCAATGCCGCCAAAGCAGTGAAAACCACTAAACCAGCAATGACGCGACGAGCGAGCAAAGTAGCAAACCCTAGAAATCGATCTAGTCTCCACTCCGTGCATCCGTCCCGCCGCGCTCGCGCTCCGCCTCTCCGTCTCTCGCTGGCGCAGGCGCAGGCGCACAGCGACGCGGCCGACGGCGCTCTCGCCTCTCCGCGTCTCTCGGCGCGCAGCTCGCAGCGCGCGCAGGCGCAGCCGCGCAGCGACGCGACGACGGTGCTCTCCGCCTCTCCGCGTCTCAGCGGGCGCAGCGCCGCAGGGCGCACAAGCGCAGAGACGCGGCTAGCCACGCATCGACGGCTCTTCCTGCTTGGCTCTTCGCTCTTCGCGCTTCGCCTCTCTACCGAGTACCGAGTACCACCACCGGGTAGATCGCTGGCGCCGCGCCTCCCTAGCTCCAAGGCTCCGACTATCCGAGGTCCGAGCCCAACTATTGAAGGTAAAAACTGCAAGAATCAAGGATTCCTTTAGCTATGTACTTGTTCACCTTGCGATGTATTATGTTAGGTTGTTTCTCGTTAGCATTTAGCAAGAACGTTGTTTGCACTTTGGATTTATGATTTGTGAATGTCCGATGGTATGAGACTTGAGTCTTGGTCTTCCATTCTTTCTCGGTATTTTAGATGTCCGAGTCCGAGGTGTAGGAAGTGTGCACATTCTGTCGTGTCGGTGTGAGGCGATGAAGCTATTGGACCCAATAAAAGTCTAGATGGGAAAACAAATGAATCCTAGATCGGAGATATGGAACCATTATAAACGAACGCGGATGACCTAATAAGGCTAGCTGCAATTATTGTGCTCAATCCTTGCATGCGATTCACAAAAGAATGGTACCTCCTCCCTAGTCTCTCATGCAAAAACTTGTAAGAAGCATCCAGATAAGAGTAGCAATCAAACTCGCTTAAGCTTGCAACCTTGTGGAGATGGCCGGAGTAGTTGTGTAGTTCCTTGGCAATACAACATCAAGAGGTTAGGGCAGCATTTACGCGCATGATAATCGTAGATGAGCTGCCTTTTATTTTTTCGTAACATGAAGGTTTTATTGACTTTATGTCCAAAGCTTGTCCTCGGTTCATCCGCCATCTAGAACAACAATGTATAGAGATGTTTGCCGCTTTATGAAGTCGAGAAAGCAAAGCTCAAAAGGTATTTTAAAGACTCTCATCAAATCATAGTCTTACAACTGACACATGGACTTCTTCCACACTTCAGAATTACATGGTTCTAACTGCCCATTACATTGATATCAATTGGCTAGCAAATAGTTGACAAGCTGGCTTGCTTAAATGCTTATTTTGCTTTGCTTGCTTTGAAGTATCCGATTCATCGCTGGTGTGCTTGCTTAATGGTTAATGCTTTGTTCGGTTTGTTCACATGTCGTCTGATGCCTCGGCTACCACTCATTGCTTGCTTGCCTTAGTGCTTTGCTTCATCGAGTTACTACTTCATCGACAAGTGGATACCGACTCATCGGTTCCGTGTGTGCGATCTTCGGGTTCACACATCGACGGTGGACGACCGACTACCGGTCAATGGCTTTGCTTACAGTTACTGATGATTGCTTAATAGTTACTACTCACTACTTGTTGCGTGTGTGTGTGCAAGATCGCAGTCCGCACTCTGCAGTGTGCTTGGCGCCTTGGCTGCTTGTTTAATGCTTAGTTCACTTGCTTTTTTCCTTTGCTACTTTGTGTCTTTGTGTTCGCTTTGCCTCGGATCATTCATAATTCGCGTCAAATGTGGTAAATATGGTAATTACCGCTACCGTGCCGAAAACAATTGGGATTTCCCGATACCGAACCGTAGTTCTAAAATACCGTATATTACCGAATTACGAACACCGTATTTACCGTACAAACCGTATATACCGAACCGAAAAAACCGAAAAAACCGAACGCACAGCCCTATGTATCCTCGCATGCGGATCCAAGGGCAAAAATTCGTTGAGATGGCATCCAACGATCGCCGTGGGCATCCGCTGGAAAATGATCTAGCAGACATCCCGAAACCCCAAGGTTTTTGATATAGGCGCGCACGCCCACGAGTTGGCAACCTCCGCAATGAACAAATCGTATTCCATATTAGGAAACAAGTAGACTACTGCAGGGTGCATGCCGCTGCCTGCGGCGCCTCTTCTACCCAACGAAAAAAAAAATCAAACTCTCCATATGAGAATTGAAAATTTCAATTCGAGAATAAAAACTTTCAAATCCGTAGGTCAAACTTTTGACTCACTTCCTCGTAAAAGAGAAACTTTTTGTTCAGTTTCTCAAACACATTGAAACTTTCAACACAAAATATATATTCAAATTAAAAAATTCACTTCCAACTCAAATAATTAAGCCAACGGGGCCGTAGCAACCAGCCTCCATTGTTGGCACCCGCGGGCAGCGACTTCTTCCGGTGAGGCAGCGGTGGCTTCATTAGGCGAGGTGGCTGCGGGAGCAAGGGATGGTGCCTACAAGGCGAGGCGCGCTCTCCTGCGCTGTGCAAGGCAAGGCATACAAATGATCTATGCCTTTCTACCGTGCGTGCGGAATAGAAATTTCGTGTAGATATATAGTACAATTACCAAATTCATGGATATACGTACACCTACCTTGCAAACTTTAGGGACTTTTATGCAATTTCCATCAAACCTATCGGATGTGTTGACTTGAGGAAATATCATGTGCTTCTCCTCCTTACAGTGCTACCTCTGTGCTTCCATATGTAAATTTTTTAAAAATTCCTAAAAAAATTTGGAGAGGTAGGGGAGGACAAGTTCTATATCCATGAAAACTTTCGAGAGCAAATCAATTGTATTTGGGATCTATGAAAAAGACAAATTCTGTAGCTACGAGTCATATCAAATGTATATATTAACTTGTATATGCATATGAGCAGATCGGCGTCGAGCAGTAAATAATTGGATTAAAAAGTGGCACCGTTTCGCCTTTGACGACCTGCCAAATTCATCACGGGGCGTCGTCCTCTACGGCGAGAACAAGGGTGTGACCCATGGCCGAGTTAGCCTGATGCGATGGGCTCTTCACATGGTAGTACGAAGGGATCGAGGAGATGGGACGGAATTGAGCGTGAAGACCTGTTTGGCACTTACGGAAGGCGACGTGGGTGCCACCGGAAATTTCTTAGCCGCAGCAACAAGTTGGAAACACCGATCGGAGCACAGCGAAGGAACAGGGAAGCGCCGCGCGTCCGTAACAGTATACGTAGGTGTGGCATCGATTTTCACGGAAGAAATGGAAAAGGCCGGTATCATATATGCTGTAAGGATGACAAATGTGGAGTTCTTACCTTCTAGAAGGGCAACCGATTTGAGTGGAAGAATGTTTGGCGTCGCAGGCAGCACCCCTTGCTCCTCCTGGCCAATGCTTTGCGTCACAGGCACCACCCCTTGCTCCTCCTAGCCATCGAATTCTTCTTCGCCGGTTGCTACTTTATTTGTTGGAACCACGCGTTACCTTCTGTTGTATTATAAAACGCTGAGCAGGAATACTCACTGCTACAAAAAAATTTTATATTAGACGTCTTATCACAAACAGTTTACAAAAATCGTCAATGTTAAATGCAATCACAGACAGTTCGTGGTTCAAACCGTCTGTGATACTACGGTTCTTAGTAAGAACCATCTATGATAATGAAGTTATCATAGATAGTTTGTAATTATCACAGACAGTTTGTATTACAAATCATCTGTGATATGTTTTCCACCTCACACATTCCTAAAATTTCATAATTTCCCGCCTAAGTTCGAGTAGATTTCATTCCGACACACATTCAGTAAAACGGGTATAACTTTTGCATATGGTGTCCATTTTCAACGTTATACTCGTTGGAAAGCTAATAACGAGCCCAATCCAAAAAAACAATCTGCTTGCACTAGTCATCCTCTAAGACCCCCAAAATCGGCCATCTTTAGCCTCAAATTTGCATTGCAAGTTTTTTATTTCTGTTTTTGTCAAAATTTTCGTTGTTCCCTTCGAAATTTAGGGCTCGTCTCAACTGCAAAGTTGTAGATCTCGTCGAAACCTTTCAAATGAGTATATATAAGCTATACAAAACTTTGTTATTTTATATTTTGAGACTAGTTGTTTATATTATATCGGTATATATATAGCCAATATCATAGACGGTTCGTGGTTCAAACCGTCTGTGATACTATTACAGACGGTTCTTACCAAGAACCATTTATGATAAATTAGTCTCTGACCGCTGGGCCTGTCAATCTCTCCAACCCAATTTCAGCCAATAGAAACCAACCAACCCAACCCCACAGATCGTCCCACCTCTCCCTCCCCTATAAATACTCACCTGAACCTATCCCCTACCCTTTATGCGCTCAAAATCTCTCCAGCCTCCTCACTGTCCTCCTCCTCGATTGACCTCTTTGTGGTTAGGGTCGCTTACAAGCGGGGATATGATGGAAGCGAGTGCAGACGATTTGAAGGTCGCATACCAGGTCAGTCAGCTAGCCAGCACCTCCTTCCATTGTTTCTTTTAGAATTTGATTCTGTAACTACGATGATTTTATTGCTAATTTGTGGCGTTTAGGGCTACCTGGAAGCTTACAGTGAGGCGACCGCTAAGAAGGCCTACCTGAGCTACTTTGTGGGGTTTAGGGCTACTCGATTTGTAATGTAAATGGAATGTTCTCTGTTATGTTTTCTTGTGATATTGTAATGGTGGATTGTAATCTTGTGATGTTGTAATGGTGGATTATAATGGAAATAGAATATTCTCTGCTATGTTCGATATCGTATTTGCTTATTGTCGCGTGCTTTCAAAAGGCATAGCTAACATTTGCTGAGGCTAACTGAAAAATAGAAAAAGTTTTAGGTATAGAATGAACTATCATAGACGATTTTGTAGTATAAACTGTCTATGATAGTGTATTACAGACGGCTCGAAACAAAAATCATCTGTGATACTCACACATCACAGACAGTTCTATTTACTAACCGTCTATGATGGGAAGGTATCACAGACGGTTTTTGGTTAGAACTATCTGTGATAGTGTTTTTCACAGACGGTTTTAATTATAAACCATTTGTATTGTATTTATTATAGACGGCTCCTAAATTGTCTATAATAATCTTCGATTATCACTGACCTATAAATTCATACGGTTCAGAAAACCGTCTGTGATGACATTTTTGAACCGTCTGTAATGATGATTTCTGTAGTAGTGACTTTGCCCGCCCCCATCCCAAGTCTCCCTAGCTTCGACCTTCAAAAAAAGAAGCTCTTGACAACCACTCAGAGCCAATTCATGTGTTGTGCAATGCATTTGTTTCTAGGACATATTATATAGTCCACTATTGTAGTACATACTTAGCATAAAATTTTACATATGCTACATTGTTAGGCAGAAGTATGTTTAATTATTTGTATTACCTAGCTGGATGCAGTAGATGATAAACAGCGGTCAGTCGCCGGATATTCCAGAGATTTTACCTTCCTAAATATTAGTGATATACCCTAGAGCTAATCATAGAGATAATTGTATCACTTCTATGGTTATGATTTTTTAAATAATATGTTATTTTGTTCTTTGAATAAATATCTTTCATATTGATCAACAAGTATGTGACTTGTTCATGAAACTCTTTATTTATGTTTTGATGTTATTTTAAATTATCCCTAATTTTATATCATTATATGGGATAATTATGATTTACAAATCTGCATATGTATTGATTGATGATCGTGTTTCACGGATTATAAATATGAGATATCAAATTAATAATGTGGACATATGTTAGAGAACATGATGTTGGGTTGATCCATCATAAGACACTGTAGGAATTATTATATTCTTAAGTGTCATTGGTTGGTCTCATACATAGTGTATATAGGATTCTTAAACCTGAGATCGTCATTATTTTCTACATATGTAATAGTTTACCTCGGCGTTACCAAACACTACTCTATGACTGAGTAGTCATAAAGGTACATTTTGGATTTACTATGAAACATGCAGATGAATATGAGCGATTAAGATAGAATTTACCCCTTCTATATAACAGAAGAGATATCTCTAGGCCTCTTGATGTGGTTGGATTAAGAAAGTGCATAGCCATGCCGAATATGGTTGAAGAGTTAATCATAACTGAGTAATCCACTACAGGTTCGAGTGAAGGATCGAGCTATCATAGGATAGCACGCTTCTCGCATTGAGTTCGATCTGGTATCATGAGACAAAGGGATCAGTATATAAGCACTATATAGGTTTGTCTGATATGATCTTTATGTACATTTCAGGGTCATTATGTCCAACTAGGGACCGCTATTGCTTTATGAACCGAAAAGGACTTTTCGGCCCATAGCCACATACATGAACTTTCAGGGTCGCACATTTAATAGGCTAGAATGATAAAGGTCTGAATAATAGTTTCTAAATGGGTTTCGATCTCTACTTGTATCGGATAAGGATCTGATTGGAGGCTATATAAGGAGAGGTGGGGGCTGAGGGAGGTATCTCGAAACACACCCATTGAAACCTTAGCCGCCACCTCTCACAGCTCCTACTGTGTGCGCTGGTGCTAGCACACTGACGCACGATGTCCCTCCTTGGACATATGAACCTCGGTAGAGGCGTTGCTACAACTGTGGCGCTGATCAAGATGATCGCAAGGAGGAGATGGTTGGTCGGACGACAATCAACTACACCGACACGCTCTTTATTGAATCGGCTATTTCAACTCTATTTTTGCTACACTGTATATCTAGTGGTAATGTTTTATGATCTCTTACTCGCAAGGCTTCCTGATTTACACGGTAGAAAATTTTAATTTGCGCTAGTGTAGCCCACCCATATTAATTTGTTGTGGTTGTGATTGGTTATGGACTTATCTCAATTCTTCCCCCAATGAATCTATCTCTTCTCGAAGTGAGGTAGCTATCTTCTCTTGAAGTGAAGCAACTAGCTATTCTTCAAGTTGTGCACGAAACTATTGTTTTATTTGTTCCTCGTGATAGGTCTTAGATCTCTTCCTTCTCCTATAGGCCTCGGACTCGTTTGGGAATCCGTGCCTCCAAGGTACGTAAACCTCTATGCCTCACGTGTGACTTAGGTGTTCTTTATTTCCCATGGTCTGTGATAATATATCTCTTTTCTTGTCTTCTTCAAAGGAGTCTTGGGAAGATTCGGTTGTCAATGCTTACTGCAAGAGACAATCATGTTATTTTAGACACCATGAAGTTCAAGAGTTAGTAACAACTTGGTAGTTTAACATATCTTATCAAGTGTTGGGACACTTTCTCGTCTGTGGGGTTTTTTTTAAAGAGGAGACGCCTGAAGACATGGTTGATGACCTCACTCTTAACCAGTTTCGGGCGCGCTCATTTGTTATCCCAGCAAATAGCAGGGAAGCCTCTGATTGGATTGTGACCTCATCTTACATCCTGCATTATGGTATTTTACCCATGTATCCAGCGATGCCAGTTCTGTGAGGGTGAGTGTTTTATGCTTGGAGAGCCTTGTGCGTCGTACTTTATTGTTGAAATTCGGTCATCATATCCAATTGTACAAAGGCCTCTCGTGTTTCCAGTGACTTGAAAGGATACCTCGCGAAGGGCACATAATCCTTAGCCACGTACTGTGTGATAAACATGCTCTTGAAGTTTTTCCATGCTTTTCCTATATGAGGAGCGCTTGCCATTGCACGAGTCTCTAGACTTCTGCTGGGATCTCGAACGACTCTGTTATTTCCATCCACAGTTGATTTTTCTGAACCTTTGTCAAATCTTTCCATCTTGCTATAGTGATGAGGACCTGTTGCCTTTCAATTATCCCACAGGTAGTCTGAAATGCTGTCGCTGCTTTCTTCGATTGCAGAGGGACCCCTTCTGAGAGACCACCCTACTAGTTACGTTGGGATACGGGTAGGCTACACTAGTGCAAGTTAAAATTTTCTACCTCGTAAACCAGAAAGTTATACGAGTAAGAGATCATAAATCGTTACCACTAGACACGTAGTGCAGCAGAAGTAGAGTGGAAGCTGTCGATTCAACGAAGAGCACGTCGGTGTAATGGAAGCAGTCGATCGTCCTCCAGCCAACTGTCTCCTCCTTGCAATCATCTCAATCAGTGCCGCAGTTGTAGCAGCGTCTTTATTGAGGTCCACATGTCCATGGAGGGAACACCATGCTCGGTGTGCTAGTACCAGCGTGCATGAAAGAGGTTGTGAAAGGTGGTGGCTAGGGTTTCGATGGGTGTGTTTTGGGATACCTCCCTAAGCCCCTCACCTCTCCTTATATAGCCTCTAATCGAACCCTTATTCGATAAGAGTAGAGATCACATCCTACTTGGAGACTATCATTCGAGCTTTTATTTTTCTAGCCCATTAAGTGTGTGACCCTGTAGGTTCATGTATATTTGGCCATAGGCCAAAAACTCCTTTCCGATCCATAAGTCGTAGAGGTCCCTAGCATAACGACTCCGAAATATATATGAAGATCATATCAAATGAACCTATATAGTGCTTATGTATCGATCTCTTTGCCTCATGATACCAGATCGAACTCAAGACGAGAAACGTGCCATCCTATGATAGCTCGATCCTTCACTCGAACCTATAGTGGATTACTCAGCTGTAATTGACTTTAACCACATTCAGCATGGCCATGCACTTCATTAATCCAACCACATCGAGGGGCCTAGAGATATCTCTCCTGTTATATAGGAGGGGCAAATTCCATCTTGATCATTCATATTCCTCCGCATGTTTTATAATAAATCTGAAAGCTATCTTTATGACTTCTCAGTCATGAAGTAGTATTTGGTAACTTTTAAGTAAACTATTACACATGTAGGAAACAATGACGATCTCAGGTCTAATGATCCTACATGCATTATGTATGAGACCAACTGATTATACTTAAGAATATAATAATTTCTACAGTATCTCATGGTAGGTTAACCTAACATCATATTCTCAAACATGTATCCACATTATTGATTTGATATCCATGATTTGTGAAATATGATAATAAATCAATACATGTGCTAATCTATAAGTCATAATTTTTCCACATAATGATATAAGATCAAGAATAATTTAGAATAACATCAAAGTATAAATAAAGAGTTTCACAAACAAATCACATACTTACTGATCAATATGAAAGATATTTATTCAAGAGACAAAATAACATATTATTCAAAAGATCATAAATATAGAAGTGATACAATCGTCTCCATGATTGCTTCTAGGGTATATCACTAACAGGTTATTCGGCCCTCTAGCCTTTTTGATACTCCTCTGTCACCCTTAGTTATCTCGTTCTTCAAATTGTCAAACCCATTCAGTGACATCGATGGCAACGACGATGACTGTGTGAACATCATTTCTCTCACAAGAAAAAACTAATTACAATGAGCTATGAGCGTAAATAAAGTTCTATGAAGCTAATGACACACACCAGTGTCTCAATTTATATGAAGTTGGTTATGGCCGCAGTCTCTTCCTCCTCATCATACTACGCGTTGAGATAGCGGCCATAACTTACTTTATATAACTTGACACACTGAAGTGTATAATTTTTTATGCCCTTTGAAGGTCTATGTGGCACATATTATTGCTAAAAGGTCCATTTGGAATAGTAACATGCTATTTCAAATAGATCTTGTAGCGATAACACAAAAACAATCGTGCTCATAAATTAGCATGCAAGGTTCCACTAAATCAATCTAATCACCCTGATAAAAATGACTAACTAAGATGATTTATGATATCAAAAAAGATCGACAGAGACATATTGCATGAACCAGACAATTGCAAGATAGAAATAGAAGAAGCAACTAAAGGTAGAATAATCAACCATGAAAGATAATTAGAGAAATATAATTAGAGAGTAATTAGACAACAACAAGAAGATACATGATTGACTTACAAGTCATAGTCGCAACTTTGGAAACTCAGCTGCTAATTAGAACCATCGCTAATTGGAGCCTAATTAGAACCTCCTCTAATTAGAGAGGGTAATTAGAACCATAACTAGAGAGTCCAATTTGAGCCCTCTGATCTGATTAGTGAGGCTAATTAGATCCTTCTCTAATCTCTAGACTAATCCTAATATTAGAAAACATGGCTCTAGCCTCGCTGGAGCTGTGAGTTGAGAACTCAGCGATCGGACGTTGATGGATGCTTTGGAGGGTGATCATGGGGTTCTATTTAAAGACCAAGGGGCTAGAGTTCATGGCTTGTACGTGGTAGAGTTGGAAACAACCAGGATAGAAAGTTTGAATTTGGAATCTCCTTCATATTCGAGTCAATTTGTACCTTCCTTATGTTTAGAAGGTCATATCTCGATCATCCAAACTCCAATTAAGTGATTCTTTTTTGTAAGTTTAGCTAACGATGATATATTCAACTTTCTCCTTGTGGAAACTTTTTGAAAATGTCGTCTACATTACCAAACATGCTTTGGAATTTGACTCTATTGCAAACTCTAGTTCAATATGTAGCCTGTCATGCGAGACACAAATCTTCCATGTAAGAACTCCAATTTAGGTTAATGAGGATTCTACAAAGTACTAGTTGAAGATATGCACAACTTTTTGGTTATGTGTTTATCCATTTGAAGCCATTACGATTGCTGCAATTGTGTTGCAAGATGTTGAATAGATTATGTCCATTTTGTTGGAGTGGTAAATATGGAATCTCCCAAATTTTATTATCTCTTCTGCTTTCCTTTCTTTAAAAATTGTGGAGAAGCATCTGGAAGCAAGACAATAAGTTTTTCTACTCAATTGTGGGCCCCCAACATTGATTTGTCCTAAAAAATTAGCGTGCACATAGTAATCCTCCACGTCATCATGTTACCGACCAATCAAGGCTCGATGTTTCTATCATAACTTTTTCATCTGAATTGGGCAAATGATATATGCATAGCCTCTAAATTAGAATTTGAAGATGTCTTGATTGTTGAAATCTATTGGAGAGGATCTTCAAAAACCGTCGAATTATCGGTTTAGGAGCAGACTTCTCTGAATAAGTGATTTGGCATGAAAAGTAGCTAAAAAGATATGTTTTTCTACAATACAACACTTTTGCACATATATCTTAAATATATATATGGTTAGTAGCATAATACATAGTATTAGTGATACAAAAGATAGGAAATGACACCGTGGGAGAATACAAATACCCGTAAAAATAGCGTCAACATCCTCTTCATTGAGAACAGAGAAGGATCAAGGTGGATAATTGTCATAGCCCATCTGTTTATTCTAAAATTAGGGGGGAAAATTAAAATAAAAACAAGAATTATTTGGTTTGCCTGAATTTTGAAACTTTATTTTGCCTTTTTTTCAAGCTTTTATGAAAGCAAATAAATTATTAAATAAAGGATATTTTGAATGTTTGTAAAAATTATAATTTAAATTAATTATGTGAAGTTATTTGGATTTTATTTGGTTTTATGTAAATTTCTGGAATTTGAAATCTAATTTCAAAATTAAAAAGTATTTTATATATAAAAGTAAATACCAACTTAAGTCGAAAATAATTTCTTAAGTCTAGAATATCTCCAGGAATTTCTGTGAACTTTTTTAGAATTTTTGTACTATAATTGCTATTTTCTAAGAATATTTGAATCTTCTGGCTTTCATTTAAAAAGAAAATCAACTAAAAAAACCCTCCCCACTCCCGAGCCGACACGTGGCTAGCCCGAATGCCCTCCCTACCGCCACATGGTTCCATCTTAGCACCACGCCTCCCCTCTCTCTTCTCCTTGTGGCTGATGGGCCCTACCGGCTGACCTCTACGCACCAGGCCCCGCCCGTCAACCTCTGTATCGACCCAGACCCACTGGTCATCTTCCTCCCCACCCCCTTCTTCCTCCCATCGACCTTCCCCTTCTCTCCTCACTTTCAACGCTACCCTGGCCGTTGGCCACCCCCACCATTCCCACCACCTCTTCCTCCCTCACGCGTCGGTCATGTGCTTCCTCTTTCCCCTTCTGCAAGCCTCACGCTGGCACCCTCCTTTTTGTGCCACCGTCCCCTAACCTCTCCACAACCGCTACCACATCTCAATGATTTTCGACAAGAAATCCTACCATCCTTCCCCCTCGACCTCCCTCTGAACACCTCCATTCCGCACTCCACACCACCCCACCTCCTCTTTCCCCCTCCCATGCCCGAGGCTTCCCTAAGCTGTGCTCCCTGTCTCCTCCACTGGTGAGCACCTCTGGTGAGGAATCGACGTTGGCTTGAGTTGCCTCAATGTGGGTGGGTGCTTGATAGTATACGTTGTCGCTCGGTGGCACAATGTAGGTGCTACGCACAAGGGGTATCTGGAAAGTGCCTAAGTCAATTAAAAACTAGTATGTGAGCTACTGCTACAAAGCCCTATCATACTATTAGAATGTTAGTATAGGACAGTCCTAGCTGACTAATTTATGGGTCCCAATCTAAGTCTCGCTATAGGTTGAATGTGTGCATGGCGTAAGGTCACGAGAAGTCTCACATGGCACAACAGGCAGGCCCCAATCTAGTGGATTCCTTATTAAGGTGAAATCTTAGTGGTGGCGTGGCCAGGTTGATGGCTTTGCATTGTAACGGCCTTTTCATGATCTCTCCACCACACACCCAAGGAAATGTGTTAATCACGTGGCAATATGAGTTAATCCAGTGTTGTGAGTAAAGTTGTACCACCTCTGCAAAATATATAAACTATCCTAGACAGTCATGCCTATGACCTCTTACGGTCATAGGCATGCTAAGTAAAGTTTTTCACGGATTAGACTTTATTTTTTCATAAAAAGGTTTTGGATGAAAATATGGAATCTTTTTAGAGAAAGATGGTCTAGGTGCAATACTCATGGTTAGGTTTGTGTTAGGTCAGTGCCTATGCTAACAGTGTTAATTTTAAATAACTATCTTTACTTATTGTATTAAATTTAGTAATTGTTTTTATCTATTTACTGTATTATTTAAATACTACTTTATGCACAAATAACCATGTATGCCTTCACTTGTTAACCTTGCATTATTGTTGCATTTTCTATGTAACTTGTGGAGTACAACTACTCGCCATTACTATCTCTACTCAGAGAAGGACTGCTTCGACTACGACGAGGACGAGAACGAGTTGGCTGCATCTTACTATTGTTTCCTTATGGGCAAGCTTATTTGGCTTCTTCCGCTTCGGCTTTTTCTTTTGCTTCTATTATTTAAATTTGGCCCATGGGCCGTGGATGTAAACTTTGGCTATAAGGCTGTACTTTTTTAATTAATAAAGTTTATCATTGTACTTGATATGTATCCCTATTACTACTGTGTGTACTAGCTAATTCGATTCTAGTGCGATTAATATAACAGATCTAGGAGTTATTGCTCCAAGGTCTGACAATGATCATGGATATATCAGGAGGTTGCTGGTAGCAAGAAGCAAAAAAGGGGCCGTGTAGCCCTCAGTAGCAGCAGATCTCTATTGACATTGAAGGGGAATAGGCATGCGCAAGGGCAACATCTCAAATAGGGGAACCCATTTGTAGTGGAGGTGTGGCTAGAGAAGCAACGATGGAAGCGAGCATCGACAGCCCTCATGGCAACACAGTGGTGCCCACTGATGGTGGACTCCGACGATATTGAGGCTTGGGGGAGCATGTAGAGGGCTTTATTGTGAGAAGGCAGATCTGATGATGCAATTAGCATTACTATCGAAAGGATCATCATAGACGGTTCAAAACCATCATCACAGACAGTTTTCAAACCATCTGAATTTATGTGTCAGGGATAATAGGTGGTTATCACAAACGGCTCCCAAGCAATCTGTGATAGGTTAAAACACAGACGGTTTTTCAAAATAACTGTCTGTGATATTTTGCTATCATAGACGGTTTTTGATATTAACCGTCGTGATAGTGGACATATCATAGACAATTATTTTGAAAAACCATCTATGATAGCGGACATATCACAGATGGTTTATTTTAAAAACCGTCTATTATATATATACATCACAGATAATTGTTTTTCAAAATTGTCTGTGATATCTAACGGTTTGGTATTCCAAACTGTCTGTGATAGCTATTTGAAAAAATACATTATTTTCTGTTTTTCGGCTAGCCTCAGGAAATGCTAGCCATACCCTCTGAAAGCAAGTAAGAAGATCACATATATATAGCACAAGACAATCTTCACATAGATATCACAAATGAATTAAGCAATGTAAGTAGATCACATATATAGTATATGACAATCGTTACACAGATCTCACAAATAATTCAACAAGTGAGTGAACTACAATTAAATTAAATTGTTTGATTAAGCACAATTAAATAATTACAATTGCATTCAATATTTCAACATTTAATTATCATCACCAGGATGGAACTCTCCAGTATTGTTTATGACCTTCGCTATCAAGAATTGGGAGTGCTTTCCTCGAATTTCGGTCAGTTTGTTAAGATCGACCACACTTTCCTCAAATTCCACGCACTGTCGCTAGTAGTGTTAAGTTATTAGCATATATATATAAATTGATAATCATGAAATAATTATTAGCAACTTGACAAAACCTCTGGATCATTCATCTTAGCCTCCGTGATTTCCTCCATATGGCGACAAACATAGAATTCATATACGTTGCCCTTTAACTGCTGGTGGCACTATAAAAATAGAATTATATACATAAGTATTGTCAGTTCTAGAGGCGTTATAATGAAGTGTGATATATGATTGTTGTGTTATAGTGGGTACCAGAAATCATGTCCTGTGTCATAATGTGGTGCTGGATTCCTTGTATCTCCCTCCCTAGGCAACAGATGCGCTAAATGACCAACATGATTCCAAAAAGTTAGCCTCGGCCATTGCAAATGAAGATAAGACTACAATATAGTTATGTATGGAGGAAACGAGTTTACCTGTCAATTGCTTGTTGGACACGGGTGAAGTCGTGGTTGCTCCCAAGTAGAGAATCAAGGTCTATTACCTTACTCCACTTTGTTACAATTATAATTAGAATTTAGTGAGACCTAATCATGTATGTCACTATAGTGATTAATCCTAAGTTCATGTTGCATATAAAATATAAATAAAACTTGTATGACAACCAGTGAAACAGTTACCCTTGGTTAAAGGGTACCATGATGTACTCCTTGTCACTGTGAGCAAGCAATCCCCTCGTTATGTAATGTTGGACGAAGAATGCATTATTGTTGATGGATTGCTCAAAGACCAAGTGTGGGTTGAGGAAACCCATTGGTTCTCACCGTCGCCAGACCAAGTTATGACATTTATCGATATTATGTGAATATAGAATATGATTGTACAGTACATTTACAGTGTCCAGCATCATAGAAGTAAGACGTTGAGTTCATCAAGGTTGAATAGTAAGAATAAGTCTTCGAAGGTCACAATGAAGTAGCCCGAGTCATGGAGGAAATGCACCTCCATGTATCTCATGGTGAATCTAGTTTACCCATTTTGGCTTCATGTTGGTCCTCTGCATGGTCCAGATATGCAAAAGTCTCACAAAATAGTCCAAGGCTGGATAATTGTAACTCGGGGACCAATGACACTCCGATAATAAACTTCCATTGCCCGGGTAGTGCCTTAATCTTCTTCAGGTGGGCCTTAGTTCCTCGCTTGCGATACATTTTTGGCGGCATCTCCACGGGAGTTGATGCGACGGGCTTCTAAAGTGGAGCTTGAGGTGGAACCATGGGAGCTGATATGATGGGTATAGAGCGATGTCTCTCTTAGGCCACTGGATGTGGAGATCGTGGCACAGACAGGTCTAGGGTGATGTCCCTTTTGGGACACTAGATGAATGTGTGGACAGCATCCTCTAATGTCATAATCTCTTCATTTGGGGGCTTCTCAAGAGGGACAGCACTAAAAATTTCATTAATCATGTCCAACTGGACCTTCACGAAACTGGTTTGTAGTTTGGCACCGTGCACCAGCGTCCCTGACATCCATGGATAAGCCATCACCCACTCAACGTTAATGGGAATGGAGCCAACAAGTCTGACTCTGATGATGCACGGCGTGGGCTCCTACAAAACAATACATGATGAGTTAAGGCGTTTATCTATGCAGCATTCTAGAGAGGTATATTACCTGGATGTCATCGATAGGTAAGTAGGCATTGCTATGTTCAGAAATTGGCATGGACGCGCAGCTACTCTGACGTTGAGGGGGATTGGGTACCACATTAACGGGAGTGGATTACAATTGGTTGTAAATTTGTCTAAGTTCTTCCCTCAATAAATCTATCTCTTCTTGAAGTGAGGCAATTATCTTCTCTCGAAATGAGGTAGATAGTTGTTCCTCATGTTATGCACAAAGCTCCTATTTCATTTATTCGTCACGATAGGTTTGGGATCTCTTCCTACTCCTATACGCTTTAGAGTCGTTTGGAAATCAGTGCCTCCAAGGTACGTAAACCCCCTAGGCCTCACGTATGACTTGGGTGCTCCTTGTTTCCCAAGGCCTGTTGTAATGCCCTAAACATCATTTCGGCGTTTTTGGGTATATTTAGCGGAATCATGAAGTTTCTTGTTTTTCGGTGAATTGTGGGAGGTGGGAAAGAGTTGCGGAATTGTCTAAAGAGAGAAAAAATAATAAATTTAAAAAAGGTTGGGCTGCCTAGAGGGGGAGGCCTAACCACTCTGGGCCAGCCAGCCCAAAGGGCCAAGCCGCACCCTCCCACCCCTCCCCGAACCCTAGCCGCCCCCTATTTCCCCGCCCCCTCCCTCCCTTTGGCCGCCACCCCCTAGTCCTCCTACGCCTCCACTCCCCCCATTGCCCTTCTCCCTGCTACCCTGCTGCAAAGGAAAAAATCAGAGAAAGAGAAGGGAAGAAGGGGAGGAAGAGAAGGGAGAAGGAGGGAAGGAAAGAAGAAGGAGAAGAGAAGAAAGGGGTGATCTTGAGGATCACCTAGGTATAATTTCTTACCTCATTCCCCTCTACTTTAGATTAATTTAGGGATTTTTGGCTCATAATTAGAGGTGTTCATATGGGGGTAATAAACCAATTAGCGATTAATCATTGTCTGCGCGTAGGTTATTTGGGTAGATCATCTGTTCATCTTGTTTAAGAGGTCAAGATGATTTTTTCTGTAGAATAAATTACATGAAAGTTGTAGAGGATGTGGAAACCTAGCTACTGTAATTTTTGTAGAATTTTTGGCCATGGGGTTTGGGTGCAATAGAGGTTGGAACTCTGCTGTGTAGCAGGGGAGAATTCAGAGTTTAGATTTTGATCAGATGTAGATTCAGAGGGTCTAACAAATTTTATAAATTTGCCCATAATAACAAAATTTGTAGAAAATTATGTAATCTAGATTCTGTGAAAATTTCATGATTTTTAGACCAGTGTACAATGGGTGGTGATTGGTAGAATCCTACTGGCTAGAACTCCGATGCGGAGTCTATCCTCTATTTTTTGTGGTATTTTACACCCCTTTACAACAGAATAAAAATAGGGTGTCTTCTTGAAAGTTGTAGTCTTCGTTCTGTAGTTTTTAGAAATATTATTGTTTACTAAGGTTTGACTAGTGGGTTAAATGATATGAAAAATCAAGCAGCGCTGCTGCAGTGAACTGAGCATGGGAACGACTGGTTGAGAGGGAATTGTCGGGTTTTGGGTTTAGCGGCACTTTATTTTTTTAGTTCTGGTGGATATGTTGTAGTTTTGTGCTGAGTGGTGGTTTATGAATAGGTGGCTTCGCTCCTGACCGTGCTTGAGCCCTTCATTCCTTCGGTAGAGGTAAGTAAACGTAGCGGTTGTTGCTACAGTTTAACTTGTTAATTTTGCTACCTCCACTTTAATTAATTCCATTTAAATCATGATGCTTTGTCGTGCTACATGCGCATTATATATTGTGGTATATGTGGTAGTATTTGTTACGAATCGATTGTTTATGTTCTTAATGAATCGAATATGGTTTATGTGGTAATACTCTTAATGAAACAAATGTGGTTTATGAGGTAGTATTCTTTATGAATCAATTGAGGTCTATGTGGTTAAATATTATGAATCATTTTTGCCATATCATGCATTTCATAGCATGTCATTTGCATTGTGGATGTCACCGCACTTAGCCACGACCGTACCGATACAACATCGTACATTACCATAGTACGATGCATACTCTTACCTTGTTGGGTAAGGATACAGTGGATCATATGTATACATATGCATTTACTTGTGAATGGAATAATTGCATACATATGCTATTTTCTTAAATCTTATGTGGATTTGACTCGTGGGAGTCATCCGTGATATGAGGATTGTGGTTAAGGATATACATGCGGTCATTATGGAAATTAATTGTTGATGCTTAAACAATCGTAGTTGAATTAACTTGTTAAACAGTTTGCTTACTGAGATTTTATCTCACTCTTGTTTTTCCCCCTTCCATGTGATCCTTGAGCATACATGGGAAGAGTAGAGCGGCACAGCACTATTACATATCATTTCATGATTTATGCTGTAATAAATATGAGGAGTCTTTAGTTGTTTTTCTATCCCCTCATTATTTAGCATTGTTATTTAATAATGCTAGACTGTGGTTGTTGGAACCAGAATTTGCCATTCTGAGTCCTCTGTGATTCCATCGCACTATTCTCTGGATCAGTAGATAGTGCTCACAAATACATTACTGTATATCAACAACATATTATGCGGAAGTGTAGATTATATCGTAATAACTTACACATGGGCCGATTGGGCCGAAAGCAAGAATGCAACAGCGGAAACTTGCACACAGGTGGGACCCTTAGGACTTGCCCATAGGCAGCCAACTAAGGTTTCGTGACCTGGATCAAAGGTGTAACTTGTCATGCTTCAAAGTTTGATGAGGTTCGCCAAAGTTATACTCTCCAGATTAGTCGTAGTCTACATGCGAAAAACCAGAATAAACTAAACTGAAATAAAATTATAAAATTATAAAATATATACTGAAAGATAGAATACGAATTTAGATGAATTTAGGAATTTGAATTACCAGATTTGGAGTTTGGACGACGGAGAACGAGTCGTCGAAAGATCAGTTGGAAAGGAAATTGTTGGAAAAATGCCAAATGAAGGAATAGTCTTTCAAAACTTCTTCTTGGCTGGGTTTCTGGTTTTCTAGTATGCAAAACAAGTGGGGAATGAGGTGAGGAGGCTAGGGTTCAATTTATAGGTGGAGAGGAGTAAGGGAATGGTCGGAATTGAATGCCGAAGTAATGACCGAAATAAATGAAATGTCGGTTTTCAATGCTTGAATGCAAGGGACTAAAAACTGAAATTTTAATGGATAAAAACTGAAAAGAATTGATTTTGCTTGAATGCAATGCGTGAGCAATGAATAAAGATGTTCTTGCTGCATCCCATTTAATTTGATAAGAGGGAATTGATTTTGCTTGCATGCATGCATTGCTCACGGTGGCTTTTGAAAACAGGGTGTTTGTTCGTCAGATGTGTGGAGATGAACACTAAAGGTGGGAAGAATAAATATTAGGCTAAAATGGAATAGTCCAAACACCTGAAAATGGAAAGGATCTATGGCACTGGATGAGGTGAGAACTATTAGCTAAACGTGCTTAAACAAAAGAAGACTTTGGCAGGGCGGGAAGTCTCCTTATTTCTTTTTATATATATTTTCTTTAAAGAGAGAAATGCCAAGGGAATATTTGGATTGAGAAAAATAGAGTAAATATTTTTATGGAGGTTTTGAATTTTTGCAAGATTTGAATTTGAATTTTGGATGTAAATTGAAAATTTGGAAAGGAATTGAGGCTTTGAAAATGAACTGGGAATTAGAATTTAGAATTTAAATATTAGGATTACCAATTAATCCTCAAATATTAAAAAGGATGGCAGCAATGGATAGTTTAGGATTTTAGAAAAATTTAGAAATTTGAACGGGTCAAATCGGAGTTAAAAATGAAGAAATACGGCTTCCGGAAGATTTAATACAGAGAAAAAGAAAAAACCTGATTTTTGGAATTATTTTTATACTGAAAATTTGAATTAATTATTTAGCTGAATTATTTTTGAACGGAAATGCTGATGTGGCCAAGAAAAGCTAACGTGGTCACCACGTAGCGCTGCGTGGCTACCACGTGGCTGCCACATCACCGCAGTGTGCTGGCGTGGCCGGCCCATGCGACGTGGCAGTCAGGCACCCGCAGGGCCGAGGCGTGGCCTCTACCTGGCCACCACCGGGCTACCACACGGCTGCCACGAGGCACCCGATAGCCGACGTGGCTGGCCCAGTCGGAGGAGGCGCACGGGGCCTGATGGTTGCTAGCGCTCCGGCCGCGCCGGCCGGTGACACTAAAAGGCAGAAGGGAGGGAGCGGAATGCAACGGTACCGTCTGTGGAGCCCGAGGGTGATCGGAGAATGCTGGCATTGGCAAGGATGACGGCGGAGGGAGGTCGATCGGCGGCGAAGGAGCTCCGGTGGCGGAAAAGCTTGGGGAAGGGGTGGCCGATGATCGCCGAAGCACGGAGAAGGTGTAGGTGGGGTTAGCGAGGCACAAGGAGGCCCGAGGAGGCGGCGATTGCTCGCCGGAGTCCTACTGACAAAGAAGGGGGAGGTTGCACGGGGCAGCGGTGCTATGGACGCGATCGAGTAAAATTGAGAGGGGGAAGGTGTGGTGTGTCGAGGGGAAGCTCGGGGAGGGGTTTAAATAGGCCGAGGGGCGGTGTCCGGGGGTGTAATAGCTCGCCGGAATTAAGGCGGCCGTGAAAGATGCCAAAACGGCAGGGCGGCCATTAATCCGAGGGGTAACGATGGTAGTTGATGGCGTGCGATGATGGGGCAAAAATCACGGAGCTCGGTGGGGCGGTAATGGTGGCGGAGCGGGGAGGAAGAAAGGGGGCGAGGAAGATGGGTCAGACAGGTGGTCCCCACTTGTCAACGGGAGAGGGAAAAGGGAAAGGGAAGGCGACGGCTCAGATTGAAACGCGTGGCGCACGAAAGAAAATCAGGGCCGATCAAAAGGGGCGAAGGGGTAAGTGATCATAGAGGGCTAAGATTGATCGAGAGTAGAATGAAAAGATCTGATCCATCGGGTGCATTAAGTGACTGCGGGCGGCTATGATTGTACCGATGGGCGGGGTTTTAATCTAGGCGCTCCACGTGTCGATCCGAGGGGGAAAGAGGGTGGGTGACAAGGTAAGTGGGAGCGGGTGGTGGAGATTAGAACCGGCGGTGGTTTATTTCACCAGAGAGCGGCAAGTGTCGGCCCGAGAGGAAGTTTGGAAATTAATTTCTTTTTAGGATTTTAGAAAAGCTAGGAGGCTCAAAAATACTCAAAAAAATCAAATAAAGCCCAAAAATTCTAGAAAAATTCAGAGAACCTTTAGAGCTATTCTAGACGTAGGAAAAATATTTATAACTTACTTCCTATTTAGCTTTCATAATAAAATACTATTTAACTTTGAAATTAAAATTTTAAATCCACAAAATTCACAGAAAGTCCAACTAAAAGCCAAATAAGTTCAAATAATTAATTTGAATTAGTTCTTATATAGAAATTCAAAATATTCTTTATTTAATAATATTTTATTTTATTTTTACTAAAATTACTTTTCACAAGAAAACCCCCTTTGTTAAAAAGCTTGAGCTGGGCTGTTACACATCCACATTTTACAATGCATGGCTATCTCCACATTTTAAAAACTTGAGCAACCAAATTGAAATTTTTTAATTTAAATTTAATTAAATATTTTTTTTCTAATTTTTAAAATAAATAGCTGGGCTGTTACACATCCACATTTTACAATGCATGGCTATCTCCACCAATGCTAGTTTTTGTCACCATTGGAGTACATCCTTTCAGGAAAAGTTAAAGTCAGAGTACCTCCCTCTACTAAATTTTTATCCCGCCTGAAAATGTTTTGTGAAATAGAACTAACTCGAGGATGATTCTCATGTTCACCCTTGACCGTGGGCACGGCTATTCGAATAGTTTAGACTCTGCAGAATTTGTACATCCTTACCCACAAGAGACAATCAGCCCGACAGGCCTATGTGATTCCTTAGTCACATAGATTGAGAGATCGTCACGAGGCCTTTACAAATACCTCGCCCCCTAGCATCTTACCCCTATGGGGTTGCTTCCATAGCAGCAGGCGTACTTCAGACTCCACTCTCCGCAATGCCACCCTATCTAGAAAATATCACCCTTCACTTGGTGTCCCGTACAGGTCGGACCTTCACTGTTGTAACAGCCCAGTTTTTTTAAAGAAAATAATAACAATAAAATAAATAAAATAAAATAATAAATAAGTTAGTTTAAAATAAAAATCAAAGTTATTTGGTTTCTTGAAATTTTAAAATTTCAGTTGACCTAATTTTCTGCTTTAAAAAAAAGAGCATTTTTATTAAACAAAAAAATATTTGTTTTAAAGGAAAGTATCTAAATTTTAGTTGAAAAATATTTTTATAAGTTCAAAATAGTTTTAGATTTAGTTGAAAATATTTTTATAAGTTTAAAATAGTTTTAGAAACTTTTATGAGTTTTTCTAAGATTTTTAGGCTTTATTTGTAATTTATTGTATTATTTTAAAGCTAGAAAAAAACATTTTTAAAAATTAAAATAAACTTCAAATAATTCTAAAATTATTTTATTTAATCTTTTCAGGTTTGAAGGATTCAAAAACCATTTTCTGGAAGTTTTTTGAATTATTTTTCTTTTCCTTTTTTCCTTTTCTCTTTTTCTCTCTCCCCTTTCCTTCTTTACACCGGTGACCGAAGCCCATCCGTCCATCCCTAGTTTTGGAAACCCCGTGCGCCGCCTAACTGAATCCCCTAAATCCCTCACCCCTTTCCTTTTCCCTCCCACTCGTTTCCTTTTCTCCCCTCCGACCAGAGTTCCATCGCCATAAACATGGCGAGCAATTGTCGAGTCGTGGTACCCCCTTCACCCTATATAAAGGGCCTACGAGTACCCCCAGCTCCCACAACACCCCTTCCCGTCCCCAATCAATTGTCTCGTGCTTGAAGTTGACCCTGCACTGTGCTCCCGCCTCTGCCAAGCTTCGTCGAAATCCGGTAAGCCATCCTTGTCGCCTTGGCCACCCTCAAGGAGCACCCCACCTCCATCAGCTTCCCCATGGCCTAGCAAAGCTCGAGCACCCCTCCACCACCTGTGATCACCACCGGACAAGCCACTTCACCGAAGACTCGAGCACCACCGCTGTCTGAGCTCATCCGACCGCCCGAGCCCATCCCACCTTCCCTCCCTCTCCGCTGGATGCATGGTGGACATCTGAGATAGGACGACCACAATGCCGTCTGATCAAGCCACGCGCCGTGCATCTGGACCCCACCTCTTCCCTTCTCTCTCTCACTGACATGTGGGACCCCGCGCCATGTTCCCGCCTCCGCCAAGCTCCACAAAACTTCGGTGAGCCATCCCCATTGCCTCAGCCACTCTCGAGGAGCACCACCACCTCCGTCAGCTTCCCAGTGGCCTAGCGAAGCTTAACAACCCCTCCACCACCCGTGATCACCGCTGGAGAAGCCACTTCGCCGAAGACCTAAGCACCGCCGCCGCCAATCCTCGCCGTCGACCCATCTCCAACCACTTCCGATAATGTAACCGTGCACTACTGAACTCCCCTCATCGCCGGCCGTCGCTGAGCCCCACATCATCGGTGACCATTGGGCCCCATGCGTCGCCTCGTGCTGGTGAGCCCACGTCAAATGGCGTGGCTGAGGTGGCTGCCACAAGGCGCCATATAGCAGCCCACTTAAGCGTCGAGCCGCCACTCAGCAGCCACACAACGCTCCACTCGTTGCGTCAGACCGCACGCCCATGTGGCACCCACATGGCGTGCCACCTAATGGCACAGGTTCACGTGGCCACCATGTGTCAGACACGTGGTAGCCATGTTATTTTTTCAGCCCAGTCATCCACCACGTAAGCATCACGCCACCCCTTCCTACCACCTCAGTTGGTCAACGGTCCGTGGACCGGGCCCACCAGTCAAACTCAGTCAACCCAGGACTGGCGTCAACATGATGTCATAATTCCAATTTTTTTTAAAATAATTTCTAAAATCCTTGCTGACATCACAAATCCCTTTTCTAGTAGAAAAATAATTCCAAAAATTTTAGTTTTTCTTTTTAATTAGAATTTAAACTTTCCAAGGCTCGTTCTCCTTCATCCTAACTCCTTCATCCAAATATGCAATGTTTTCAAATTTTAGAGTTCATTTGAATTTTATTTGATTTTGGGGAGTTACTAATACAAATGCCAATCGTACTTCCACAAGACTAGTATGGAATAGTCCTAGCTGACTAATTAGCACGTCCTAACCTAAGCCTCATTATAGGTTGAATGTGAGCCTGGCGTACGCCATGGGAAGTCGCACATGGCACAAGAGGGTGCACTGATCTGGTGGATTCCTTATTGGGATGAAACCATAGTGGAGGTGTGGCCAGGTTGAAGGCTTAGCTTCCTAAAGGTCTTATTATGGTTACTTAATCGTATGCCCAAGGAAGCGTGTAATGGCTGCCACAATAAGTTAATCATATCTTGTGAGTAAAGCTGTACAATCTCTGTAGAGTGTATAAACGATCTGGGATAGCCGTGCCCATGGTCAACGGCATGCTGAGTAAGCCTTTTCACATATTAGACTTTGTTTGTCATAAAAAGGTTTTAGTTGAAAATGTGGTATCATTTTGGAGAATGATGGTCCAGGTGCGATACCCGTGGTTAGGTTAGTGCTAGGTTGATGCCTGCACTAACGTTACTATTTTGAATTACAATCTTTATTTTTTGTATTAAATTCAGCAATTTCAATCTACTTATTGTATTTCAACAAATTTTGTTTATACTCAAATAACCATATAAGCCTTCATTTGTTGCCTTTGTCATTATAATGCATTTTCCGGTATGACTTGTGGAGTATAAGTTTGTACTCACCCTTATTTCATCATCTCAGATGAGGACGACTTCAATTATGATGAGGACCAGGATGATTAGGCCGCGTCTTACTGTCGTCTACCTGTGGGCCGACTTGAGTTTCACTTTCTTCGGTCGCTTCCGCAGTTTTTTTCTTCTGCTATTGTTGTCAATGGGCATGGATGTAAACGTTGGGTCAAGACCATACTCTTTTAATTAATAAAGATCATCTTTTGTACTTGATATTTATCTCTGTTACTACTGTGTGCACTAGCTGATTCTGGACTAGTGCGATTTACACAGAGGATTCGAAGTCATCGGTCTGTGGTCCGACAGAGTTGGTATCAGATCCGCGATGACTCTGAGACGTGACTGTAGGTGGAATAAAACTAGTTCACTATAAGGACTTATTTTAAAAATAAATATAATTTCCAAAGTTCATGTAAAAACACTTGTCACCTTCCTACTCTCCCTTAACTATTTCTCTCCATTACAAGTGGTTTTCTAACCCTTTTCTCTTCAAAAACCTATAGATGGTCAAGACCCCTATCCAAGTCACCCATGGTATTCGTGCTGGTCACTTAGCTGAGTGTCTTTGGAGCCTCCTACAAGAAATAGGTTTAAAGACACGCCTTGTCTACTAGGGATATCAGCAGACCATTGAACAACAGGAGTACTAGCGTGTAGAGGTGTTGATCTACGCCAACGTCGGAGATGAAGTAACCCTCCACATCTTTGATGCCCCTCAAAGACACCTTTTTCATCAGAATCTAGGATGTCGCTCGGGAAGCCATCCGCAAGCTGAGGGATATTTACTTCGTGGAACTTAAAAACACTAATTTTCGGTACTTTCCCAGCAAGTACACTGCGAGCCCGACTAGCATCTTCGCATCCACGGAGGCAGAAGATAACCCCTGACTCCTACAATAGGTGAAGTTCATACAGGCCCTGGACTATGTGTACCAGACAACCTTAGATGAGCTAAGATTCACCACTTATCAGCTTCATCAGGCAGAAGAAGAGCTTGCCACACTTCGAGCCACTGACGACTACTCTTCAGTCACTGGAGCAAACTATGAGCCATTTCCTAAGAGACGTCACACCGATGACAAGAAGAAATAACTAGCTCAGTTTAAACTAGCCCCATAGAGTACTATAGATTTACACCGTTAGAATAAAATAAACACTACTTGAGAGCTGTTATTCCCTTGTCAACAGCCTCAAGCCTACTTAAGATATTAACAAGAGTTGCTCTCTACCAAGATGCTTTCATTTGGGAGTTTTCTTGTGTTTGTTTGGGATGGGCACACAAACCCCTCTTACTCTTTCTCTAGTCTTCCTCTAATCCTTGAGATGAAACAAGTAGATGGTGAACACCAGGAAAAATGGTAATGGCATCAATGGCAACAACAAAGAGATCCCTCCACCACCACCAGTGAATGGACCAGACTAGGCCCAGATTATGGCCAACCAAAATCAATTCATCTAGTTACTGGTTCAGACTATTAGCAACCCTGCTCAGAATGCTCCACCACCACCAGCTCAAGGATCACAATCCCGCCTATCGGAATTTTTGAGAATGTGTCGTCCAACCTTCAGTAGCAGCTCTGATCGGATGGATGCAGATGACTGGCTTCAAGCCATCGGGAAGAAGTTGGATATTGTCCAGTGTGGTGACAGAGAGTGAGTCCTATTCGCCTCCCATCACCACCGCTCACGCCAACGCACAAACTATTTCTTGGAATGAGTTTGTGCTCAACTTCCATAAGGCCCATCTGCCGGCACCATCACTCTCAAGAAGGAGTTCAGGGCTCTACCCCAGGGAGGGCATACAGTGAATGAATACCTTCAAAAATTCAATCAGCTGGCATGGTATGCTCCCGAAGATGTAGCCACAGATGAGGCCAAGCAAGAGAGGTTCTTAGAGGGCCTCAATGACAGCATAGCGATGCAGTTAATTTCTAACGACTACATTGACTTCCACCAGCTTGTTAGCAAGGCCATCCAGCAGGAAGGCAAGCAAGTGGAGTTGAGAGTAGAAAGAGGAGGATGGCCACTCAGAAAGTCATCCCTGGCAGTCTCCCTAAGGCTCGTAGCACCCCGCAACATTCAAGTAGCTTCCAGCCGTTGGCGAACCGGGCACCTTGTCCGACCAATCTCCCTGTGCCCCAGTCCTTCCGCAGTGCACCAACAGGATGGCAAGTGCAGAAGAACGTCGTGCCTTCTAACGGAGTGACCTGTTTCTATTACAAAGAGATAGGACATTTCGCCAAGGCCTGTCCAAAGAAGCTTCAAGCCGTAGAAGGAGCCAGTACACCAGGAGGTCAAAACTCGAGGCAGACTTTCAAGAAGCCCCAGAATTTCGTGAAGGGACGTGTGAATCACATCACTGTTGAGGAAGCACAGGATGCACTAGACATCGTTTTGGGTATGTTTCTAGTAAATTCGTATGAGCTTTCATTCTGTTTGATTTTAGAACATCCCACTCCTTCATTTCCAAACATTTTGTGGTTAAGAATAGGTTGGGTTCAGTTCCCCTTAGCCACCCTATGCTAGTCCAATCCCCAGGAGTAGAGATGAGAGTAGAAACTTTGTGCCCAAATGTGAGCCTAGTCATAGAAGGAGTATTATTCCTAGTAGAGTTGATAATTCTTGATTCTCAAGGTTTAGATATTATCCTTAGAATGAACTGATCCAAGAATAAAGGTCAGATTGACTGTTCCACCCGATCCATCACCCTCACTAATGGTTGAGAGTAGAAGTGACCTTTGTACCAGCAATCCCAAGGGCAGAAGAGTGTACCCTTAATCAACTCCAAGGCCTAGAAGAAGTACTAGTCATGCGGGAATGCCCATATATATTTCCAAAGGACCTACCGGGAATGCCACCCGATAGGGACGTGGAGTTCATGATGACCTAGTCCTCGGTACAACCCCTATCTCTAAGAGGCCATACCGTATGCTGGCTAATGAGTTAGCCAAGCTGAAGAAGCAAATCCAAGAACTAGAGGATAAAGGTTATGTTCGACCAAGTTTATCTCCTTGGGTGCACTCATTCTCTTTGACAAGAAGAAGGATGGCAGTATAAGAATGTGTGTGGACTACCGAGCACTCAACGATGCTACCATCAAGAATAAATACCCTTTACCCAGGATTGATGATCTGTTTGACCAGTTAACTCAACGATGCTACCATCAAAAATAAATACCCTCTACCCAGGATTGATGATCTGTTTGACTAGTTAAAGGGAGCCAGTGTGTTCTCTAAAACCAATTTAAGATCTGGTTATCACCAGCTGAAGATCACAGAGGAGAATATTCCTAAGACCGCCTTCTCTACCCGTTATGGTCAGTACGAGTTCACCGTTATGTCTTTTAGACTGACAAAAGCTCCAGCCTATTTCATGAATTTGATGAATAAGGTGTTCATGGAGTACTTGGATAAATTCATGGTGACTTTTATAAATGACATCCTCATTTACTCTAAGAATGAGGAAGAGCATGAGAGTCACCTTCGGATAATATTGCAGAGGTTGACAGAGCATCAACTCTATGCCAAGTTCAACAAGTGTAAATTTTGGTTAAGAGAAGTAGCCTTCCTGGGTCATATCGTGATAGCCAAGTGAATTGCAATAGATCCCTCCAAGGTCGAGGAAGTTATGGATTGGAAGCAACCAAGCACCATAACTAAAGTCAGGAGTTTTCTTAGCCTAGCCGATTAGTACCAATGCTCCGTAGCCGGATTCTCTGGGATTGCAAAACCCATGATCCAGCTCTTAATGAAAGAAAAGAAGTTTAAATGTACAAAAATTTGTGAGCAAAGTTCTCACACCCTCAAAAAGAAATTAGTATCAGCCCCAGTGCTTGTGCTGCCAGATATTCATAAAGATTTTGAGGTATTTTGTGATGCCTCTCGGCAAGGATTTGGTTGTGTCTTTATGCAAGAAGGCAAGGTCATAGTCTACGCATCTCGCCAGCTAAGACGCCACGAATGCAACTACCCAACCCACAATCTGGAGTTAGCAGCTGTGGTTCATGCCTTGAATATTTGGCGACATTACCTCATTGGTAACTGTTGCGAGATCTACACGGACCACAGGAGCTTGAAGTATATCTTTACCCAAGCAGAGCTTAACCTGAGGCAGCGAAGGTGGTTAGAGCTAATCAAGGATTATAATGTCAAAATCCACTACCACTCAGGTAAGGCTAATGTTGCTAAAGATGCATTAAGCAGAAAAGCCTATACAAACTGCACACTACCAGAAGAGGTTCAGACCCAACTTCAGGAGGAAGTTGCTCTGCTAAATTTAAATCCAGTCAAAAGAAGCATACTTTGAGTCCTGGAAGTTCAACCCACATTGTTAGATTAACTTCATGAAGCCCAAAAGGTTGATGTGGATATTAATGAAATCAGAAGAATATGAGAAGAGGAAAAGATATTGGATTTAATGAGGATGAACGTGGGACCGTTTGGTTCAAGAATTGTATTTGTGTACCCAATAATCAAGAAATCAAAGAGATGATTCTGCGTGAAGCCCATGAAATCCCTTACTCCATTTATCCAGGTCGTACCAAGATGTACCAGGATCTTTGAGAAAGATATTGGTGGGTTACCATGAAGTGAGAGGTCGCTGAATTTGTTGAAGCCTGTGACACCTGCTAGAAAGTCAAGGTGGAGCATCAGAAACCAGTTGGACTCTTGCAACCCTTGCCAATCCTAGATTGGACATAGGAAGAGAATGGCATGGACTTTATCACCGAACTTTCTAGAACTCAGTTCGGATATGACTGCATCTGGGTAATCATTGACTAGTTGACTAAAGTGGCTCATTTAATACCAATCAAGACTATCTATTCAGGGAGTAAGTTGGCAGGACTATATATGGCCAGAACAGTATGCCTGCATGGAGTTCCCAAAAAGATTGTGTCAAATCAAGGAAGTCAGTTCATTTGTTGGTTCTGGTAGAAGCTTCATGAAGAATTGGGTAGTTGGCCAGCTCAACTTCAGCACAACTTATCATCCCCAAACCAATGGTCAGACAGAGCGAGTTAACCAGATATTGGAGAATATGCTAAGAGCCTGTGCTCTAGATTTTAGCACCAGTTGGGACCAGGCCCTCCCATATGCCGAATTCTCCTACAATAATAGCTATCAGTCTAGTTTGCAGATGGCACCCTTTGAAGCGTTGTATGGCAGGAAGTGCCAAACACTACTTCTATGGAAGAATCCTAAAGGACAACAAGACCCAGTGCCCAATCTACTTCATGAATATAAAGTAAAGGTGAAAAAGATCAAGGAAAGGCTTAGAATAGCCTAGTCACGACAGAAGAGCTATGCTGATAACCATCGTTGTGACATGACCTTTGAGGTGGGTGACTTTGTCTATTTGAGAGTATCCCCACTCAAAGGAGTGAAGAGGTTTCAATCCAAAGGAAAATTGGCACCACGTTTTGTGAGATCCTTCCAGATTTTGGAGTGAAGAGGTGAAGTCACTTATCAACTAGAATTGCCACCAACCATATCAGGAGTACATAATGTCTTCCATGTATCTCAGTTGAAGAAGTGCCTTCGAGCACGCACAGAGCAGGCGGCACTTGAGACCCTTGACTTTCAGGAAGATCTCACCTATTGAGAGCATTCTATCAAAATCCTTGAGATAGCCGAGCATCAGACTAGAAGGAGGACGATCAGATTCTGTAGAGTGCAATAGAGCAATCATACCAAGAATGAAGCCACCTGAAAATGAGAGGACGATCTGAAGGCCAACCATACCCATGTCTTTTGCTAGCCATCCCAAATCTTGACGTCAAGATTCTCTTAAGGGGGTAGATTTGTGACATCCCAAAATTTTGCTTTTTAGTCATTTTAATTAATTGGATTTTTCCTGTATTTAAAATTCCCTTTTTCTAAAATTTTAACCTTAAGCCTAGAGAGTGAATTATGAAATTAATTATGTAAATGTGGTAAAAACAAGTTAAAATTATTTTATTTGGGTTCAATGTCTTTTTCTGAAATTCTAGGAATTTTCTAGGATTTATTTGGATTTTTCTGCTATTTTTACCCTTTATTTGAATTTCTAGGATTTTTCTGAAAATCAAAACGAAAAATAAAAGTTTAAAACTTTCCCACTCTCCCCTCTGAGCGACGCGTGGATAGCCTGGATGTGTCCACATCGTCGCCCGACCTCATCCAGCCGCCCGAGCCCATCATGCCTTCTCTCAATCTCCGCTCGACGCGTGGTGGCCATCCATGCTAAGACGACCGCAACGCCGCCCGATCAAGCCACGCGCCGTGCATCCGAACCATGCCTCTTTCCTTCTCTCCCTCTCACGGACATGTCGAACCCACCTGTTAGATTCATCATCTCCACCGCGCCATGCCTTCCTTTCTCTCCCTCCCCTTTCCTTCTTTACGCCAGCGACCGAAGCTTGCTGAATCCTCAGTTTTCCTTCCCCGTCCGTCCCTAGTTTTGGAAACCCCGTGCGCCCCGAGATCGAATCCCTCACCCCTTTCCTTTTCTCTCCCTCTCCTTTCTTTTTTTCCTTATGACCGAAGTTCTGCCGTCGCAATCACGGCGAGCAATTGTTGCCCCGTGGTACCCCATCTACCCTATGTAAAGGGCCCGCGAGTACCTCCAGCTCCCACACCACCCCTTCCTGCCCCAATCATCTCTCTCGAGCTTTGAGTCAACCCCGCGTCGTGCTCCTACCTCTACCAAGCTCCGTCGAACTCTGGTAAGCCATCCCGTCACCTCGGCCACCCTCGAGGAGCCCCGCCACCTCTATCAGCTTCCTCATGGCCCAGCGAAGCTCAACGACCCCTCCACCACCCGTGATCATCGTCAGAGAAGCCACTTCACTAGAGACCTGAGCACCGCTATTGCCAATCCTCGCCACCGAACCATCTTCAGCCACTTCTGGTAATGCAACCGTGCACCACTGAACTCCCCTCACTCTCCTCTCTTGATTGCGCTACTCACCGCTCGCCACCAAGCCCCACATCCCTAGTGACCATCGGCCCCCAAGCATCGCCCCCACGCCAACGAGCCCACATCGGATGGTGTTGTTAGTGATATGCCCTAGAGGCAATATGGAGATGTTGTATATCACATACTATGTTTATGATACATTACTTTGTTCCTTGGAATAGACATCATCATTATTGATCAATGAGTATGTGACTTATTCATGAGACTCTTAAATACTAAAATGTTGCTATTTCTAAATGATCCCTGATCGTATATCATATGAGGAACAAATATGATTCAAAGACAAAGATCAGCATATGTATTGATTGATGATCATGTCTCATGGATCATGGTATGGTGATACCAAATCAATAATATGGACATGTGTTAGTGAACATATGTTGGATAGACCTGCCATGAGACACTGCAGAGATTCTATGTGTCATCAGTTGGTCTCAAGTAGTGTTTATGTAGAATCCTTAGACTTGAGATCATCATGGTTCCCAACATGAGTAGTAGCTTATTTTGGGACTACTAAATACTACTCCGTAACTGGGTAGTCATAAAAGTAGTCTTCGGGTTTGCCATGAAACATGTAGTGGGATGTGAATGATCAAGATAGAATTTGCCCTCCTTATGGGAGAGATATCTGGGCCCTCGATGTAATGGATTATGAAAGTGCATGGCCATGCCAAGGTGATTGAGGAGTCAATCATAAGTTTATAATCCATCACGGAATCGAGAGAGTGATTGAGCTATTAAGAGGATGACACAGGTCTCGCCTTGAGCTCAATCTATATCGTGATTCAAAGGGATTCGTACATGAGAGAACATTACAGGTTTAGCCGATATGATCTTTACATATACTTTGGGGTTAATATGTCTTACTAGAGGCCGCTATTAACATGGTAACCGGAAAGGCGTTTCCGGGTCACGACCAAGTATACGTGAACCTCACTGTGGTCGCACGCTTAACGGGTTGGAACACTAATTCGAATATGATTCGGATATGGGCTCAATTCGGATAGAGATCCGAATAGACTCCTATTGGGCCTCGGTCCACGAGGCCCACGTGAGGAGGTCTATATATATGGAGGCGAGGCGAGAGGATTCGTCCCCGTTAACATCTAGCAAAACCCTAGCCGCCACCTCCCGAGCCAAACCCTAGCTGCTCCACGAGTGCTAGTACACTCGCGATCGGCGTTCCAGCCCGGACGTGTGGATACGGTGGAGGCGCTGCTCGTTGCGATGTTGATCGGCGTGCGTGGAGGAGACAATCTGTTCGGGACGATCGGCTACTTCCACTACTACCTCGACGCGCGTGATTGGATCGGTTTCAATTCTTCTTCCATTGTCTTTGCCGCGTCTAAGTGGTAACAATCCATGATCCTTCCTTAGCATGATGTTCTTGGGTGCGCGATAGAAAAGTTGTGTTTTCTGCTTCCGTAGCCTACGCGTATTCCTTTAGGTGTGGCCGAGGTGGTCGCCACATGGCGCCATATGGCAACCCAACTTAGCGCCGAGCCGCTACTCGGTAGCCACACAACACTCCGCCTGCCGCGTTAGACCGCACACCCATGTGGCACCCACGTGGTGTGCCACCTAATGGCACAGGTCCATGTGGCCGCCATGTGGCAGACACATGGTAGCCACGTCAGCTTTTTTAGCCCAGTCATTTGCCATGTAAGTGCCACACCACCCCTCGCTGCCACCTCAGCTGGTCAATGGTCTGTGGACCTGGTCCATCATCCACCGGGCCCACAGGTCAGACTCGGTCAACCCAAGGCTGGCGTCATCATAACGTCTTAATTCTGAACCTTCTTTAGAAAAATAATTTCCAAAATCCTTGATGACATCTTAAATCCCTTTTTAGTAGAAAAATAATTCCAAAAATTATAGTTTTTCTTTTTAATTTGAATTTCAATTTCCAGAGGCACGTTTTACTCCATCCTAACTCCGATTGAGCCCAAATATGCAATTTTTTCAAAATTTTGAGTTCATTTGAATTTTATTTGAAATTGGGGAGTTATTTTCACATGTATACTACGATGATTTCGAAGAATTTTATGACGACGATTTGCATCAAACGATAATCCCAGTTTACAAATAATTTTATGTTGTTTCCAATTATGTTTCATGCATAATTTTATTTAATGTATTTCAAATCTAATTTTAAAATTTAGTTAATGTTTATTTGTTATTGTCTCCTTTGACATTGTTTCCTGAATAGCTTGTCACTCTAGAATAAAACTCTGGTTAGTACCTAGTATGACTAGAGAATTTTTATAGCAAATGCTTAGACCTGCAATAATATAACTATCGATGGGGATAACTTTTTTTTACATAAAATGATAAGTTTTTATAAAGTATTCTTGACTTTGGTGTGTCAAGAAGGTCTATGAAATATTTCAAAATGAAATATAAAATCTAGTTTAGACTTAGGCCATCGATAAGGCGGTGGGTGTTTGTTGGTATACGTTGTAGCTTGCTGGTATAAAGTATTCCTGGCTGACTAATTAGCGGGTCCCAACCTAAGTCTCTTTAAAGGCTAAATGTGAGCGTGGCATAGGCCATGGGAAATCTTACATGGCACAAGAGGGGGCCTTGATCTGGTGGATTCCTTATTAGGGTAAAACCTTAGTAGAGGCATGGTTAGGTTGAAGGCTTAGCTTCGTAAAGGACTTGTTATGGTTACTCAGTCGCATGCCCAAGGAAGCATGTAATAGCCGACACAATGAGTTAATCATTTCTTGCGGGTAAAACTATACAACTTTTGCAGAATGTATAAATTATCGGAGATAGTCGTGCCCATGGTCAAGGGCATCCTGAGTAAGGTTTTTCACAGATTAGACTTTATTTTTCATAAAAAGGTTTTAGTTGGAAATATGGTTTCTTTGTGGAGAAGGATGGTCAGAGTGGGATACCCGTGGTTAGATTAGTGCTAGGTCGATGCCTACACTAACGTTACTATTTTGAATTACAATCTTTACTTTCTTTATTAAATTCAGCAATTTCAATCTACTTATTGTATCTCAACAAATGTTGTTTGTGCTCAAATAAACATATAAGCCTTCCTTTGTTGCCTTTATCATTATAATGTATTTTTCGGTGTGACTTATGAAATACAAGTTTGTACTTACCCTTGCTTCATTATCTCAGAGAAGGACAACTTCGACTATGACGAGGACTAGGATGATTAGGCCACGTCTTACTGTCGTCTGCCTGTTGGCAGGCTTGGGCTTCCCTTTCTTCGGTTGCTTCCGTAGTTTTTTTCTTCTGCGATTGTTGCCAATGAGCATGGATGCAAATGTTGGGTCATAAGACCATACTCTTTTAATTAATAAAGATCATAATTTGTGCTTGATATTTATGCCTGTAACTACTATGTACACTAGCTAATTTAGACTAGTGTGATTTACACAGAGAATCCAAAGTCATCGCTCCGGCGAACACAAATAACCATATAAGCATTCCTTTGTTGCCTTTATCATTATAATGTATTTTCCGATGTGACTTGTGGAGTACAAGTTTGTACTCACCCTTGCTTTATCATCTCAGAGGAGGATGACTTCGAGTATGGTGAGGACTAGGACGATTAGGCCGCGTCTTACTATCATATGCTTGTTGGCAGGCTTGGGCTTCGCTTTCTTTGGTTGCTTCCACAGTTATTTTTTTCTTCTTCTATTGTTGCCAATAAGCATGGATGTAAACATTGGGTTATAAGACCATACTCTTTTAATTAATAAAGATCATCTTTGGTGTTTGATATTTATCCCTATTATTATTGTATGCACTAGCTGATCATAGACTAGTGCGATTTGTACAGAGGATCTAAAGTCATCGCTTTGGAGTCTGACACAAATGACCATATAAGCCTTCCTTTGTTGCCTTTATCATTATAATGTATTTTTTGGTGTGACTTACGGAGTACAAGTTTGTACTCACCCTTGCTCCATCATCTTAGAGGAGGACGACTTCAACTACGGTGAGGACTAAGACGATTAGGCCGCGTCTTACTGTCGTCTGCCTGTGGGTACGCTTGGGCTTCACTTTCTTCGGTTGCTTCCATTATTATTTTCTTTCGCTATTGCTGCCAATGAGTATGGATATAAACTTTAGGTCATAAAACCATGCACTTTTATTTATTAAAGATCATCATTTGTGCTTGGTATTTATCCCTGTTACCACTGTGTGCACTAGCTGATCCTAAACTAGTACGATTTACACAGAGGATTCGAAGACATCGCTCCGGGGCGCAACATCCTTGAGTTGGTGGAGGAGTATTTATACCCCTACCAACTATTCTGACCGTTGGAGGCAACATCTAGAATTTTTCAGCACGAGCGGTAGTATCACCGTTCAAACTCCGATACTACACCCCTCCACCAACTGCATAGTAATGGCTATAATGGACAAATTAAATGCCTCTGAGCTAGCTATTGAATTTGTGGCGTGGTACTACCACATTGTAAGTGTGGTAGTTTCGATATTTCATTAGTACCGATTTCTAGCGCGGTACTACCGTTTGTCTTGAGGACCAAAAATGGTCCTCTCTGGAAAAAAATGTACTACCCATATATTCAGAACTTTCGGTGTGCGGTAGTATCGCTCAAGAGTTGCGGTCATACCGCAATGTAGTAGTTCCACCACACAAACTCTGGTACTACCATTTTCTAGAGAAGCAAACATGTTCCAAAAGGTTTCTCTCTAGAAAAAATGTACCACCAACTAAAACTCGGTACTTTTTGCTTGCGATAGTACTGCACTACCTTCCTGGTCATATTGCACAGCGGTAGTACCGCCGAATAAACTCTGGTAATGCCGATATTTCTGAGAATACATAGTTTGCTATCAATTTAAATTTTAAGTGTATGTATGATCCTAGATTGATCCAAATGGCACAAGAACGTGCTATCAAGCAATTAGTCATGATCCCTCTTAATAGTACGACATCTAACCTAAAATCTGGTCTTCCATCCTTTTCTCCAAAGATTGGTAAAATCTAAAAGGGGATCCTAGACTACTTATACATTTGTCTTGAACCATATTGATCTTCATGTTGGCTTTTAGCATGTATCTCCATGTTGTTACATTCATCACCAGGACTAAATCTTTCAAATACTCAATAAACATGTTAGTCCCATATTCACATATCATCATTAATTACCAAAATAATTTTTAGGGGTCTAGATACTTTCACATGCCATAGGCAGTAAGCGCAGTACTAGTCGTAGAACACAAGGGCGTCCAATGACTAGCCTAATAAATGTGAAGTCTTGCATAGGCCTATGGAGCGCTACCTTCAGGTTTAAAAACTCTTATATGCCCTCCTCATTCTTCGAAAAAACTAAGGTATTATTTTTAGGCACATGAAATTATTGTATCATCTGAGTTTTACTTAGAAGAGGTCCTCTAGAACAAGAAAGCAGTGGGACACATGGCAAAATGGTCAGTCAAACTTGGAGAGTTTGACCTCCATTTTGTGTTTTGAATGACCATTAAATCCTAAATCTTGGTAGACTTTGTCATCGAATGGATAAATCCTAAATCTGTTCAGGATCCCCAATACACTTCCCATGACCAGTGGATGATGTACTTTGATGGGTCACCTATGCTTAGTGACTCAGGGGCTGGAGTGGTCTTGGAATATCTCACGGGAGAGACCTTAAACTATGCCATTCAATTAAAGTTTTCAGCCACTAATAACATGGCTAAATACGAAGGTTTGTTGGTTGGCATATGAGCCACAAAAGCGCTCGGTATTCATCTACTACTCATGAGAGAAGACTCTCAACTAGTCATGAATTAGGTTAGAAAAGAATACCAATACTCTAATTCGACCATGTCTCAGTACTTGTCGAAAGTTAGAAAGCTTGAGAAACATTTTTTTCAGCTTTGAGATATAATATATCCCTTGAAAGGATAATTTTCTTACTGACTAGTTAGCTCGAATGGCTTCTTCTTGATCACAAGTACCAACAGGAGTTTTCTTAGAGTAATCAAGAAGCTGTCTCTGGTCGAAACACTAGAAACAACTCCTAATAAGACAAATTCTCTTGAGTACGAGGATATCTGGATGGGACCCATCTACGAGTATCTTCAGAAGGGTTCTATACTCAATGACGATCTCAAAGCAAATCATTTATCGTGCAATGCCAAAATGTATACTTTGGTTGACGGGATACTTTATAAATGGAGTACTCAAGGGGCTCTCATGCGATACATATCGCAGAAAGAAGGATTACAACTCCTTCACGACATACATAGGGGCATCTGTGGAGTACATGTTTCTTACAGAACGCTGATAGAAAAAGCCTTTCAACAAAGTTTTTACTGGCCAACCACTCTGAATGACGCCAAAGAGCTAGTTAAGAAATATGTACAATACCAGTTTTATAGTAGGCAAATATACCAATTGGCTTAGACTCTTTAAACGATTCCTTTATCTTTGCCTTTTGCGACTTGGGGTCTTGACATCCTAGGACCGTTCCTAAAAGCACCAAGGGGCTTCAAATTTCTTTTTATGACTATTGATATGTTCACAAAATAGATTGAAACCGAACCTGTCACTAGGATAACAATAGAAGCCGCTATGAGGTTCATGATGAATAGTGTGATTACTCAATTTAGAGTCCCAAGTTGGATAATTATAGACACTGGTAAGCAATTCTCGAGTGCAAAATTCCAAGAATTTTGCAAGGAATTGGGTACCAAGTTATGTTATGCCTTTGTCACCCATCATCAAAGCAACGGGGTAGTCAAAAGAGCAAATGGCCAACTTGTAAAGCACTCGGGGGTTTAGATACAAGAATTACCATTGGTATTATAGGTAATTCGCACAATTACTAGTTACATGACAGGAGAAACACCCTTTTTCCTAGTTTTTGGGGCTAAAGCAGTGCTTCCTGTAGAACTAAAGATTTGATCGACAAGGGTTGAGAACTTCAATAACTCCAACCAAGAGCAACTTCGAGTAGATGGCTTCAACCTACTCGAAGAGAAGAGGAATCAAGCCTTAATCCATTCAACAATCTATCAATAAGCCATACATACATACTACGAACGTAGGGTCCAACCTCGCAGCATTGCTGTAGGTGACTTGTTTTTTTAAAAAAAATTCAAACCTAGTCTAACCGGAACAAGCTTCCTCCAAGTAGGAAGGTCCTTACATAGTGGTCAAAGTTACATGACCAAGCTTAATATGACTTGCCATGGAACATGGAATATGGCCAGCTTTTCTCAAACACTTGGAATATCGACCAATTGCGTAAATTTTACATATGATTTTCTAATCTTTCAATAAAGTTTTTCGTTGTTCAATCTTTATTGTCGTAGAGATTTTTTATGTTTGTTCGATCACTTCTGGTACAGTCAACATGTTTCAACTGATCAGAGAAGGAAACATCCCTAGTCAAAGTCTCTCCTCTCTGCATGTGATATAACCCAGTAGATGGAGCTTCCTAGTGTCGTACAATTAATGAATGGTATGATTTACGTTATGTATGAAATGATTCAGTGATGTATTTGGGGTTTTGGTACAAGAATTATCTTCGGTATGAAGAGTAATTTGCATGACTACCAATCAGGAGACAACAGGAACTCCTTTTTTTTTCTAGTTTTTGGGGTTGTAGGTATATTTTCTCTAGAACTAAAGATTCGGTCGACAAGGGTTGACAACTTCGACAACTCCAACTAAGAGCAACTTCGAACAAATGGCATCAACCTACTCAAAGAGAAGAGGAATCAAGCCTTAATCCGTTCGATAGTCTATCAACAAGCCATGCGTAAACACTACGATCGTAGGGTCCAACCTCACTGACTTGCTGTAGGTGACTTGTTTTTTTAAAAAAATTCAAGCCCAGTCTAATCGGAACAAGCTTTCCCCCAAGTAGGAAGGTTCTTACATAGTGGTCGAAGTTACATGATCATGCTCAGTATGACTTGCCATGGAACATGGGAGATGGCCATATTCTCTCAAACACTTGGAATATCGACCACTTGCGTAAATTCTTCATATGACTTTTCTACTCTTTCAATAATGTTTTCAGTCTGTTCAATCTTTATTGTCGTAGAGATTTTTTATGTTTGTTCGATCACTTCTGGTACAGTCAACATATTCAAACTGATCAGAGAAAGAAATATCCCTAGTCGAAGTCTTCCTCTCGGCACATGGTACAACCCACTAGATGGAGCTTTCCTAGTGTTGTACTATTTCTAACTCTTGCTATCAGCATAAAATAATTGACTTAACTGAGAAAAAGTTGAACAAATTTAAAAGGAGAGAGCCATGCATTCGTCAAATGGAAGGGAGAGATTAGGAGGTCGTTCGCCAAAATAGTGAGCACTGATAGAGGGTTGCTTAGTCAATTTCTCTAGGTAGTGCAATTAGCAAATACGACCTACAAAAAAGGGTATGTAGAATAGAGTATTTTTATGTATAGAAAATTGGTACTTCTGTCTCATGCCTTGTACATGTATCTATTTAGAACTTTTAAGAGCCATGTGAATGCAATTAATCAAATTGAACTGACAAGCTTATCTGTTATTTCAATATTGCAGCAGTGCTGTACATGTGTGTGCCTTTTCAATCCTCGCCGCGAACATGTTGCCAAAGTCCGGTTGGGGTTTCCCATTATCTCCGCTTTGCAACTGGGGGAGGTCTGCTCGCTGGCTTGACCAATAAACTTTAGAACTGCTACTCGAAAAGAACAAATGGTATATATTTATGCTACTACTGTAGCCAACAATATATTAAGGCAACCTTTCTGGCTTTCTCTGATTCAGAGAAAAACATCTCCCGGTGATCGAATGGGTTGCCACCTCCATCATCCCATCTATCTTTTTTTGAAAATGGTCCCCCATCTGAATTAATTTATATCAGACCCTAGATTAGCAATCCAAAACCATCTTTATTTGTACCGTAATATTTCCAAGATCAGTAGATAGTACATACAGGTACATAGCTGGATCATATTACAAACACTTATATTACAAATCAGAGTTTAAAAACTCCATATCGGGTAGAGTTTGCATAATGGGCCGATCGGGCCAAATGTTACATCACAGAAAGTGAAAGCGGAAGTGAGAAGCAAAAGCTGATACCATACCTTACCAAAGGCAAGCGACTAGGGGTAAGGATATACTTGGTTAAATTATCAAATTCCATACTTTTATTTGTTATGCAAAGTTATTTCCGTCTTAAGGTCATAGATACATGCCTATCAATCTTATATTAGTATACACCACACCTTGGACAACTAATCATATAATCCTTGTCATCCTAGAAATTTAATGGCAGCCATACTAGCAATAAATTGTATTTAAGCACCATACTTAGTCTTTCTTAAAAACCGAGGCATTAAATTGCTCTATCATAATTTTCAATCATCAAATTAGTTTTTAGGCAGCCATTGGAGGGAAATGGCTAGTATGTTAAGATAACTTAGTTTTATACTTCTAAAAACCCTAAACTTGGTTCACATATCTGAGCGGATAGTAAGAGGTATTGGTGCAGATGTAGCAAGATAATTTATGGTTTGTGGTAGCACGCACCTAATGTAAAACAGTACAACCACGAGTCTATAATAGGTATGACATGGCTAACTAATTTGCATCCATCAATGCATGTTGCACCACTAGAGTGATTCATATGTCATGTCGCTGATTTTAAGCCATTGTGGAAACGAGTCGTGTCGTTGGTTTCATGCCATCATGTGGCGTAAGAGGGGGTCTTGGTGAGGTGGACGTAACCCTACTATGATGAAACTTTAGTGGGTGTAACCTACATTGGGTGATGCATTGTTAATGCCTTGTAGTGTAACTTTAGTGTCGTACCATTTTTAACTCTTGCTATCAGCAAAAACTAATTGACTTAACTGAGAAAAAGTTGAACAAATTTAAAAGAAGAAACTCTGAGTGTTTATTCTGTTCTCGTTTCTGTCGTCGATTTGATTAACCTGATCGAAGGAAGGTAACATCACCTAGTCGAAGCATTTTCCTTTCTACATGTGGTCCTGCCTACTAGAAGGAACTTCCTTGCGTTGACTTGTTCCTAATTTCTTTGAATTTGGTTGAACTTTGTGGAAAATTCAAATGCCCATTTGAAACATTTGAATAAATTTTTAACCGAAATACCGAAGTTTTCCCTGGCTGCCATCACTTACATCCACTTTAACTGATGCATGACAAGAAAAGTGCAAGCCGTCAGTATGTGGAATTGGTGCTAACTTCATGCTTGAGAGAGCCATGCATTCGCCAAATGGAAGGGAGAGATTAGGAGGTCGTTCGGCAAAATAATGAGCACTGATAGAGGGTTGCTTAGTCAATTTCTCTACCTAGTTCAATTAGCAAATACGACCTACATAAAAAAGGGTATGTAGAATAGAGTATTTTTATGTATAGAAAATGGGTACTTCTGTCTCATGCCTTGTACATGTATCTATTTAGATCTCTTAAGAGCCATGTGAATGCAATTAATCAAATTGAACTGACAAGCTCATCTGTTATTTCAATATTGCAGCAGTGCTGTACATGTGTGTGCCTTTTCAATCCTAACATGTTGCCAAAGTCCGGTTGGGGTTTCCCATTATCTCCGCCTTGCAACTGGGGGAGGTCTGCTCGCTGGCTTGACCAATAAACTTTAAAACTGCTACTCGAAAAGAACAAATGGTATATATTTATGCTACTACTGTAGCCAACAATATATTAAGGCAACCTTTCTGGCTTTCTCTGATTCAGAGAAAAACATCTCCCGGTGATCGAATCGGTTGCCACCTCCATCATCCCATCTATCTTTTTTTTGAAAATGGTCCTCCATTTGGATTAATTTGTGTCGGACCCTAGATTAGCAATCCGGAACCATCTTTATTTGTACCATAGTATTTCCTAGATCAGTAGATAGTGCATACAGATACGTAGCTTGATCATTTACAAACACTTATATTACAAATCAGAGTTTAAAAAATCCATATCGGGTAGAGTTTGCATAATGGGCCGATCGGGCCAAATGTTACATCACAGAAAGTGAAAGCAGAAGTGTAATATCCCAAAAGTACGGGATTATTGTATTGACGAAAATAACCAAGTCCTTACTCTGTCTTCGGTGTATCTCAAAATTTTGCATTTATATGTGCTCTTGATCTAAATTCCTGGCTGCAAAAGGTCAATTAAGCAAAACAAAATCGCACAATCAAGAATCAATCCGAATTCCCAAAACTCTTGGCAAGCCCTAAATCCAAACTTTAAAAACTGGAAATTTAAGGGCAAGATTTAAGTTTAAAGTTCAATTAAATATTAAAGTCTTCTCACCTAATTAGTTTGGCTAAGATATCAAATTGCAAAAATTCTCAAAAAAATTATTATAAAAAATTTTCTTTTCACCCTGGCCCATTTCTCCCTGGTTTCGACCCATCTGGCCCAGCCGGCTTCTTTCTCCTTCTCCCCGTTCTCGCCCCCCTCTCCTTTCTTTCTTCTTGCCGCCACTCGAAGCCCACGGCTCCAGCCCAGACGCTTGCTCACAGCCCCACCGAGCTAGCGCCCCTCCCTACCGCCGGCCTAGGCTGCGCCTGAGCCGGCCTAGCACCACCCCCATCGGCCTCTTTCTCGTAGATCCGCCCTGGTCTTGCGCGTCGCCCCCAGTTTCCCCGTCGCCCATGCTTGCTATGCTTAGTGCTGCCCTCCCATCGACCTTACCCACTTCAATGCCGTGCATCACGTCGCTCTGCCGAGCTAGCTGCTACCCTCTAACATTGACCTAGCACCAGTGTCACTCCCGTGTGCTACGATGCCCTCGGCGCTAGCCCCAACACCGGACTGTCTCCGCCACTTCCCTATCACTGGCCTCGCCACGAATCAATGTCGTGCCGACCTAGCCCTACTCGGAGCTAACCGTTACTCCATCGGCCTACCCTTGACTTCGCTCAGCGTCGCCCGCTACCCCTCCTCTACCTTGGCACCAATGCCGCAGCCTACCGCCGGCCTCTCCTATGCCTGTCTGCTCGCCTACGAGCGTCGTGAGTTGTCCCACCAACCGGCATTACTCTCCTCGGTGCGCATCTTCATTGCGTCCAGCGGCCGATCCTCTTTTCCAGCATATAAGAAGTCCTCGAGCCCGCATCCATGCTCCTTAGTGCCTTCCCCTTTTCCCCCTTCTCTATTTTGGCCCAAGCTGCCTATGTGCCCATGCCGGCCATCGCCCCGTCCAGGTCACCTCCAGCGAGCGCTCCACAAACCATCTACGTCACGAGTTGCTCTCGGATGCCTCCCACCTCCCCTCCAGTTAATTGATGATTTATTGCCAGAATCCGCCGCCAACACCTCCTTGGCAGACCTCTCTCCAAATTCCCTGCGGTGAGAGAATCACCATGACACCCTCAAGCTTCCCCAATCGCTGACCGATCCTCTCATCGCCTGGACTCCTCCCTCCACAGAAGCCATCCCGTACCGCCGCCTATGCTTGTCACCGGCTCGCCTCCTCGTCTTTCCAGCTGAGCTACCAGCGCAGGTGACATTCCCTCACCCCACTCTTGCTCATGCCTGTCTCAATTTTTGCTCCCTCCTCCCCGGCTGCCATCGCGCCCGAGCCTCCTCGCTCCGACCGCCGAGAGACGCACCGAGCTGCGACTGCCCCGTTTAGAACCACGTTGCCATCGCCTCTTGCTCACTGGACTTCCCAGGACCATGTTTTAAATCACCGCTGGCACCTCGCTCCGATCTCCCCCGCCGGCGAAGCCAGCCACCCGGTGTGCCGCTAACCTCCCTTGCCCTGCTCTGTTCCTCCCATCGGCCGAGCACCTTTTCTTTCCTCTTCCTCCTGTTCTGGTCTGGCCCTCATTCCCTCTTCTTATAATAGATGGGCCCCACTAGAAGCCACTTGCCTATCTTGCTAGTTCTTGGAATTTAAATCTAAAAGTATTTCATGAAGCAAGTAAAGTATGTCTGGTAAATAATTTTGGAAATAAGAATGTAATTATGGAATTAAATAAATATGCTAATGCAAATCAAATGAGAATTTACCTTTGTAAAAAAATTACTAAAGTAAAGATCACACATGACTAATTTTCCAATTGAGAAGTAATTAGCATGGTCTTACTAAAGTTAAAAGTTTAATGGGCAATGCTAATCAAAAGGATTTCATAAAATACAGATATTAAGAATAGGTCAGCTAGGAAACTCACACGTTACCTACTCTGAAGGATCTAAAGCCAATATGAAAACCTACTAGAAAACCCGAATGATTCGCATAACATTATTATGTCTTTCTCCCTGAATTTAAATATGCTAATGCAAGTGATCATCACTTTGATCATGTTGATCATAAATTTTATAAAAATTATGTTCTTTTAAATTATCAACGTGCATGCTTAATTTATTATACAAAAATATGTCAAACATAGGTAGTTACTTGCCTATGTAATGTTGTATATGTTACTACGACACTCCTCATCACTTGAATTCACTAATCTTTGTCACCCTAGAAATTGTTAATAGTTTTGCAAGCTAAGTCACGGTTGGTAAGAGAGGTTGGTGTGTATCTAACATGAGAACTTGTGGATTGCGGAATGCGCCGCTTGGGCAAATTAAGAACTTAATCCTATATTGACATCTTCATGTAAAACAGTACAAACCACAAGCTGGCAAAATGTAGGCATGACTGACTAATTTGCATTAACAGTAAAGGAAAGCACTTCGATGTGACCCACGGGTCGTGGTGCTGGTTTAAGCTGTTGTGGACGTGGTTCGTGACACTGGTTTAAGCCGCCGTGTGGCGCAAGAGGGGATCTGGGTGAGGCAAAAATAAGCTTTCCCGTAGACGAAACCTTAGTGAGTGTAATCCTTTACTAGGCGTATTGTAAAGGTCATGTGCTAATCCTTTTCATCTACATGTCTAAGAAAACATATGGAATATAGCAATGGGGTTATCTCTTGTGGGTAAAGATGTACATTCTCTACAAAGTATAAACTATTCGAATAGCCATGCCCACGATTAAGAGCGGACATGGGAACTTCCTCGAGTTAGTTCTATTTCAAAAAACCTTTTTAGGCGGGATAAAAATCTATCAGAGAGAGGTACTCTGACTTTAACTTTTCCTGGAGGGATGTACTTCGGTGGTGATAAAAACTGGCATCGGTGGAGGTAACCATGCACTATAAAAGGTGGATGTAACCTGCGCTACTATTACTATTGCATTCTCATAATCAATTTTATAAAATCAGATTTGGTTAAAACTGCTAAGTCTCAGGAGATTTCTTATGTATTGTACTTTTCCAACAATGCATTAGCAACTAAAAGAACCTCAAGCCTTCCTTTCACAGCCCTGCATGTATTATTATTGCATTCTATGTGGTGGCTTATTGAGTACGATTGTACTCACTCTTGCTTAATTACTACCATCCAGTCAGTCAGGAAAAAGGAAAAAAGGCCCTGCAATGCTTCAAAAGGGTTGACAGATCTGGTATCCAAGGAGGCCAAGAACTAGGTCGTGAAACCCCAGTTGGCTACCTGTGGGCAAGTCCTAAGGGTCCCACCTGTGTGAAAGTTTCCACTGCTGCATTCTTGTTTTCAGCCCAATCGGCCCCTATGTAAGTTATTACTGTATAAACTACGCTTCCGCATAATATATTTTGATATACAGTGATGTACCTGTGAGCACTATCTACTGATCTAGGGAATAGTGCGGTGGAATCATAGAGGACACGGAATGGCAAATTCCAGTTCCAACAGAGCAAGTATCAGAGCAAATTGACTGTAGGTCGTAACCTCAGTTAGCATGGCCGTTAGCTTCATAATTAGAATTTACTTCCATAAAAACCTACTTGCGAAAATATAAGCACTACTGCTTCATCTTACCCTTCTTAGAAAATCTCTCCTTATCTACATCTTGCCTTGACCAAGATTTGAATTCTAGAAGCTCTCTTACCTCGAAACTCAAAATTTTAGGATTTCAGGACTCCCCTTGAAAATTCTTCCAAAAATCCCATCTTGGGCCAAAATTTGTGCAGTTTAAAATTAAAAGTTTGATCGAAAAATTTATTTACCCTCAAGAATTTGAGGTATCAAAACTAATTGCAACGGTCATTTTCAAAACTCGTTTCAACAAACCCGACACTTCAGAGAATTTTCAAAAAATTGACTTCTTTCCCAACTATTCTTGAAACTCACTTTGGATTCTTAAATACATATGAAAATTGGTGGATTCATACCAATCATTTGGGAGAAACAATGGTGCAATTTTCTGGATAAATCTTGGTGGGTTTAAGTCAATTGCTAGAAAGGCATTTCTGAGAAAGAAATGGCTGGACCAATTTAAATGTTTGGATTGAATAGAGATTGTATTAGCCAAACCAGTGGGGAACAGAAATGATAAAAATAATAACATATGTTGTAATCTCTGAAATAGTTGTTTACAAACCCTGGTGGATTCATGTTGGATCTTAGAAAGATAATGGTATAAATTCTTGAGTGGAAAATGGATAGCACAATTTTGGATTGGCTAGACATTAGCTAAGCTAAATAAGTGGGTCGAATCAAGTTCATTCCAAAATTCGTTTGGGATTTCTCAAATATGTATATGTACCAACCTGGGTGGATTCATGTCGATTCTCAGAAAATCAGTGGTACTCACTTTTGGATGGAAGAAAATGGTCAAATTTAATTACTCGGATTAACTAAGGAGGTAGGTCAATTAAAATAATTGGAATGGAAGAATAGGTGGACTTCCTTAAATAAGATTGGATCAGCTAAACAGGTAGACCGATTAAATTCCAAAGAGAAAAGAAGTATAATCGTGATTATCGCTTTGCATCTTTAATATGCAAGGTGAAGTTTGCATGAAGGTATACATGAGGGGATAATAGGATATGGATAATTACTAAAAGGACTACTGGATTATCTAAGAAACTGAGAAGAGTAAGTAATAACCATTGGATTATAAACTTGATTAGCAACCTTATTCTCGGAGGATAATTATTGAGATGAATGGAGAGAGAATTGTGGATAATAAAATTTGAGTACGTGGTAAACAGATCCTAATTATGCATCAGTGATAAAGAGGCTTGAATTATTAAGGAGCCATGATACGAATGGTGGATCAATGTAAAAGAGGTATTACTGGGATATAAAGATGAATGGATTGACCAATAACAAACCCAAAACTGGAATTTTAACGTATGGTGAAACTTGGATTCATAAGAGCTAGATGATCCTAAATTAATAGAGTTTGGGATTTCATAAGGGATATGTAACCTCGATTTGACTATGGAAGCCCCGGATAATGCAACAAAAAATTATATGAATGGTGGATCAGATAAGTGATGACGCCAGATGATTGAGTTTTGAACAATGGCAATTGAGAGATAGAAAGAGATAGTATATATTTAGTCCAGGAGAAGCAGAATTAACAAGATCATGGATTATAAGCCTAGGAATGAAAGGTTATGGAATACATTAGTTCATGGATTGATGTTGAAGAATGATAGAGTACCTTTGCAAATAAAGACTGGGTTTCAAGACTTCAAATATTTCATAACCACCTTAAAAAAATCAGTCTTGCTACAGAACTTCTATGTACTTTATATATCTCCCTTAAGAAACATGATTTTCAAATTTCTTTGGAACCCATCCCCAATATTTGAAAACCCAAGAAATTTAATTCCCAAGGGCTAGTTTTCAAAACCAAGGCTTGGGAATCTACTCATTTTGCAAAATATAAAGAAACCTATCTTTGAAAAACAAATGTTTCCACGAACCGTACCCCAAAGATTCCAACTTTTAAAACAGTAAACAGAAGCAAGAGCTTTGTTGCCCAACAACACCCCTCTATGCTTTCATTCCTTTACTTTTGTCTACAAAAAGAGATAAGCCTAGTGTTCAGAACCCTACACTCTCTTTTTTCTGTCACCCCGCATAGACGTTCTTCTTTGCAAGTTTTTATTTAGCCCCGTGCACTGCCTTCTTGCCCTTGGGCATTGTATTTTGTAGTCACAGGAAAAGTTTGATTATAAAAACTTGGTTGTTCTGTGTGCCTGGTGTACTGCCCCAGTTATCTGGGTGCGCTCTCCTTATTTTGGGTTAGAATATCTTATCCCTGCGAATCTCCCTGTACCTCATGCTATTTCCCTCTTATCCTTATTGTTGAAAACCTCGTCAGGCCTTCAAACAAGAAATGGCTAATAGCCAATTCAAGACAATCAAAGCTTGGAAGTTTGAAGGAAATAGTACCTTGGAGAAAGACGATGTTTCAGAAGATTTGACCCACAAGAGGATCAAGACTCAGTCCGCATCTCATAATGGGCATGTCGATCAAATCGTCATTAAGCGGGCAATGCCCAAGCATAAGGCAACTATCCCTGGCCGAAATAGGAGAAAGAGACAAATAATTGATGCTCGCTAAGGCTACAACCATCCGTACAAACTGCCATCCAACCCTACTCTACAAGAAAGGTCAAAGAAAAGACATCACGAGGGAAATCTTAGCAGCACAATACCCCATCAAATCCCAAACGGATATCAATTGCTGCGAAGATATCAAACATTACACCAGTGAGTGCCCTAAAAAGAGTCAACACAAAGGGAGCCATTTGTTTCAAATGCGGCTATCTGGGACATCTGGTAAGAGAATGCCCCCAACGGATATTGGACAAATAGAAAAAGGAGGTTGTCATTACCAACCCCAGCCTCGACCAGAAGGAATGCTGGAACCCCAACAAGAAACAAGTTATGCCTTGCCAAACTGCATTATCAGGCCCAGAAACTCTGCCAGCTGCTGCCTGTTGTGCATGTGACAATAAAGGACATAACACCCAATCATGCCCTCCACTACGACCGGATAAAAGAGGATCATGCTTTACCTGTGGGCAAAAAGGACACTACTGCTACAATTGTCCAATCCCCTACTGTCCCCATTGCAAGAAAAACCATTCGTCAGGAGATTGCCTCAAAAACTTAATGGTGTGCACATGATGCGGAGAAAAAGGACATCAAGGTGACCAATGCACCGTCAGTTGCCCCAACTATGACGAAGATCACCAAATCGGAGAATGCCCAAGGAGCAAAGTCAAGTGCTTCCTTTGTTAAGGACAAGATCACTACCCCAAAGATGGCTCCATGAACATATTATAGACCAAAGCTGCCGAAATATAGTGATGAGCCTTTGAGCCGCTATCAAGATCGTTGTGGTTGAAGTTGATAAAAGCAACTAGTACTAGCCACCTGTCATTTTAAGGGGGTAGCCAGAATAAAACAAAAGTATCAAGTACCACAGCGATGGGCCACAACCACCATTCTAGCTTTAAAAGGGTTTTTGGCCAGACATTAATGAGCAGTAAAGCACCTGGAAGATCAAGTACATTGCAGTGAAGAGACAACCTCTACGGAATCTACAAGGAAGAACAATGTCTCCCCTACACGCCTCATCTCTCCAAGTGTTAACCCACTTATGTGCAGGTTTTCTCTCACTCCTGACTATTCCAAGGAAAGGACGACTTACCAAGTAGATCCCTGTAACCTACTGCTAGCCCGCTTGTCCCACCTCTTTCTTTCTACTCTACCCAAATCTCGGGGACGAGATTCCTTTTAAGAGGGGTAGGCTTTGTAACATCCTAAAAGTACGGGATTGTTGTATTTACAAAAATAACCAAGTCCTTACTCTGTTTTTGGTGTATTTCAAAATTTCGCATTTATATGTGCTCTTGATCTAAAGTTCCTGGCAGCAAAAAGTCAATTAAGCAAAACAAATTCGCACAATCAAAAATCAAGTCTTCAATCGAAATCCGAATTCCCAGAACTCTTGGCAAGCCCTAAATCCAAACTTTGAAAACTAGAAATTTAAGGCCAAGATTTAAGTTTAAAGTTAAATTAAATATTGAAGTCTTCTCACCTAATTAGTTTGGCTAAGATATCAAATTACAAAAATTCTCAAAAAAATTATTATCAAAAATTTTCTTTTCACCCTAGCCCATTTCTCCCTAGTTCCAGCCCATCTAGCCCAGCCAGCTTCTTTCCCCTTCTCCCCATTCTCGCCCCCCTCACTTTTCTTCCTTCTTGCCGCTGCTCGAAGCCCACGGCTCCAGCCCAGACGCTCGCTAACCGCCCCACCGAGCTAGCGCCCCTCCCTACCGTCGGCCTACACTGCGCCTGTGCCGGCCTAGCGCCACCCCCCTCACCGGCCTCACTCTCCTAGCTCCACCCTTGGTCTTGCGCACCGCCCCCGGTTTCCCCGTCGCCCTTGCCTACTATGCCTAGCGCCACCCTCGCATCGACCTTGCCCACTTCAATGCCATGCATCGCGTCGCTCCACCGAGCTAGCTGCCGCCCTCTACCACTGACCAAGCACCGGTGTTACTCCCGCGCGCTGCGATGCCCTCGGCGCTAGCCCCAACACCGGCCTGTCTTTGCCCCTTCCCTATGACCAGCCTCGCTAGGAATCAATGCCGTGCCGACCTAGCCTTGCTTTTCCTCCCTGCTCAGAGCTGACTGTTACTCCATCGGCCTAGCCTTGACTTTACTCAGCGCCGCCGGCTACCCCTCCTCTACCCTAGCACCAACGCCGCAGCCTACTGCCGGCCTCGCTTGCGCCTGTCTGCTCGCCTACGAGTGTTGTGAGTTGTCCCACCAACCGACATTACTCTCTCCGGTGCGCATCTTCATTGCGTCCAGTAGCCGATCCTCTCTTCCCGCATATAAGAAGTCCTCGAGCCCGCATCCATGCTCCTTAGTGCCTTCCCCTTTTCCCCTTCTCTATTTTGGCCCAAGCCGCCTCTGTGCCCATGCCAACCATCACCTTGTCCAGGCCACCTCCGGTGAGCGCTCCACAAACCATCTCCCCTCCAGTTAATTGAAGATTTATTGCTAGAATCCGCCGTGGTGGCCATTCACCTTAAGAGTGGCCGGCGCCGCCATTGCCGCCGCTAACTCGTCCTTGGCGGACCTCTCTCCAAATTCCCTACGGTGAGAGAATCACCATGACACCCTCGAGCTTCCCCAATCGCTGACCGATCCTCTCATCGCCTAGACTCCTCCCTCCATATAAGCCATCTTGCGCCACCGTTTCTGCTCGTCGCCGGCTCGCCTCGTCATCTTTCTGACTGAGCTACCACCGTAGGTGAGATTCCCTCACCCCACTCTTGCTCATGCCCGTCTCAATTTTCACTCCCTCTTCCCCGGCTGCCATCGCACCTGAGCCTCCTCACTCCGACCGCAAAGAGATGCACCGAGCTGCGACTGCCCCATTTAGAACCACGTTGCCATCGCCTCTTCCTCACTGGACCTCTCGGGACCCTATTTTAAATCGTCGCCAGCGCCTCTCTCCGTTCTCCCCCGCCAGCAAAGTCAGCCGCCCGGCGCGCCGCTAACCTCCCCTACCCTGCTTTGTTCCTCCCCCTCCTGTTCTGGTCTGGCCCTCACTCCCTCTTCTTGTGACAGATGGGCCCCACTAAATGAGAATGCTTATGCAAATCAAATGAGAATTTACCTTTGTAAAAAAATTACTAAAGTAAAGATCACACATGACTAATTTTTCCAATTGACAAGTAATTAGCTTGGTCTTACTAAAGTTAAAAGTTTAATGGGCTGTAACATCCTGTTTTTCTGCATTTTATAAAATCTGGATTTCAAAAATGAATTTTTTGGATTTTTCTGAAATTAAATCAAGCTTTAAAAGAATTTTTGAAATTTAAAATGATTTAATATGAGTAAAATAAACATTAACATAAGTTGAAAATATTTTATTTGGATTCTTCAGGTCTCAAGGAATTTTTTGGTATTTTTGGTGAATTTTTGGGATTTATTTGGTATTTTCTAGAGCTTTTAGATGTTTATTTGGATTTCCTGGAAAACGAATTAAATCCTGAGCTTCCTCAGCCGCCCGATTCCTTCCTCGACACATGTCGGCCATCCGCCGCTTCCCACCGCTGTCCCGTCCTCACCCACTCGGAGCCGCCCGATCGCCCTGCGCCCACGCGTCGGCCATCCGCTGCTTCTTGCCGCCGTCCCGCCCTCACCCGCTCGGAGCCGCCCGATCGCCCCGTGCCCACGCGTTGGCCATCCGCTCCCGCCCCGCGCTCACACCCCGCTGCCCGATCCGCCCCGCACCACGCGTCGTGCATCCGTGCGCCCGTGCCCGCGCGTAACCGTAACCCTAAACCGCGCCCGCACCATCAGCCGTCCGATCTTCCCCCGCGTCATCTGGACCGTCCAAACCTCACCCGTCCCGCACCCGTGCCGTCCCCGAATCGAACTCTCCTCGGTTAGCGTGATAAAACCCACCGCTCATCCTCGGTTCGCGTGCACGCCTCGCCGAACCCTCACGCCGCTGCTCCTCACCCGTCCCCGCGCCGTCGCCGGAGCCCTCTGCTGTCGTCCCGCATGTCCTCGCCACCATTGGAGACTCCGCCGTCCCTCCCGCCATCGTCCCTGTCGCTGGTGAGCCCCCGCCGCGCCCCGTCGCCCGAGTCGCCGCTCGCGTCGCCGCTCGCGTCGCCGCCCCCGTCGCCTCGCTCCACCCCTCGGTCCCCAAGCCCGCCCCGACGCACCAGACCACGCCTGTGCCCACGCCCGCGTCCGCGCGATGCTTCATGCGACGCGCCCGCCACGCATCGGCGATCCGCCCTGCCACCACACCCCGGCCGCCTCATCCCCGCCGCCCATCCGGATCTGAGCCGACGGCCTAGATCCCGCCGCGTCGCCGCACCACCTCCGTCCGATCCCGCACCGCCGCCGCGCCCGAGCTGTGCCACGTCAGTGGCACGTCAGCCCTACCGCCATATCAGCGCCATGTGGCCATACCACGTCAGCGCCACGTCAGCCAAACCGAGCCTCAGTGCCACGTCAGCCGCCACATGTCACCACGTCAGCGTGCCACATCAGCACCGCCCCCGCCGACCGCGCGCACTGTTCCGTGCGTCGAGTCCACCGTGGACCTGGTTCCCCGTGCGCCCTGTCCACAGCACAGTAACCTTTTTTAATTTTCTCGATTTTCTTTAGATTAAATTTTCCGAGAGCCCGTTCTCCTCCGTCCTAGCTCCGATTGACCCCGTTCTTTTTTTCAAATTCATCTAAAATCAAGCTCTAGATTTTGGTTCTGATTTTATGATTTTTGGAGTTCATTTGCTTATCATTTTGTATATTTTTCTTGTTTCGGTCGTTTTCTCTCTCATTAGATTCAGATTCCGGAGGAGTAGGATCTGCGCCCGAAGACCAGGAGTACCTCATTGAGCATAACCAAGGCAAGTTGTGTCCTTTCATCATGTTGAACCTAGTTTGCAATCTATTATTTAATTATTTTGTTTTAATTTACATTGCATCACTATTTTTATGCAACCGTTGTAATTGGTAGTTATCGTCCCAAATTGATTATCCCTTCTTGATAGTTTGAAACCCCCTTATGCCATTGTCACCTTAGGTTGGTAAACATACTAGTGATGCTAAAATATTTGTCACATGGATTGTACGATTAGATGCTTAGCCTCGCTTAATTCACGAATGGTTTCATCATCGTATGTGAATTATTAATTTGACTTAATGATATATGGAACTGTGATTGGTGCCACGTTTATTAAAATTTATGCCATGACATTGGTGTGTCGTTGACGTGGTTATACAAAACCGGTTTTGCACTCGGGCGAGTGATCGTGCAGTAAAGGGGGAAGTGTTGGAGCACTTCGAGGGATGTGGTAGCCTCGCCCGGGTAATATTAAGGACTTAACTTTGTGCGCCATTGATCTAAACTTAATCGTGCAAACCACATGTCTAGTATGGGATAGACCTGGCTGATTAATTTGTAATATTTCAATTTATGTTGGAAGTGAACAGGTAGTTCACTATTGGTTTAGCTTGTGAATAGGTGTTCATAAATGGTTGATGATTATTCCTTTGATTATTTATTATTATTGTTTTCATTTAAAGTCCGCTTCCAATCTATTTATCATATTTACTGTGAAATATCTTTTATGCAAATTAACCTTTCAGCTTTCCATTGGTAAGCTTTGCATACTATATTGCATTCATTTATTAAAAACGACTTGCTGAGTACCAATGTACTCACGGCTTTACGCCTATGTTGCTCAGTTGAGGGCGAGGAGTATTATCAGCAGGAGGTTCCAGAAGGAGAGTACTACGACAACTTCACGGATTAGGCTTCGTTCTCCACTCGATAGCCTGTGAGCTTGTCGATTGGCCGCTACGCTTTATTTTGGATTTCTGCTGCTAGTTTTAAAGCCCTTCTGGCTAGAGATATTGTAAGCTTAGCCATAAGGTCGTACCTTTGAGATTTATTGATATTTGAGTTTTTCCTTTATTATATCGTGTGTATGGTTATGATTTCATCTATGCTTGACTATGTGCACTAGCGTGATCCTGGACTAGTGCAGTTTACACAGAGAGTCCGAATTTGCATATTCGGGTCTCGACATGGGCAATGCTAATGATCCGAATGATCCGCATAACATTTTTATGTCTTTCTCCCTGAATTTAAATATGCTAATACAAGTCATCACTTTGATCATGTTGATCTTACATTTTACAAAAATTATGTTCTTTTAAATTATCAGCGTGCATGCTTAATTTATTATACAAAAAATATGTCAAACCTAAGGTAGTTACTTTCCTACGTAATGTTGTATATGTACTACGACACTCCTCATCACTTGAATTCACTAATCTTTGTCACCCTAGAAATTGTTAATATCTTTGTTAGCTAAGTCGTACGTAATGCCAAGCAAGTCAAAATCTAGGGCATTAAATTATCCTGCTCATTACTCATCAAACATTCAAAATTATTTCTAAGCAGTCATTGGATGTAAATGACTGATAATTGATGAGGACATCCCAGTCAATCAGCTGTCATCACGCGTAAACCAAGAAGTCACCCGCATAAACCATGAGGTAACCCATGAACCGGTTATAAAAGCACATTGCAAAGCTACACCAAACAATGTAAGCTATGTAATAGAATAAGGACCGCTTACGTGAAGTCGTGCCAAGAAGCTACAGCAACAGGTGACTTCACTCCTTGCTGAAATTCACTTCAATGTAACCGAGAACTTTATACTACCTAAATCATATATACTATTGTTGCTAAGGTTCACACGTGAGAAAATGGAGGATATTGAAGTGGAGAACAGTTACACCGAAGATGAGGAAGATTACACGGTGGATAACAAGGATGCGCACATGTTATGGATGGACATGCCAACCTGTGAATTTTTGGGCAGCATAATACATATGGCTAGAAATATTATCAAGTCTATTTTCCAACGCAACAAACGGTGCATCATTTTGACTTCCTAATAAGGAGTTATGACTGTTTTAGTGGAGACTGCACAAGAGCCCAACAGCCACATGAAGCTCCTCGGGAATTTCTGCAACTTCATATGAATGGATGTGCCAACCTGTGAAGTTTTTGGTAGCATAATACATATGGTTGGAAATCTTATCAAGTCTATTTTCTAACGCAACAAACGATGCATCATTTGGACTTCCCAATAAGGAGTTACGACTGTTTTAGTGGAGACTATCCAAAAGCTCAACAGCCATGCGAAGCTCCTCGGGAATTCATTTTGTGGAGACCTTTCAGCTAGCCTATCTTCAAAAACTCAAGAGCCATTTCACACTCAACTAGGAGGGTTGTTCCTAGTATAAATTCCCCTTATATCTAAGCTATTGCACACCATTGAGAATCAAATACAAACCCCCTTTGGTTTAGCTGCGTGCTAACAAATTCAAAGAGTGATCTCTACCCCTTTGCTCTTGTGATTTCCTTCACAGGATTTACAGAAGCGGCCGCGTCATCGGCACCCAATCTATACTCCTAGTTCATTGATTCCAGGTTGCGTAGGTTGATTCCTTGAGAGTGTGGTTGGGCGAATCCTTGGTTCAGGCTGCCGTATAGAGACGGTGGTTAGCTCCTTGTGCGTGTCGTCAGGTTGCACTAGTTATCCGCTGCTTGCAGCAAGTTATCCCGGTTGTTTTTTAGCTAGTTATCTTGTTCATGATCCTACACCGTGAAGATCGGGACCGAGCCTCATCATTTGGTATCAGAGCCTTCGTTGCCACGGTAGGATTCTTTACCCTTTACTACATATATTTTGTGTTTGTCCTATCCACCAAAAAGCCACAGAAATATTTTCCATAGCCCTTTGTTTTAATCTATTATTTTAATGAGTTTGGTTAAGTTTCAATCCATTAAAGTCTTTGTTTAGTTGCTGATCATATCATCCTTTGTGTGTCCTTTGTGCCCTTTCACATACCTGAAAATCCCCACAAAAAGAAAGAGCATAATCGATTCATCCTTTGTGTAAACTTTGATCCTATCAAGTTATAGCTACTAGTTTTGTTTGATTTTCTATCGTAAAGTTGTGCAAGTGTCATATCTGATCTTTGTTGTTAGTATTGTAAAAAAAGAAGTGTCAAAAAAAAGAGAGAGAAAAAAGTTGCAAAAAAAAGAGAGAGAAAAAAGTTGCAAAAAAAAGAGTTGAGAAAAAGTTGTGAAAGAGAAGGTGAATGATCAGATTGTTTATGTGCACAAGTGCTGAAATTTTTCGCATCAAGTTGTATAACCAGTTTGCTATATTTTCTTTGGTGCAAATTTTGCTTGGGTTTGATTGCACCACTTGCATCCTGTGCATACTCCTTGTTTGCATCAAATCTGAATTTTCTTTACGCGTGCGTTGATCCGTTTACATCACTCATATCTTGTGGTTAGCACTAGGCATCGATCTTCTAGTTTGGATTGCTACTTAGCTTTACAACAACTAGAATTCAGATTGTATTCCTTGTGCATCATTCCCCACCAAGCTCCACATACAAGCCACTGTAACCGAAACGCTGATCTTGTATTCACTTAACCATCACTTTCTTGTTACCACCAGCCCTTCTGTAATCTGCAGGGAATTCATAATAGCTTCGGTTGGTAAGAGAGGTGAGGTTGTGAGAGCCGCCAAAATTACATACTCCACATATATTTGTTGTTCATGTTTCACTAACCTTACAGGAAGATGTCCGGAGTTGATATAGAGGATTGTGTTACAATGGCACAATTCAATGAGATGAAACAAAGCATGGAAGAGAAGCGAGATAAGATGTCACAAGACCTTCAAGCCATTATAGCTTAGCTACGTAATCTTCATCATGCTCCTGAAGGTGTAAGTAATCATGAAAATGAAGTTGATGAAACCGATGAAGAAGCTGCTGCCCGACTTATAAGACAACAACGACAACGCCGAGAGCGAGCTGCTGCCCATGCTAGGAGACTTGCTGCTACAGGCCATGGAAATGGAGGTAGAGGTGCTGGTTGTGGTAGAGGAAGAGATCTTGGACAAGAGGGAAGTGATCATGAAGAATCTGAGGGAGAGGTTGAAGGAAAAGACCTCGAACAGCCCCAAAATTATGGCAATTATCATCACGGCAATCGTGCACGTAATCGGCCCAATGAGGAAAGATTTGGCAAGATAAAATTCACCATGCCTAAGTTTGATGGAGGATCTGATCTTGAAGCGTATCTTACATGGGAGTTGAAGGTTGACAAGATTTTTTGCTTGCATAATTATTCTGAGCAAAAGAAGATGGCAATAGCTGCTCTTGAGTTTGATAATTATGCTCTAATCTGGTTGGAGCAAGTCCTCCATGATAGAGAAGAAGTTGGTCAAGGTGATTTACAAACATGGGCTGAAATGAAGAGAGAAATGAGAGCAAGATTTTCCCTAAGTATTACCGCCGTGATTTTTTTGTCAAGCTGCAAAATTTGAAGCAAGGAAATCTTTCTGTAGAGGAGTATTCTAAAGAGATGGAGAAGGCAATGATCAGGTGTCGAGACCCGAATATGCAAATCCAGACTCTCTGTGCAAACTGCACTAGTCTAGGATCCGCTAGTGCACACAGTCAAACATAGATGTAATCACAATCATACACATGCTAAAAATAAAGGGAAACCTCAAATAATAATAAATCTCAAAGATACGACCTTATGACCAAGTTTACAATATTTCTAGTTGGAAGGGCTTTAAATCTAGCAGCGAAAAATCCAAAATAAAGCGTAGTAACCAATCGACACGCCCACAGGCTATCGAGTGGAGAACGAAGCCTAATCCGCCAAGTCATCGAATAACCTCCTTCTGGAACCTCCTGCTGATAATACTCCTCCTCCTCAACTGAGCAACATAGGCGTAAAGCCGTGAGTAAATTAGTACTCAGTAAGTCATTTGTAACAAATGAATACAATATAATATGCAAGGTTTACCAATGAAAGTCTGAAAGGTTATTTTGCACGAAATAATATTTAAAGGTAAATACAAATAATAGTTTGAAGGCGCATTTTAAATAAAATAATAATGAATAAGTAATCAAATGAATGATCATAAACTATTTGTGAACACCTATTCACAAGTTAAACCAATAGTGAGCTACCTGTTCACTTCCAACATAAACCACCAAGTTCAAAAGATAACGCTAACTCTCTTGTGAAATCACCGAGCACTGTCTATGATCGAGGACGCGGCTATTCGAATAGTTTTACACTCTGTAGAGGTTGCACAACTGTACCCACACGATGTGATTAGCCTCGGCTTAAGGAAATCGCAACAAGGCCTTTACAATGTTCAGTTCCAACCTATTCCTACCCGCTAGGGTTTCACATCACACCCCCCCTTGCGCCACATGGAAATCAGCAACCATTTTCATCTCAATGACAATATTAGAGTTGAATCATCCCAAATTAATCAGCCAGATCTATCCCATACTAGACATATGGTTTGCACGATTAAGTTTAGATCAATGGCACACAAAGTTAAGTCCTTAATTCAACTCGAGCGAGACTACCACATCCCACGAAGTGAACCTGCACTTCCTCCTTTACTGCACGATCACTCACCCGAGTGCAAAACCAAGTTTGTATAATCACACTGACGACACTCCAATGTCATGGCACAAATTTTATAGCTGTGGCACCAACCACAGTTTCATATCTCATTAAGTCAATTTAATTATTCACATGTGATGATAGACCCAATCGTAAATTAAGCAAGGCTAAGCATACTAGTCGTACAACCCATGTGATAAATAACATAGCATCACTAGTATGTTTCCCAACCTATGGTGACAATGGTATCAAGGGGTTCCAAATTATCAAGGAGTAATAAGACAAACGGGGCATTAATTACCAATACAAGGATTTGTAATTAAATAGCGATGCAATATAATTTAAAACAAAAATAATTAAATAATAGATTACAAACTGGGTTCAACATGATCAAAGGACACGACTTGCCTTGGTTATGCCCAACGAGGTACTCGGGGTCTTCAGGCGTAGCTCATGCTCCTCGTTTATCGGAATCTAATGAGAGAGAAAACGATCGAAAAAAGAAAAAAATATAAAATGATAAGCAAATGAATTCCAAAAAACTTGAAACTAGAACCAAAAGCTAGAGCTCGATTTTAGATGAATTTAGAAAAAAAAAGAACGGGTCAATCGGAGCTAGGATGGAGGAGAACGGACTCTTGAAAAATTTAATCTAAAGAAAAAGGCTGAAAATCGGAAAAATTACTGTGCTGTGAACCGGGTTCATGAAAAACCAAGTCCACGGTGGACTGGGTCCACGAAATAGTGCGCGGGGTGCTAACATGGTGCGCGCTGGTGCTGACACGTGGCAAGTGACATGGCATGCTGACGTGGCGCTGACATGGCACGAGCGGTGGGTTGTTGCTGACGTGGTAGCTGACGTGGCGTGACATGTGGCTTGCCACGTGGCCTAGGGCTAACGTGGCTAGCCACGTGGGTAGGGTTGACGTGGCTCGCGGGGACACGACGGCGGCGGCTTGATCCGACGGCTGAGGTGTGGCCACGTGGGCGTATCTGAGCCGTCGATCTGGATCTGAGGCGACGGTGCGGATCGGGTCGGGGAGCCAGCCGATGATCGACGCGTGGCTCGGGCGCGTCGCGCGAAGCGTCGCGAACGCGGCGTGGGCGTGGGGACGGGTGCAGCTTGGCGCGTGGACCGAGGCACACGCGCGGGCACAGCGGCGATGGGGAAAGCGACGCGGGTGAGAGGAAGAGAGGGACACAGCGCGGGGGTTCTCACCGATGACGGCGACGGCGGGAGGTGGGGGCGGCGGCGACGGGGAGGGACTCTGGCGGCGGCGCGGGCGTGAGGACGGAGGTGAAGGCGGCGGTGTTGGCGTGCACACGAACCGAGGTAAGAACGGGGTATAAAACACGCAAATCGAGATAGCTTGATTGGTTACGGCGCGAACGCGAGTTCGGTTCGAAGACGACTCGCGCGGGGGCGACGCGTGGCATGATGAACGACAGGGATGCAAGGTAGGGCGAGGCGCGGGAGCAGCGTGCATGCCGCTGCATGGCCGATCGGATGGTTATGTGGTGGCGGCGCTAGGGTTAGGGCGCAAGGGCGCGGGCGTGGCGCGGGAGGTTGGCCAGATGGGTGACGCGTGGCGGGGAGGAAGCGGTGGGGTTTTTATTTTCTTTTTATTTTTTTGGAAATTCAAGTAAAGATACAAAAGCTCTAGAAAATAGCAGAAAAATCCCAAAAACATTCACTAAAAATACTAGAAAATTCCTTGAGACCTGAGAAACTAAAATAAAATATTTTCAGCTTATGTTAAAGTATGTTTTAATCATATTAATTCATTTTAATTTCTAAAAATTCATTTTAAGCTTGAATTAATTCCAGAAAATTCTAAAAAATTATTTTTAAAAATCAGGGCTTTATAAACTCCAGAAAAACAGGGTGTTATAAACCTTACCCCTTTAAACGAGATCTCGACCCCGAGATCTGAGCTAACTAAGAGAATAGGTTCGAAAACTCGGCCTTGAGGTCCTCCTCGCGCTCCTAAGTGGCTTCCTCCTCTAAATGGTTGCTCCACTGAACCTTGCAAAACGGACCACTTTATTCCGAGTGACTTGCTCTGACACATCCAGAATTCTGATCAGGTGCTCTTTATACGACAGGTCCTCCTGAAGATGAATGGCTTCAACGGGCACAACCTCCTCTGGCACTCTCAAGCACTTCTTCAACTAGGACACATGAAAGACGTCATGTACCCCACTGAAGGACACAGATAGCTCCATCTGATAAGCAACCTCTCCCCTGCGTTTCAAAATCCTGAACGGTCCAATATACCTCGGTGCTAAATTTCCTTTTAACTGAAACATCTTCACACCTTTGAATGGTGTGATCATGAGATACACAAAATCATTTAGCTCAAAACTCAGCTCTCGACGTCTGGTATCTGCATAACTCTTCTGTCTAGCTTGGGCAGATTTCAATCTTTTCTGAATTAAACGGACCTTGTCCTTAGCTTCTTTTAAACAATCGGGACCAAAAACCTGACATTCCCCCGTCTCTTTCCAATTGAGAGGGGTCCTACATTTTCTACTATAAAGTGTCTCAAATGGTGACATCTGCAAACTGGCCTGATAGCTGTTGTTGTATGAAAACTTTGCAAAAGGTAAACAACTTTCCCACTTGGACCCATGATCTAGCACACATGCCCTCAACATATTCTCAAGAATCTGATTTACTCATTTTGTCTGACCATCTGTCTGGGGGTGATATGCTGTGCTGAAATTCAGGTGGGTTCCCATTGCTTCATGGAAACTTCCCTAAAAACAAGAGGTGAACTGCGATCCACGATCTGACACTGTGAAGATTGACAATCCTCGACATATACAGCTCTGCTAATCTGTCACCACTGTAGGTTGTCTTGACTGGAATAAAATGAGCAACATTGGTCAAACGATCCACAATGATCCAAATCGAATCATAACCCTCTTTGGTCTTTGGCAGACCGATTATGAAGTCCATACCAATTTCTTCCCACTTTCACTCTGGGACCTTCAACGGCTGTAGCAAATCTGCTGACCTCTGATGCTCTGCCTTTACTCTCTGACACACATCACACAGTGCTACATACTCAGCAATCTCACACTTCATGTTTGACCACCAATACTTATCTTTAATGTCCTAGTACATCTTGATACTGCCTGGATGAATCGAATACAAGACTCATGTGCCTCTTTTAACAACAAGTCATTTAACTCTTTCTTATTGGGCACACACAAACGCTGCTTGAACCACAGGATTCCTTGGTCATCCACTATAAATCCTGACTCTTTTCCTTCACTCATGTTTTTCCTGATATGCTGAAATGCCTCATCATCTGACTGAACCTGACGAATCTGACCATCCAAAGTGGACTGCAACTCCATCGCTACCAAAATTCCTTACTCAACCAACTCTAGGCTAAGCTTCTGAAATTCCTTATGAAAGGCTGGCTGATTTTCCCTTACCATTACTGAATTACAATAAACTTACTTGCTCAAAGCATCTGCAATCATATTGGCCTTTCCAGGGTGATAATGTATGCCTACATTATAATCCTTTATTCGCTCTAACCATCTCTTCTGCCGGAGGTTAAGCTCGGACTGAGTAAAGATATATTTCAGACTCTTATGATCAGTGTAAACATCACATCTATTACCCATCAGATAATGGCACGAGCGGTGGGTTGTTGTTGAAGTGGCGTGACACGTGGCATGCCACATGGCCTAGGGCTGACGTGGCTCGCGGGGACGCGGCGGCGACGGCTTGATCCGACGGATGAGGTGTGGCCACGTGGGCGCATCTGAGCCGTCGATCTGGATCTGAGGCAACGGAGGGGATCGGGTCGGGGAGCCGGCCGATGATCGACGCGTGGCTCGGGCGCGCCGCGTGAAGCGTCGCGGACGCGGCGTGGGCGCGGGGACGGGTGCGGCTTGGCGCGCGGACTGAGGCACACGCCCGGGCAAGTCCGGCGCGGGCATAGCGGCGACGGGGAAAGCGACGCGGGCGAGGGGACGGGGCAACGGCAGTGGTGTTGGCATGCACACGAACCGAGGCAAGAATGGGGTATAAAACACGCGAACCGAGGCGGCTTGATCGGTTATGGCGCGGATGCGTGTTCGGTTCGAAGCGCGCGCGTAGGTACAACCCACTAGATGGAGCTTTCCTAGGGTCGTACTATTTCTAACTCTTGCTATCAGCACAAAATAATTGACTTAACTGCAAAAAAGTTGAACAAATTTAAAAGAAGGAGAGAGCCATCCATTCGTCAAATAGAAGGGAGAGATTAGGAGGTCGTTCGGCAAAATAATGAGCACTGATAGAGGGTTGCTTAGTCAATTTCTCTAGCTAGTGCAATTAGCAAATACGACCTACAAAAAAAGGGTATGTAGAATAGAGTATTTTTATGTATAGAAAATTGGTACTTCTGTCTCATGCCTTGTACATGTATCTATTTAGAACTTTTAAGAGCCATGTGAATGCAATTAATCAAATTGAACTGACAAGCTTATCTGTTATTTCAATATTGCAGCAGTGCTGTACATGTGTGTGCCTTTTCAATCCTCGCCGCGAACATGTTGCCAAAGTCCGGTTGGGGTTTCCCATTATCTCCGCTTTGCAACTGGGGGAGGTCTGCTCGCTGGCTTGACCAATAAACTTTAAAACTGCTACTCGAAAAAAACAAATGGTATATATTTATGCTACTACTGTAGCCAACAATATATTAAGGCAACCTTTCTGGCTTCCTCTGATTCAGAGAAAAACATCTCCTGGTGATCGAATCGGTTGCCACCTCCATCATCCCATCTAACTTTTTTTTGAAAATGGTCCCCCATCTGGATTAATTTGTGTCGGACCCTAGATTAGCAATCCGGAACCATCTTTATTTGTACTACAGTATTCTCTAAATCAGTAGATAGTGCATACAGATACGTAACTGGATCATATTACAAACACTTATATTACAAATCAGAGTTTAAAAACTCCATATTGGGTAGAATTTGCATAATGGACCGATCGGGCCAAATCTTACATCACAGAATGTGAAAGCAGAAGCGAGAAGCAAAAGCTGAGACGATACCGTACCAAAGGCAAGCGACTAGGGGTAAGGATATATTTGTTTAAATTATCAAATTGCATACTTTTATTTGTTATGCAAAGTTATTTCCATCTTAAGGTCATAGATACATGCCTATCAATCTTATATTAGTATACACCACACCTTAGATAGATGATCATATAATCCTTGTCATCCTAGAAATTTAATGGTAGCTATACTAGCTATGAATTGTATTTAAGCACCACACTTAGTCTTTCTTAAAAACTGAGGCATTAAATTGCTCTATCATAATTTTCAATCATCAAATTAGTTTTTAGGCAGCCATTGGAGGGAAATAGCTGGTATGTTGAGATAACTTAGTTTTGTACTTCTGAAAACCCTAAACCTGGCTTGCATATTTGAGCGGATAGTAAGAGGTATTGGTGCGGATGTAGCAAGATAATTTATGGTTTGTGGTAGCACCCACCTAATGTAAAATAGTACAACCACAAGTCTATAATCACTACTACAGAAAGCCTAATACTAAATGCCAAAATCACAGACGGTTTTATGAAACCGTCTGTGATGTACACTATCACAGACGGTTTTAATTTGGAGACCGTCTGTGTTGCTGAAGGAGTATCACATACAGTTCTTACCGATGAACCGTCTGTGATACATATTCTATGTAAAAATCTTTATATAAAAGAGTACTCTGATTATGCTATGAACCCCGCTGAATCTATAGATGATCTTTTTGCTTGTTTTGAAAAGATTTTCAGTAATTTACGCAGAGTTGGTGTTCTTCCCACCGATGGAGATAATTTAACGAAAATCTTGCGGTCTTTAGGTCTAGAGTGGTTGATGGATGTTACAACTATTAATCAAACCAACGATCTAGATACTCTAACCATGGATGATCTGTATTCTAGATTGAAAACCTATGAGATGGAAGATTTTCCATTTAAAACTAAAAAATCTTCATCTTTAGCACTTGTATCTAACCTTGTGCAGTCTGCTACAAGTACGTTGTCATATGGTTCTTTGTTTACTTTGACTTCTTTTTCAGAAGAACAATTCGAGTAGCTTAACAACATGAGGAGGAAGCGTGGTGTTGCTCTAGGTCTGATCAGATGCTACGAGTGTGGTGAGCTAGGCCACATCAAGATCGACTGCCCCAAGCTCAGAGGGAAAGCAGTCGAGGAAGACATGGCTTATCATTGTCGTAACTCCAAGGGCGGATCTTATCGTCGCAAAGTTCTAGCTGCTATCGAGCGCCTCGATCTAAGCAATGTGGACTCCGAGAGTTGTGACGATGATGACCACGACAAGGATAATGCCAAAGGCAAGAAGAAGAGCACCAACGACTTCACGAGCATGTGCTTCATGGCAAATAGCAACAACAGCGAAGGCAACTACAGTGATCTCGATGAGATAAGACCATCATACAATCAGCTTGAAGTGTTGTAGTTAGATTTACTCTTGATTTGAAAAAGACTAAGAAACTAAAAGAGAACAATCTTGTAGTCGAGAGCTTGAATTCTGATATTAATAGACTTAGAGCTTCTATCCTTAAAGATGATAATTGTGAAGATTGTCTAGTCTTACACTCTGAGTTGAAAACTGTTAGATTTATTAATGCAACAACCTCAGCTCAACTTAGAGATGCATATGATAAAGTTGATCAACTAAGACTGCTCCATGATTCCTGTGATGAAAAACTTAAACTTGCTAATGATGAAATTGAAAAACTTAAGTCTAGTTGTAGGACCGAAGATGACAACAGAGAGGGTTGAATGGTGCCTTCTAATTTTCTCCCAAATATTCAATAATCCTTTACTCCAATAATTACAAAGCTATAAAGATTAAGATGAGAAATCACCCTAAAACAAAGCAAGACAAGTTGCTCAAATTTTGAAGAAAAATAAGGGAAATTGGAAGTACCTATGTTAGTACTACGGTACTTTAGATTTTCAAAAATATCTTTGTTTGAACTACGGTACTTCTGATTTTTGGAAGTACCTTTGTTTGCACTGTGGTACTTCCTTTTCTCGGTGAACAGTAATTTCAGCCCAAGTTCAAAAATAAGAATCGATGCAACTTTTGATCTGTAGATCCACATGATATGAAATTTTGTAGGGATATACTCTAGGATATCATGAATCTATTCCAATTAACGATCATGAAAATCATAACTAAATTGAGACCTTTTTCAATTTGTTGGAAGGTTGCATTAAAACTGAGCCAAAACCCCAAACAGTGAATAGAACTTGCTCGTGGATAGATGACGGCCAAGATGACTCTAGATGTATCCTCATATATTACAGCAAGCTAGAACACCAAAGAACCCAATCTAAAAACCCTTGAAATAAAAAATCACACGATGAGGCCAAAATCAAGGAAAATCGAGTTTCTTCACAAAGTGCTTAGATGATAGGAGATTGATTTTCAGATACTATCTCCATCTCAATCATGTCCTTGGCACAGCAAGATCAAGAAGAGGGAAGAGAAAAAAAAAATCAAAACTAACAAAAATAGAAGTAAATCAATCAAAATAAGAAATCGACAAGGAGATCATCAAAGATTGATATATTGTTTGCTTGAAGAGGTAGGTTTTATAGTCAATTCCTCAAGATATCAGAGCTCTAAGTCTAGAGCATATACATACAAGGCTCCAACCCAAGGAACCCTAATCTCCCATCTATCTCCCATGGGAGGAGAAGCTAGCCACCAAAAGGCTTAGCCAACCTTCTCAAGCCCTAGCTCTTGCCTCTCCTCCCCTTTTATAGTCTCACAACCTAAATCAAAACCTAATGATCCATCCATTAGGCCAAACCGGGGATAAACCGTTAACCCCACCTAACACCGGGTTTTACTCTCTCATGTAAGCTTCTCAAAGCGGCCTACAACCATTAACCCATTAGTAAATCACATTTGACCCACTTCACATTTTTAGCACATACAAGACCTAAACTACTTAGGCCAATGCTACGGTTTTGCACACCACCGCTTTTTTATATTGATCAATTTACCAAAATGCCCATCTACCGCCTTTCACGAAGCTTCCCACTTCCTTTGCCATGAAGCATCGCCCATGCTTCGTCATCTTCCATGTGGCCTCAATGACTTGTCGCCAAACCACTCACATGTCTAGATACCACCAAACCGTTCTCGCTTGCAAACAACCCAAGTTACTTGGTGCACCACATGCTTCTTCTCGCGCATGATGGCACCCGCTTTCTTGATAGTCTGGACCTCAACTCGTCCCTAAGTCTAGTTCCGGTCCACCTTGCCATTGCCCATCATGTCAACCAACAGTAGCTCCCGCTTCGATTCCTCATCGTATAACATTATAACCATCCTGCAAGCCTCGGACATCTTTAGTGTCTCCCTGACTGTTCTGGACCTCAGCACCTCCTTGTGCCTAGTCTCGATCCTCCTACGGCTCACTATGACCTAGCTCTGAAGTTCTACAACTAACAACAATAAGCAAACCGTCACATAGTACCGCACGATATAAAAACATCAATATGCCCAATTGATGACAACAAAAATACTTTCCTCTAATCCTCCATCCCAGAAGCATCACTGCAGAGCATGACGTACATCTCTAATATATCATGGTATTTGTGCAAACTTCACCTGTCATGGTCCTTATCCATCTTGTGCTTTACTTAAGCTCAACTATCTCACATGGCATCTGCGACCGTTCTTGTCAGACCTCGGGTTAGCAACCCAGATCCTCTGTGATTCCACCGCACTATTCCCTGAATCAGTAGATAGTGCTCACATATATATCATTGTATATCAAAAATATATTATGCGGAAGCGTAGTTTATACAGTAATAACTTACATATGGGCCGATTGGGCCGAAAGCAGAGAATGCAGTAGCGGAAACTTCACACAGGTGGGACCTTCCGGACTTGCCCATAGGCAGCCAACTGAGGTTTTGCGACCTAGTTCTTGGCCTCCTTGGATACCAGATCTGTTAACCCTTTTTGAAGAATTGTAGGGCTTTCTCCTGTTCTTGATTGACTAGATGATGGTAATTTAAGCAAGAGTGAGTACAATCGTACTCAACAAGCCACCACACAGAATGCAATAATAATATATGCATGGCTGTGAAAGGAAGGCTTAAGATTCTTTTAGTTGCTAAAGCATTGTTTGAAAAGTACAATACATCAAAAATCTTCTGAAACTTAATAGTTTTAACCAAAACAAATTTTGTAAAGTTGATTATGAGAATGCAATAATAATAATAGTGCAGGTTTCATCCACCTTTTATAGTGCATGGCTACCTCTACCAATGCTAGTTTGTATCACCACCGAAGTACGTCTCTCTAGGAAAAGTTAAAGTCAAAATACTTCCCTCTGATAGGTTTTTATCCCACCCAAAAAGGTTTTTGAAATAGAACTAACTCGAGAAAGTTCCCATGTTCACCCTTGACCGTGGGTATGGCTATTCGAATAGTTTAAACTCTGCAGAGTTTGTACATCTTTACCCATAAGAGACAATCAACCCGACAGACCTACGTGATTCCTTAGTCACGCAGATCGAGAGATCGTCACAAGGCCTTTACAATATCTCGCCCCCTTAGCATCTCACCCCTAAGGGTTGCTCCCACATGTGTGGGTCCCCTAGGTTATGCGGGATGTCCCATCATAGCAGGTGTCGCAGACTAGATTCCACTCTCTGCAATGCCACCCTATCTAGAAAACGTACCCTCCACTTGGTGTCCCATTCAGGACAGACCTTCACTGTCCTCCTGCAAGTTTCCCTTCTTTCCCCTACCTGTGAGATGACTTCGGGGGTCTTGTAAATTATTCAGCCAAGCCTACACTTTGCCGGCTTGTGGTTTGTACTGTTTTACATGAAGAGGTCAACGCAGGATTAAGTTATTAATTTGTCTAGGCGGTGCCTATCATAATCCATAAGTTCTCATGCTACATCCACACTAACCACTCTTACCAACCGCCCAGAGAGGTAAAGCAAGTTTTAGGGTTCTGAGAAGCATAAGATAAGTTGTACCAAATTATCAGTCATATACATCCAATGACTGCCCAAAATACTTTCGCATGTTTGAAGAGTAATGAGTAGGGCAGTTTAACGCTCGGGACTTAACTTGATTGGTATTAAGATAATTTAGCTAGTAAAGCTATTATTAATTTCTAGGGTGACAAGGATTAGTACATTCAAGTGGTAAGGAGTGTTGTGATAATAGTTACAACATTACGTAGGCAAGTAACTACCTTATGTTTGACATATATTTGCATAATAAATTAAGCATGCACTTTGATAATTTTAAAAGAACATAATTTTCGTGAAAATATAGGATTAACATGATCAAAGTGATGACTTGTCTTGCTTGTTTACCACGGCCTTGATTTAGCTCATAGCCAGCTTAACCAGTCAGTCGTATTGAATCTTTGGATTCCTTCTTCTCTTTGAAATTGGATTCTACTTGAGCTTGTAGCCTTCAGACTGCAGCTTATTTATTTTTGTTATAAGTAGAGAGCAAAGAGAGGGTTGGAGTTAGGGTGACATAGGCATTGAGTCAATAGAATTGAGTCAAAGGAAGGAGGTGACTGGGTAGCTCTACCATGAGAGAAAATTTTAGAATAAGGAATAATCAAGTGTAAAGGAATACCTGTAGGAGCCTTTCTATTTGACAAAGGAGGGTGGTCCAGTATAGCCGAGTGGGGAAGGCTAAGGCTCAATTTCTTATTTATCGATTTTTTCTTATTCATTTATATTTGTTAAGGAAGTTCTATGAGTTAGGCAGGACTTATGGATATCTTAGAGAGGTTATCCGAGAGCTTCCACTGTCAGATAATGGAATTTGTATATTTGCAGTTTTACTTAAAACATGGGGTTAGTCATTTTACCAACTAAGTTTGGGAGCAAAGTTGATTATCGTGATGATTAACAAACTTATTAGAGATGACCGATGGTTGTGATTTACTGAAAATGTAAGTTTTGAATTAACCGGGTTCTTTTGATGAAGTGACACTTTATCCATTATTGTTAATTGTTGAGTGATGAGGCAATGGTTTGGATGATTATTTTGGGTGCAAAGTTGTGTTTTAGCAAGTTTCTTTAGTTAAGAGTATTACTCGCACCCGATCTATCATTTTATGCTCCTTTTCATAGGTTTGGAATCTAGGATGAATATTAAAAACTTAAAAATCATCCTAAGGCCAATTATGTGGGATCAACACTCCTTTATTTAGGTTTAAGAATTTCTTAATCCGAAGAAAGTTCGAACCATTGTATTTTATAACTAAATATCACAGATTTTATTCATAATTATTTTATTCATTGTTAAAACAGAGTCTTTTGGATTTTAGTGATGAACAATTTGTTATGAACATTTTATGTGCCAAAATGTGGTTAAATTAATGAACTTAATTTGCATGAGCAGATATACCCAGGGGTAAAGATACGATAGTGGTTATGTAAATCGTTCAAGTTTCTGGTAGGTTTTGGTTTTGGTATTAGATTCTTCGGAGTAGTATCTGAGGGTATAGAAGTATCGTCATGAAGCTACAAGTCCTGATATGCACTTTTATCTTCTGGTACTACTTAATTCCCGGGTAATTATCATGCAATTTCTTGCCTGGCAATACTTTTAGGACTATTTTCTTAATATGCTCAGTTTGTAACACCCATCGATTAGCATTGCCCATTGAACTTTAACATTCTAATTAGTAAGACAATGTTAGTTAATTGCCAGTTGGAAAATGGCCATGGGTGCCCTTATTTTTAATAATTCTTTACACAAAGATTAATTTCCCTTTGATTTGCATAAGTATTTTAATCTTCTAAGTACATGCTTATTTCCAAAAAAAAATATTTTCCTGACTTGTTCAATTGTTTCATGGGATAATCTTTAAATTTTTAAATTTGAGAAGGTACCAATGCATGATATGCTGCAGGCGATATCCATTAGCTGCATACTATTTCTAGTGGGGCCCACCTGTGAAGCAAAGAAAGAAAAGGGGCAAGACAGGAGAAGAGGGGCGCTCGGTTGGAGAAATAGAGCGAGGCAGAGGTGGTCGGCGGCACTCGAAATGGTAGGGCTCTCCGGCGAATGGTGATGGTCGGAGAGGGGATGTGGCGGAGAAAAATGGAACCCAGATGAAGGCAAGGGGGCCGAGGGAGGGATGCCACGGCCGAAGGGACTCTAACGGTGGCTAGTGGCGAGATTTGTACCGAAGGTGAAGGGGGCGCATACCGTTCGGGTGAATCGGCGGCAAGGCAAGCCGATTTGGTTATCGGAGAGCATCCTGGGGGTAAAGGGAATGTACCAGGGGCTCGGCAGGAAGGAAGAGGCGCCGAGGTGCTCCGGTGGTGAGGACGGTAGCGACGTGGGTCGGCTTCCGTGGGTGGCAACCGGGGCTGACGGGCAACTCGGCCGATGGTGAGGGAGGGCTGAGGATGGCGAGGAGTCACTCCAGGTGTAGGAAATTGAGCCGTAGTCGACCATGAATGCAGAGGGGGCGACAGTGGCCGGACCGGGAGAAGAAGGATGGCGTGGTGAGCTCTGGCTGGAGGGCTCAAATTGATGGCGAGGTTTTGCAATTAAAAAGTGCGGAAGACGTGTGATGTAGTCGGATTGCCACGGGGTTCACGGAACGGCGAGATTGCCGAGCATATCACGACGGCGCATGTGGTTGGTTCACGCCAAGCTCGGCCTGGGGAAAGAAAGAGAGGAGCAGAGAGGGATGAGCAATGGGGCAGACTGGGTGGCATTTTATGGGCGAAGTGGAGGCAGTTGGGTGCTGGGGCTTGAAGAGCACACGCGAAGGAGTAATGCCGGTCGGCGGGACAGCGCACGGCGCTTGTAGGCGACAGGCAAGGGTGCAGGCGAGGCCGGCAGTAGGGAAGGGGCGACAACTAGGTGTGTGGCGAGCTAGCGCCTTGGGTCGCTGAGGAGTAACGATGGGCAGCAGCTATGAATATAATGCTTGTAGGTGAGCAGGTAAGGTGCAGACGAGGCTAGTGGTAGGCGCGGCAGGCGTGAATGCGATGGCCGGTGCACGAACTGGGCCGGCTGTGGATGGTGCCAGAAATAGGGAAAAGGAAGTGAGGAGGGTGCCTGTGGGTCGGGGCTGCGGCGCGCGGGTGCTTGGGGCTGGGCCAGGGGAGAAGAAAGAAAGAGGCCGGGCGAGCAACTGAAAGGACAGAGGGAAAAGGGAGAAGAAAGAAAGAGGTCGGCGAGCGATGTGCGCCAGGAGGGGAAAAAGAAAAAGGAGGTGGCCGGTTGGGCTGGTGGGTCGGAGGTCAGAAAATGTGGGCTAGAGTCAAGAAGGATTTTTGAGACTTTTTCACAATTTGATTTCTTTGCCAAGTTAGCTTGGTGAGAAAAACAATAGATTCTTGACTTCATCCAAAATCTTGATCTTTAAATTTCTAGCTTCTTTAGAATTTGGGTTTAGGATCTATAAAGGGAATTGAGAATCTGGATTCCGATTTTTGAAGACTTCATTCTTGATTTGGTGAGTTTGTTTTTCGTAACTGAATTATTTCACAAGGAACTTTAAATTAAGAACTCAAATACAGGCAAAATTTTGAAATATATAGGAAACAAGGAAAAGATTTTTTATTATTTTTGCAAATACAATAATCCCATACTTTTTGGGATGTTACAGTTCCAGACCTTAGTTATCCTCAACCTAGTCCCAGTCTCCCCGCCACTGACCATAGTCTCCTCCAAGTCACCTGCACAACAATAGACCAAGCAACCATTTTCGGGCACAAGTTCTTTGCTACTTGACCTACGTTAGTCCATAAATGCATCATGCAACTTATATGCAACCAAAATACTGATCCTAAATCTAGAACCAAACAATAAACCCAAGTGCACATACGCAACAATACCCTAGTCAAACTATGACCAAATCCCCAAAAGCCCTGTTTTTCTAGGAAGATCGTTAGTACCACACTTAACAAGCCAGTACTATCGCATTGCAGCACTACTGCTCCTCTGATCGGTACTACTACTCCTCGTAAACCCGAACAGCACCTTTCTAGAAAAAATGTATCACTGCTCCGTTGGTACTACTGCTTTGTGGTACTACCACACAAACATCTGAAGGATCGAAAATGGCAACAGAGGGGGGGTGAATGGTGCTTTAAAAATTACCCCTAGTATTCTCACAAAATTCTTCTTCTCCGATAGCTATGAGAGTTATGAAGCAAGAAAATACAAGAAAATTGAAAAGAGAACACAACCAAGGGCTGAAGATATAGCTGTGTCTAACAAACCCAAGAAAGACGACCGGTGACCAAAATAAAAACTACATCTTTGAAGGAAAATAGACACACTCATTTTTGCTTTAAACTTAACACGAAAGCAGAAACAAAAATAAATGCTGCATGTAATCGTAGAGACTACGTAATCGCCTAAGCAGAGAATGGTTCTGCTTGTTTGTGAGCTGTTTGGTGAAAAGGGAAACAAAAGGGAACCAACCAAACTGACTGGATTAGCCTAAAGACAAAAAGCAAATAGTAAAATAAAAGCAAGCAGTCCTGCTGGACGAACTTCAAAGCAGCTAGCAACAGGAATAAAAAGAAAACAAGAGAGGCCGAGAACTACTAGAACTGCTGAAAAACAACAGAAGATGAGACCATAAACCGAGAAAGTGCTAGAGCTGCAGCTACAACCAAAAAGACATCAAATATGCACCAAGCTGGCAACCGAACACTAGAGGGCACCTCTATTTATAGCCTCTACTAATGGGTTCACAACAACACTTTACCCATTAGGTCACAACAACTCATAGCACTAATAGATTTACAAACCACTTTATCCATTAGGTCACAACAACTCATAGCACTAATGGATTATCACCTAACCAAATCCACTTTGCCCATTCTTTCTTAACCCAATCCGCTTCCTTTTGTGCAGCCTTGCGTATTTACCAAAATGCCACTCCTGCACCTTCCTGGAAGATTCCTCATTTCTTGTCGCGCACACCTCGCAACCACTTCGAGTCCTCGCCGTCTTCGACACATCTCGACCGCTCTGACCTCAGCACCGCCTGTGCCTAGTCTGGTCACCCGTGCCTCGCCACGACTCCGTCTCAAAGTCCTGCAGCCAACACCGACAAGAAAACACATTACATAGCACTGCACAAAATATTATAATTAAAAATTAGCATCCGTAAATAGCATAAAATACCTGAGACAAACTCAAACTTTCCAGAGCACGTGTCAATTACTCATCACACACACGGGGTTACCTCCACATGGTCTCACAATCTCCCCCTTGATGAGTATATTGACAAACACAGAAAAATCATAAAGTTGAGTTTGTTTTAGAAGTCAAACATGGTCTAAAATAGGAACAAGGTAACTCAAGACCATGTCGACAAAAGAGAAAGCTGGAGTAAAAACTGAAAGAGCAAATTTTTCTGCAAAGCTCCAGAAGGCTTTTTCTCCAAAATTCTCCCCCTTTTGGCAATAAAATCATCAAGATGCTCCAGAGAGAATAAAATGACTTCAAGTTATTTATTTTAAGCATTCGGAGCCATGAAGATTATCCTAAATGACTTTTTGAGTATTACACCAAGCCATAACTCATAAAAATGCTATCAAGATCATGACGATTTATGTAGAGAAAAGCTAAACCAAATAAGTCATAATCTGAGAATTAGCCAATTTTCTTAGCAAGTCAAGTCAATCAAGATTTAGTCTAGCTAAAGGTATCTAAGGATGATGCAAGCTATGTCAATAATTTAAATAGAACCAAGAAGCTAATATTGAGCCAGTTTAGAGTGCTATAATTTCAAGAATGACTCAATTTCTTAAGTTCTTGGTCTTTTTGTAAATAAGCAAATTTAGCACAATTGACATTGTTCGACGATCATTTTTGGTTTTATATTAGCAAAGCAAGTCCTGAACTAGGAGCCATCCACAACTGCCTCCTAAGCTTCAACCATTTTCACAAATTTTTATTTTCTTAGCCATGTACTAGATCTCAAGCCTTATGCGATCACTCCAAGCGAGAAGCTTAAGAAGGTGATCTTGGTCAACCAAAACTCCCTCTGAGTTCATGCCTAATGTAATGGCAAGCAATCTCATAAGAAAGAATTGATGAGATCAGTTTTTTCGCACAAAAGAGATCTTTTTGCTTTTTCCAAATTTAGTTCTAGACCAAGGAGTTAAAGATAGTTCATGCTTCATAAAGGAACTAGCATAGCTTAATCTAAAGCTCAATAAAGATTCAAGACTCAACTCAGCCTATTTGACATAGCATGAATCATAAAAGGATAACTAAAGGCAGACTAGTCTCAAAAGCTACCATTAAAAGAATTAATTCAAGTTGTGCAATTTTTAATCAACTTATCATGGCAATGACTAGACTATACATATAAAGTCATGATAAATCTAGCAAGTAAGCACAGATCATGGCAAGATGTAAAGCATTGTAAACAAGTCATAAAAGGATAATAATCAAGGCTCCATGTAGTTATATTACAATGCAGAATGAAATGCAAGAAAATCCAGCTCTCCCTCAACATGAGATGCACTTTTAGTTCAAGTTGAGTTATGTCAATCTTAAGATCTAGAAGCTCCCAAATGAACTCCCCCTGAACCAAAAGAATAAAAAATGAGAAGCTGGGAAGAAGATCAGAAAAGGCAGTCCTTAAAGTATAGACAAGATATAGAGGATACTATGGCTCAGACTGATTCTCATTTACCCCATATGACTCTAGGACTATCAGCTGGTCTTCTAACACACTAAAGAGCAAACACGTTCTCTGTCTACCCAAGGGTGGCTCAACCCTTGCTAGAACCTATAAGAAGTGAGTGAGCTCAACCTAGTGAGAAGAGAGACAGCTAATAAGCAGCATCCTAGAATCACAAGATGAGAGGAAGAAGTCTCAAGTAACTAGACGAGAAAACCACTCTAATCTATGCTAGAAGGACTAACCCAAATGCACCCTTATGCAATGCAATTAAGAGAAACAGAAGCATGTAAATATGATAAAGTATAAAGCACAAAACTCCCCCTCACAACAATCCATAAGGACAAACTAACCCAAGCTCTCCCCGCAAGGCTGAAAACCTAGAGCTATCCAAAGGCTTGGTAAAGATATCTGCCAACTGGTGGTTACTCTCCACAAACTGGAGCACTATGTCACTGTTCTCCACATGGTCTCTAAGAAAGTGAAACCTGATGTCAATGTGCTTGGTCCGAGAGTGCTGCACTGGGTTCTTAGCAATGTTAATGGCAGAAGTGTTATCACAAAAGAGTGGAACACTGTTTGTAACTAACCCAAAGTCCCGCAGGGTCGAAGCCATCCAAAGTATCTGGCTGCAGCAACTAGCAGTAGCAACATACTCGGCCTCTGCGGTGGACTGTGCAACACCGGACTGCTTCTTAGAAGAACAAGAAACAAGAGAAGTGCCAATGAATTGGCAGGTGCCAGAAGTGCTTTTTCTGTCTATCCTATAGCTAGCAAAGTCTGCATCTGAGTAGGCTCTAAGGGAAAGACAGGAAGAGGAAGAATACCAGATACCATAATCAATGGTAGCTCGAAGGTACCGAAAGATGCGCTTCACCGCTTGACGGTGAGATACGCGAGGAGGCCTGAAATCGAGCACACAGACACACAGAGAAGTGTATGTCCGGTCTCAAGGCAGTGAGGTACAAGAGAGAGCCAATCATGCTTCTGTACTCCTTTTGATCAACTGGCTCGCCATCCTCATCTGGATCGAGTGAAGCTGATGATGCCATCGGAGTTGACACTGGCTTGCCATCACTCATGTCAAAACACTTCAGGATGTCTCGAGTGTACTTGCCCTGATGCAAGAAGGTACCCTCCCGAGTCTGCTTGATCTAGAATCCAAGGAAGAAGCTCAACTCGCCCATCATGCTCATCTCAAACTCTGCGCTCATGACATCCGAGAACTGGAAAACAAGAGCATTAGAGGAGCCACCAAAGATGATGTCATCCACATAAATCTGGACGAGTAGAAGGTCATTGTCATGCCTACGAATGAACAAGGTCTTGTCTACCTTACTCATCTCAAACCTATGACTCAACAGATAGGACTTAAGCCTCTCGTACCAAGCTCTAGGGGCTTGCTTAAGTCCATACAGGGCTTTGGAAAGCTTGTAGACATGGTTTGGATATTTGGGGTTTCCAAACCTAGAGACTGCCTAACATAAACCTCTTACTCAATAAACCCATTGAGGAAAGCACTCTTGACATCTATCTGGTAAAGCTTGAAGCCCTTAGACGCCGCGAAAGCAAGCAAAATTCTAATGGCTTCTAGCCTAGCTACAGGGGGCAAAGGTCTCCTCAAAATCTAAACCCTCAACCTGGGAGAAACCCTGAGCTACCAATGTAGCCTTATTTCGAATGACTACCCCATCCTCACTCTGCTTATTTTTGAACACCCACTTGGTACCTATGACATTATGACCTCTCGGGGGCTCGACAAGCAACTAGATCTTGTTCCTCTCAAAATTTTTCAACTCCTTATGCATGGCATTGACCCAAGACTCATCAGAAAGAGCATGACTGACATTCGTGGGCTCGAATGAGACAACGAAGGCAGAGTGGAGACAGAAGTGAGACATGCCAGACTTTGAGCATGTGACGCGCTCAAAGAGATATCCTATTATCTGCTCTAAAGGATGATCTTTCTGGATATGATGGGGAGGTCCTGCATGAGAAGTAGTAGTGGCTTATACCTCATGAGCTGATGAGATAGGCACAGAGCCACTAGCTCCTGAGGATGCGAAAGGAATGGACTGATCTCCTTGAAGTGCGGTGGAAGAAGCAGGCACCTTAAGGGGAGGAGAAACTGGATCGGGTATATAACCCTCATCTTCATCCTCCTCATCATCCACAAAGATGGGTTTAGACTGCTCTACTGAACCTGAGATATCTGGCCTAGTCCCCGGACTGGTCTTATCGAAGGTCACCTCACAGGTCTCTACCATTTTGCTAGACTCGCAGTTTCAGAACCTATACGCCCGCGAAGAAGTCGAGTAACCCAGAAAAATTCCATCACAAGAACGTGACTCGAACTTATCTAGGTTCTCAGACTTCAGAATAAAACACTTACAACCAAACACACGAAAATGAGAGACACTGGGCTTTCGCCCGTATCTCAACTCATAAGAGGTGCGATGCAAGTGTGCCCTTAGAAAACTCTGTTTGAAACATGGCACGCCGTGGCTATCGCATCAACCCAAAACTTCCTAGGTGTAAAATATTCATTAAGCATCGTCCTGGCCATCTCGACCAAGGTACGGTTCTTCCTCTCCACAACGCTATTTTGTTGACAGACGTACGGAGAAGAGAACTGGTGCTCTATACCTGTCTCATCGCAAAACCTCTCAAAGTAGGAATTCTTGAACTCCGTGCCATTGTCACTGCGGATCGCTCGTAAGGCACCCGGGAGCTCAACAGAAAGCCTACTAAAAAGACCCCGAAAATGGATAAATGTCTCATCCTTCGAGGCTAAGAAAAATACCCAAGAGTACCTCGAGAAGTCATCGACCACGACAAGAACATACCACTTCCCTCTTGCTGACTGCACTCTAGCTGGTCCAACTGTGTCCATATGGAGCAGCTGTCCCGGTGCATCGGTCATAGTCATTGTGACCGGAGGATGAGAAGCGGCAACTATCTTGCCGTGCCGGCAAGGAGTGCAAACTAGATCTTTGACCATCTTGAGTTTAGGCAGACCACGAATGAGATCGTGGCCGCTAACTCAGGTCAAATGGTCAAAACCAATATGACCAAGTTTCCTATGCCAGAAAGTGAGATCACGGGATTCTAAAGCAACTAAACACCTGAGAGGATCGCCAGAAGACTCAACAAAATCAGCACGAAAGATCCTCCCATATCTAGAAATCCCGCAAACCAAACTCCCCGAAGAATCAAGAATTTTGCAATTGTTTTTCTTAAAGCTCACCTCAAAACCATCATCGATAAGCTAGAAAACTGAAAGCAAATTATACTGCAGCTTACTCACTAAGGCAACATCTTTTATAATAAATGAATCATTAACGCGCACAGTACCTTTAGCACGCGTCCAGATGAGGCGTCTCCAAAGGTGATCGTCTCATCACCTAGAGCTCGGGCTAAGGAAGAGAACCAACGGGAGTCTCCGGTCATGTGTCGAGAACAGCCGGAGTCAACAAGCCAAACCTCTCCCTTCCTTACCAATGAACACGAGTCAACGAGAGGGATGACTCAAGATCTTGGGATAAATCAAAAGAGATTTTAGAACCCAATACTGAGTCACACGATGAGTAGAAGAAGTAGTCACACATGACTAACCTCTAACTACCCTACGCTCTCCGTCGCTCAGAAAGCCAGAAGGTCTACGAGTAGACCTAAAGCTGTTGTTGGGCTTGACTGCTATGGAAGAGCGAGTCGGAGCACCAGCAACATGTTGATCTCACTGCGGATAGCTATCTTGATGGGGGAAACGAGATTTACCCTCAGGACGGCGAATATAACAAACCGGGGCGAATCGAGGACAAAAATCAGAAACACCAGAAAAACCAAGTCCTCGAAGCTGCCCAAAAGCATCAACAGTAGCAAACCTAGACCTCGTATTGGTCTTAGGTACACTCAAGGTCTGGGGCTGACCCTGAATACGCCTAAGAGCCTCAACACGATCTCTCGCGCGATCTTGACGCGCCTGAAGCATCACTCGATCAAGTGTCCATCCTTCTGACAGAAGGTGCAATGATACTTTACATCTTGAGAGGTAGAAGCAACAGGTGGACTCACCTTGCTGTCAGAAATCCCTTGGACAAAGCCTGCTGATTTGAATTGAACTTTCTCGTTCCTAGGATTAACCTCAATCACACCTGCGGCTATGGGTCTGAGCACGGCAGGTGGATGCTTCCAAACATCCTCAAGAAAATCATATCCTAGACCTTGATTGAATTTGCAAATCTTGGACTGGTTTAGAATAAGATTTAGCTTCTTCTTACCTCCTACAAACCTCTCAAGAGTGTTCATAAGGTACTGACACTCCTGAAAGAGAGAGATGTAAGAAGAGCAGGGGAAGAAGAGACAGCAGAAGGTAAGGGAATAGAAGAAAAACCAGTAGCAGAAGAGTGAATGGCTTGTGCACGCACAGCCGACTCAGAAAGAACAGTCCTACTGCTAACCATTTGGTTCACGTTGCTAAGCGTCTCCCCCTTATCCATGAGCTTCTCCCCCACACCAGCACACACATTACAACAAGATTGTGGCTTCTCTAGAAGGTCCTTAGTTAGCTTCACACATTTATCATTCAAAGCAACAAGTTTAAATTTTAGTTTTTCACAATTATTGCATGGTGAGCTAACAGGGTCCTTAGACGCATATTGAGCCATTTTCTTGTTGTGGTCAATCATTTCTTGAAATTGCTTAGAAATAGATTCAAGTTCGGCAGTCAATTTAGGACAATTCAAACATGAAGCAATAGACTCAAGCAGAGAGGCATGCAACTCAGCAATTTTATGATCTGCCTTTTTTAAGTTCATTTTCAGATTATTGCAGTTTTCACATGTTTCAGGTAGATCAAGAAGCATAGTATAAAGACCTCTAAAAGCATTGTCCTTATCCTCACATGAGGTGCAAGAAGAAGTCTGAAGAGTAGAGGAAATAGAAGCTACACTACCCATTTCTAGTTCAGCAAGCAGACTAACATTCTTCACCTTAACTATATCAAGCTCAGAAGTCAAACTATCATGAGAGGTCCTTAGCTTCTCCATATCTCCAAGCAAGGAAGAACACACATCACATTCGTCACGAGAGGGAACAAATACAAGTGAAGTAAGCTCAATGACAATCTCTCTACTTCCTTCTCAAGATCACCAACCCTAGCTCTAGATCTAGCATAAAACTTGCCTAGCTTAAGAAATGCATCATTGAGCTGGTCGTATGAGGGACCTACCTCATCGGAGTCACTGTAGAGCTCGCTGTCGCTAACGTCAGTCTCGTTGGCCATGAAGCACATGCCGATGAAGTCGTTGCCATCCTTGGGATCTTGATCATCCTTGCCATCGTCGTCGCTCCACCCCTCCACGTCGCTGAAGTCGATGTCGTCGAAGGCGGTGAGGACGCGGTGAAAGAGCTTCTTGGCTTTGCCAAAGTTGCGGAACTTCTTCTTACCTTAAGCGTGAGCTAGGGGCTTCTTGTTGCAGTTCTTGTCGATGTAGTTGTTCTTGCTCACACCGCCGTAGTCGTTCTTGCCCTTCTCAAGCTTGGGGCAATTTACCCGAATGTGGTTGGGGCCACCACACTCGAAACAAATTATCGGCCTACTCCTTTTTCTATCCCTTACTCTCTCGTAGGCATGCGAAAACTTTCTGGCTAAAAGGGCTAGCTGGTCCTCCAGTAGCTGCTCTAATTGATCATCGGTTACTTCATAGAGAGCAGCTAGGGAAAAACCAGTAACACTATCCAAGAAAATACCAGAAGCAGGACTGGGATCGATAACCAAAGCCATCGACTGAGACTTCGACTTGCGAGAGACAATGCCAATCTCGTGAGTCTTGAGGCGTGAGTACAACGCATCAAGAGTCAATGTTGAAAGATCAGTGGTGTCCTTCATGGTGGTCACCTTCATCTCCTAAACTCGCAAATCCAAGGTCGAGAGCATCTAACGAGCGTTGTCCGAGTTGGAGTATGTGAGACCGACAGCTTGGAGGTTGCTCAAAATCTTGTGAAATCTCACAAAACACTCATCCAAGGACTCACCAGTGAGCATTTCAAACTTGTTGTAATCTCGCTTGAACTGGTCCTGCCGTACGGTCTTAATCTGGGTGGTGCCCTCATGGTATGCATCGAGAGTCACACAGATGTCGTAGGCTGACGAGTGATGAGAAATGCGATAAAACTCGTTTCGGCTCAGATCTTGGATTATGATGTTCCTTGCCTTAGCATTTGCCTCAACATCAGGCATGTTATTAACAGTGATGTTCTCATCAGCAGGAACAACAAAACGAGTCTTTACTTTTTGCCAAATTGCATAGCCCTGAACCTGTATGTAAGACTCCATCCTACTCTTCCAAAAGGGATAGTTGACCCCATCGAAGATAGGAGGCTTGGTGGAATACCTGTCTGTTGCCATGGCTCGTAGACCGGTTAAGATCTATCGACGAGAACTAACCGGCTCTGATACCAATTGAAGGATCGGAAATGGCAAGAGGGGGGTGAATGGTGCTTTAAAAATTACCCCTAGTATTCTCACAAAATTCTTCTTCTCCGATAGCTATGAGAGCTATGAAGCAAGAAAATACAAGCAAACTGAAGAGAACACAACCAAGGGCTGAAGATATAGCTGTGTCTAACAAACCCAAGAAAGACAGCCTGCTGACCAAAATAAAAACTACACTAAAGGAAAATAGACACACTCATTTGTCTCTTGTAAACTTAAGCGAAAACAGAAACAAAAATAAATGTTGCATGTAACCGTAGAGACTCTGAAGCGCCTAAGCAGAGAATGGTTCTGCTTTGTTTGTGAGTGTTATTGAAAGGGAAACAAAAGGAACCAACCAAACTGACTGGATTAGCCTAAAGACAAAAAACAAATAGTAAAATAAAAGCAAGCAGTCCTGCTGGCCGAACTTCAAAACAGCTAGCAACAGGAATAAAAAGAAAACAAGAGAGGCCGAGAACTACTAGAACTGCTGAAAAACAACAGAAGATGAGACCATAAACCGAGAAAGTGCTAGAGCTGCAGCTACAACCAAAAAGACATCAAATATGCACCAAGCTGGCAACCGAACTGCAGGCTGCAGAGGACCACTTTTGTGGCCGAAAGCAAAGAGCCAAAGAACTGTCTGCAGGCTGAAAATTGTTCGGCTAAACACAACAAAAACCAGAAACAGCAGGAATGGCAGAACTGCTACTACTGCTGAACCACCGAGAGCAAGAAAAACAAGCTGTAGACCAAACCAAAACTGAGAAGAAGCTGCTGGAAATCAACCTGCACCAACCAAACAAGGTAATGCCCCTGGCCGAACAGCAAGCAAGAAGAAACCGAAATTTAGAGCACTACCCCTGAACCGAACACAAGAGACTGCAGAAATCTGGCAAGAAATAAACTTACAGGGGGAGCTGGCCAAAACAAAGAAAGAGAGGACTGCAGACTTTGTTAGCATCAGGAAGGCAGTCCAGAGCCTGGAGAGGGGCTGGCCGAACTGCAGCAAAGGACAGTGAACTGCTTTTTCTGGCCAAAAATCACAGGATCCAGCACCTCTTCCAGAACTTTGAACCAAACAAAGAAAGCTCTCAAGTTGACTGCTACCAAGACTGCAAAAATTGAACAAGATGAACAGCACCTCTTCTCAACCCACGAAGTAAGAAAAATCTGCATAAAAAGAACACTGCTACTGAACCTTTGCTCTTGGGAATAAGATTAGCCAAATGGCTTTGAGGAGACTTCCAGATAGAGCAAAAGATTTTGCAACTAAAGAACACAAGTGCAGCAAGCAGATTTTTAACAGACAAACAACTTCTTAGATCTTTGCTCTTGGAAATAAAATGGTCAAATGACCTTGAGGCTGATTTCCAAGCATAGAGCAGCAAACAGAGGCTATGATAAACAAGAACTTCATAACAACGAAATCACTAGAAGGAACAAACAGCCATAAAAAAATAAATCTCATATTGAGACAAAGAGAGATGAATGCTTCATATAGATGAATGATTACAAAGATTATTTACACCCATCTCTCCCACTTCTTACACAAGAACAAACACAAGGAGAGAACAAAAATGAAACCCTATATTTTTACAACAACTCACTCATCCTCTCCACTAGAGGGCATCTCTATTTATAGCCTCCACTAATGGGTTCACAACAACACTTTACCCATTAGGTCACAATAACTCATAGCACTAATAGATTTACAAACCACTTTATCCATTAGGTCACAACAACTCATAGCACTAATGAATTATCACCTAACCAAATTCACTTTGCCCATTCTTTCTTAACCCAATCCGCTTCCTTTTGTGCAGCCTTGCGCATTTACCAAAATGCCACTCCTGCACCTTCCTAGAAGCTTCCTCATTTCTTGCTACGCACGCCTCGCAACCACTTCGAGTCCTCGCCATCTTCAACACATCTCGACCGCTCTGACCTCAGCACCGCCTGTGCCTAGTCTGGTCACCCGTGCCTCGTCACGACTCCGTCTCAAAGTCCTACAGCCAACACCGATAAGAAAACACATTACATAGCACCGCACAAAATATTATAATTAAAAATTAGCATCCGTAAATAGCACAAAATACCTGAGACAAACTCAAACTTTTCAGAGCACATGTCAATTATTCATCACACACACGGGGTACCTCCACATGGTCTCACAACATCTATGGTACTACCACGGTTATACCTACGATACTTCTAATTTTTCTAGTACTTTCAGAAAATAGTCCAAACCAAATGCAATCTTTACAAATCCCTCAAAAACCAAACTCAAACTCCACAAATACTCTAATCCAAAAGTCAATTACTCATCACAACTATAGGGTGGCCTCCACATGGTCTCACACTAGTTCTTCTAGAGCTTGTTCTAAGTGTGATTTACTGCAAGTTAGACTTAAATCTTCTCAGGAATCAATTCAATAGCTGCTTTATTATGAGACCTTCTCCTACTCTAACTGTCCAAAACTTAACACTGAAATTGAAGCTTTGACTAGATAGTTGAATGATTTTGCAAAAAAAAAGAGGAGTCAACTCAGTCTAGTGCTTCTAAGGGTCTTGTTGTTGAATCTGTTAAGTGCACATCATGTCCCACATTGGCCAAAGAGAATGAGTATCTTAAGGACACATTAGAGGTTTTCCTTTGGTAAGAAAATTTTGAATATGATTCTAGATCAATCAAAAACAAGCATGAAGAATCATCCTCCTAAGTTTGTCAAGCCTCTTGAACCTGAAAAGATTGAAGTAGAATCTGTATCAAAGCCAATTATATTTAAATCTATTGGTATTACAAAAGAGTGCTCTACTCAACCGAGTGATGTGAAGTCCATGGATACGACTGCTCATCAAGTCAAATATCAATGCACTCATTGTGATAGAGATGGTCATTTGGCTTAGTTCTGCTTTCAAAAAGCTAACAAAGAAAAGAGAGACAGGTTACAAAAGCATTCTAAAGTCAAAACTATGCGAGCTCCCAACTTTCGCTCTGGAGGCTCAAGAGCTTATTGTCTCTTTGCTCGCTCTAACCAATTGTCTACAGGCTATCACGTTGCTCTCTCTAATCAATCCTCTACAGGGTCAAGAGCTTTTGTATCAGGACCAGCGAGACCATGCACTTTCTGTGGTCAGAGGAGTGTTGTCAGACCAATGTCTCGATTGGCTGTACAACAATGAGTGGCTCTACCAGTGCTCTTTACTCGCTTAGACTTGACGAGGGTCAAGCCAACCTATCAGACACAGTCCAACCGATCTCAGGCGATCAGACCAACTGGGTCTCGAGGTCGAACCAAAGTAGTCAAATGAGATTTTTGACCAGCTTTCTCTGCTCGTGCAGACCAATCGAAAGCCCAACTAGCTTTACACAGATAGTCGGATCATCCTCGACCAGCGATGTCCATGCAATTCTGTTGACACCAATTTTGTTCGAAATTTTTACGGCATGTTACCTTCCAAGATTTTTTGCGTACCGTACATATTACACTTGAGTGGCGAATTTTTACAGCATGTTTGCAGGGCAAGTGAAAAGCTTATGTCAAATTTTCAGCTCATTCGGAGAATATATGCTCACTCGAATAGGACGATATGGCCGGATGACGTATGCAAAGAACAAGTCCGCCTTCCAAGATTTTTTGTGTGTGCTACATATTACACTTGAGTGGCGAATTTTTACAGCATGTTTGCATGGCAAGTGAAAAGCTTATGTCAAATTGTCAGCTCATTCGGAGAACATATGCTCACTCGAATAGGATGATATAGCTGGATAACGTACGCAAAACACAAGTCCGCCTTCCAAGATTTTTTCTGCACAGTGTATATTGCATTCGAATGGCGAATTTTTATGACATGTTTTTGGTGCAATTAAAAGTCTCATGTTTAATTTTTAGGTTATTCGGAGAACAAATGCTTACTTGTATAAATTGATATAGCCTGATGGTGTACACAAAAATAATACTAGAGAAAAGAAAATTAAAGAGAAAAGATATATTTTGCCGCGCAGGCCACCCTAAAAAATGTATGCAGCTGTGGTTATATACATGCGTACATGAAATGTTTGGTATGCATACGCTTGTCCGGCACTACCTATACATGCCGCAAAGAGAGAAAAAAGAGTTAATCAAAGTACTAAATCTAGTGGCTAATTAAGTTTCTTCAATGGTTAATGGACCCGTGTTTGAACCGACCGTTAGCAGCAAATCAAAAAAGAAGAAGAAAGAAAGGAAAAGCAAGTCTACATGCCACATGCAAATAGAACCAATCCCACGTCTGCATGCTTCTGCTAACTATAGCTTGGATCAATTCAAGAGATTCGACAGCTTCCAAAAAAAAGGGAAAAGAAAATAAAACAGAGGAGTAGGCACGTCCAGCACAATTGCAATCAAAACAGCCCACGTCCAGCACAACTGCAGTCTTAAACTATCCATGTGCAAAAGAAAGAAATTCTTGAGAAAAGGAAATTGAAGGGAGAAGTGGCTGTAACTTCCCTCAAAAGCAACGTGGCTGCAACTTCCCTCTCATCCATGATCTATAAATAGGGGTGAAGGGTAGGGGACTGGGGAGAACTTTTTGGAAAGAGGAGGCTTTTGGAGGAGGAAACGCTGGGCATATTTGGAGAGAAAGGGAGACACATACATACACACTTGTGAGAGAAAGAAGAAAGGAAAAGGAAAGAGGGAGGACTGCACAAGCAAAGGTAAAGTTCTTGGTCTTCTTCATCCTCTCTCCCTTGGCTCTTGGGTTTGGCCATTGTGGTATGAATCAAAGAGCGTTCTCCCTATCTCCCTTCGCCCTTAGGTTCAGCTATTGTGGTACGAATCAAGGTGCTTCATTTATTTTTTTTATATTTTTGCCCCTTAGTTTGGTCCTGATAGGCGGATACAAACCCGAAGAACGAGTGCTTGATCTCTCATCTCTTAGGTTCGGTCTCCTACAAATGGATACAAATCAAGGCTATGCATGAAGACCTCACCTTCTCAGTTCGGTCCCGTTAAGTGGATACAAACCCAAAGAACGAGGGCTCGATCTCTCGTCTCTTAGGTTTGGTCCCTTACAAATGGATACAAACCGAGAGTAAGAAGATTGAAAACCCCATTTCCTCAATTCAGTCCCCTCAAATGGATACGAATTAGGTGTGGGTGTATGCTACAAAATAATAATAATAATAATAATATGTATACAAATATTAAAATAACAAACTTCACCTCGGTTACGCTACATGTAAGCGCTCAACATTTGTAAGTGCTATACATTGCCAGTAGTAATACAAGGTGAGGTAAAACGATAAAAAATAATAAAAATAATAAAATACTCAAATTCTTATTACACTACGTGCATAAAATCCATGTCACGGTAGTAGTAATAAAAATATTAAAACAACAAAATTCACCTCGGTTACGCTACATGCAACGCTCAACATTCCTAAGCGCTATACAATGCTAGTAGTAATATCAGGCGAGGCAAAATAAAAAAAATCATAATAAAAAATAATAAAGTACTTAAACTCTTATTACACTATATGCATAAAATCCATGTCATGGTAGTAGTAATAAAAATATTAACAAAACAACATTTGCTTTGGTTATGCTACATGCAAACGTTTAATATTTGCAAGCGTTATGCAATGCTAGTAGTAATACAAGGCGGAGTAAAACAATAAATAATGAAATACTTCTATTACACTACGGCATAAAATCCGTGTCATGCTAGTAGTAATAGAAATATTAAAAAATAACCTTCGCTTCGGTTACGCTATATGCGAGCGCTCAATATTTGCAAGCGCTACGCAATGTTAGTAGTGATACGAGGCAAAGTAAAAAAGATATAAAAAATGAAATAATTAAACTCCAATCATGCTACATGCATAGGTTTGCTAAAAAATAAATACTATGCCATACTAGTAAAATAATATAAATACAGTTAAAATGCCCTCAAACGTCCATCAACGACGCCAAGATTGAAGACCTTTTCTTTTATATTTTTTTGTAACAGTCATATGTTATAATTTGTTGTAATGTTTATGTTGGACTTCTTAATCAGGGGTTTTCTCACAAATAGATGTAATTAACAGAATTTTTATGTAAATGTATTAATTCTGGAAGTAATGGACCTACAATACTTGCTTCCTTTATCTCATTTTCAATTAAATTTAATTAACTTATCTCTAATGACGCAGACGTGGGTTCACACCCATTTTCCCGTCATCAAATTCAACCGATCGATGGCCAAACTAGCTTTGCCAAGGAGGTCAAACCGCCTTGTGGTCAAACTAGCTCTTCAACGACCAACTATTTAGAAACTTGTAGAGGCTAACTCTTCACTTAATTCTTTGACATTGCCTACTACTTCTCCTATTCATCATGTGACACAGTACTGGATTCCTAAATCTTATCTTATTAACCCAGTACTGTGTGACTGACGCCTTCTGTTATGTAAGACCAGGTGACACGGGATGAAGAACATGTGCTTCAGTGACTTCTAGTCCTTTTCATCACTGCTCACTTTGAATCTACAAGTGGTAACTGGAATTCTTGTTGGTTCTTCACTCCTTTTGATGGCATCCAAGAGTTTCATCTACTGGCTAGATCATGTGGAAGAGGTAATGTTATTTTTCAAGTTGTCTTTTTGCAAGTGGTCTGTGAATTCCTTTCTCAGATTGCTCTTTCTCTCCCTTAATTGCTTGCTCCTTCTCAAATTGCTATACTATTCAGTGAGATGGGATTATTCTTAGGGGGAGCTTGGTCTTTAAAATTTTGGAAGCTTTGATTATTATACTTGTCAAACTAATTCACCAAGTCTAAAGCCTTTAAGATGCTGCAAGTGGTATCAAATTAATGGAGCTCTTTTTATCATATCTACTCATATGTTGTGTAGCTTCGATCATGACTAGTTATAATTAAATTGCTATACTTGAACTAAAACATAATATGGCTGAAGACTTTGACTAGATTGATTGTAGATAGTATTTTATGATGTTCATCTAAAAAGATTAGATTGATTGTGAGTCTTATTGTAAATCTTGGTTTTGTGGCTAGTATGTTTCATATTGCAATCTCTTTATGATCACTCAATTAGCATGTTATTTTAAAAAAAATTGATGAGAAGGAGACAAGTTGAAAAGATGTATGCTTCAAGCATGCCGTGGTTAAATAAAAGAAGTATGCTTCAAGTGTGCTCGCCTAGACTGCTAGCTCACTTAGACTTAAAGTTTGCTTCACTTTCAGGCTTACTCTTTCTGTTGTGATATCTCTTTGTGCCCTTTATAATTGGTTTGGTTATTATTGAGATACATGTCATTGATATAAATTGCTTAATCATGTTAAAGGCTAGTTTTGATAATTCTATATGATATATGATTTTATATGATCTAGAGAGCTCTACTCAAAATGAAGTCTTGTGTGCACTCTTAAATTTATGCAACATGACTTGGATAATTCTTAAAGCTTCTAGAAGTTTAGTCTCTTTGCTCCTTTTTAGAATTATCCTTTCTTTGGAACCCTTAATGATTTCATTGCTAAAGGGGGGGAATTAGAGAAAGGGGAGAGGAACTGGGGAGAAATTGGATTCTATTGTGTTGAGGTGGAGTTTTATGAGTTTTTTTTCTGAGAGTTTGCTTAATTTCGCAAAATTTTCTTTTCTTTAAAAACGCAATTCATTCGTGAGATTTGAGGTGTTGTCAATGTGGATGGTCGTGAATAAAGTGATGATGAATAATTGACATTTGGATTGCTTTGGATTTTACGATTGTGAAAGTTTTGGTCGATTGCAGTTGAAGGTTTCAAGATCGAGTGGTTTTTGACTTCTTCGAGTCATTTTTATTCTGCTTTGAGTGGCTTTAGGTCCAAGAGGTCTTTGGATGCATCGAGTGGTTTCAGACCAGTCTGATCGGGTAAGTGACATCGGACAGTGCTTCGCTTCAAGGATGTTTGGATATATCTGATCGGGTAAGTGGCATCGGACGATAGTTGAGTTGCGACGGACATCAGACGATGCTCCGCTTCAAGAATGTGCGGACTGGTCCAATCGACAAAGTGACTTTGGATGGCTTTTGAGTAACATCAAAGCATCAGATCGCTTTCGAGTGGCATCGAAGGATCCAATGACTTCGACCACGTCCGGCTTCAACCACGTCTGATTTTGACCACGTTCTACTTTGATCACGTTGACTTTAACCATAACCGGCTTCGACCACGACCAACCTTGACCACGTAGGTACAATACTTTTCCTTGGTCATAACTATAGTTCTTTTTCATGGTCGGAGCTACAGTACTTTCCATTGGATGTAGCTATAGTACTTTTTCATGATCGTAGCTATAGTACTTTTTAATGGTCGTAGGCTTTACTTGTTGGTACTCAATAGTCATAGACTTTACTGGTTGGTACTCGATAGTCGAAGAGTTTTTTGGTTGATGGTCGTAGGTATTGCGGACTACTGTAGACTTCGTAGTTTTGTTTTCATAGTCGTACACTTTGCAGTCTGCTGTCATTGTTTTCGATAGTTGAAGGCTTTACGATTGGTACTCATAGATTTTATGGTCAGTTCGAATGCCTCATTTCTTGTGATCTTAGAGTACTTTGAGTACTTGTGTTAGGCCAGTGGTAAGCCTGGCTAGTGCATTGTGGTCAGTGATTGGTGCATGGTACTTGATAGTCAGAAGGACTCGGTACTCGGTAGTCGGAAGGACTTGGTTCTCGATAGTCGGTAGCGATGGTTTTCCTAAGTGTTTTGAGGGAAGCGATAGAAATTTTTGTATTTGTTATTTTCAAGTACTCATTGAGATAACAGTCATAATGAGTGGTCTAAAGCTGAGTTTTCAATAGCTATGGAATAAGTGGTCGTAATAAGTTATCTGAGGGTGATTTCTGGATAGCGATGGAATGTGTGGTCATGGATAACCCAGTTGATGATCATGGATGACATGATTGATAGTTGTGGATGGTTTTATTCTTATCTATAGATGGACAAGGGTGATGTAAGTGTGTGTGTGCTGATGATGGACAAGTTGTGGAGAACTTGTGCCAGGAGAAAGTTTCTTTGGTCTTTGGATGTGCAGGTGAGCGTGGACATGATCATAGTCGGTGATGAGGAGGACCGAGACTAGGATGGGATAATTTGAGATCCAAGCAGTTGTAATGTCATGCGAGATGGTCGGGCTCATGCTGGAGCACGTGGAGATTGAAGGTGGATGGTTTGTGAAGGTGTGGAGATGGTCATGGTCGGTGATGAGGAGTATCGGGACTAGGATGGGGAAATCTGAGCTCCAGGCAGTCGGGATGTCATATGAGGTATCAGGCTCATGCTAGAGCACATGGTGATGCATGGAGAAGATACGAAAGGTGCGGTCCCAGAGGCTTTGATACATGAAGGTGATGGTCGTGATGAAGATACAAGAGGTGCGTCCTGGTGGCTTCATCATGTGGTAAGATTGGAGTTGCGGATAGAGTCCATAACTTGGAAGAAATAAAACCCATATTAAGAAGGGTTTTGGGTCCCTTAGTTTAAGGAAAGATAGGGTTACATGTCCAGCTTGTTTTGGATACAGTTTGAGTTGTTTGTATTTGAGGTAAACATGACTCTAGCATATGAAAGTAGACCAAGGCTCTGTAGATGAAGGACCGAGGTAAGTGGAGCTATGATGCTTTTTGTGCTAGGTTTTTAGGGGTGCCGTAAGGATGCTTTGTAACCAGACACATCTATAGAAATAATAGATCAGATCTATTCCAACATAAGTTAGTCGATTTTAGCAATGTGTACTTGAGCATTGTTCTTCTTGTGTTCTTGGCGACAACATGCCAACACTTCTCGGTTTTGTGCGATATGAACACGATGTTTTCTTTGGAATGTTTTTGATTAAGTAGTCGAAGCGAGTAATCAAGTGTTCAAGAGATCAGAGTGTCTAAGCAGTCGAAGCGGTCAAGAAATAGAAGGTTTTTGACTACATGAAAATTCATTGCAAAAGCGACTTCAAGTGGTTGTAAACTTCATCGACTCCGTGGTCAGCGGGCTATTGGTCGAATCAACATCTTGCTGTTGTATTTCAAGTTAGTGAGTTCGATTATTTTTCTATCGGTTTAAGATTTGCTTTCAGATGCCGGTAAGTGATAATAATCATTCATCGATCCTACAATAAGAACTGGATGAAGGTAAAGACTTCCTTACCTGCTAGTCGAGACTCTAGCTTCTCGACTTCACCATTATGCTAGTCTTCCTGTGACCTGATCCTTTGGCCTTATTTTTTGTCGATGCGAGTAAGCTCACTAGTCATTTCGGTCTTGTCAGACCCGGATTTTGCCATTCTGAATCCTCTGTGATCATGCTGCACCATTCCCTGGATCAGTAGATAGTGCTCACAGATCAGAGTTTAGATAGATCCATGTGGGGATCAATCCCTACATACGACCGTTAGGCCAAATAGTTACAATATAGAAATGCAGCGTAAACGGAAAGTAGGTAGGCACACTCCTTGAGAGACCATGTGGAGGTAACCCCGGTTGTGTGATGAGTAATTGACTCGTGTCCTATAAAGTCTGAGTTTGTTCCGGGCATTTTTATGCTAAATTACTGATGCAGATATTTAATTATATCATTTTGAGCAGTGCTATGTAATGTGTTTTTCTTATCGGTGATGACTGCAGGACTTTGAGACGGTGTCGTGGTGAAACACGGGTGACCGGACTAGGCACAAGCGGTGCTGAGGTCAGAGCGGTCGGAATGTGTCGAAGACGACGAGGACTCAAAGTGGCTGCGAGGCGTGCGCGGCATGACACGAGAAGCTTCGGGAATGTGCGGGAGGGCATTTTGGTAAATCGCAAGGCTGCACAAAAGGAAGCGGATTTTATTTGGAAATGATCCATTAGTGGAGAGGTGTTGTGACCTAATGGGTAAAATGTATGTAAACCCATTAGTGGAGAGGTGTTGTGACCTAATGGGTAAAATATGTGTAAACCCATTAGTGGAGAGTTGGTGTGACCTAATGGGTAAAGTAAGCTTCTAAACCCATTAGTGGAGGCTATAAATAGAGGTGCTCTCTAGGTGGAGAAGTGCACTTGAGAGAGAGAGAGTAAGAGAAATGGGTATGAGTATTAGGGTTTCCTAATGCTTGTGCTCTTGGGAGAGAAATATTTTTGCAAGTTCTAGGGTTCTATTCTCTCCTTGTGTGTGTTTTTGGATGAGACATGGAAGAGTGATGTAAACATTCATATGTTATATTTCATTCATCGTTCTTCGTCTCAACTATGAAGCTCTTGTGTTTTATCTCTTGTGCTATTTGCTTGTTTGTTCTTGATTTGTGGTTCTAGTTCTTTAATAGTACTCATCTTTTGTGCTTGTGATGGGAGAAATGTCTCAAGATCAGTTGATCGATTAAACTCCCATAAGCAGTTTGGTTGTCTCGAAGAATATATATTTTCTTGTAGTATCTTGTGATTTAAGGTTGCTTTAAACGGGGATTCATCTCAAAGCGCGTTGGCTAGCTCATCCCGAAAGCAATCCTTGTTTTGAGTTCTACTGTTTTTTTCTTGTGTTCACTGCTCTATATGTGGGAATTAGCCTCAAGGTTGGTTGACCGAATCATCCCAAGAGCATGTGAGTTTTTTTTAAGTTTTAGGCCAGCTCTTCTTTGCAATCTACAGGAACTCTATTTGCTGTTTGCCTAAGTTTGCTTGTCTCTGCCGATCAGCTTGCTCGCAGCCGAACTGTCTTGGTTTTGGGCAGCAGTAGTGTGTCTTGGCATCAAGCAGTTTGTATTGGGTTCCCGTGATATTTTGGGTTGTAGCAGACTGCTTTTTGCCTACTGTTCAGACCTGCAAAGTATGTTCGGCTTCTACTAGCACTTCTGTCTTTCGGGTGCCCCTGTTCCCTGTTGGTTTTGGCTGTGCAGTCCTTGTTGCTTGCGGCCAGAAGGTGGGAGGAATAGTTTTTGTAGGATTTCTGTTTTGTAGCTCTCGGCCAGCTCTCTTTTGCAATCTCTGATATATTTGTTTTGTTGTTTATTCTTTGCATTTTCTGTTTTTAGCGAGAGAGGTACTACTTTTGTAATTTCCAGCCAAGAATTAATCTGTAGTATATCTTCTGGTTTGTTGCTGTTAAGCATGATAAATTGCTCTTTATTTCGGTCTCTGTGGTGTCTCTGCTGTTTTTGTTTAGTGGTGGCCTTACAGTCTACATTCCTGCACTTTCGGTTCACATGCGATTGCTTTTAAATGTGCGATCCGGTTTCTGCGACAACTATTGCTTAATGTTTGGCTGCGGTAGCATTCTTGTGAAATCGCTGCTGTTTTTCGTGTTCGGCTAGCTCCTCGGTTCTCTGGTTTGGTACTAGCAAGTGCTTGTGTTTGGAAGGAGAGTCTCGTATATGTATTGCTTTATTTTGCGTGATGCGCTTTGATTACCTTTTAGTGTTTTGCTGTCCTCCCAGTGCTTTTCGGCCAGCATTACAGAGCAGTCTGCTCCCTCTCTTTCCAGGTTGGTTTTGGGCAACAGCTTGCAGTCCTTTTGGTAGCTATTCTCGATTTATGTTGGCCAAACAAGGTGTAAGCATTAATCTGTAGATTCTTTGTCTAGTTTGTGTTTGTTTTTAGTGCTAGTGCTATTTCTTTGGCTGTTTATTTTCAGTTTTGGCAGCAAGTTTAGTTGATGGTTCATCCAGGTTTCAGCAGTGTGGTTTTTTAAATATATGCATTAAGAATTACAAGCAGTTCTCAGATTTAATGTTGATTTATTTTAGCTGCTGTAGCGATTATTTTTCTGCTTCATAACTTCTAATACTTATTGGAGAGGATTTTTAGGGTGTACTATTTGTGTGTGAATACTTGGGGGATTATTTTAAAAAGGCACCATTCACCCCCCCCCTCTGTTGCCGTTTCCGATCCTTCAATTGGTATCAGAGCCGGTTAATTCTCGTCTATAGATCTTAACCGGTTTGCGAGCCATGGCAACGGACAGGTATTCCACCAAGCCACCTATCTTCGATGGGGTCGACTATCCCTTTTGGAAGAGTAGGATGGAGTCTTACATACAGGCTCAAGGCTATGCGATCTGGCAAAAAGTCAAAACCCGTTTTGTTGTTCCTGCCGATGAACACATCAATGCTGGTAACATGCCAGATGTGGAGGCAAATGCTAAGGCAAGAAACATCATAATCCAGGGTCTGAACAGGAGTGAATTTGATCGCATCTCTCATCTTTCGTCGGCCTATGACATGCAGGTGACTCTCGATGCATACCATGAGGTACCACCAGATTAAGACCATCTGACGAGGACCAGTTCAAGTGAGAATACAACAAGTTTGAAATGCTCGCTAGCGAGTCCACGGATGAGTGTTTTCAAGATTTCACAAGATTACGAGCAACCTCCGAGGTGTCGGTCTCACATACTCCGACTCGGACAATGCTCGTCGGATGCTCTGCTCTTGATTTGCGTGTTTGGGATATGAGCGTGACCACGATTAAAGACACGACCGACCTCTCGACTCTCACACTTGGCGCGTTGTACTCACGCCTCAAGACTCACGAGATTGACATAGTCTCTCGAAAGTCGAAATCGCGATCGATGGCCCTAGTCACCGATCGGTTAAACCCGGTCTTTCTTTCGATTTGCCGTGTGGATTCTCCCTTGCTGCTCTCGTGACATAAGCGATGATCGGTTAGAGCAGCTCGAGGATGAGCAGCGGCCCTCCTAGCTCGGAAGTTTTCCCATGCTTACAAGAGGAGGAGGGACAGAAAGAGGAGGACTGTCATTTGTTTGAGTGTGGTGGCCCCAACCACATTCGGACAAATTGCCCCAAGCTGGTGAAGGGCAAGAACGACTACGGTGTGAGCAAGAACGACTACATCGACAAGAACGCAACAAGAAGCCCCAGTTCACGCTCAAGGCAAGAAGAAGTTCCGCAACTTTGGCAAAGCCAAGAAGCTCTTCCACCGCGTCCTCACGCGCTTCGGCGACATCGACTTCAGCGACGTGGAGGGTGGAGCGGCGGCGGCGACAAGGATGATCAAGATCCCATGGATGGCGGCGACTTCATCGGCATGTGCTTCATGGCCAACAACAACGGCGTCGCGACGGCAGCTCTACAACTCCGATGAGGTAGGTCCTCCTACGACCAGCTCTATGATGCATTTCTGAAGCTAGGAAAGTTTTATGCTAGATCTAGTGCTAGGGTCGTAGATCTTGAGAAGGAAGTAGAGAGATTATCACGGGAGCATACTTCACTAATATCTGCTCCCTCCCGTGACGAATGTGATGTATGTTCTTCTTTGCTTGGAGATATGGAGAAGCTAAGGACCTCTCATGATAGTTTGACTTCTGAGCTTTATTTGCTTAAGGTGAAGAATGATAATCTGCTTGTTGAACTAGAGATGAGTAGAACTACTTCTATTTCCTCTACTGTTCAGACTACTTCCTGCACCTCATGTGAGGATAAGAACAATGCTTTTAGAGGTCTTTACACTATGCTTATTGATCTGCCTGAAACTTGTGAAAATTGTAATAACCTGAAAATGAACTTAAAAAGAGCAGATTATAAAATTGCTGAATTGCATGCTTCTTTGCTTGAGCCAATCACTTCATGTTTGAACTGTCCTAAATTAACTGCTAAACTTGAATCTGTTTCTAAACAATTCCAAGAAATGATTGATTACAACAAGAAAATGGCTAAATATGCTTCTAAGGACCCTGTTAGCTCACCATGCAAAAATTGTGATAAACTAAAATCTGACTTCATTGTTTTAGAAGAAAAATATGTGAAGCTAACTAACTAGAGAAGTCACAATCATGTTGTAATATGTGTGCTGGTGTTGGGGAGAAGACCAAGGGTAAGGTAGAGACGCCTAGCAACGTGAGCCAACCTGCTAGTAGTAGGACTGTCCCATCAGAGTCGGCTGTGCGTGCACAAGCCATTCTTTCCTCTGCTGTTGGTTTTTCTTCTTCCTTACCCTCTGCTGTTCCCTCTTCTTCCTGCTCTTCTTGCACCTCCCTCTTTTGGGAGTGTCAGTATCTTATGAACACTCTCGAGAGATTTGTAGGAGGCAAGAAGAAGCTAAATCTTATTCTAGACCAATCTAAGATCTGCAGATTTAATCAGGGTCTAGGATATGATTTCTATGAGGATATGAGGAAGCATCCACCTGCCGTGCTCAGACCCATAGCACCAGGTGTGATCGAGACTGAGCCCAGGACCGAGAAAGTCCAATTCAAATCTGCGAGCTTTGTCCAAGGGATCTCTGACAGTAAGATGGTAACACCGATTACTTCGACGTCCCAGAAGACGAAGTTTCATTGTACCTTCTATCAGAAGGATGGACACATGATCGAGAGATGCTTCAGGCGCGCCAGGATCGCGCAGAGAGACCGTGTTGCAGCTCTTAGGCGTATTCAGGGTCAGCCTCAGACCTTGAGTGTACCTAAGACCAACACAAGGTCTAGGTTTGCTACTGTTGATGCTTTTAGGCAGCATCGAGGACTTGGTTTTTCTGGCTCTTCTGATTTTCGTCCTCAATTTGCCCTGGGTTATGATATCCGCTGTCCTGAGGGTAGATCTCATTTCCATCGAGATAGCTACCCGCGATGAGATCAGTATGTTGTTGGTACTCCGACTCGCTCTCCTGCAGCAGTCGGACCCAATAACATCTTCAGGTCTACTCTGAGACCATCTGCTTCTTTGAGTGACAGAGAGCGTAGGGTAGATAGAGGTCAATCGTGCTTGACTACTTCATCTGCTCGACGTGTTATTCAGTATTGGGTGCCAAAATCACTGTTGATTTACCCCAATACTGAGACTTTACTCTCTGTTTGACTCGGGTTAGCCGGCGAGGAAGGAGAGGTTTGGCTCGTAGACTCGGGTGTTCACGACACATGACCGGAGATTCCCGTTGGTTTTCTTCCCTTGCACGTGCTCCAGGTGATGAGACGATCACCTTCGGAGATGCTTCATCTGGGTGTGTCATCGTCAAAGGTATTGTGCGCATTAATGATTCTTTTGTTTTAAAAGATGTTGCCTTGGTTAGTAAGCTGAAGTACAATTTCTTTATCGGTTTCACCACCGATGACGATTTCGAGGTGAGCTTTAAGAAAAACAATTGCAAAATTCTTGATTCTTCGGGTAGTCTGGTTTGCGGGATTTCTCGTTTTGGGAGGATCTTTCGTGCTGATTTTTCTGAGTCTTCTGGTGATTCTCTCAGGTGTTTAGTTGCTTCTGATTCCCGTGACCTTTCTTTCTGGCATAGGAGACTTGGTCATATTGGATTTGACCATTTGACCCGAGTTAGCGGCCACGATCTAATTCGTGGTCTGCCAAAGCTCAAGATGGTCAAAGATCTTGTTTGCGCTCCTTGCCGACACGGCAAGATGGTCGCCGCTTCCCATCCGCCGGTCACAGTCACCATGACCGATGCACCAGGACAGCTGCTCCACATGGACACGCTTGACCAGCTAGAGTCTGACAAGCAGGGAGGAAGTGGTATGTTCTTGTCATGGTTGATGACTTCTCGAGGTATTCTTGGGTGTTTTTCTTAGCCTCGAAGGATGAGACATTTACCCATTTTCGGGGTCTTTTTAGTAGGCTTTCTGTTGAGCTCCCGGGTGCCTTACGAGCGATCCGCAGTGACAATGGCATGAAGTTTAAGAATTCCTACTTTGAGAGGTTTTGCGATGAGACAGGTGTAGAGCATCAGTTCTCTTCTCCATATGTCCCCCAGCAAAATGGCGTTGTGGAGAGGAAGAACCGTACCTTGGTTGAGATGGCCAGGACGATGCTCAATGAATACTCTACACCTAGGAAGTTTTGGGCTGAGGCGATAGCCACCGCGTGCCATGTTTCAAATCGAGTTTTTCTGAGAGCACACTTGCATCGCACTTCTTATGAGTTGAGATACGGGCAAAGCCGGTGTATCTCATTTTCGTGTTTTTGGTTACAAGTGTTTTATTCTCAAGTCCAGGAACCTAGATAAGTTGAGTCACGTTCTTATGATGGAATTTTTAGGTTACTCGACTTCTTCAGTGAGCTTATAGGGTTTGGAACTGCGAGTCTAGCAAAATGGTAGAGACACGTGAAGTGACCTTCGATGAGGCGGTCCGGGATTATGCCCGATATCTCGAGTTGATAAGCGGTCAAGCCCATCTTTGTGGATGATGAGGAGGGCGACGGTGAGAGTTGTCCACCCGATCAGTCTCTCCTCCCTTGAGGTGCTGCTTCTTCCATCGCACCTCAAGGAGATCAGCCCATTCCTTCTGCATCCTCAGGAGCTAGTGGCTCTGTTCCTACCTCATCAGCTCATGAGGTAGAGGCCACTACCTCTTCTCATTCAGGCCCTCCCCGTCATATCCAGAAAGCTCATCCTTCAGAGCAGATAATTGGAGATCTCTTTGAGCGCGTTACACGCTCAAAGTCTGGCACGTCTCTTTTCTGTCTCCACTCTGCCTTTGTTGCCACATTTGAGCCTAAGGATGTTTGTCATGCTCTTTCTGATGAGTCTTGGGTCAATGCCATGCATGAGGAGTTAGAACATTTCGAGAGAAACAAGGTCTGGTCGCTTGTCGAGCCCCCGCGAGGTCACAATATTATTTTGACTAAGTGGGTGTTCAAGAACAAGCAGAGCGAGGATGGAGTGGTTATTCGGAACAAGGCTAGACTGGTAGCTCAGGGGTTCTCCTGTGTTGGGGTCTAGATTTTGAGAGACCTTTGCCCTCAGTAGCTTGGACTTGAAGCCATTAGAATCCCGCTTGCCTTTGCAGCTTCTAAGGGTTTCAAGCTTTACCAGATGGACGTCAAGAGTGCCTTTCTCAATGGCTTTATTGAGGAAGAGGTCTACGTCCGACAGCCTCCTGGTTTCGAAAACCCCAAATACCCAAACCATGTCTTCAAACTTTCAAAAGCTTTGTATGGACTTAAGCAAGCTCCTAGAGCTTGGTATGAGAGGCTTAAGTCCTACTTATTAAGTCATGGTTTTGAGATGGGTAAAGTAGACAAGACCTTATTCATTCGCTAGCATGGCACTGATCTTCTGCTCGTCCAGATTTATGTGGATGACATTATCTTTGGCGGTTCCTCACATGCTCTCGTTTCTCAGTTTTCCAATGTCGTGAGCTCGGAGTTTGAGATGAGCATGATGGGCGAGTTGAGCTTCTTTCTTGGCCTCCAGATCAAGCAGACTCGAGAGGGTACTTTCTTGCATCAGGGCAAGTACACTCGAGACCTCCTGAAGCGCTTTGACATGAGTAATGGCAAGCCAGTATCTACTCCGATGGCGACAACGACTTCACTTGATCCAGATGAGGATGGCGAGCCAGTTGATCAGAAGGAGTTCAGAAGCATGATCGGTTCCCTCTTGTACCTCACTGCTTCGAGACCGGACATACACTTCTCTGTGTGTCTGTGTGCTCGATTTCAGGCTTCACCTCGCGTATCTCACCGTCAGGCGGTGAAACGCATCTTTCGGTATCTTCGAGCTACCATAGACTATGGTATCTTGTACTCTTCCTCATCCTGTCTTTCCTTAAGAGCCTTCTCGGATGCAGACTTCGCTGGCTGTAGGATAGATAGGAAGAGTACTTCTGGCACCTGCCAATTCATTGGCACTTCTCTTGTTTCTTGGTCTTCTAGGAAGCAATCCGGTGTTGCACAGTCCACCGCAGAGGCCGAGTACGTTGTTGCTGCCATTAATTGCGGCCAGTACTTTGGATGGCCCGACCTGCGGGACTTTGGGTTAGTTATAGATAGTGTTCCACTCTTTTGTGATAATACTTCTGCTATTAACATTGCTAAGAACCCAGTGCAACACTCTCGGACCAAGCACATTGACATCAGGTTTCACTTCCTTAGAGACCATGTGGAGAAGGGTGACATAGTGCTCCAATTTGTGGAGAGTGACCACCAGTTGGCTGATATTTTTACCAAACCATTGGATAGCTCTAGGTTTTCAGCTCTGCGGGGAGAGCTTGGGGTGGTTTGTCCTTATGGACTGTTGTGAGGGAGAGCTTTATGCTTTACTGCTTTTATTATTGATTATGCTCTTACTCCTTTCTGTTGCATAGCATTCGGGGTGCATTGAGGTTAGTCCTTCTAGTATAGGTTAGAGTGGTCTTCTTGTCTAGTACTCAGTCTCCTTCCTCTCATCTTGTGATGCTAGGATGCTGCTTATTAGCTGTTTCTCTTCTCACTAGGTTGAGTTTACTCACTTCTTATAGGTCTAGCGAGGGTTGGGCCACCCTTGGGTAGACAGGGAACGTGTTTACTCCCTAGTGTGTTATTTGACCAGCTGATAGTCCTAGAGTTATATGGGGTAGATGAGAGTCAGTTTGAGTCATATTATCCTCTATATCTTGTCTATGCTTTAAGGACTGCCTTTTTGAGTTATTTGCCAGCTTCTCGTTTTATTGCTTGGGTTCAGGGAGAGTTCATTTGGGTATGCTAGAATTAAATGTTGTCATAACTCCACTTGAATCAAAAAGTGCATCTCATGTTGAGGAGGAGCTAGATTCTCTTGTTTTTCTTCATGCTGCATTGTCATATAACTACATGGAGCCTTGATTATTATCCTTGTTGATTTATTTACACTGAATTACATCTTGCCATAATTTATGCTAAAAATGCTTGATTTATCATGATTCTATATGTGTAGTCTAGTCTTTGCCATGATAACTTAATTAAAAATGCTTAACTTGAATTAAATCTTGTCATGGTTAGCTCTTGAGAATAGTCTATCTTAAGTTCTCCATTTATGATTCATGCCATGTCAAATAGGCTGAGTTGAGTCTTGAATCTCTTTTGAGCTTTAGATTGAGCTATGTTAGTTTTTTTATGAAGCATGAATTATCATTAACTCCTTGGTCTATGAGCTAAATGAAACAAAAGCAAAGTGATCTCTTTTTGTGCGAAAAAACTGATCTCACCAATTCACTCTCATGAGACGGCTTGCCATTGCACTAGACATGAACTCAGGGGGAGTTTTGGTTGACCAAGATCATCTTCTTAAACTTCTCGCTTAGAGTGATCGCATAAGGCTTGAGATCTAGCACATGGCTACGACATTAAAATTTGTGAAAATGGTTGAAACTTAGGAGGCAGTTGTGGATGGCTCCTAGTCCAGGACTTGCTTTGCTAAGATAAAACCAAATATGATTTTTAGAAAAAGTCAATTGTGCTAAATTTGCTTATTCACAAAAGACCAAGTACATGAACAATTGAGTCATACTTGAATTTGTAGTACTCTAAACCGGCTCAATATTAGCTTCTTGGTTCCACTTAGATTATTTGACATGGCTTGCATCATCCTTGGATACCTCTAGCTAGACTAACATCATGTTTAACTTGACATGCACAAAATTTGAACTGATTCACAGATTATGACTTATTTGGTTCAGTTTTTCTAGATAAATCGTCATGATCTTGATAGCATTCTTATGTATTATGGCTTGGTGTAATACTCTTACGGTCAATTTGGATAATCTTCATGGCTCCGAATGCTTAAAATAAAGAACACACAGTCATTTCATTCTCTCTTGAGCATCTTGATGATTTTATTGCCAAAAGGGGGAGATTTTTTTGGAGAAAAAGCCTTCTGGAGCTTTGCAGAAAAATTTGGTCTTTCAGTTTCTGCTCCAGTTTTCTCTTTTGTCGATATGGTCTTAGTTACCTTGATTTTCTTTTAGACCATATTTGACTCTCAAACTCAACTTTATATGCTTTTTCTGTGTTTGTCAATATACTCATCAAGGGGGAGATTGAGAGACCATGTGGAGGTAACCCCGGTTGTGTGATGAGTAATTGACTCGTGTCCTATAAAGTCTGAGTTTGTTCTGGGCATTTTTATGCTAAATTACTGATACGGATATTTAATTATATCATTTTGAGCGGTGCTATGTAATGTGTTTTTCTTATCGGTGATGACTGCAGGATTTTGACACGGTGTCGTGGCGAAACACGGGTGACCGGACTAGGCACAGGCGGTGCTGAGGTCAGAGCGGTCGGGATGTGTCGAAGATGACGAGGACTCGAAGTGGCTGCGAGGCGTGCGCGGCAAGACACGAGGAAGCTTCCAGGAAGGTGCAGGAGGGGCATTTTGGTAAATACGCAAGGCTGCACAAAAGGAAGCGGATTTTATTTGGAAATGATCCATTAGTGGAGAGGTGTTGTGACCTAATGGATAAAATGTGTGTAAACCCATTAGTGGAGAGGTGTTGTGACCTAATGGGTAAAATGTGTGTAAACCCATTAGTGGAGAGTTGGTGTGACCTAATGGGTAAAGTAAGCTTCTAAACCCATTAGTGGAGGCTATAAATAGAGGTGCTCTCTAGGTGGAGAAGTGCACTTGCGAGAGAGAGTAAGAGAAATGGGTATGAGTATTAGGGTTTCCTAATGCTTGTGCTCTTGGGAGAGAAATATTTTTGCAAGTTCTAGGGTTCTATTCTCTCCTTGTGTGTGTTCTTGGATGAGACATGGAAGAGTGATGTAAACATTCATATGTTATATTTCGTTCATCGTTCTTCGTCTCAACTATGAAGCTCTTGTGTTTTATCTCTTGTGCTATTTGCTTGTTTGTTTTTGATTTGTGGTTCTAGTTCTTTAATAGTACTCATCTTTTGTGCTTGTGATGGGAGAAATGTCTCAAGATCAGTTGATCGATTAAACTCCCATAAGCAGTTTGTTTGTCTCGAAGAATATATATTTTCCTGTAGTATCTTGTGATTTAAGGTTGCTTTAAACGGGGATTCATCTCAAAGCGCGTTGGCTAGCTCATCCCGAAAGCAATCCTTGTTTTGAGTTCTACTGTTTTTTTTTCTTGTGTTCATTGCTCTATATGTGGGAATTAGCCTCAAGGTTGGTTGACCGAATCATCCCAAGAGCATGTGAGTTTTTTTTTTAAGTTTTAGGCCAGCTCTTCTTTGCAATCTACAGGAACTCTATTTGCTGTTTGCCTAAGTTTGCTTGTCTCTGCCGATCAGCTTGCTTGCAGCCGAACTGTCTTGGTTTTGGGCAGCAGTAGTGTGTCTTGGCATCAAGCAGTTTGTATTGGGTTCCCGTGATATTTTGGGTTGTAGCCGACTGCTTTTTGCTTACTGTTCAGACCTGCAAAGTATGTTCGGCTGCTACTAGCACTTCTGTCTTTCGGGTGCCCCTGTTCCCTGTTGGTTTTGGCTGTGCAGTCCTTGTTGCTTACGGCCAGAAGGTGGGAGGAATAGTTTTTGTTGGATTTCTGTTTTCTAGCTCTCGGCCAGCTCTCTTTTGCAATCTACAGTATAGCTGTTTTGTTGTTTGGCTGCTGCATTTGCTGTTTTTCGGCAGTAGAGGTACTACTTTTGTAATTTCCAGCCAAGAATTAATCTGTAGTATATCTTCTGGTTTGTTGCTGTTCGGCAACAGTAAATTGCTGCTGTTTCAGTCTCCGTGGTGCTGCTGTTTTTGTTTAGACTGGTGGCCTTACAGTCTCTGTTCCCTGCACTTTCAGTTCCTGTGCAGATTGCTTTTCGTGTAGCAGTCCAGTTTCTGCGCAGCAACTATTGCTTAATGTTTGGCTGCAGTAGCATTCTTGTGGTACTGCTGTTTTTTCTGTGTTCGGCTAGCTCCTCAGTTCTTTGGTTTCGGCTGCTAGCAGTGCTTGTGTTTGGAAGGAGAGTCTCTGGTATATGTATTGCTTTATTTTGCAGCAGTCTACTTTCAGTTACCTTTTCAGGTGTTTTGCTGTCCTCCCAGTGCTTTGGCCAAGATTACAGAGCGATGCTGCTCCTCTCTTTCCAAAGTTGGTTTTGGGCAACAAACTTAGTCCTTTGGTAGCTATTCTCTGATTTATGTTCGGCCAGCAAGGTGTAAGCATTAATCTGTAGATTGCTGTCTAGTTTGTGTTTGTTTTTAGTGCTAGTGCTATTTCTTTGACTGTTTATTTTCAGTTTTGGCAGCAAGTTTAGTTGATGGTTCATCCAGGTTTCAGCAGTGTGGTTTTTTAAATATATGCATTAAGAATTACAAGCAGTTCTCAGATTTAATGTTGATTTATTTTAACTGCTGTAGCGATTATTTTTCTACTTCATAACTTCTAATACTTATTGGAGAGGATTTTTAGGGTGTACTATTTGTGTGTGAATACTTGGGGGATTATTTTAAAAAGGCACCATTCACCCCCCCTCTGTTGCCGTTTCCGATCCTTCACTCCTTCACAGGCAACGACTGGGGATAACCCAAGTGAATCTGATATTAATTTAGGCATAACTAATGTTGGACTCATTTGACAGTTAGAATGGTCGACTGTATTGTGGGAGGAGGGGTGAGAATACTACTAGCTACACCTAGTTGCCATAGTTTTCTCCTCCGTCATGGCCTTGCTCCTCATAGAAGGCATACTGCTCCTGATTTTCGAATTCTGGGGAGGGATTGAGAGCGAGGGTGAGCACACGCAACCGTACTCCGCGAGCCATCACACAGAATGCTTTAATATAAGATGTAGGGCTTAACAATGGGTGGCTCGGGTTTTCTTTATTAGCGGAAAGCAACATTGGCAAATAATACTAGTACAATAAAAATCCTATGATCTAGCAGTTTAACAAACATGCGTATCATTTGAAATTGTGCAATAAGTATATCGTAGACAGTTTCATCCACTGATTAGACGGTTCTATCCACCAATGCTAAGTTTTTGTCTCCTAGGTTACGTCCACCGTATTTAACCATCACTGGAGTACATCCCTCCAGGTAAAATTAAAAGTGAAGTACATCCCTTCAACTTGTTTTGCTACCACCCATAAAGATTTTTGTAAATAGAACTAACTCGAGGAAGTTCCCATGTATGCTCTTGACCGTGGGCATGACTATTTAAACAGTTTATACTCTACAGAGATTGTATATCTTTACCCACAAGACATGATCCTATTGGTATATTCCACATGTTCCTTAGACATGAGGATCAAGAGGATTATCACACGACCTTTACAATTTACCTAGTAAAGGACTTCACTCACTAAGGTTTCATCTAGGGAGAGGTTATATCCGCCCTACCTAGACCCCCTATTGTGCCACACGGTGGCTTAAACCAGCGTCATGACCCGTGTCCATGATGGCTTAAACCAGCACCACGACCCGTGGGTCGCACCGAAGTGCTTTCCTTTACCGACGATGCAAATTAGTTAGTCATGCCTACATTTTGCCAGTTTGTGGTTTGTACTGTTTTACATGCAGAGGTTAACATAGGATTAAGTCTTTAATTCGTCCAAGCGGTACATATCCCCAAACTGCAAGTTCTTGTGTTACATCCACATCCACCATCCTTACCTTCTGCCTAGATAGGTTAAAATTTTTTTAGGGTTTTGAGAAGCATAAGATAAATTGTATCAAATTATCAGTCACTTGCGTCCCATGACTGTCCCAAACAAGATTTTATGTTTTACAAGAGATGACGATGTGCAGGGTAGCTAAGACATTGGTTTCGACTCGACTTAGCGTTGCTCATAATTAGATTTATTTACTAAGTTAGACATAGTATCTAGGGTGACAATGGTAGCGGTTTATCAATTAACAAGGAGGGTGTAGCTAGGTATTGCTACTATAACATTTGGGTAATAGCTAATTTGTAGGTAACATATCATTGTATATAAAGTAACGCATGCATGTTGAATAACTTTAAATGAATATAAATTGTATCAAACATAGGGTAAAAAATGATCAAAGTATTGATTCGCCTGGGTCTGTGGCTGGAAAGTCTTGCGGGTCCTGGGGTGCATTGAACTGTTGGTCGGGGATGTCCTCGAATTCTACTCGAACGGAAACGCCAGAAAGAAAATAATAGGCAAGAGAACAATAAATACACAATTAAAATTTCAAACAAACTCCAAATTGAACAAAACCAACACTAACAAAAAAGTCTTGAATTTAGAAAATTTTACAAACAAGTTTTACTTGAATTGGAGTACGGTGAGGAAGAATAAGCTCTCCAAAGTTTATTTTCAGGAAAAATCCCAAAAATAAAAAGAGGAGAGAGAGTTCTCTATCTAACATGTGGGTCCCACCAGTTTATTTTAAATTCTTAAAACTTATTTAATTATCAGAGACTGACATGTGGGCCATAGTATGGTTCAATAGTAAAGTGGTGTCCACCTGTCAGTGTGACAAATTTTAAACTTCTTGTTTAACAGATTATTAACTGAGGTGGGGCCCGATTATCAGTCAGACATTAGGGATAAACCATTATGGGGCCCACCAGTCAGTGATTCATTAGCATTAACTAATCCCAATCATTAGTATTTAATACAAGATTATGCTTTAATGATGTTGGAATAGTGTGCGGCTTCAGCCGAGCGGTGGCGCGGGCTACCGACGAAGAAGGTGTAACACCCCAGGACCTACATTACCCTAGAATGTCACTAAAACTACTCTACAATTAGCCAAAGATCTTAGAGAAAATAATCTGGCATGAATTTTAAAACATGGTGAACTAAGTGGAAGCAAGGTAATGATAACAGGTTCAATAATTTAAATAAACCTCCAACAGTCTAACCAAAAGAATGGCTCACAAATTTATCCTTATTAAGTTAAAGTAAACATCAACGAGATAGCTAGGCAAATGGCTAGAATCCTCTCGAACTTTATTACATCACAAATCAATGAAACAAGTGCTTTAATGTGGTGTCGCTCTACCCTTCCCATGCATGCTCAAGGATCACCTGTAAGGGGGGAGAAAACAGGGGTGAGATAAAAATCTCAGCAAGCAAATTGTTTAACAGGCTATTCAAACTACAAACAATTATACAACAACATTCATGTTACCACACGACCACAACCACAATGCACATCCTCATTCATTAAACCACCAAGGACTCTCACGAGTCAAGCCTCACATGTTTTTAAACAGTTGGCATATGAGTGCAGTTATTCTATCCTCAATTAAATGCATATGCATGCTATGATCCATTGTGCCCTTACCCAACAAGGTAAGAGTGTGCATCGTACTACGGCAATGTACGATGTTATACCGGTACGGTCGCAGCTATAAGCGGCGATATCCACAATGCAAATGCCATGACATGTTATGAATGATATCATAATCATAAACCATAAGAATTCCAACCTCAAAGGGCATCAACATGATCATCATGAATTTAACCTCAAGGCACACCAACTAATTTACCATGAGTACATTTTATTTTCCGCATTTGGCAGATTAAGCAAATTGCCACATGACTACAGACAACTCATCCAAAGCATAACAATTGATGATTATTTTGCTACCACGAACTTCACTTAGGAAACATGCAACCATGGCATATCATTTCAAATTACGTGAATCGTGTATATTGCAAGTAGTAAGAATAACGAGTTAAGCGGTAGCACATCCGCTACATTTACTTGCCTCTATCGGCGAAGTGAAGCAATCACGCGCGCTCAGGAGCAAAACCACCTGTTCAAAAGTTCCTCTTAGCACAAAACTACAGCAAATAAATCGCATCTTAAGAAGTAAAGATGTCACCAAACCCTAAAACCCCACAACAACCCTCTCTGCTTAACGGTCCTACACTCTGCCCGCTGCAGCAGCGCTGCTTAATATTTTTGTATCTTTAAAACTATCTAACCATTTATAGCAAATGATATATTTCTGGAAAATACACTGAAATATCTTCAATTTTCAAGTAGACCACTAAATTTTATTCTGCTGCTAAAATGGTGTAATCTGACGAGCAAAATAGAGGGTGTGCCCTATTTCAAGAATCAGGCCAGTTCTTCTAACGCTCAATGCCTTCTGCACAAAGCTCTAAAATTTCTAATTTTTATACAATAGTTAGATTACTAAATTCCTTTTCTCAATTGTGACCAAAATCATAAAAATCATTTACTACTCTTAAACCACACCCGAACAGCAATCTGTCTCAGTCTGCACCTCTGCCAGACAGCAAAGTTTCCGACTCTACTGCGCCCGAAACCAGTGGCCTAAAATTTTGGAAAAATTATAAAAAATAGGTCTCGTCATCCTCTACAATTCTACTTTTGGCCAGACCCACAGGAAAAATCGTTTCGATGCGCTAATCTACGCAAGCAGACACATTGCACAAATCTGACTACGCATAGACAGCAGGAAACCACTAATCTATTAATCAATTTGTTAATCCCCATCAATTCTCGTGCTAAGAACCCTGATTACTCTAAAATCAGAAGGGTTTGGGATGAGGAAGAGTTACCTAGGGGATCCCTTGGGATCACCCCTCTTCTTTTCTCCTCTTCTTCTTCTTCCTCCCTTTATTCTCTTCCCTCTCTTCTTCCTTTCTTCTTGCTTCCTCCTTTGCACCAAGGGACAGCAGCAATCGGGACTGGGAGGAGGCGTAATGGGAGGGGAGAAGTGGCGGCCAGGGGGTGGAAAAGGGGGGAGGTGCCCCAAGGATTTATATAGGGGGGCAGCTTAGGGTTATGGGGGGTGGTGCGGCCACCCCTTGGGCCAAGAGGCCCAAGGTGGCATGCCCACCCTCTAGGCAGCCCACTAAAAGATTTTTTTATTTACTTCATTCATTTTTCTTCTTTTTGTGCTATTCCACAATTTTATTTTCCTTTCCCGCGCTTTACCAAAAACCGGGCGACTCCACGATTAATTTAGAAATCGATGCCGAAACGACGTTTCAGGTATTACAGAAGAGAGGCCGGGCTTCACTGGAGCATGCCAAAAATGGTCCCATAGGACCCGTGCACACCATCAGATGGGGTGGTGTGGTCTTAACCAGCACGAGCAGTTGTCGGCGGTGACTCTAGCAACGGCGGGAACAGGGCAGAGGGCGCGACAGTCGTGCTAGCAACGAGAGCTCAATTGAATGCAAGGGGAGCTTCTAGAGGTCGGCAGTGGCTCACCGAGGAAGGTAGGTGAGCCCAGGGCAGTCTGGATCGAGCTGGCGACGGTGATGGTGAAGGACTGAAATGGCAACAGAGGGGGGTGAATGGTGTCTTTAAAATTCCCCAAGTATTCACACACCTCTTCTTCTCTAATAGCTATTAAGCTATGAAGATAGAACGAGATTGCTTACTGGAAACCAAGACTGAAAAATCAAGCTGACCGTCAATAACCTGACTGACAATAGAGAAATGCAGCTCGAACTGAGATAGCGCAGAAGGAGGCGATCGACCATCAGAACAAGAACACATGAAATTTTTTTCCTCAGCTCTAACAATCACAAAACTCAAACTACAGCAAGATAACAGTCACTATATGAGAAATTACAGGACTAAAGAAAACACACACTCTCTACTGAGACTCAAAGAGACTGTGAAGTCGAAATCGGAACAGGGGAACTCAGAGGCGCACGACCGCTTGGCCAAAGAACTGATCGACAAGATTGCTCTCGGGAAGAACTGGCCAAGATAGCCTTGAGGATGAATCCCAGTTCAGAGCAAAGGAAAAACAAGGCTTCTCGATCGAAGAATTTCACTCAGAACAGAAAAGAATGGATCAACCAGAGTACCCAAGAACGCAAGATAAAAAGAAGGAACAGATACAGAAATCAATAGATCTCAGCTAGAAAAATGCTCAAATGGATACAGAGAGATGAATGATTACATAGGAAGGTTTCCATAGCCACTCCATACACATTCTCGTTCCCAGAGCAACGCACACCAAAACAGAGAGAAAAACCCGAGCGACTTCTGAAAAACCTCACTCCGCACTCGAGCTCTACCTCTCAATTTATAGCATTTAGTAACCGGGGGGAGAACCCGTTAACTCCACCTAACACCGGGTTTTACCATTGCTTTATCCACCAGCGAAAACGAACTCCAGTGCTTTACCCGCTAACACCAACGGCTTCACTGCTTTGCCCATTAGCGCCAACCACTCCGGTGCTTTGCAAAGACACAGCTTCCCTTTGCAGCGTTTTGCATTTATCCAAAATGCCACTCCGCTACCTTCCCGGAAGCTTCCTCCTCTTCTTGCTGTCCAAGCCTTGCAACCACCTTGAACGCCTCATCATCTTCGGCATCTACCGACCGCTTCGACCTCAGCACCGCCCGTGCCTAGTCCGGTCACCTCATGCCTCGCCATGACATAGCCTCAAAGTCCTGCAGCCATCACAGACAAGAAAACATCACATAGCACCGCACAAAACCAAATTCTATCGATTTCCAAAACAAGAAGGTACATAGAAATACAAACCCAGCAAGTCATAAACCCATTACGACCGGACGAAACCACAGATCAAAAAATTCATAAGACGTAAGACAGCTCTCTAGGTCAAGACGACCAGCCCGGAAGTCGTTACGACCGATTCCCGGATGTTACGACCGGTACCAACTGATTACGATAGCTACTGACCACAACCGACCGCATACAAGCCCTTACGACCACATTCGACCATGTTCCAAGCCAGTCTGACTACGTTCGACCGCAACCGACTACGTCCGACCTCACTCTGACTGCGTTCAATCGCCTCACAACATGATCGAAGTCTACCGACTTCCCACATGGTCGTAAGTCCGAGTGCCGACTTCCGACCGCGGCGATCGAAGCCTCGACCTCCGACTTCATCTCGTGTTAATGTGGTCGAAAACCGCTGACTACTCAACGTGATCATAGTTGTAAACCGCCGACTATTGATCTTGAGGTCGTAAACAGTGAACCAGGTTTCCGACCATGGCTAACATGATCATAGCAGCGTTCGACCACGGCCAGCGTGGTCGTAGCAGAGTTTGTTCATGGCCAACGTGGTCGTAACAGCTTCGACCATGGCCAAGGAGGTCGTAAACCCTTCTGGTGTCCTCCGACCATGCCCAATGTGGTCATAAACGCCACAACGTGGTCGAAAACAGTGCGTACGGCTTTCGACCATGACCAACGTGGTCGTAATGCCTTCCGACCACTCATTCAATGCTTCTACAAGGTTCCGATCAGGGACAACTTGGTCGTAAATGGCTTCTAACCACTCTTAGGGCTACGACTTCGCAGAAAACACCCAAACTAAACTCAATCTTTCTAAACCAAGTGTCAATTACTCATCACAAACATGTGGTCACCTCCACATGGTCTCTCAATCTCCCCCTTGATAAGTATATTGACAAACACAGAAAAAGCATAAAGTTGAGTTTGAATTTTTGTTTCAACCGAGAGAGTCAAACACGGTCTGAAAGGAATGACAGTGAGACTTAAGACCATGCTGACAGAAGGGAGAACTGGAGCAAAAACAGAAAAAGCAACTTTTTCTCCAAAGCTCCAGAAAATCCCTTAATACCCTTGAGATGGCTTTTTCTTCATTATTCTCCCCCTTTTGGCAATCAAATCATCAAGATGCAAGGAGGAAAAAAATTAGAGCATGACGAGAAAGAAGTGACTGTATGTTATTCAATTTAAGCAATAGGAGCCATGAAGATTATCCAAAATGACCCATAAGTATTACACCAAATCATAACCACAAGAATGCTCTCCAGATCATGACAATTTATGTGTAGACCAGCTAAACCAAAGAAGTCATAATATGAAAATTAGATAAATTTCTTAGCATATCAAGTCATTCAAGAGTATAGTCTAGCTAAAGGTATCCAAAGATGATGCAAGCCATGTCCATATTCTAAGTAGAACCGAGAAGCTAGTATTGAGTCGATTTAGAATGCTACAAGTTCAAGAAAGAGACATTTGTTCAAGTATTTGTAAGTTTTGTAGTTTTAGTAAATTGAGCACATTTAACATGATTTTGCTTTAGAAAGTCATGGTTGTTTTCAACCAAATTTTTGTTGCTTAGCCATGTACTAGATCTCAAGTATTATGCGACCATTTCAAGCAATAAGCTTAAGAAATGATCTTGGTCATCCAAAAATCTCCCTGAGTTCATGCCTAGTGCAATGGCAAGCAGTCTCATGAGAAAGAATTGGTGAAATCAGTTTTTTCGCATAAAAGAGATCTTTTTGTATTTGCTAAATCTAGTTCAGGAACTTATGTTTCACGAAGAACTAGCATAGCTTAATCTAAAGCTCAACAAAGATTTAAGAGACAACTCAGCCTATGTGACATGGTGTGAATCATAACGGGATAACTAAAGACAGACTAGTCACATGATTTAGCATGACATGTTTTAATTCAAGTTGTGCACATTCAAGACAACTATCATGGCAAAAGCTAGACTACATATAGAAAGTCATGATAAATTTAGCAATTTAGCATAGATTATGGCAAGATGTAATGCATTGTAAACAGGTCATATAAGAATAATAATCAAAGCTCTATGTAGTTATATTACAATGCAAAACGCTGAAATACAAGAAAATCTAGCTCCCCCTCAACATGTGATGCACTTTTAGTTCAAATTGAGTTATATCAGTATTAAGATCTAGAAACTCCCAAAAGAACTCCCCCTGAACCAAAGCAAATAACACAAGAAGCTGGCAAAGAAATCAGAAATGGCAGTCCTTAAAGCATAGATAAGATATAGAGGATACTATGGCTCAGACTGACTCTCATCTACCCCATATGATGCTAGGACTATCAGCTGGTCTTCTAACACACTAGGGAGTAAACACGTTCCCTGTCTACCCAAGGGTGGTCCAACCCTCACTAGACCTATAAGAAGTGAGTGAACTTAACCTAGTGAGAAGAGAGACAGCTGATAAGCAGCATCCTAGAATCACAAGATGAGAGGAAGAAGACTAAGTAACTAGACAAAAAAACCACTCTAATCTATGCTAGAAGGACTAACTCAAATGCACCCACATGCAATGCAACTAAAATGATATAAGCATATAAATAGGATAAAACACAACGCTCCTCCTTACAACAATCCACACGGACAGACCAATCCAAGCTCTCCCCGCAAGGTTGAAAATCTAGAGCTATCCAAAGGCTTGGTGAAGATATCAGTCAATTGGTGGTCACTCTCCACAAACTAGAGCACTATGTCACCCTTCTCCACATGGTCTCTAAGGAAGTTATATCTAATATTAATATGCTTGGTCCGGGAATGTTGCACTGGGTTCTTGGTAATATTAATGGCAGAAGTGCTATCACAAAAGAGTGGAACACTGTCTACGGCTAACCCAAAGTCCCGCAAGGTCGAGACCATCCAAAGCACTTGACTGCAACAACTAGCAGCAGCAACGTACTCGGCCTCTGCGGTAGACTGTGCAACACTGGACTGCTTCCTAGAGGACCAAGAAACAAGAGAAGTGCCAATGAATTGGCAGGTGCCAGAAGTGCTCTTCCTATCTATACTACAGCCAGCAAAGCCTGCGTCGGAGTAGGCTCTGAGGGAGAGACAAGATGATGAAGAGTACCAGATACCAATAGTCTATGGTAACTCAAAGGTACCGAAAGATGTGCTTCACCGTCTGGCAGTGAGATACGTGAGGGGAGGCCTGAAATCGAGCACACAAACATACAGAGAGGTATATGTCCGGTCTCAAGGTAGTGAGGTACAAAAGGGAGCCAAACATGCTTCTATACTCCTTTTGATCCACTGGCTCGCCATCCTCATCTGGATCGAGTGAAGCTGTTGATGCCATTGGAGTTGACACCGGCTTACCATCACTCATGTCAAAGCATCTTAGGATGTCTCGAGTGTACTTGCCCTGATATAAGAAAGTACCCTCCCGAGTCTGCTTGATCTAGAATCCAAGGAAGAAGCTCAAATCGCCCATCATGCTCATCTCAAACTCTGTGCTCATGACATCAGAGAACTGGAAAACAAGAGCATAAGAGGAGCCGCCAAAGATGATGTCATCCATATAAATCTAGACGAGTAGAAGGTCATTGCCATGCCTGCGAATGAACAAGGATTTATCTACCTTACCCATCTCAAACCTGTGAGTCAACAGATAGGACTTAAGCCTCTCATACCAAGCTTTAGGGGCTTGCTTAAGTCCATACAGGACTTTGGAAAGCTTGTAGACATGGTTTGGATATTTGGGGTTCTCGAAACCTGGAGGCTGCCTAACATAGACTTCTTCTTCAATATACCCATTGAAAAAAGCACTCTTGACATCCATCTGGTACAGCTTAAAGCCCTTAGATGCTACAAATGCAAGTAAGATCCTAATAGCTTCTAACCTAGCTACAAGGGCAAAGGTCTCCTCAAAATCTAAATCCTCAACCTGAGTGAAACCCTGAGCTACCAGTCCAGCCTTGTTTCAAATGACTACCCCATACTCACTCTACTTGTTTTTGAACACCCACATAGTACCTATGACATTATGACCTCTAGGGGGCTCGATAATCGACCAGACCTTGTTTCTCCCAAAGTTTTCTAACTCCTCATGCATGGCATTGACCCAAGACTCATCAGAGAGAGCATGACTAACATCCTTAGGCTCGAAAGAGGCAACGAAGGTAGAGTGGAGACAGAAGTGAGATATGCCAGATTTTAAGCGTGTGACACACTCAAAGAGATCTCCAATCATCTACTCTGAAGGATGATTATTTAGGATATGACGGGAAGGTCCTGGATGAGAAGAAGAAGTGGCCTCTACCTCATGAGATGACGAGGTAGGAACAGAGCCACTAGCTCCAGAAGATGTGGAAGGCATGGGCTGATCTCCTTGAGGCACAGAGGAACAAGCGGGCACCTCAAGGGGAGGAGGAACTGGATCCGGTAAGCAACCTTCATCTCCATCCTCCTCATCATCCACAAAGATGGTCTTGGACTACTCTACTGAACCTGAGATATCGGGCCTAGTCCTCGGACTAGCCTCATCGAAAGTTACCTCACAGGTCTCTACCAATTTGCTAGACTCGTAGTTCCAGACCCTATACACTCGCGAAAAAGTTGAGTAACCTAGAAAAATCCCATCACAAGATTGTGATTCGAATTTATCTAGGTTCCTAGACTTTAAAATAAAACACTTGCAATCAAACACACAAAAATACGAGACACTGGGCTTTCGCCCATATCTCAACTCATAAGAAGTGCGATGCAAGAGTGCCCCAAGAAAAACTCTATTTGAAACATGGCATGCGGTGGCTATAGCTTCAGCCCAAAACTTTCTAGGTGTAGAGTATTCATCGGGCATCGTCCTGGCCATCTCGACCAAGGTACGGTTCTTCCTCTCCACAACGCCATTTTACTGGGGGGATGTGCAGAGAAGAGAACTGGTGCTCTACATTTGTCTCATCACAAAACCTCTCAAAGTAGAAATTTTTAAATTCTATGCCATTGTCACTACGGATCGCTCGTAAGCCACCCGGAAGCTCAACAGAAAGCCTACTAAAAAGACCCCAAAAATGGGTACATGTCTCATCCTTCGAGGCTAAGAAAAACACCCAAGAGTACCTCGAGAAGACATCGACCACAACAAGAACGTACCACTTCCCTCCTGCCGACTACACTCTAGCTAGAACAATTGTGTCCATATGAAGCAGCTGTCCTGGTGCATCGGTCATAGTCACTGTGATCGGAGGATGAGAAGCGGCAACCATCTTGCCATGCCGGCAAGGAGCACAAACTAGATCTTTGACCATCTTAAGTTTGGACAGACCATGAATGAGATCGTAGCCGCTAACTCGAGTCAAATGGTCAAATCCAATATGACCAAGTCTCCTATGCCAGAAAGTGAGGTCACGGGACTCAGAAGCAACTAAACACCTGAGAGGATCACCAGAAGACTCAACAAAATTAGCACGAAAGATCCTCCCATATCTAGAAATCTCGCAAACAAGACTCCCCAAAGATTCAAGAATTTTGCAAGTATTTTTCTTAAAGCTCACCTCAAAACCATCAACGGTAAGTTGGGAAACCGAGAGCAAATTGTACTACAGCTTACTCACTAAGGCAACATCTTTTAAAACGGAAGAGGCATCTCCGAAAGTGATAGACTCATCACCTGTAGCTCGGGCTAAGGAAGAGAACCAACGAGAATCTCCAGTTATGTGTCAAGAACACCCGGAGTCCACAAGCCATACCTCTCCCTTCCTTGCCCGGCGAACCTGACTCAACAAGAGAGGGATGACTCAGTACTGGGATAAATCAAAAGAGATTTTGGAACCCAATATTGAGTTACACGACAAGTAGAAGAAGTAGTCACACACGACTGACCTCTAACTACTCTACGCTCTCCGTCGCTTAGAAAGCTAGAAGGTCTATGAGTAGACCTGAAACTGTTGTTGGACTTGACTGCTATGGAAAAGCGAGTCAGAGCATCAGCAACATGCTGATCTTTCCGCAGGTAGCTAACTCGATGGAGGAAATGAGATCTACCCTCAGAACGGCGGATATCACAACCAGAGGCAAGTCAAGGACGAAAATGAGAAAAACCAGAAAATCCAAGTCCTCGACTCTACCTAAACAACTCAGACTGATCAACCCTAGACCTCGTGTTGGTTTTAGGTGCACTCAAGGTCTGGGATTGACCCTGAATACGTCTAAGAGCCTGAACATGGTCTCTCCACGTGATCTTGGCGTGTTTGAAACATTTCTCTATCATGTGTCCATCCTTCTGACAGAAGGTACAATGAAACTTCGCCTTCTGGGGGGTCGAAGCAACAGGTGTTACCATCTTACTGTCAGAGATCTTTTGGACAAAGCCCACAGATTTGAACTCAACCTTTTTGATTTTGTGCTTGACCTCTATCACACATGCTGCTATGGGTCTGAGAACAGCATGTGGATGCTTCTTAACATCCTCAAAAAAAATCATATCCTAGACCTTAATTGAACATGCAAATTTTGGATTTGTCTAGGATAAGATTCAGCTTCTTCTTGCCTCCTACAAAACTCTCAAGAGTGTTCATAAGATACTGACACTCCTGAAAAAGAGAGGTGCAAGAAGAGCAGGGGGAAGAAGACACAGAAGAAGGAGAGAAAGAAGAACCAACAGCAAACGACCAGATGGCATGTGCACACACAGCCGCCTCAACTTTGAGGTCTTCGCAAGGAACAGGAGGGACAGTCCTACTTCTAACCGTTTGGTCCTCGTGCCTAAGCGTCTCTACCACTTATTTAGACTTCTTCCCCACCAAAGCACTCACAACACAATCAGATTGTGGCTTCTCTAGAAGGTCCTTAGTTAGCTTCACACATTTTTTATCCAATGCAATCAAATTAGATTTTAGTTTTTCACAGTTTTTGCATGGTGAGCTAACAGGGTCCTTAGAAGCATATTGAGCCAATTTCTTGTTATGATCAACCATTTCTTGGAATTGCTTAGAGACAGATTCAAGTTCGGTAGTTAATTTAGGATAATTCATACATGAAGTAATTGGCTCAAGAAAAGTAGCTCTCATTTCAGCAATTTTATGATCTGCCCTTTTTAGGTTAATTTTCAAGCTATTGCAATTTTCACAAGTTTCGGGCAGATCAAGAAACATAGTGTAAAAGACCTCTAAAAGTATTTTCTTATCCTCACATGAGATGCAAGAAGTAGTCTCAACAGTAGATAAAGGAACAACAATCCTAGTCATCTCTAATTCAGCTAACAGACTAACATTCTCCACTTTAAGCAAATCTAGCTCAGAGATCACACTATCATGATAAATCCTTAGTTTCTCTATATCTTCAAGCAAAGCAGTACACATATCACATTCATCATGAGAGGGAGCAGATATAAGTGAAGTAAACTCCCGTGACAATCTTTCTACTTCCTTCTCAAGATCAACAACCCTAACTCTAGAACTAACATAAAACTTTTCTAACTTTAGAAATGCATTATTGAGCTGATCATAGGAGGGATCTACCTCATCGGAGTCTGTGTAGAGATCATCATCGCTGACGTCGGCTTCGTTGGCCATAAAGCACATGCCGATGAAATCATCGTCGTCCATAGGGTCTTGATCATCCTTGCCATCGTTGTCACTCCAACCTTCCATGTCGCTGAAGTCGATGTCGTCGAAAACGGTGAGGACACGATGGAAGAGCTTCTTGGCTTTGCCGAGGTTACGGAACTTCTTCTCTTTGCCTTGGGCGTGAGCTGGAGGCTTCTTGTTGCGGTTCTTGTTGATGTAGTCATTTTTGCTCGCACCGTCGTAGTCGTTCTTACCCTTCTCCAACTTGGGGCAATTTGCTCGACTGTGGTTGAGGCCACCACACTTAGAGCAAATCACGGGTCCTCTTCTCTTTCTGTTCCTCACAAAATTTTCTAGCTAAGAGGGCTAGTTGGTTTTCTGGGAGCTGCTCTAGTTGATCATCACCAATTTCGCACAGAGTAGCAAGGGAGAACCCAGAAACAATGTCAGAAGAAGATCCAGAGGCAGGACTGGGATCGGTGACCAAAGCCATCGACTGCAATTTCGACTTGCGAGAGACAATATCAATCTCGTGAGTCTTGAGACGTGAATACATTGCGTCAAGAGTCAAGGTCGAAAGATCGGTCGTGTCCTTGATGGTGGTCACCTTCATCTCCCAAACTCATAAATCTAAGACCGAAAGCTTCTATCGAGCATTGTCCGAGTCAGGGTATGTGAGACCGACCGCTCAGAGGTTGGTCAAGATTTTGTGAAATCTCGTAAAACACTCATCTAAGGACTCATCTCGCTTGTACTGGTCCTGTCGTACCGTCTTGATTTGAGTGGTTCCCTCATGGTAAGCATCGAGGGTCACCCAGATGTCATAGGCTGACGTAAGATGAGAAATGCGATCGAATTCACTTCGGCTTAGTCCTTGAATTATGATATTCCATGCGATCTCATCGGCAGGAACAATAAAATGAGTTTTGACTTTTCGCCAGATCGCATAGCCCTGAGCTTGTATGTAAGTCTCCATCCTACTCTTCCAGAACGGATAGTCGATCCCATCGAAAATAGCGGGCTTGGTGGAATACTTATCTCTTGCCACGGCTCACAGACCGGTTAAGATCTATAGAAGAGAGCTAGCCTAACCGGCTTTTATACCAATTGAAGGACCGAAATAGCAACAGAGGGGGAGTGAATGGTGCCTTTAAAATTCTTCAAGTATTCACACACCTCTTCTTCTCCAATAGCTATTGAGCTATGAAGATAGAACGAGAATGCTTACTGGAAACTAAGATTGGAAAATCAAGCTGGCCATCAATAACCTAACTGACAACAGAGAAATACAGCTCGACTGATATAGCGCAGAAGGAGGCGATCGACCATCAAAACAAGAACACATGAAACTTTCGATCCTCAGCTCTAACGATCACAAAACTCAAACCACAGCAAGATAACAGTCACTGTATGAGAAATTACAGGACTAAAGAAAACTTGTTGCTGTGGTCGAAGAGAGAAGCATGGTCGAATGTGAAATAGAGGAAGTGAGCAGAGATCAACCGCAAGATCCAAATTCTGAGTAACTTTTGACTCACAGATATTTTGGTCACGAAACTTTAAACACTGCAAAAGCTCAACCTCTGGGAGAGAAATTACCAAGAAAACACAAACTCTCTACTGAGACTCAAAGAGACTGTGAAGTCGAAATTGGAACAGGGGAACTCAAAGGCGCACGACCGCTTGGCCAAAGAACTGATCGACAAGATTGCTCTCGGGAAGAACTGGCCAACATAGCCTTGAGGATGAATCCCAGTTCAGAGCAGAGGAAAAACAAGGCTTCTCGGACCAAGATTCCACTCAGAACAGAAAATAACGGATCAACCGGAGTACCCAAGAACGCAAGATAAAAAAAGGAACAGATACAGAAATCAATACATCTCAGCTAGAAAAATGCTCAGATGGATACAAAGAGATCAATGATTACATAGGGAGGTTTCTATAGCCACTCCATACACATTCTCGTTCCCAGAGCAACACACACCAAAACAGAGAGAAAAACCCGAGCGACTTCCGAAAAACCTCACTCTGCACTCGAGCTCTACCTCTCTATTTATAGCATTCAGTAACCGAGGGGAGAACCCGTTAACTCCACCTAACACTAGGTTTTACCATTGCTTTATCCACCAGCGAAAACGGACTCCAGTGCTTTACCCACTAACACCAACGGCTTCACTGCTTTACCCATTAGCGCCAACCACTCCGGTGCTTTGCAGAGACACAATTTCCCTTTGCAGCTTTTCGCATTTCTCCAAAATGCCACTCCGCTACCTTCCCGGAAGCTTCCTCCTCCTCTTGCTGTCCAAGCCTTGCAACCACCTTGAACGCCCCATCGTCTTCGGCATCTACCGACTGCTTCGAACTCAGCACTGCCTGTGCCTAGTCCGGTCACCCCATGCCTCGCCACGACATAGCCTCAAAGTCCTACAGCCATCACAGACAAGAAATCATCACATAGCACCGCACAAAACCAAGTTCCATCAATTTCCAAAACAAGAAGGTACTCAGAAATACAAACCCGGCAAGTCGTAAACCCATTACGACCGAACGAAACCACAGATCAAGGAATGCATAAGACCTACGACCTCTCTCCAGGTCAAGACAACCAGCCCAGAAGTCGTTACGATCGATTCCCAGACGTTATGACCGCTACCAAGTGATTACGACCGCTACTGACCACAACCGACCGCATACAAGCCCTTCTGACCACATTCGACCGTGTTCTAAGCTAGTCTGACTGCGTTCGACCGCAACCGACTACGTCTGACCTCACTCCGACCACGTTCGACCGCCTCACAACATGATCGAAGTCTGCTGACTTCCCACATGGTTGTAAGTTCGAGCGCCGACTTCCGACCATGGCGGTCGAAGCCTCAGCCTCCGACTTCATCTCGTGTTGATGTGGTCAAAAACCACCGACTACTCAACGTGATCATAGTCGTAAACTCTCGACTATCGATCTTGAGGTCATGAATAGTGAACCAGGTTTCCGACCACAGCTAACGTGGTCATAGCAGCGTTCGACCACAGCCAGCATGGTCATAGCAGAGTTCGATCACGGCCAATGTGGTTGTAATAGTTTTCGACCATGGCCAAGGAGGTCGTAAACCCTTCTGGTGTCCTCCGACCATGCCCAACGTGGTTATAAACGCCACAACATGGTCGAAAATAGTGCGCACGACTTCCGACCACAACCAACATGGTCATAATGCCTTCCGACCACTTGTTCAATGCTTCTACATGGTTCCAATCAGGGACAACGTGGTCATAAATGGCTTTCGACCACTCTTAGGGCTACGACTTCGCAGAAAACACCCAAACCAAACTCAATCTTTCTAAACCAAGTGTCGATTACTCATCACAAACATGTGGTCACCTCCACATGGTCTCTCAAATGGCTAGGCGGTGGAAAGGGGCATTCAGTGCCGGAGAAGAGGAAGCTTTTGGTGAATGGAATTGGTGCCGAGATTGACTTTGCCTGACCACGAGGAAGCTTTTGGCGAATGGAATTGGTCTGCGGTGGTTGGATTCGCCAACGAGGCGAAGTGGCCAGAGTTGGGGAAGAAAGTCAGGTCGGCGAGCTGCGAGGAAAGAGGGGCCAATTAGACTTCACTGGAGCATCAGAGGGGTCCAAGAAGTACAATGGAGGGGTTGAAGTGGCATGCTAGGCTATCAGGGCGACTGGCGTCGGAGATGGCCAAGGAGGTGTGAAGCGGCAGCGAGTTTGTGTGTCGAGAGAGTTCAGCGAGCATGGGATGAGTTGAAATGGGGAATTTTGCCACGAATTTATACTACAATCACGAGTGGGGAGCGTTGGCTTAATTTATGGCGGTGACGTCGGGGCAATGCGCACTCAAGTGCGTCTACGGTAGCTAGGCAGGAGAGGGAAAGAGGCGCGTGCGCAGCGGGCATGGGAACTTCAATGCCCAACAGTGGCAGGGGTGGCGCTGAGGTAATGGGCGTGCGTACAATGGGGCAACGAGGCTGCCACAGGGTGGAGCTATGTGTGGGGGAGCGGGCGAGGCCAGTGCAGGAGATGCAAATGTGGGGGAGGATCAAGCATGGTAGCTTGAACGCGACGATGAGCCTCGAGAAGTTGAGCGGTGACCGTGACGGGGGTACGGCGGGGAGCACGGGCGACAGGGCTAAAAGGGGAGGAGAGGATCTAGCTCGGTGAAGATGGTACGGGGAGGCTATGTCTGTGCCACGGGGATGTCTCACGCCAGCGTAGGGAGGGAAAGGCCGGGGCGGTGACGTGGGTGACGTTAGCGGCGCGTGCATGAGGGAAGCAGAGGGTGCGGGCAGCGAACGCCGAAGAAGGAAAGAAGAAGGGGGAGAAAATGGGCGCGCTGGGGTGTTTTTCTTTTTTTTCTTTTTCTTTTTTTCCTTTTCTCTTTCTTTCTTCTCTCTTTTTTTTGTACTTTTGAAAAATAGGAGAAGAAAATGTAGCAAAACACAAGATCCCAAATAACTCAAAGCTGAAATTTTGAAGACACCAAAATTTTTCCTAATTTAAAATTTTAAATTAAGCACAACAAGAAATCAAAATAAAACCAAAATCGGGATGTTACAGGTCTTTTCATTGACCTCAATGCGAAGCTTACCTATTTTGACCTCTTTATCTATAAAAAAAAGAGTTAGAGAAAGACAAGAAAGACATCCGAATAAGCAGTCGTAAGTTTGGAACTTACTGCTTATTTTATCTTGTAACTTGTCGATTGCAGAATTGGCCTTCAAAAGCTCAATCGTAAGATCGACGTTCTCCTTCTTTAATTTCTATGTCTCGACTTTGTCGTTGTCGAGTGCATCACATAAGGTCCTTTCGTCGCTCTTAGACCTATAGAGGTTGAAGATAGACATGAAGAATTGGACGGGTGGTCGAAACAGAAAGAGACTACGTATGCCAGTGGCTTACCATTTCTTCACTTGTTCACACAGTTTAGCATTTTCTTGCCTTAAGAGCATGAGTTGTCTGTGGTATTCAGCCACAATGGCCATGTCTTCCAAAGCTTTATGGATAAAGGGAGACAATAAGAATCAAGAAAAGCCAATTGTAAATAACTAAGCATTAAATCTTACGTTCATACTCGTATGAGCAAACTTGGTGAGTACTCATTGGGAATCCTCTAGTCAATCAAGCTCTTCGACCTTGTTCCACCACACCTTCTCGAGGTGCTCATCATCGAAGACATTCCCCTTGTTGAGGATATCTTTGGGGTGAGGAACCCGGTCATGAGATCGACATGAGGAAGACCCCACTACAAAAGCAAGATTGAAAAACTCAGAGAAGAAGTTAGGTTGTTGTTCTTCTTCTTCGATTATACATCCTTGGAGGTGACGAGGAGCCTCCTCAGTGGTCTCCTTAGCATGGTAGTCGAAAGGACTTCCCATTTCTTGACTAGCTTCAATAGTAGCTTCTGCAATCAAGATTGTGGTCGATTTTTTGACCGTGTTCTCTCCCGTCTCTTTGGTTGTTGGAAGAATGGCAAGGGGCTTCTCCATAGAAGCGTTCTCGATCGATAGGGGAGCTAGGCTAAAGTCATGAGAAGAGAGGTAAATTAGCGTTTAAGGAAATAAGAAGATAAAATATTATCCTTATGCTCTTATTTACGTACCTTCCTTTCTTAGCTTTGATCTTGAATTTAGAAGGAACATGTCCTAAACAAGGTTTCTTTGACTTCTTTACCATTACCATGTCTAGTCGTTGAAGAGCAAGGTCATCTCTGACCACTTTTGGTAGTAGATACAGTGCTAGTGTTGCAACTCCCTATTCCTCTTGCCCCTCCAAATGGTCAAGACTAGTTTCAACCATCTGAAGGGCAATTTCCTTCTCGATTATAGGTTTTGCTACTACAACAGTCTCCTTCATAAAAGATATAAAACCCTTCCAATTATCTTTTTCGAATCTCTTGATAAAACCTTGAGAAGGGCCAACTGAGAAAGTTTTGTCATCATAATAGAAGGGTATCTTGATCTTAGGAGCTAGTTGTGCAAGTACAACTACCCCTATCTCCTCTGTAGTAGCCACATCTGCAAAGAACTGCTTAAGGGGGACAGACAGAGGAGGAGGGAGGAGCAGCACTTGAACTCTCACCCTGCTTGTCGATAGATTTTATCAGTCGATGCCACATGGTTGGAGGAGTTTCAATCTCCTTCGTCTCTTTTTTAATTACCATTAATTCGACCTCTTAGTCATTTTGACGGTTTTCCATGCCCACTTTCTACAACAGGGGAGAATGCTAAGTACTCATTGCTTATGACTACGAACTCCTAAATATGAGATCGAATTTCAATTACCTTTAGGCATTCTTCTCATTCCTCATGGATACATCCACCAAGATGTGAGATGCCTCCACATCGAGTGTTGGAGCCTTCTCACAAATAGCTTTGACTTGGTGTCAATCTCCCCCAAAACAAGATCTACATAGACAGATAAAGTGGTCAGTAAACAGAACTCAAAATTTAGAATCTAACTGAAAGAACGAGTCCAGTTGTTATTTACTATCCTCGTAGTCTATATACATATCCTTGGCCCCCAAGTACATCCACATAGGATGAACTCATATCTTCAGAGGGCTAATACAATGAATAATGAAATCCTTTACCACATACCAATCGGTGAGCCTTTTTCCTTAGTTTATTGATGGCTTAGATGTAAGGAGCTATCCGAGTAAGATCTTTGGGGACCAAGTTCCAGGAAGAATTTATCTCTGTGGTCTTCTCCACGAAAGAAAGATTGTCTTCATTGGTTATCTCCTAGTAAAACCATTTCTTTTTCCAGTTCGGCTATTAGGACCGAGTAAACATCTGGATGTATTCTTCTGTCTATCCATCACGGAGCTTCAAACCATAGCTTCCGACAACCCTGAGATGTCTTCTCATTTTGTAATAATACCAAAAGAGATCTAGATCTGGAGAGATCCCTAGGTAAGCTTCACACAGGTACACAAACACACTCAACAAGGTGATCAAATTGGGAACTAGGTTCACCAATTCTACCCCAAAGTGCTCGAGTACAACTATAAGAAAGGGGTGAGCAGGAAGTCAAAGTCCACACTCATAGTATGCTTGGAAAACTGGGCTACTTGCCTTCCTGATGGATAGCCTTGCTAACAAGCTGGTGGAAGTCAGTGTAGTCGTTAGAGATCAACTGCACTGCCATGTTGTCATTGAGGCCCTCTAGGAATCTCTCCTGCTTAGCCTCATCTGTGGCTACATTTTTAGGAGCATACCGTGTCAGCTGGTTGAATTTCTGAAGGTATTCATTCACGGTGCCCTCCCTGGCATAGAGCCCTAAACTCTTTCTTAAGAGTGATGGTGTCGGAAGGGATGTGGGCCTTACAGAAGTTGCGTACAAACTCATTCTAAGAAATAGTTTACGCATTGGCGTGAGCAGTGGTGAACGTGCCCCACCACTCTGAAGCAGAACCACTTAACTGATGGGAGGCAAATAGGACTCACTTCCTATCACTACACTGGATAATATCCAACTTATTTCCAATGGCTCGAAGCTAGTCATCTGCGTCCATCGGGTCAAAGCTGCTGCCAAATTTGGTGGAAACATTCTCAAATTTTCCAACAAGCAGGACTGCGATCCTTGAGCTGATAGTGGAGCGTTCTGAGCAGGGTTACTGATAGTCTAAACTAGCAGCTGGATCAGTTGATTTCGGTTGGCCATCATCTAAACCCAGTCTGGTCCATTCGCTGGTGGTGGTGGAGGGATCTCATTGTTGTTTTTGTTGCCATTGATGCCGTTGCTATTGTGTGACACCCTAGAAAACACAATATCCTGAAATGGTACTAAACTACACAACAACTAGCTAGATTACAAGAAATCTGGCAGAACCTCTCAAGAAATAAAGACTACACGGAAGCATGATGACAAAATAAATAATACGAGACATAAAGAATAACAGTTTAGGAACATAAAACATCCCAGTAACATTATTTATCAACCTAGTTTTAAATTGCTCAAATCTCACTAAGCCAATCACAATTTAGCATTATTAAATTATAGTGCTCAATAACGAGGAATAGAAATGATTAAAGATCCTTTATTTTATTATAGCAAAACTCATGAAGAAATATGTATTGCGACGTGCTGCTCTACTCCTTCCCAAACATGCTCATAGATCATCTAGGAGAAAGAAAACAGGGGTGAGATAAAATCTCAGCAAGCAAACTGTTTAACAAGTTAATTAAACTACGGATGATTAAGCATCAATTAACAACTCATTGTATAATGATAAAGCATTAACAATTAATTCTCAATTGTTTCATTCATATCTACAACCACTACCAACAACGGTAAGGCATTAGCACTTACTCCTCATTAGCATTATTCATACTCACAACCACAACCACCACCAATAGTAACCACAAGGAAACTACTTCATACCATAAGTAACTCTTATGAGCCAAAACCACAACCACCACCAACAGTAACCACAAGGAAACCACTTCATGCCACAAGTGACTCTCACAAGCCAAAACCATAACCACCACTAATAGTAACACAAAGGAACCACTTCATGCCACAAGTGACTCTCACGAGTCAACACCACTTAAAATCTCAGATTAAGAATGATCCTCATGAAGTGCATATTTATGCAAATGATCCACGGAACTCTTACTTGGCAATGTAAGAGTGTGCATCATACTACGATAATGTACAATGTTGTACCATTATAGTCGCGGCTAGGTGCGGCGACAAAACTTCAATGCAAATGACATGCTATGATATGCATGATATGACCACAATTGATTCATTAGGAATATAACCACATGGACAACAACGTGTATAATAAAGCATATAGCACAGTAAAGCATCTCGATTTAAAGGTGGATTAATAACCAAATAATCAGTAATTATACTGGAGGTAGTAAAATTAACAAGTTAAATTGTGGCAACAACCGCTATGTTTACTTACCTCTACTGAAGGGACGAAAGGCTCAAGCATGGTCAGGAGCGAAGCCACCTGTTCACAAGTCACCACTCAGCATAAAATCACAATATAACATTCACAACTGAAAAGTAAAGTGTCACTACGTACGAAACATGACAACTCCATCTCAAACTGTCGTTCCAACACTCATTCCACTGCAGCAGCGCAGCTTGTCTTTTTTATATCTTTTTATCCACTGATCAAATAATATCAAAAAAATAGTATTTTTGAAATCTATAGAATAATAACTACAACTTTCAAGAAAACACTATAATTTTATTCTGTCATTTAAAAGGTGTAATTCGCAACAGAAAACAGAGGATAGTAACTACTACAACAGAGTTTTGACTAGCGAACTTCGACAGACCACCACTGATAGTACACTGCTTCAAAATTATAATATTTTACCAGAAGATAGATTACAACATTACCTACAACTTTTGTTATTATGATAAAATTCATCAAAAATCATTAAGGCCTCTGAACCTGCCCACGAATATGAACTGAACTCTGAATCCAACTCTGCTATACAACAGAGTTCCAACCTCTATTGCGCCCAAACCACTCATCCAAAAATTCTAAAACAATTACAAACCTAGATCTCTGTGTCCTCTACAACTTTCATGTTCATGGGTTCTACGGGAAAAATTATCTTGGGTGCCTAAACCACCCAAACAGGCACACTGCCTGATCAGCACACGTGTAGAACACCGATTAAGCGTCAAACGTTGGTGTCCCCTAGATGACCCACCTCCAACGAGCCAAAAGCCTAAGATCATCCTAAAATAAAGAGGAAAAGATGGAGATTCCATACCTAGGTTGTCCACGAAAGAACATCTTTCCTCCTTCCTTCTTCCTCTCCTTCCTTCCCTTCTTCTTCCTCTTTTTTCTCAGCAGTACAGCAGGGAAAAGAGGTGCAAGGGGGAGAGGAGGAGCAGGGGGTGGCCAAGGGGTGGGAGGGGGAAAAGGGGTGGCTAGGTTTTAGGGGAAGAAGGGGGCGGCTAGACCCTATTGGGTTGGCCTAGGCCGAAGGTGGCTGATCTCCCTCTTTAAACAATCCACAAACCTGTTGATTTATATTATTATTATTATTTAGATAAATGCTACAGCTTTCACCCGCCTCCCACGATTCAACAAAAATGGAAAATTTCATGAATCCGCTAAATATTTCTAGGAATTCCGAAACGGCGTTTAGGGCATTACACATTGTTCCTAGTGTTCACCATCTGTTTGTTGCTTCTCAAGGATTAGAGGAAGATTGGAGAAAGGCTAAGAGAGATTTGTATGCCCAACCCAAACAAACACAAGAAAACCTTTTAAATGAAAAGCAACTTGGTAAAGAACAACTTTTATTATTATCTTAAATAGTCTTGAGGCTGTTGATAAGGGAATAACAGTCTCTCAAGTAACATTTATTTATTCTAATGGTTTAAATCTATGGTATTCTATGGGGCTAGTTTAAACTGAGCTAGGTATTTCTTCTTGTCACCAGTGCGATGTCTCTTAGGAGATGGCTTATAGTTGGCTCTGGTGACTGAGGAGCAGTCATTGCTGGCTCAAAGTGTAGCAAGCTCTTCTTCTGCCTGATGAAGCTGGTAAGTGGTGAATCATAGCTCATCGAAGGTTGTCTGGTACACGTAGTCTAGGGCCTAGGTGAACTTCACCTACTATACGAGTTAGGGGTTATCTTCTGCCTCCGTGGATGCGAACATGTTGCTGGAGCTCGTGAGTACTTGCTGGGAAAGTACCGAAAGTCGGTGTTTGTGAGTTCCACAAAGTAAATCTCCTTCAGCTTGTGAGTGGCCTCTCAAGCAGTATCCTAGATTTCAGTGAAGAAGGTGTCGCGTCTCTAAGGAGCATCAAAGATGTGGAGGGCTGCTTCGTCTTCGATGTTGGCATAGATCAACACCTCTATATGCCAATACTCCTATTGCTCAATGGTTTGTCGGTACCCCTGGTAGACAGGGCGTGTCTTGAAACCTATTTATTGTAGAAGGCTCCAAAGACACTCAGCTAAATGACTAGCACGGATACCATGGGTAACCTGGATAGGGGTCTCGGCCATCTACAAGTTTTGAAGAGAAAAGAGTTTAAAAAAACAACTTTTAATGGAGTGAAATAGTTAAGGAAGAGCAGAAAGGTGACAAGTGTTTTATGAGAACTTTGGAGAGTATATTTATTTTAAAATAAGTCCTTATGGTGAACTAGTTCGACTCTACCTACGGTCACATCTTAAAATCATCGTGGCTCTGATACCATCTCTGCCGGACCTCGGAGCAACAACTCTCGGATTCTCTGTGTAAATCGCACTAGTCCAGAATCAGCTAATGCACACAGTAGAAACAGGGATAAATACCAAGCACAAATGATAATCTTTATTAAATAAAAGAGTATGGTCTTATGACCCAAGGTTTACATCCATGCTCATTGGCAACAATAACAAAAGAGAAAAATAATTGCAGAAGTAACTGAAGAAAGCAAAGCCCAAGTCTGCCCACAGGCAAACGACAGTAAGACACGGCCTAATCGTCCTGGTCCTCACCGTAGTTGAAGTCATCCTCCTCTGAGATGATAAAGCAAGGGGTGAGTACAAATTTGTACACCGCAAGTCACACCGAAAAATGCATTATAATGATAAAGGCAACAAAAGAAGACTTATATGGTTATTCTAGCATAAATAGCATTTATTAAAATACAATAAGTAGATTCAAATTGCTGAATTTCATACAGAAAGTAAAAATTGAAAAAATAATAATAATATTACTGCAGGCACCGATGTAGCATTGGTGATGTTTGAGCATTTGGAAGTTCGTTGTTTTGAGGTTGCAGAAATCTTGCAGGGCTGCCATGAGATCCTCTTTTAAAATATCCTAGCATGCACCATAGAAATTCCCGTTGAAACCGTCCGGCCCGGTGCTTTGTCCATCGGTAGCTGCAGGATGGCAGCATGGACTTCGAGCTCAATGAAAGGTGCAATCTGTAGGTCCATGCGTGCATGGCAGCTTAAGTGTCTCCCAGTTGAACGCGTGATAATGACAGAAAATTCTATAGATGCACATAATTGTGTAACCTAACGGATTGTAATGGCGCAAAGTTGCAATATTTCTCTCTTCAGTGACTACTATAAAAAATAAGTGCTAAGACATATTTTTTGGGTTAAAAGCACTTAAATTTTAGAGCGTTGAATCTCCATCCAACAGATTCTTTATACCCTTTCTAAAAAAGGATTCTAGGATATTAAATCTCCATCCAACAAATCACTCATACCTCCCTTCAAAAAAATGCAAACACTCTATCCAATACCTAAAAAATCTGAATGTTTTTAATAAAAAAATACTCAAATACTTTCTAGACACCACCTATAAAAAAAATAGACAAAACGTTATGGCGAGTAGAAAACATGCGGTATATCAAATCTCCCAAGATAAAAAAAAATACAATATATTCTTTCGAAAGGAAAAAAGAATCAGCTGCTTCGTTTGGGTCCATTTTCTTCGTTGCTGACCGAACCACCTTTTTGTCTAAGTCGAAGGCACAATAATTCGTGTTGCTAATTTCAATAATTTTTCTTTTCTCACTTTCTTAGAACTCTCAGTCACTATCATGTGGAGCCTACGCCCCCAGGATGGTTCAGATGTCCTTTTTATTTTTTACGAAAATCAATTGCCCGAATCAAAACCGGAAAATCTTGGATTGTTTGGAAGCTGGCCAATGCGCCAATACTACTCGGACACCATCTGATATTTCACTGCCACTTAAATATCGTTCAATTCTCCAATACCACTCGGACGTCGTCCGATATTCCAATTCCACTCGAGCGTCATCCGATACTCCATTGCTACTCGACAATCGTCCGATACCACTCAAATCCGATCGGACTAGTCCAAAACTACTCGGAGCAGACCAAAACCACTCACAGCAGACCAAAATCACTCGGAGCAGATCAAAAACCACTTGAAGCAGATCAAGAATCACTTAAAGCCGATCAAAACCATCCAGAGCAAACCAAAACCACTCAGAACACATTAAAACCACTCGAAGTCAACCGAAACCACTCAAACGCAACTGAAACCTCTCGGACTCAAAACCTTCGACTACAATCGATCGAAACTAAATGTAAATTCCAAAACAATTCAAATGTTAATTATTCATCATCACTTTAATCTTGACCACCTACATGGTCTAACAAAAACCTACTACAATCTTTTAGTCTCGAAACTTCTAAAGTATAGATGGTAGAAAATCATTGTTTTCACTAGTTAATATACGAAACAGCAGAACAACTCAAATTGTGCATTACTAAAACTAAAAAGGCATCGTTTTCACAAAACCTGACCATGAAATTTGCCATCCAAACTATCAATTGGTTGCAGACAATAAACTAAAACAACACAAGAAAAAAGGAAAAGAAAAGGAAGTAACGCTTTTGTTTCTCTCCCAAAACTTTTTTTTGAGCCATGCGAGAACTAAATTTCACTAATCTTAATTAGCTTCTCAATTAAGAAGCTTTGGGGTGTGCATGGTCTCTTGTGAGTTTGTAGGAACATTTGCATTGCGGGGTCGAGCACTTGGATAAATCATATAAGAATGTGCTTAGAAGAGAGTACTTAGAATAGAGCGCTTAGAAGAATGTGTTTAAAATAGAGATAGTATTGGGAGATACATTTTATAGGCATCTTGAATGGCATACAGATTAAAGAAAAACTGACAATTTGGTTAGATCGGACTATGATGAACTATGCCGGAGGTCGTCGGGATCGCAGTGATTACGCTGTGGATTCCTGAATGCTCTGCCGTTCTTCAACGAAGGTAAAGGTAAGATAGTATTAAAGCAAGGACACAACGGCAAAACACTGTTGCGATGCACTCCACTATACCAAAACACTTTTCGTTGCATTGTAGCGATACACTGCACTGTTCATCAGTATTCCTGTCGTACAGGCGATTTTGTTAGACCATATGGTCAGATCTAGGTTAGATGATAAATAATTGACAATATTGGTTATGGTGTTATTTATGGTGTGTTGCTTCTTTATATACTTTGATGCGGATACGCACGTATCTTGTACTTTTCAGTTAAATACATTATTCAACTGGAAAGAATTATTGAGCCGCATGAAACATTGCCAGGTGAACTCATTCCAAATTAAATATAATATTGTTATTCATGAGAATGGAATACTACATCATGTTATCAAATGGTGCATTCTTAGGTTTGTTAATGGCAAAGCAATGAAGAGGCAAAAGGATGAGGACAACCACATTAGGTGCCAAAGACATGAAGGAAGAAAGCTCATGCAGCGGGAGAGCAAAAGGGAGAAGCCCAAGGACTTAAACTACAAGTTTTGGATAAAATTTTGAAGCCCAATTCGTACCTCCCACAAGGCCAATTGGATTCAAACTCGGATTCAACTCAGAATTCAATTCGGATTCGGTTCGGAACAGCCTGACAAGCACTTACTAAAAAGGTCATAACTTTCACAATCGAACTCCGATTTGGGCGTTCTTGTACTCGTTGGAAAGATAATTTCAAGAGCTACGCAATTGATCTAGTCCCAGCATCAAATTCATCACGGATCAAAAGTTATAGCCGAAATAATGTGACGACTGTAAAATCTAGTTTCCTTTTTGTGAGAGTTCGTATCTAAAACCATATAGGGTTGAGTTATACTAGGTTTGTGGGCTCTATGGACGTCCCAAGGTCCTATATAAGCCATGTATTGGCAGCCTAAGGGCTCAGACCACCTTTGAGAATAATCAATCTACTAAAGTTTGTTCGAGTTTATCATTACTGCTGAAATTCCGTGAGGGAATTTGGAGTATTCATTAATCAAGATCGTTCAGCCTTTCCACTGGAATTGGGTGCACGATAGATCTTCGCTGGTGGTCGTGAAATCGACGCGAGTGTGTTTTGACGGATTAAAGAGTGATCGTCCCTTGCATTGGCATTGGAGGGTAGCTACGATTCATCAAGATTCCTGCGAGTATCCATCCTACGTCGAGAAGATCGGGCGACCCCGTATCATCTGGTATCAGAGCGCGGTTTACTCGGTAGGATCTTATCTCTTTACTTTTAGATTGATTTATTTCTATCCTATAGTCCAATAAACCGAAAATTGCAACAAAAAATCCAAACCCTAGTTACGCATCTGTTATTTTCGTGAGTTTTATTAAATTTTGATCCATTAGAAATTTTGTTTATGTGCTGATCTTATTGTCCTTTGCGTTGCTTAATCGTTGTTATTTTGAACCCTTGAAAATCCGCTAGTTGATCTTTCAATTAGCATAAAAAAAAGTAGATTAAATTTACTTTTTGAAATCTTGTTCTTGCTGTCCACATAAGATCTCTGCGCATCTTGAAAGAATATCACATCCGAATATATCTGGGTTTCCTTTTTTTTGATTGATTTGGCCACAAGAAACCCTAGCTGCCGCAAAGAATCTTAGTTGGACATATTCAGACCGTCTAAAATTTGTTGCGGTTTGAATTCTGAGCGTCTGTTAAGATCTTCACTTAAATCCTTTGAACCTTGAGACTAGTCTTTGATAATTGCTTTAGGGCTGTTCTAGAATTATCTACTCATTGCTGAACAACTTTGGACTTACGAACAATTAAACCTAGTTCGGCCTTGAGTATAAAAAAAGAGCCAAAAAAAAAGATGGCAGCCAATTGAAAAAAAAAGAGAGCCACGGCTTGAGCAAAAAAAAGAAAGAAAGAAAGAAAAAGAAAGCAAGAAAAGAAAGCATTGGCCGAATTTGGGTGAGTTAATCTTAGTCCATAAATTCAGATTGTGTATTTAATTTCTTTGGACAATCTTGTGCCCTCAAATTAATATTATTGCAATTGGCTAGCGTCTCTCCTAGTACTTGGTGCAAAACGAGCTAATATTCCTGATTATTTCCTTTAGCTCATTCCTTTTGTTTGCATTGAGTCACATTGATCATTACGTGTGCGTTCATATACTTCACTTATATCATTTGAATCGGCACATAGGCAATACTTTCTAGCTTGGATTATTACTTAATTTTACAACATCGTGAATTTAGATTGCGTTGAATAAACACTTCCATACCAAGCTCCACTAAATATCCTTTGCCTGTAATTGTGGGTCACTTTTAAATCCGCTTGATCATCACTTGCTATTGTAGCCACCACCAAGTGATAGTTTCTTTTCGGCCTCAATTCACTTCGGAAAGGTAAGAACTTTACTTAGGCAAGGAAAAAGTGAGATAGAGTGAACTCCACATATCATATATATGTTGTGGTATTTGTGCGTTCTTTGTAGAACTAACCATGACAGGTGGAGACGATAATATGGGAGAGGAGCATACCCCGGCGAGTCGTTTTCAATTCCAATCTTTGAGAGGGACTTTGCGCAATGAATTCGCCGCCACTTATTCCACCTTGAAAAAGCATTTCAAGGCGGAGATCAACAATTCTGCACAAGATATGCGCATTGAATTCAATCATCAACTGAAAGTGTTACACTCAAACATCGTGAATGATGTTGTGCGGACACTTCATCCACAACAAGAAGAAGATAACTTTATTCCTTTCTATGGAAGTGAGGATCCAAAAGAATATCTTGAGTGGGAATGGCGAATGGAGAAAGTATTTAGAGTTCAAAAGCTTTTCAAAGATCAAGAGGTGATGCGTGCCACTAGAGAATTTGAAGAGTATGCTTATAGTTGGTGGCATCAGCGATTTGGAAATGAATTCATTAAATCTTGGTCAGATTTGAAGGCACTCATGAGGAGAGAATTTGTGCCATCCTATTATGCACAGGGATTGCTTCGCTATTTGGAGAGTATCACACAACAGAGTAATACCGTGCAAGAATATTATTTTGAGCTGCAAGATGCATTACGTCGGGCCGGTGTCATTAGTGAACTACAAAAGAAGACATACTTCAAAAGAGGATTGAATTCTAAGATTGCCTCTACACTTCAACATAAATATTTTGGTAGTGTGCAAGATCTTGTGAATTGTGCTATTCAAGAAGAGAAGAGACTTTTAGAGAGACGTACACCACAGTTTTCTCCCAGTCCATACTTCAATTCTGCTCCCTCTACTAGTGTGACACATGAGAAGATGACCGAGCATGGGACTTTCCCTTCGGTCAAGGAGATATATAGTATTCCAAAACTACATATAGCTCATAAGATACACCACAACTCATGTGAGGATGAGAGCCACATAGCCAAATTGAGTGAGAGTGATAAAAAGAGTGAGCTGTGTGATTCCACCATATGTGAGGTTGAGAGCATCCAAATTGAGAGTGTGAGAGAGACACCAAAAGAAAAGAGAGAAGTAGAAGATAGACAAAGTGAGGATGCATCTGAAACTAACACATTAATATCTACGTGTAGTGTTGTTTCTCGCATTGTGCAGGTTGATATTAAAGATGAAGAATTGAACATTCAACAACCGGCACCTTTGAAGCCAAATGAAGAGATAACCACGGGAAGGGATAAAGTGTTTGCTGCCCCGAGGTTACATCCTAACAATTTTAAACCCCCAGCACCTACATCATCTGAGAAGGACGATAAAGGTAACAATAATGGTGCTGAATTTAGTTATGTAAAGGTGAGTAATTTTGAGAGCTCATATGATCAACTGAAAACTCCATGTTCTGAAATTTCTTTCCTCAATTTACATAATGTGGAATTGATTACTCATAAAGAAATTCTTACTAGAATATCTCCTAATGATTCTTTGTGCTATATCACGTTTGATGATCCTAGAGAGCTATCTAGTGTGATTTATAATGTTGCTCAAATTTCAAGTTTAAAATCACTAGTTAGTACCTATGCCTACACATATAAGTTCAATTTGATTGGAGATTATGGTGTAGATGACAAATTTTATGTTCATAGAATTTGCATTACATGTGATAAGCTTGCTGAACTGAAATTGCATATTATAGATAAACAATCTTTTATGCCATGTTGTGATCACAATGAGATGAATTTCAACAATAGCTCGTACTGTTTAGAAAGATTTCATAAGTCTACTTGTTCGATCTTTAATGTACAATCATGTAAAAATAATCAGAGTAGCGCAGTTGAAGCATGGAAACCGCTTAAAATTTTCTTTTCTATGTATGAACAAATAAATCTGATTTTGCCCATTAATGATTTGTCGATGTCCTTAGAAAAGTCGAGGACGACTTTCTTTTATAGGAGGGAGAATGATGTGACAAATAATATTACGATGCATACACCTTTTGGTCACTACTATATTGATCAGTTTGTGCAAAATAATGAGAATGCCACAATAATTGACTCTTACATATACCATGCATATGTGTTGTTCTTTTCGTTTATAACACCTTCTGAAATTAATGATGAGATAAGCCAAAAAAGTGTTGATGATAAATATATATACCATACGTACACGTTGTATTCTTTGTTTAGTACAATTTCAGGCTATCAAAAGCTGAGGACGGCTTTTCTTGAAGAAGGGGAGGATGATGCGAATACGCACGTGTCTTGTACTTTTCAGTTAAATACATTATTCAACTGGAAAGAATTATTGAGCCGTATGAAACATTGCCAGGTGAACTCATTCCAAATTAAATATAATATTGTTATTCATGAGAATGGAATACTACCTCATGTTATCAAATGGTGCATTCTTAGGTTTGTTAATGGCAAAGCAATGAAGAGGCAAAAGGAAGAGGATAACCACATTAGGTGCCAAAGACATGAAGAAAGAAAGCTCATGCAGCGAGAGAGCAAAAGGGAGAAGCCCAAGGACTTAAACTACAAGTTTTGGATAAGATTTTCAAGCCTAATTCGTACCTCCCACAAGGCCAATTGGATTCAAACTCGGATTCAACTCAGAATTCAATTTGGATTCGGTTCGGGACAGCCTGACAGGCACTTACTAAAAAGGTCATAACTTTCACAATCGGACTCCGATTTGGGCGTTCTTGTACTCGTTGGAAAGATAATTTCAAGGGCTACGCAATTGATCTGGTCCCAGCATCAAATTCATCACGGATCAAAAGTTATAGCCGAAACAATGTGATGACTGTAAAATCTAGTTTCCTTTTCGTGAGAGTTCGTATCTAAAACCATACTAAGGTTGAGTTATAAGCCATATATTGGCAGCCTAAGGGCTTAGACCACCTTTGAGAATAATCAATCTACTAAAGTTTGTTCGAGTTTATCATTGCTGCTGAAATTCCGTGAGGGAATTTGGAGTGTTCCTTAATCAAGATCGTTCAGCCTTTCCGCTGGGAATTGGGTGCACGATAGATCTTCGTTTGGTGGTCGGCGAAATCGACGCGAGTGTGTTTTGACGGATTAAAGAGTGATCGTCCCTTGCATTGGCATTGGAGGGTAGCTACGATTCATCAAGATTTCCGCGAGTATCCATCCTACGTCGAGAAGATCGGGCGACCCCGTATCATACTTGTGATAGCATGGTGATATGATAATGTTGTATGATACACTCGTGTGAGGTATTGTGCGGATTGACTTGAGTCAAGTCGTGGACTTGTGCTCGTACGTGGTTGTTTGTTTATTCATATACAGGTGTTGCTTGAGGCGGAACGTCGTCGATGACGGGACTGAAACTAGGTTCGGGTGGAACTGAAGTTTCGAGACTAAGTTCAGGGAGGAACTGAGGTCCTATCGGTCAAGGATGTCATGCGAGATGTTCAGACTAGAGAACAATGCACATGGAGATGACGCGGCGTTGGAGGCGTGGAGATGCGTCATGACGGAGGCATGCAGCAAGGCTACAGATGCGGACGGCACGTATATGAAGTGTATACGAGTTGGCGTAGAGTTTGTGTATGCAAAGATTGTGTTGCATGCATGGTGTACGTATACAAATTGTATACGAGTAGACGTCCGAATCAGATATTGAGATGGTGTTGATTTCTGGTTGGTGACCGACTCGGATATGGTAAAGGTACAGGCGACTACGATAAATAGGTAAGCAGCGAGCATCTGCTGGTGTAGTCGCGAGAAGATAGAAAAGAAAGTTGTACATGGCTTTTTGATCAAATAAAAAAGGGTAGGCGGCGGCTTTTGTGTGTCGACCGTGATCTTAGAGAAAAATAATTAGTGCTTGCGGTTGGTTCTTTCGGTGGCCGAGAGTTTTGGATGGGACGAGCGACTAGAAAAGATAGAAGGGAACGACGACTGTTCGGTTGAGCGGTGCAAAGAAAAACGCAAGGCGGCTGTTTTCCATCAGAAAAAGAGGAGTGTGTTTTTGTTGCGGCCGATTTGTTTCTTTTGGATTGCCGTGATTTCTGGAAAGAAGAAGACGAGGCTTGCGGCGCGGTGGTTCTGCACAAAGAAGCAAGGCGAAGCGAGCGCCTGTTGCATCTGCCGCGAGATACAGAAGAAGAAGCAGGTGGTGCGAAAGAACAGACGAAGCGGGCAGCTACTGCGCTGGTGCCGTCTCGGAAGAAAACAAGAAAGCAGACGGCTCTTACTCGTCAGGCACACAGAGAAACGCGCAGGGGCCGGGAGCACGCAGGTATAGCGACGGGAAGACGTGCGTCTGAGCAGCAAGCATTCGGTGGCCTGTTCGTGTGAAGAAACAAGGAGCGGCATCAGGCAAAGTGCACATTTAAACATTACAAAATCTTCAACAGCAACAAAGGAAGAGAGAGGTAAGTACTAATCATGTTTTTGCATGGCTCACGTGTCTAGCTTTTGCATGGCTCACATCTCTAGTGTTTGCATGGCTCACGTTTCTAGTATTTGCATGGCTTGCTATTTTGATTGCTCTTTATAGTTAAAATTCTTTGCTACTTGTTATATTATTCCACATAAAGGTTCCTCTCATCTGATTACATGCATGCATAGCTTTCTATTTTTAGATTAATCTCTTGTTTGTGAGTTTCGGTTTGATCTATTCCATCTAATATAGTGAGGGCATCAAGTTTGTGATCTGGAAAGTTTGGTTGATTAATTTCTTACAGATTTTGCTTAATCGCATAATTAAGGCATAATCAATTTTCGTCATTATCTGTCCAGCGAACTTGTTTATTTTATATCTCGAGTTTTAGACCTCCGTTTGACGTGATTCCAGTTATGTTAGTTCAATAATTTTGACTACTTTATTCTGTTAAATTTTGAGGTCGATCGGAGTTACGGTTTTTTATCGAGATCAGTTTTAGTAGGAATACAGTGTTCTGTCCAGAAATCTAAACGAGGCTTAAATAGGTTTTGTGTTTAGGGGAGAGTCTTAAAATTTATTTTTAGCTTCCGCAATCATTCACCCCCCTCTGATTACCTATCGTAGTGTGAATCGATCCTACAAGTGGTATCAGAGTAAGGTTTATTTTTCTAATTGATCTTAACCGGTGATTAGAAAATATGTCGACGGATAGGTATTCCACAAAATCTTGTATTTTCGATGGTGTTGATTTTAAGTATTGGAAAGCGAAGATAGAGGCATTTATTTAAGCTCAAGGATTTGCAATATGGGAGAAGGTCTACAAGCCTTATCAAGTGCCCGAGAACAATGATGTGACAGCGACGAACATAGCACAAGTGAAGGCTAATAGCAGGGCAAGGAACCTGATAATTCAAGGACTAGAAAGGAGTGATTTTGATCATGTTGTGCATCTTAAATCTGTATATGAGGTATGAAAAGCACTATGTGATTATCACGAGGGTTCATCTACTATTAAAGAGATACGTAAAGATATGTACAAAAAGGATTACATGCGTTTTGAGATTAAACCCGGTGAATCAATAGATGATCTCTTTGCTCGTTTTAATAAAATTCTTAGTAACCTACGTGCTGTTAATGTTACTTATACTGATGCCGAAAATGCACGTCAATTACTTGGAGCACTAGATATGTCTATATGGGAGATGAAGGTTACATTTATTAGAGAATCTACTGTCATGAGTACACTTACATTAGATGTGCTTTATTCTAAATTGAAAACTCATGAATTAGATGTTTTTGCTAGAAAAAATAATAGTAATAAATCAATCGCTTTAACTTCACAATCTAGCAAGTCTAATAGTGATAATTCTTCCACTAGCTATGCTTTGTCTTCTTTGGCTTCACTAACCGATGAACAACTAGAACAACTCCCGGAAGATGATTTAGTACTTCTCTCTACACGCTTCACAAGAGCTTTGCAGAATGTGAGATCAAGGAAGAGAGGAAATTTTGGTCCTCAAAGGTGCTATGAGTGTGGTGATCTTAATCATATTCGTCTCAAATGTTCAAAATTTCTAGCAAGATTTGTAAAGGAAGAAAATGAGAAGGAAGAAGAGATGGAGAAAGAAAAGAAGAATAAAAGAAAGGGCTATATAAATCGTAAGGTGGTGCATCGTGTTCTTTCGGCTCTTCAGCAAGTTAATTTGAGTGATGTGGACACGGACAGCGAGGATGATGCTCCCAAAGGCAAGAAAGATTTAATTGGATTGTGTCTAATGGCAAGTAGCAGAAGCTCCACCGACAATGATGATCTTGACAGCGACAACTACAATGAGGTAGAGCCTTCTTATGATGATTTAGCTAAAGCTGTTACTAAACTTGGTACCTTGCTAGAAAAGAAAAATAAAAAGATTAAGAAACATGATATTTTGATTGAATCTCTAAATTTTGAAATTCCAAGACTTAGAGATTTAATTCCTGATAATGATTCTTGCAAATCATGTGACTTAATTTATTCTGAGTGATGGCCCCTCTGATTGCCTATTTTTAGCTTCCGCAATCATTCACCCCCCTCTGATTGCCTATTTTAGTGTGAATCGATCCTACAGACTCAATGTCATGATCAGAGAAGAAATCAAACAGTGATAGCCAATGGTTACAGCGAGAGTTCAGAATTCAGATGTGGCAAAAGCATTCCAAATCTCGAAGCCGGCAAATCTCATGTACCCCCACGCTGGTACGGACTTGCGACGACTCCAGCGTGCGTCAACAAGGCCCAGAGATGCGTGACAAGCTCGCCACCCGTCGCCAGCCTCTGAACGTGGCCGGTCACGTTATCTGACGGCGCCACGGAGAGCAGCATCTCCACCCATAGCTCGGCGAGCACCTTCCACCGCGCCGTCCCGTCAGGCACCAACTGTAAAATTTGCCTGCCGAGCTCCGCACCCTCGGCCAGGATCACATCGTGAGAGGACATCTTGTGTCTTGCGCCCTCCGCCGAGACTAGTTCGGGTGACGCGAGCTTGCCAGGTCGCAACTTGGCCAGCTCGCCGTATATCTCTTCCTTGGACCGGCAATCTTGGAGGCGTTTCTTGGCGCATTGCTGCACGCCGTTGAAGATTAGTTTCGTGCCGTGGCTGTGGCCGGGCAGGAACTCCGGCGCCGACGACATCAGGTAGGCGCAGTAGTCCGAGAGCATGACGGCCACCTCGCGGTTGTCGTCGGCTGACGCCTCGCCAGGCCGCAGGTCACACATCGTGGTGGCGATGTGCCAAGTGAGGATGCCGCGGGCCGTGCCCCCGTGGGCGACGGACGTACTAGAGAGCTTGTGTAGTATGCCGTTCTGCTCTAGGGCGCACTCGCCGTACCGCATTCGTGTCAGTCCGCCGGATCCAAGGAAACGGTGGATTTCGCGCTTCACCGTCGCTGTGAGAGTCCGGTAATCCGTCATCGTGCTCTGGACCAGGACATCCCTTGCACATTTTGGCAGCAGCTGCATGCGCGAAATGCACGAGTTCTTCTGCCGGAAGCTGGCGTGGAGAAGATTGTACTGCCCGACGGAGTTGTTCCAGTACCTTGTCAGCGGGACACGGGTCATGAACCTTAACAGCACGTCAACAATGGGGTGGTTCCGCCATGAACGTTCTCGCACGTACCGGCACAGCATCTTCACCTTGTGCCAGTCGGAGAACAGCAGCGTGAAGTACTGGAAGGACTCCAGAGTCAAGAATAAGACTATGATTCCTCTTGTCAACCAGATGTCGAACAAGGTAGTAGCGGTGGTGTTGCTGTCGCCGGCATGAGGAACGTGGTAGTGGAGCAACTTCGAGCAGAAGAAAGTGGACATGCTTGTCGCGAGAACGGCGGCGAAGACAGCGGTGTCCAGGATGAGTGTCTCTTTGGGGGACGGGTACCTGGTGTAGTAGAGGTCGAAGAGGAATCCCAGCTCGACCTCGATGACGCGGTACATCCTCTCGTGGTCGCCCTCGGCGACTGCGCCGGTCGCCGGCTCGTTGAGGAGGCCCAGCTTGACGAAGTCGCGCGTCTTGCTGAGGCGCGACTCGTGGAGTGGGTACCCGCCAAGGCGCCGCCGGAGCAGCTTGAACAGGGCGAAGGAGAGGCAGAGGTCCTTGCGCCTGCGCGCGGCCTCGTCGTCGGAGCTCAGCAACCTCCCGTCACAATTCCACACCGTGTCAACGGTGACCACACAGCCTTCCCGGACCTTGCTGAGAAGATCATCTTCACCTTCATCAATGTCTGTCTCGCCGGTGACGACGTAATTGTAGCCCGTCATCTTGGCCGCATTATAGTCTGCGCCGGCGACCTCGTGCTCGTGGAGCATGTAGTCAGCGATGAGCTTGTTGTCGTTGGTGAGGACACGCTCCCGGCCAGCGAGCACAAGGCTCCGTACGCGCAGCCCGAGCTTGACGGCGCTGAGGGCCCAGAGCAGGAAGAGGAGAGCTCTGAGCTGCCAAGGCAAAGAACTGACGTAGGAGAGGAGGAGGAAGAACACGTAGACGATCTGCAGTGCTTGGTTGAGCATGGTGCTTCTCTGCTGGTCGGAGTCGTTGGGACTGAAGGCGGCGACGCCGTCGGCGCAGCCGAGGAGGAGGAGGAGGAAGCAGCCCCAGGTGACAGTGAGCTCGTTGCGGAAGGAGCAGGCGGACTGCATGAGCCCGATGGTGTAGGAGACGGCCGGGTAGCTGAGCATGAGTGCCGACCAGACGGCGAGACGGAACGCCGGGCTGCGGCTAGCGCGGCGCCTGGAGCCGAGGAAGACCAGCACGGCGAGCACCGCGCAGCTGAGCGTCACGAGCACCTCGACGCGGACCAGGCGGCCCACCGGGCTGGCCGCCCAAGCCGTCGCAGCCCGCGTCGCGTTCCGGACGGACAGGTGCTGCATCTGGAGGTGGGTGGGGGTTCAGCCGGACAGCGCCTACTTCCCCGAAATTTCTGAAGGGCGACCCGTGGGAAGAGAAGACTTGCAATTTCAGTCTAACAAGCCTATGGGAAAATAATCCAATAGGATGGCTTGGGTCCTATGCATGTGAGAATAAACACTATTCAGAGTATGACACGTGACATATATTTTATGGGAAGGTATGACGAGTGATGTTCGTTATACCTTAAATAATTTAAATAATTAGTCAAAATGTACATAGCACCACTTATCAAACTTTTGACGTATTTGATACTGTAGCCACGTATTTTTAAAATTTTAGCCTTCATATACCTATTTTTATAAAAATGGCTCTCTTCTCAAGCTTGAAAGACGTGGCAGATAACACGTGTCACCTACTGCGCCTGGGGAGCTCGACAGGAATAGTGACGCGTAGCAGGCGATTGAGGGCCCTTCCACTGTCGAGCTACCCTTGCTCGGTAGGTTGCTGCTGAGTAGCACCAGCTCGACTGCTGGCTAGGCAAGTGTGCGTGGGTAGGGTGCTAGGGGAGGCTCGGGGTCAGGGCGCTCAGTTGTAGCACTGGCTCAATAGTGCCACGTGGTAAATTTAGTACTTTTGTAACTAAGTGAATACCCATGCAAACTAGTAAAAAAACACGTGCTTTAATTTAAGATTGCTAAAAACGTGTGCTTTTTGTACTAAACTTATGGACAAATTCTATTTAAAATTGCTACAACGGGAACAAAGCATTAAAGAGTATATAATTAAGTGTAACCCGCTCGGACCGAAGAGCTAGTAGTGAACGTTGTACTGGGTCAAGAGTTGCCTACTGCCCTCTTCCTCTGGCAACAAAGCTGTTCTTGAAGAAAGGTCAGCTTGCCCCAACAGTATTGTATGCGCAAGTCATATTACGATTATCACCAGACAATTGAGTGGGCCTAATCTCTTCGCGTTAAACATCTACTGCACCCAGTCCTTTGCATAATTACTGGCATCCCGTAAAGAGAAATATGTTTCGTTAGGCTAACATAAGGTACATGTAATGCCTTAAATGTCTTTACGGCGTCCCTGGGAATATTTAGCGGAAACACGGAGTTTCTCGATTTTTTCAGTGAATCGCGGGAGGCGGGAATAAAATTGTAAAATTATCCAAAATTAAAAAAATAAATTAAATAATTAAAATAAGGATTTTGAGCAGTCCAGAGGGGTGGACCAACCACTTTGGGCCACCAGCCAAAAGGGGGCCGCACCCCCCAAACCCTAGCACCCTCTTATAAAACCTCCCTCCCTTGGCCAGCACCCCCTTTTTCCCTTTCTTGGCCGCCACCACCCTGCACCTTCACACCTCCCCCTTTTGGGCTTGTTAAACAGTTTGCTTGCTGAGATTTTTATCTCACTCTTGTTTCCCCTCCTTCCAAGTGATTCTCGAGCATGTATGGGAAGGGTAGAGCGGCACAACACTTTCATACACCTTATCATGATTCATGTTGTAATAAATAAATGGAGTCTTTAGTTATTCATCCTTTTCACTCATTGTTAATTATTTTTATTAATGATGCTAGGCTGTGGTTTACTTAAATTGGTTAAAAATTATTAGCAGTTGTTTTTTTAATTAATAGTGTCCCATTACCTTATGTCTTAGTATGCTTCCGATTAGCTTATCCTGGGGTGTTACAGTTGGTATCAGAGCGGGTGTTAGGTTCATGGAAATGAAATTATTAAATTGACACATTGGTGCACAGTAGGATGGGATGGGTCAAACATTGCATTTATGCTTTTGACATGTTGTATTGATAATTTTTGTTATGGGATGATCTTGTATGATTATAATTTGCTTCTATGATTGATATAAGTGAGGCTAGTCATTGATGAGAGGTAGAGTTTGTAGTTGTTGCCTTGGGCATTGACAGTTTATACCACCGTTCGTGGTATGGGGATACTGATGCAGTTACCTCGGGTAACCTAGTTTCAAATGTTGTGGGTGAGTTTCTCAGAAGGATTGTTACCTTCCTTGAGTTGATTTTGGCCAATTCTTGGCCTATTGCGGTTAATGAATTTCTCTTAGGTTAGCAGTTCATTGCAGTTGTTAGGTGCCAATAGGTCTCTAATTATTCTTGGGACAATTATTGTTTTTTTTATTGTTGAGTTGCTTTTGCTGCTCGTGAGCGTTGTTAATTGGCGAGATTGATATTTTTCTTGTTTGTTCTATCTTTTTTACTGAAAAACATGACTCCTTTATTCATTTGATATTTTGAAAAAAAAAATCAAAGCTTTTTGTTGCAAGTTCGTTAACTTGCGAAGCCGTAGCTCTGTGCATTTGTTTTGGGTTATTTCGAGTGTTGAAGTTTAAGTCCTCTCTTGTCTGAAAGGAAGTGTTAAAACCCCTTTTGTGGTGTTTGTTGTGTTTAAGTAGGAGGTGGTAATTATATAAATGATTGATAAGTTGTGAATTATCAAGTTGAGATATTAGCGTGGTGCATAATTAATTTCTACTAACATACTTGGAAGTGTAGTGAATTAATATGATATTGTCCTATTGTAATTTTGAGAATTGTGGTTAAGCATTTGCCGATACATGTTCGTAACTCCCAGCTATTAAGGAATATAAAAAAAAGAATTGTTTTGATTATTGTGGTTGTTTAAATTTTTCGACTGGTTGGGTAGATTGATTTGATTAGTCTCAAGTAATTAATCTGACTATTCGAGATTGGTTAAGTAAGGAAGTAAGGAAGGAACTTCTTAACTATTTTTGCGGAATTGGCTCATGAGAGTCCCTTGTGGTATGAGAGATGTGGCTGTAGTCGTGGAGTAGGGTTCACCCATCTTGTGGTATGGTAGGGGATGTGGCTGTGGTAAGAGGAATATCTCTTGTGGTAATTGTTGTTAGCGGTTATGGTTGTGGAAAAAAATAAGGTTTGTGAGGAAAATAAGTTAATGTTTTGCTGATGTTGATAGTAGTGGTGGTTGTGATTAAGAATAGGCATTCGAGTTTTAATTGCTAATATTTTGTTGTTGTTGGTAGTAAGTGTGGTTAAATCTATAAATTATGGTCATTGTGGAAAATAAATATTGATGCTTAAACTATTGTAGTTTAATTTGCTTGTTAAATAGTTTGCTTGTTGAGATTTTTATCTCACTCTTGTTTTTCCCCCTTCCAGGTGATTCTCGAGCATGCGTTGGAAGGGTAGAGCGATAGAACACTTTCACACACCTTATCATGATTCATATTGTAATAAATAAGTGGAGTCTTTTGTTATTCATTCTTTTTACTCATTGTTAATTATTTTTTTATTAATGATGCTAGGTTGTGGTTCGCTTAAATTGGTTAAAAATTATTAGCAGTTGTTCTTTAATTAATAGTGTCCTATTACCTTATGTCTTAGTATGCTTTCGCTTAGCTTATCATGTTTTAGAAGTTATTATCAGCTTATTTTATCTTGTAAATTAGCTATTTGTGGAGTTGTTAGTGGCATCCTAGGGTAATGTGGCTCCTGGGGTGTTACAATACAACTATAAATAAAATTTATAATTGCAAGCACCGGTGTCACGTGTTACGTGAACGATGAACCTCCAAGGTACTCTAGCCCACGGTAGTCCACATCAGCGAAGCCCAATATTGGGTTGTCAGTGCCATACGGATGTATAGTGTAGCTGTCATATATCCGATCGTACCACTCGTCATGTTGTTGAAGATGAAGGTGGTCCACAAGTGCATATGTGCCATACTGCACCTCACAATCTCGGACATGGGAGTCGATGTCGCTGCCTAGGGTGTCCTATGTGTCAGGCTATCTCCGTGACAAGGACAAATGTAAAGTGGTCCCTTGTCCCCGTCCCCCAGGCAAGGGTGGTCTGGGGTCCAGCTACCTCTGCGACGAAGATGGGAGTAGAGCCACAAACTTCCTGCATGAAGACGACATGTATGAAGAACAACGCAAAAAATGTATCTTATGGATTGCAACAAATATAAAATCATCAAACCTGAGTAGTGAAATGCATGGATTAGGAACGGCTGAGGCTAGGGGTACGCCAACGAGCTAGGATGTATAGACAAAGCTACTAAAGGACGATGTAGCGGCTCGTCGCCCCCCTCCAAGATAAACATGTCACTTGAACATCTGTAGCAGATGGCCCCCAGTAGTTGATCAATCATGCTCGACTGTCCACGATGCAGTGTGGCTCCACCCTCGAAAACGATGCGGCATAGCTGGTCAACCTGCAACATCAAATGAAACATGTTAGGTGTGTATGCTCGAACAATAGGATAAAAATACTAACTTTAAGTGTTTTACTGCTTTGTCTTGCCATGCCACACGATGTCGGTCTAGGACGAGTGCCTGCCTATTGGCATGTGTGGCCTGTGGGGGCTGCACAGGGAGACACGTTAGTCTACAACGAGTTTGTGGCACATACCACTCCAAGTACATGGGTTACATGTCTAGGTCTTACATCCATCACTCCTGCTTGACCTCTATCCTCGCCGACTACTCCCAAGCATGCACGCATAGTGCCTGTGTCTCCCTCCACTCGTCACTCTTCCATTCCTTCTTCAGTTGCCTATGGAAAAATGAGGATACGCAACTATCACTTCAGTGGGGAAATAAAGCATATACAAATGGTACGCAACAAACCATACGCAACAAGGTAACAAATAATCATGGGGGCGTATGACTCCACCATATGGGAGAAGACGAGGTGGCAAGTCATGAGCTAGTAGTCCCTGTCTTGCTCACACTGCTTTGATAGTCCGAAAGGAGCTGTCTTGGAGATGAACTCTACGGTCCACACCATTCCACAAGACACTACCCTGATCCTTGGTCTCAAATGCGTTGTGGAAATCCTGATACGCTCATTGTGAAATCTCCTTAGACCATCCTAACTCGTGGCAATATAACGAGTACTTATGGTGGGTCTATCCACTGAATTGTCACCATCGCCGTCACCGTACAACTGTGCCTCCAACTAGTACGGGTGCACCTGCACCTGAAAATATGGCTGACCAATAGGAAAGTGCTCCCACGGTCACAACTGCAACAAGATGTTGCAACTGATGAGGTTTGGCTCACCAGTGGCAAGCTGCGAGTTGTCGTACAAAGCACTATAGGTTGCACACAGAACATCTAATCCCTAACTGTACATCAGGACCTCATTAGGTTCATCGTTACTCAGGACTCAGCAATGTGGATGTAGCTGGGGTACACCCAATCTCCCTAAGTCATAGGAAACATTACCCACCAGAACATGAAGAGCAAGTAAGCCACTAGATGGGATCTCACAACTTGTGCGGACGCGTTTGCTGGGCATTGCCTATACCATCGCAACCACGAATGTGGCACTCCACGAAAATTATCCGGATGGGATGACCAAACTATTGCAGCATATGTGCCTTCCAGTAGGGTGATCTAGCCGGTGAAACCATAGGATGACCTCATATTGGCAGATCGGTGTGATATGTAACATCCTACAAGGTGGTAGTCATCTCCCCTAACAAAAGTGAAATGTGTGGGTCTCAAGTATAACATCCCAAAATTTTATTCTCCTTTTTAAGTGATTTTCTGGATTTAATTGGATTTTCTAAATTTTATTCTAAGCTTTGAAGTGAGAAAATTAAATTATTTCATTTTATAAAAGTCAAGATAAGTTTATTTAATTTTTTTCCTAAGTCTTTCTATATTTATAATAATTTTCAGAATTTTATAGAAATTAAAAACTCTATTTTTAAAAACTTAACTTGTGTTTTTATAAAATCTAAAGACTAAAATAAGTTAAAAATATTTTTATTAAGTCTAGAATGGTTCCATATGATTCTCTAAATTTTTATGAGATTTTTAAAATTTATTTGGTATTTTTCAAAGCATTTTAAAGCCTCTTAAGCTTTTCTGAAAATCAAAAAGAGGATTTAAATCCAAAAACCCCCTCTGGCTGACACGTGTCACCACCGGATCAATTCCATCGCCGCTGGATCAATCTCAACCTCCCGTTGTCACTTAAACCCCCTCCTCGCCTTTCCCCTCTGCCGGGCCGACGCGTGTCGAGCATCGGGCCGACTCTCTCACCACCCGATTTAATCCTAGCCGCACGTCCCCACTTACCGCTTCACCCACCTCCTCTTTTCCTCGGGTTTACAAGTGCCTTAATCTGGACCATTCGTCGTTGCCGGATTAGACCTCAACCGCCCGCTTCCATTTACCCCTTCGGCCTCATCTGAACAGCTATGATCTAATCTAATTGGCCGGTTGAATCTCAACCGTTGGCACTCACTTACCGCTTCGCTCAGGATCTCACGGCCCCGCTCTCCTTCCCTTGCCACTTGTCAGCAATCCGACCACTGCCCGTTCCTTTCTCTATTCCCTCTCTCACTGACAGGCGTGGCCCGCCTGTCGGACCCTTCGTCCCCGCCCTTTCCTTCCTCGCGCCGTCCCCGCCGCCATTAACACCCGAAACTGAAGCTTTGAAAGCTTCGGTTTCCATCCGCCTCTTCCGTCCGCACTAACACCCAATTACTCCCTCGTGTCCACCGCACTCAAATTACGGTTTCTTTTTCCCTTTAAAGCCCTGTCGAGACCCGAATATGCAAACTCGGTCTCTCTGTGTAAACTGCACTAGTCCAGGATCACGCTAGTGCACACAGTCAAACATAGATGTCATCACAGTCATACACACGACAATAATAAAGGAAAACTCGAATATCGATAAAAATATCAGAGGTACGACCTTATGGCCAAACTTACAATATCTCTAGCCGGAAGGGCTTAACAAAATAGCAGCGGAAATCCAAAATAAAGCGTAGCGACCAATCGACAAGCCACAGGCTATCGAGTGGAGAACGAAGCCTAATCCGTGAAGTCGTCGTAGAACTCTCATTCGGAACCTCCTGCCGATAGTACTCCTCTCCTCAATCGAGCAACATAGGCGTAAGCCGTGAGTACATTGGTACTCGGCAAGTCGTTTGTAACAATAAATGCAATATAATATGCAAGGCTTACCAAAGGAGGGCTGAAAGGTTAATTTGCATAAAGGCATTTATCGAAGAAATATATTAAATAACTTGAAAGCGAAAGTTAACTGAAAACAGTAACAATAGATAATGAAAGGAATAACCATGAACCACTTGTGAACACCAATTCACAAGTTAAACCAACAGTGAACTACCTGTCCACTCCCAACATAAACCACCAAGTTATAAATGAAACACTAACCCTCGTGTGAAATCCCCGAGCACTGTCCATGACCGAGGACGCGGCTATTCGAATAGGTTTACACTCTGTAGAGGTTGCACAACTGTACCCACACGATGTGATTAGCCTAGGCCTAAGGAAATCACAACAAGCCCTTTACAATGCTCTATCTCAATACAATCCTGCCCGCTAGGGTTTCGCATCACACCCCCCCTTGCGCTATATGGAAATCAGCAACCATGTCCATCACAATGGCAGAATTGAATTGAAATATTACAAATTAATCAGCCAGGTCCATCCCATAATAGACATGTGGTTTGCACGATTAAGCTCAGATCAATGGCGCACAAAGTTAAGTCCTTAACATTACCCAGGCGAGACTACCACATCCCCCAAAGTACTACTGTACTTCCCCCTTGACTGCACGATCACTCGCCCGAGTGCAAAACCAATTTGTATAACCAAGCCAACGTTACACCAATAACGTGGCACAAATTTTAATACACGTGGCACCAACCACAGTTCCATATGTCGTTAAGTCAAATTAATAATTTAACATGTGCGATGAGATCAATCGTAAATATAAACCGGCTAAGCAATCTATTCGTGCCAACCCATGTGATAAATAAACTAGCATCACTAATAAATTTCCCAACCTATGGTGACAATGGCATCATGGTATTCCAAAGTGTCAAGGAGGTATAATCTCAATTGGGACAATAACTACCTGTGCAAAGGTTTGAATAAAAATAGCAATGCAATGTAATTTAAAGCAAAATAATTAAATAATAGTTTGCAAAATTGGGTTCAACATGATCAAGGGACACGACTTGCCTTCGTTATGCTCGTGGGTACTCTGGTCTTACAGCGCGAAACCTGCTCCTCCGGAATCCGAATCTAACGAGAGAGAAAACGACCGAAAATAAAGAAACACATAAAATGACAAGCAAATGAACTCCAAAATTCACAAAACCAGAACCAACAGCTAGAGCTCGATTTTAGATGAATTTAGAAAAAGAACGGGTCAATCGGAGCTGGGACGGAGGAGAACGGGCTCGGAAAATTAATTCTAAAATTAATTCAGGAAAATCGGAAAAGTTCTTGTCTTGTGAACCCGGTCCACGAAATTCGAGTCCACCGTGGACTCGGTCCACGAAACAGTGCACGGGGCGGCGGGCCGACGCGGGCGGCGCGCTGGCGTGGCGGCGGCATATCCGCCACGTGTCACCGGCCGCGTGGCACCGGCGTGGCCGCCACGTGGCTCGAGGACGGCTCGGGGCCGGCGTGGCGGCGTGGCATGCCACGTGGACTAGAAGCTGGCGTGGCACGCGCTGGTGCTTGCCACGTGGCTAGGCTGAGCCGGGCGGCTCGGCGCGGCGGCGTCAGCGGGATCCGAGCAGCGGGACGCGCACGCGGCAGATCGAGCCCTCGGCTCGACCGAGCGGCGGCGAGATTGGCGCGGCGCGCGGCTGGCGACGGCTGATCGGCGGCGCGCGTGGCGGCTCGCCCGCGCTGGCGTCGCGCGCGAAGCGCTTGGCGCGCGGCGAGCGGGATCGCGGCGCATTGCGACGCGTGGCGGCGCGAAGCGGATCGGCGGCGCGGCGTGGCGGGTGCGCGCGGCGACGGTCGCGGCGCAGACGCGCGCAGGCGAGGCGAGGCGGCGGCGGCGGCGGCGAGGCGACGGAGGCGGCGGCGCGAAGCGCGAGGAGCTCACCGGCGGCGACGCGGCGGCACCGATGCTCCCGCGACCTCGGCGACGGCGAACGCAAAGACGGCGGCGGCGAGCGCCGGCGGCGGTGGGCGCGAGGCGCGGCGGCAGGCGGCGGCGAGGGTTGGCGGACGCACGCGAACCGAGGATGAACACGGGTTTTAACACGCGAACCGAGGAGTTCGATCCGATTCTGGCGGCGGTCGCGGCGCGGACGGTTTAGACGGCTAGGATGCGCCACGCGGCAAGATCGGACGGCGGGACGCGATTAGGGTTAGGGTTAGGGTTCGCTGGCGCGGGAGCGGGCAGCTGCGATCGCGCTGGCGCGTGATCGGCGGCCGAGGCGCGCGGCGCTGGCGCGCGGGCGCTGGCTGGTGCCGCTGGCGTCGGTAGCCAGATCATGATGGCGCGCGCGTGGCGCGGGCGCGGATCGGGCGGCGGGCGGCGGGTCTGCGGGAAAGGGTACGGCGGCGCGGCGCGGATTAGCGACGCGTGGAGAGAGAGGAGATCGGGCGGTGAGGTTAATTTCTTTTCTTTTCTTTTCCGTAAATTCAAATAAACTTCTAAAAGCTCTAGAAAATAGCAAATAAATCCCAAAAATTCACCAAAAACCAGAAAATTCCTTGAGACTGAGGAACACAAATAAAATATTTCCCACTTATGTTAATGTTTATTTTAATCATATTAAATCATTTAAAACTTTAAAAATTCATTTGAAGCTTCAATTAATTTCAGAAAATTCCAGAAAATTCATTTTTAAAATCCAGGCTTTAAAAATCTCAGAAAAACAGGATGTTACAAACCTTACCTTAAGCGAGATCTCGGCCCGAGATGCGGGCCAACTAAGAGAATAGGTTGGGAACTCCGCTCGAGATCCTCCTCGCGCTCCTAGGTGGCTTCCTCCTCGGAATGGTTGCTCCACTGAACTTTGCAAAAACGGACCACTTTATTCCGGGTGACTCGCTCTGACACTTCCAAGATTTTGACTGGGTGCTCTTTGTACGACAGATCCTCCTGCAGATCAACGGCCTCAACTGGCACAACCTCCTCTGGTACGCGCAGGCACTTCTTCAGCTGGGACACATGAAAGACGTCATGTACCCCATCAAGGACGCAGTAGCTCAAGCGATAAGCAACCTCTCCCTGCGTTTGAAATCCTAAAGCGGACCAACATATCTCGGTGCAAGCTTCCCTTTTAGTGAAACCTCTTCACACCCTTGAATGGTGTGATCCTAAGATACACAAAATCATCGGCTCAAAACTCGGCTCTGCGTCTGGTATCGTGCATAACTCTTACATGCGGCACAGGCGCTTTCAACCTTTCTGTATCAAGCGGACCTTATCCTCGGCTTCCTTCAAACGATGCGGGCCAAAAACGACCTTCCCCGTCTCTTTCCAATTGAGAGGGGTCTGCATTTCTGCCAGTACAATGCCTCAAGCGGTGACATCGCAAACCGGCACGATAATCTGTATTGTATGAGAACTCGCAAAGGTAAACAATCGTCCCACTTAGACCCATGATCAAGCACACGGGCTCTCAACATGTCCTCCGAATCTGATTAACTCGCTCTGTCGACCATGCATGCAGGGGTGATATGTCATCTTGAAATTCAGGTGAGTTCCCATAGCCTTATGGAAACTACCCCAAAACGGGAGGTGAGCTGCGATCCACGATCCGACACAATCTTCTTGGGCACACCATGCAAGCCCGACGATCCTGGACATATATAGCTCGCCAATCTGTCACCTGTATGTAAGTCGTCTTAAGCTGGAATAAAATGAGCAACCTTGGTCAATCGATCCACAATGACCCAAATCGAATCATAGCCCTCTTTGGTCTTAGGCAACCGACTATAAAGTCCATACCAATTTCTTCCCACTTCCACTCGGGAACTTTCAATGGTGTAGCAAGCCTGCGAGGTCTCACGGTGCTCTGCCTTTACTCTCTGACAAACATCACAAAGGGCTACATACTCAGCGATCTCACGCTTCATGCTTGGCCACCAATACTTATCCTTAATGTCTTGGTACATCTTGGTACTGCTTGGATGAATCGAATCTGACGACTCATGAGCTTCTTTTAACAACACATCCTTTAGTTCGGCTTGTTGGGCACACACAAACGCTGCTTGAACCACAAGGTTCCCTGGTCATCCACTGAAAATCCTGACTCTTTACCTTCACTTAAGTTCTTTCTGATCCGCTGAAATGCCTCATCGTCGACCGAGCACGCGAATCGACCATCAAAGTAATTTGCATCTCCATAGCTGCCAAAAATCACAGCTCAACCAACTCAAGGCTAAGCACAAATTCCTCATGCAAAGTGGTGACTCTCTCGAACCATCACCGAATTGCGGTATACCTTTACGCTCAAGGCATCTGCAACAACATTAGCTTTTCGGGATGATAATGTATGCCCACATTATAATCCTTTATCGGCTCTAACCACCTCCTCTGCTCGAGGTTAAGCTCGGTGGGTAAAGATGTATTCAGACTCTTATGATCCGTGTAAACCTCACATCATTACCCATCGGATAATGGCGCTAAATCTTTAAAGCATGCACTACGGTGCCAACTCTAAATCATGGGTAGGGTAGTTCTCCTCATGCGGTCTCAAGCGGCGTGAGGCATAGGCTACCACTCTCTTGTCTTGCATCAAGACACAACCCAAACCTTTGCGCGAGGCATCGCAAAATATCTCAAAATCCTTGTTAATATCGGACAACACAAGCTTTGGGCTGTGGTCAAACTCTCCTTAAGTTTAGAAAACTCTTCTCGCACTCTGGCGTCCAAGTGAATTTCTTTTCCTTTTTAAGCAAGCTGCGTGAGGGTGCAGCCACTTTGGAAAATCCTCAATAAAGCAACGGTAGTATCTGCCATACCAGAAAACTCGACTGGGTAAGCGAGTGGGTATTGCCAATCAAAACATCACTTACTTTCCACTGGATCAGCTGCGACTCTTCTTCTGTCAACACATGCCCTAGAAAGGCGACTTTCTTCATCCAAAACTCACATTTGCTGAACTTTGCTCATTAAGTGCTCTGTAGTCCACACACATGCGCTGACTACCATCCTTTTTCTTGACAAACAACACTGGCGCTCCCCACGGGATGAACTTCGGATGCGATGTAACCCTTATCCAACGACTCTGAATTTGCTTCTTCAACTCTGCTAAGTCATTAGTTGGCATCCGATAGGGTCTCTTGGAAATCGGAGCGGTACAGCACAAGCTCAATCGAAACTCAACCTCCCTCTCTGGTGGCATACGGAAGATCATTCGAAACACGTCGGGTACTCTCGACAAGTGGTACACCCTCCAAGCTGGATTACCTTGCTCGGCAAATCATGGTAGCTCTGGCCGACACTCATCGGCTGCGAATCGCACCTTAACTCCGTGCTGAATTGGTTAAGGTCACTGCTCTGCTCCCACAGTCTAACACTCGCTGCTATACGAAGCCAATCCATTCCCAAGATTACATCTAGGATGCATATCCAACAAAATCAGGTCGGCCTGAACTCAACTCCACGAATGGTTATCCTAACTCTGGACAACCTAGGTTGGATCTCAACTCGGATCAGGGATTGGATTAAAAGAACAGATCCAAACAACGATTTTCAATTGTTGCTTTAAAGCAAAACTCAGAAACAAGCGAATGCGAAGCTCTAGAATCAAATAAAGCGGTGGCGAGGCCAGATATGCGAAAGCGTCGATCACAACGTCTGGTGCTGCTGGGCATCCTCTGCGGTGGCGTGGTTCACGACCTCTCACCACCGGCGCCCCTGCTGGCTGACACGAGGCGGGGTGCTCCGATCTGCTCCGGGGTAGAAGTGCGGCCGGGTGTGGCTCCCAAGTCCATGGCCAGGCGTCGGGGCACGCCTGCGAGGGCACTTGCTAGCATAGTGTCCCACCTCATGACACTTGAAGCAAGTGACGGATCTTGCTGAATTATTGCTCTTCTGCTGCTGCTGTCCTTTGGAACCACCGGGGCCATCTGGCCCAGCAAAGCGCGCGTGTGCAGTGAGGGTCCGAAATCACGAAGGCTCGCTGCTGCTCTTTCTTTGTGGCATTCGTGCAGGCTAGTAGGAACCAAAGCGAGGCCTCTGGGACTGGTGTGACTGTGATCCTGCTGGATCAACCTCCTCTTGCGAGACTCCTCGAGCTCATGGCGACTCTCCTCGATGAGAGTGGCCTTATCCTGCTTGCTGGCGGCATAGTTGTTGCCTACGACTTGCACCTTCAAAGCTGGGTTCAAGCCTTTCTTGAATCTCTTACGCGAGCTGCATCTGCCGCTACATCCTGCAGCGCAGTAGCGAAGCCAACTGAGTGAATTTATTGAGATATTCACTCACCGGCGTGTTCCTCTTTGGAACTCCGGAACTCATCCTTCTTCATCTCGACCACTCCATCCATGACATGAGCGGTATGGAAAGCCTTGGCAATTCCTTCCAAGTGATGTTGTCTTTGGTTCTCATGAGCGGCACGATGGTTCTCCCACCACTGCTGCTGGTCCCTCAGGCGATGTCTTTGCATACAAAACCTTCTCCCTGTCGGTTGCAGGCCAAGTTCAGTTTCTTCTCAAGCGAGCGGACCCAATCGTCGGCCTCCAAAGGCTCGATGAACTGGAGAAAACAGCGGTCTCGTCCTCATAAACTCTGCGTAGCTGGTCCGTTGACGAGGTCTTTGATGGAGGTGCGGCTCCTGGTGCTGTCATTGCATCATAGTGCATACCCGCATCATGGTGCGCATCATCCGAGTGGGCCATCAAGAACTAGCGAGGCGGGATCCAAGGTAGGTGGCACCGCTGCTGCGCCTTGTTCTCTGGGTCTGGTTCGTTCGATTGCGGTGGAGGAGTTCTGGTATCAACCATCTTGCTCAAAAGAAAACAGCTCTGGTGACCAAAGGTAAAAGGCGAGAGGAAAAGCATAGATAAGAGGTAAATGCGTCTAAAGGGATTTGCTTAATGGAGACCTAACCTAAACAAACACTTAGCCAAAAGGCTAACTAAGAAAGCGAAAAAAATAAACTCCATTAAAAGATTGATATGATCGCAATATAATGTTTTAGGGCAATATTTGCAGCTCACATCACTGGCGCAAATAAAATCCAACGTGTCTACTCGCACTATCTACTCTGAAGGCTCCCACTCGGGTCGACAAATAGGGTACTGCGATATCGTCCTCGGAATCTTTGTAGACAACCCACGAGTTGCGGATCGGTGGCATCGCTCGGCCCGGGGTGGAGTGAACCGGCGAGGTAAGCGCGACGATCTCCGGTGATCTGACGTCTCTCCTCTGGGCTCGGCGGTGTAGGCGACGGTAGAGGTGCTGGCGACTGCGGTCGGGGCTCCTCCCAGACTCGCTCTGTAGTCTCGGGGTGGCTCCGTACTGCTCCTTGAACTTCCGGACGAGTCTGGCCATGTTGATCTTGTATAGCTTACAAAGTCGACGGATGGCTTTGTGCGCAACTCCTTATGCTGACATCTCCCCACTGGCACCGGTGTTCTTGAAACTGTGATGTAGCACCGCTTGCCGACTCGGGTGGTGAAGTATAGTCGGAGATGCTCCGATCGTTGACCTTTGCTTCTCATCCTTGAGTGCGGTAGGCAGGCGATCTCTTAAATCCAGTCTCGTAACAAAGCGCGTAGAAGTGACCTCCATCCTCTGTCGGGCTGTAAGAAGCTTGGGACATCTAATGCATTTATAAAGGAAGATCGGTTTATAACTTTAGGAAAACAAATTTTGCAAGAGTTGGGGCGAGAGACAAGAATCCTTAAGAATGAGGTAAGAAGATAGAGATATTACTAAATATCAAGTTTAGTTGGTTTGATTTAGAAAATAAATTTTTGGGTTCGACCAATTTAACTAGGGCTTAGTCCTCTGATCGATATGGCTCGATACCATCTCTGTCGAGACCGAATATGCAAACTCGGTCTCTCTGTGTAAACTGCACTAGTCGAGGATCACGCTAGTACGATCAAACATAGATGTCATCACATACATACACGACAATAATAAAGGAAAACTCGAATATCGATAAAAATATCGGAGTGCGACCTTATGGCCAAGCTTACAATATCTCTAGCGGAAGGGCTTAACAAAATAGCAATGAAATCCAAAATAAAGCGTAGCGACCAATCGACAAGCCACAGGCTATCGAGTGGAGAAGCGAAGCCTAATCCGTGAAGTCGTCGTAGAACTCTCCTTACGGAACCTCCTGGCGATAGTACTCCTCTCCTCAAGCCCGAGCAACATAGGCGTAAAGCCGTGAGTACATGGTACTCAAGCAAGTCGTTTGTAACAATAAATGCAATATAATATGCAAGGCTTACCAAAGGAGGGCTGAAGGTTAATTTGCATAAAAGCATTTATCGAAGAAATATATTAAATAACTTGAAAGCGAAAGTTAACTGAAAACAGTAACAATAGATAATCAAAGGAATAAACATGAACCACTTGTGAACACCAATTCACAAGTTAAACCAACGATGAACTACTGTCCACTCCCAACATAAACCACCAAGTTATAAATGAAACACTAACCCTCGTGTGAAATCCCGAGCACCATCGTCCATGACCGAGGACGCGGCTATTCGAATAGGTTTACACTCTGCAGAGGTTGCACAACTGTACCCACACGATGTGATTAGCCTAGGCCTAAGGAAATCACAACAAGGCCTTTACAATGCTCTATCTCAATACAATCCTGCCCGTTAGGTTTCATCATCACCCCCTTGCGCCACATAGAAATCAGCAACCATGTCCATCACAATGGCAGAATTGAATTGAAATATTACAAATTAATCAGCCAGGTCCATCCCATAATAGACATGTGGTTTGCACGATTAAGCTCAGATCAATGGCGCACAAAGTTAAGTCCTTAACATTACCCGGCGAGACTACCACATCCCCAAAGTACTCTTTGTACTTCCTTTCTTCGCACGATCACTCGCTTGAGTGCAAAACCAATTTGTATAACCAAGCCAGCGTTACACCAATAACGTGGCACAAATTTTAATACACGTGGCACCAACCACAGTTCCATATGTCGTTAAGTCAAATTAATAATTTAACATGTGCGATGAGATCAATCGTAAATATAAACCGGCTAAGCAATCTATTCGTGTCAACCCATGTGATAAATAAACTAGCATCACTAATAAATTTCCCAACCTATGGTGACAATGGCATCATGGTATTCCAAAGTGTCAAGGAGGTATAATCTCAATTGGGACAATAACTACCTGTGCAAAGGTTTGAATAAAAATAGCAATGCAATGTAATTTAAAGCAAAATAATTAAATAATAGTTTGCAAAATTGGGTTCAACATGATCAAGAGACACGACTTGCCTTACGTTATGCTCGTGAGGTACTCTGGTCTTCAGCGCGAAACACTGCTCCTCGGAATCGAATCTAACGAGAGAGAAAACGACCGAAAACAAAGAAATACATAAAATGACAAGCAAATGAACTCCAAAATTCACAAAACCAGAACCAACAGCTAGAGCTCGATTTTAGATGAATTTAGAAAAAGAAGCGGGTCAATCGGAGCTAGGGACGGAGGAGAACGGGCTCGGAAAATTAATTCTAAAATTAATTCGGGAAAATCGGAAAAATTCTTGTCTTTGTGAACCGGTCCACGAAATTCGAGTCCACCGTGGACTCGGTCCGCAAAACGATGCACGGGGCGGGTGGACGCGGCGGGGCTGGCGGCGTGCGGCGGCATATCGCGCCACGTGTCACCCGGTAGCGTGGCGGTGGCGTGCTACCACGTGGCTCGGGGGCGGCTCGGGCGGCGTGGTGCGGCGTGGCATGCCACGTGTCATGCCACGTGGACTAGCCGGCGTGGCGTGCGCCCGGTGCTGCCACGTGGCTGCTGGTTGGCGCTCGGCGCTGGCGGCGTCGGCGGATCCGGCGGCGGGCGCGAGCACGCGGCGAATCGAGCCTCGGCTCGGATCGGCGAGCGGCGGCAGATGCGCGCGCGGCGCGGCGATGGCTTGATCGGCGGCAGCGTGGCGGCTCGCCGCCTTGGCGTCGCGGCGCGCGGCGGCGGGATCGCGGCGCGGCGGCAGCGTGGCGGCGGCGCTCGGCCGCCCGCTTGGCGGCGGATCGGCGGCGCGTGGCGGTGCGCGCGCGAGGCGGCGGCGAGTCGCGACGCCCGCGCAGCCGCCGCAGCAGGCGAGGCGAGGCGGCAGGGCGAGGCGGCGAGGCGGCAGCGGGCGCGAAGCAGCGCGAGGAGCTCACCGCGGCGGCGGCGGGCAGGCGGAGGAGCTCACCAGCGGCGGCAGCGGCGGCGATGCTCCGGCGACCTCGGGCGGCAGCGGAGATGCAAAGACGGCGCGGCGGGCGGCTCGCGGCGGCGGCGGCGAGCGCGAGGACGGCGAGGGTTGGCGGGGCGAACGCGAACCGAGTGATGAACGCGGGTTTTAACACGCGAACCGAGGAGTTCGATCGGTTCACGGGTGACGGTCGCGGCGAGACGGTTTAGACGGCTAGGATGCGCCACGCGGCAAGATCGGACGGCGAGGGCGATTAGGGTTAGGGTTAGGGTTCGCGGGCGCGGGAGCGGGCGGCTGCGATCGCGCGGCGCGTGATCGGCGGCCGAGGAACGCAGCGGCGGCAGTGGCCCCAGTGCCGCCGTAGCGTCGGCATGGATGCGCGACAGCGTGGCGTGGGCGAGATCGAGCGGCGGGGCGGCGGAGTCGTGCGGAAAAGAGTCACTGGGCGGCGAGCGCGGATTAGCGGCAGCGTGGAGGAGAGAGGAGATCGGGCGGCTGAGGTTAATTTCTTTTCTTTTCTTTTTCCAGAAATTCAAATAAACTTCTAAAAGCTCTAGAAAATAGCAAATAAATCCCAAAAATTCACCAAAAAAACCAGAAAATTCCTTGAGACCTGAGGAACACAAATAAAATATTTCCCACTTATGTTAATGTTTATTTTAATCATATTAAATCATTTAAAACTTTAAAAATTCATTTGAAGCTTCAATTAATTTCAAAAAATTCCAGAAAATTCATTTTTAAAATCCAGGCTTTAAAAATCTCAGAAAAACAGGATGTTACAAGCCCCTACTTGCTGTCGCATTTACCTCTCTGCCCGTTGCACTCCGGCGTGCCGTGCGCGACCGTTGCCACCCCCTCAGCCTATATAAACACCACCCTGAGCTCCTCCTCGTCACACCGCCTCCCTCTCACCCCTCAATTTGGGTTTCTGAGCGCTCAAGCCGCCCCACACCTCTCATTCTCCTCCGCCGGTCTCGATCAACTCCGGTGAGCAATTCCGGTGATCACGGGCCCCCTCACTCCTCGCCGACGCCACTCTGACCTTCCTCGAGCTGCAGCGATCATCGGCCACCTCTACCCCGAGTTTTTGCACCACCGGAGTACCCCCGCCGCCGTGACCTCCCTCCGACCGCCGCTCCTCACCGCCGTCTGCCCTTTCCAGCCACCCTCAGGAACCGCACACGGCACCAATCCCCTCCCCGTGCCCTCCTCTGTCTGTTGGTTCACTCACTGAGCGCCGCCGGTCACCGGAGCTCCAGCGCCCATCAGGCCCCGTGCACCACCACCGCCGGCCACGCCACATCATCACTTCGAGCCGAGGTGACAACCGACGTGGCCGCCAAATGGACGCCACGTGCGCCTCGGGTGGGCCACGCCAGTGCCACCTTGTGCTCCAACAGCCCGCGCCACCTCAGCTTGTCTTGGGTTCGTGGACTCGGTTCACCGCGCACCGCCCCACACATCGACCTCTCACGAATTTAATAATCCTAGTGCTGACGTCATGCTTGCGTCATAAACTATTCTTACGTCACCAGTTCTCCATTTAAATTTAATTCGACCGAAATTAAATTATAATGCTGACATCATAATCATGTATTTCCTTCAGTAAAATAATTCATACTGACGTCATAAATGCTTGTCGCTTTAAAAATAATTCCAGAAAATGGACTTTTCTTTTTCTTTGAATTTAATATTTAGAAGGCCATAACTTCTTCATTTTAACTCCGATTTGACCCGTTCAAATTTCTAAATTTTTCTAAAATCATGAACTATCTATTTCTGGCCAATTTTTGAATTTTTGAATTTTATTTGAATTTTATTTTTGAATTTTTGTTTGGTTCTTACGTATAGATTTTGACGATTCGTGAGAGTTTGATTTCGACGACGTTTCGCAGCAGGACTTCGAGCAAGGCAAGTTACACCCTTGACCATATTGTTCCTGTTATTTTAAATTATTTATGTTATTTACTGTATATGCATGTAGGACCCGATTTTCCATCGTAATCCTCTGTGATTCTCGCATTATTCTGGATCAGTAGATAGTGCTCACATATACATTACTGAATATCAAAATACATATCAGGCGGAAGCGTAGTTATAATAGGATACTTACACATAGGCCGATCAGGCCGGAAACGACGAAAGCAGCTGCGAAAATGAAACACACAGATGGGACCCACAGCACATACCCACAGGTAGCCGACTGGGGGTTCGCAACCTAGTTCTTGGCCTTTTCATCTTCTTCTTCACCATGACTTGGTGCATTGCTAAAGTGCAGCGATTCGTCTCCTGATTCTGGATTTTTGTGAGCAAGAGTGAGCACACTAACAACCAAGCTCCGTGAGCTAATACACAAAGTGCAAATATATAATATGCATGGCTTGACAAAGGATAGTCTCGGGTTATTTTATTTTGCCGAAAATTGCTTTTCATAAGACGTAAGATATATGTATAAAAGTTCCTAGACCTAGCCCTTTGAACAAAATTTCATAATACTTTTGACTAAAAGATTTTATAGAATAAGTACAGATCTCATCTAACACCCAAGTCACTTGTTCCACATAGCCAATTTTCAGTGTTATAGCCGCTTAACTTATCACTGGGACAACACCCAGGACAACTCAAACCAGGACAGTGCATCATCCTTCATTTTCCCATTCCATGTCCCATCCACAAAATTGTTTTTGAAATAGAACTATATCAGAGTTAAGTTCCCATGTCCGCCCTTGACCGTGGGCACGGCTATTCGAATAGTTTTGACTCTGTAGGGTTTGTATATTTTCACCACAAGAGACTATCCGCTCATTGCCCCGCATGATTCCTTAGTCATGCGGTTGAGTGGATCATCACAGTAACCTTTCAATACTACCTAGCCTCGGGGTCTCATCTCACCCGATAGGTTGCTCCCACTTGTGGTGAGTCCCATACGTTGCACGGGATGTTAATCACTCTTGTACTAGTGCCTCGAGCTCCCTTCCCATATGCTAGTAAAATAAGAGAAACAAATCACCCTCCACTAGTGTCCCTTAGCCACCCTAGGGCCTGGCCTTCTTTCCCCCAGTTTGTGAGATGAGTCCGAAGTTCGATAGGATTTACTTAGCCAAGTTGCACTTTGCAGACTTGTGGTTGTACTGTTTTACAATGGGAGGTCATGACCCGAGTCGGTCCTTAATTTTCTGGGCGGTGCTACCACAAACCCCACTCTCGTGCACACCGATGCACCACACCCCCGAACCAGCTGCCCAGCCACATAAGCAAAATTTTGGAGATTTTTGGGGGCATAAACATAGTGAGCATAAAATATACGACTCTTTTTGCTAACTGAATCTTTCCCAAAAATCTACTCCTTACCTATCATATGTCCTGTTGGAGGTAATACTGACTCTTGCAATGACTAAGCATAGCTATCCCATATTACTTAATCCTATTTAATTTTTTTTGAGAGCAGCTACACTTACGATTAATACTAGGGCTATCAAGGTTCATAGGGCAACATGCCGGGAAGTTATAATAATGGCATTCAACACATGGGGCAGATAGCTAAAGCAGTAAATATAACATAGCATATCACAAAAAATAATAGCATGCAATTCATAATTTAAATCTAAATAATTTGCAAAAATGGGCATTCAAGATGATCAAAGTATTCACTTGCCTGGCACGGTCTTGAGCTCAGTTAAGGCTTTTCTCGTTTGTTGATCTTGAGCTTCTGGTCTTCGTCTTTAATTGGATCTTGATTTTGCTGGATCCATTGATTCTCCACGATTCCAGTTTCTAGTTACGTGCTAAATAATGGAATCCAATAAACTCAAATAACTCAAAAGGATCCAAGAAAATCCAAATAAATTGAACTGAAACTTTATTATAAGTTAAAGGGTGATTTTTTATAGGATTGATTGGACGCGGAGAATTGACAGAGTCAACGGGGTTGAAGCGGAGCGAGGAATGGAGAAAGGATAAAGGAAGTGTTATGGCGGGACGAGTATTTGCCGGAACATTCCTCTTTGGGTTCAAAGATGGCTAGGCATAACCGACTGCAGATTACCATGGTTCGATATATTTTATTTAATAATTTTTTTATAATTTTTTTATATTTACCAAGGAAGTTCCATGAGACAGGTCAGACCTATGGACAGATGTAGGAATTTAGCTGAGTGGTATTTTGTCGAGCGCTAACATTTATGAATTAGGACATGGGTTCTACATGTGAGGTGTATCGATTAAACTTATTGAATTACTTTTAGCGTTTCTATTTTGTGGCATTTCATGCTATGATATTTTATGAAGTTCTTGACTTCCAATTACTCAAGTAGTTAACTGAGTGATTAGCATGCTAATTTCTTAAAGTGTGGAATCATTTAATTACACATGTGGTATTATTTTATGTGGTCCTAATATCAACTTTGTTCATTAGAGTGTGGGTTAGCGAGATTATTTATTTTTTTTAATGATAGGCGAGACCCGTGGATCCTTTTTATTAGACGTACAAAGTTATACTTTGTCATGCTATTTAGTATATGGTACTCTAAGAATTCAACTATTATTTTCATTTGCCAAACTACATCGTAACACCGCTTCCTTTTAGACCTACACTTAACGTAGTGCCCTATTAGTTATTTGCCACCGATAATTCATGTACTCTTAGTTACAATTTTGTGACATTTGGGTGTTTTCCTGCAACTACCTTTTACAATGTTTTTATTTAGCCAATAGGCTAAAACAACTGTTAATGACACATTGTACCTTCCCAGCTCATTTGCCAAGCTTTATGGACTCGCAACTACTTTGGATTAGCTATTCCAATGCTATTATTTTATTAGAACCTTATTTGATTTTCAACAATTTCTTCTTATTTCTTATCCTACATGTGTGTGTGTGTATATAGATTATGTGCTAGTACATTTTCATTTATGTTTATGCTAATTAAATTGTATTAGCTACTATTTTACAAGCACTTTTATGATATTAAACTTTCAACAACCTACAGCTTACATAATGTATAACTCAGGGCATACTTTTTATGTTTGGACTTTACATAACTATTTGTAAGATGATATCCATTTGTGAGTTTATAGTAGCTTAATATTCCATTTATTTATTTACCCAATATTTGAAAAGGACTTTCATGAAGTTCTATTATCAAGGATTATTAGTTATCTATAATCTTTACTAAATATGAAAAGGGCTTGTGATTTCATTTTATTGGAACCTTATTTGATTTTTATCTCTTTCCTCCTATTATTTACTACATATACATACATACTCTTAACTGGATTATATACCTTATACTTTTATTTGGGTTTATGCTAATTGAATTTGTCTCTTAACCAAGTGACCCCACACGCAAAAATCCAATCATCAGACGGAGAATTACAGAGGGGAAAAAAAGGGTGTTCGGTTGGGGCGGTCTTGAACCGAACGGAGGAGACAGCTGTGCTGATGAGGCACTGGTCGCCACCGGTGATCGACAGCCGGAGAGGCAGGCGTGGCCAGCAACATGGTTTCTACCAGGGGTGTTGAAGCTGCTGGAGTGTTAGCAAGGGTCGAGGTGGCACCGGGAATGACCGGCAATGGCGCAAGCGGCCGGTGGCGGGGGTGGATCGGGCTACCGGCGACGGGGAGGAGGAACGGAAGAAATAAAGCGCGCACGAGTATCTAGAAAGTATAGGGAAGCTCACTGTGCTGTTGGCCGAGGCAGAGGAGCACTAGAGGAGGCCGACGACAGGAACCCGGTGCGGCGGCAGGGAGGTCCACGCAGAGAGAGAAACTCTGGCGACGAGGGGTCTGGCGTCGGTTGGGGAAGCTAGAGCAGGTCGTGGGGATGCTTGTGCTACAGGGAATCGAAGCAAAGCAAGCCGAGGAGGAAATGGCGAGGGCGGCTGTGGCTTTGGCCAGAGACGAGGGAGAAAGGCCATGCGGCGAGTTCGGCACTGAGAAAACCCAATCAGTCGCTGGAGGAGGTTCCTAGGAGTGGGAGGCGCGCCGCGACGCAAGAGGCTCAGGGAAATCGCCGCCAGAGTGGCCGGAGGCGGCGGCGGCAGCGCAGGAGCTCGCACGGGCGAAGCCGGGCGGGTGAGGGAAGAGGGAGGGAAAAGGCGCAGGACCCGGTGGCTCGGGAGCTCCTTTTATAGCTAAGGGGGAGGGGATGCCGGGGGTGCTGACGTCGGAACAGGGGCGGTATGGGCGGCGCTCGGCATGGGTACGACACGCGCAAAGGCGTGGGGAGGGGACACGAGGGAGAGCTAGCAGAGGGACAGAGCGCGAGCGAGCGCCAGCGCGAGGGAGGGAGAGAGAGAAGGAACTAGGGCGGCGCGCGGAGAATACCAGGTGCGGCTGCGACCGGGGGAGAAGAAGTGACTGGGCAGGGAGAAAAGACAGGCGGGCAGGTGTGCTCGGGAAGAAAAGAAATGAGGGCGGGCCCACAGGCAGTGAGGGAACGGATGAGGTAGGGTGCGAAAAAAGTGGGGCAGCGCAGTGACCGCACGGAAAAGGAGGTGGGGCCCACTGGGAAGAGAAAGAAAAAGAGAAGGAACAAAGAAGGGAAGAAAGAAGGATTTGCCCCAAGGAAAATTATGAAAATCTAGATTTTCAAATTTGAACATTATCGGAATTGAATTACATATCGAAGTTTATTTTATTTTATTTACTTTTTGTAGTTAATTGTGGAGCCCTGATAAGTAATGTTTAATTTCTGAATTTAAATTATGTGTGAGAATTTAGCGGAAGGTAGGAATATTAGTTTTGACTTAAAATCTTCACTCTTGATCTTAGGATCCGATTTCACCTTTTTGCTTTCCTATCCTACATCCGATTCCAATTTTTCATATATTGTATTTTAAAATTATGATGTATCTACTGCATTCTTTTATTTTTAGTTGGGAGCTACGCTCCAATATTAAGTTGCATGACACAACTTTTGGAAAACTTAATAAAATTGCAAAAGAATTTTTAATACTAGTAAGATGCAAAATAAAAAATTTAAATTATTGGCAACTTTGCTCATTCGAAATTTCAGGATGTTACAAACCTACCCCCCTTAAATGAATCTCGACCCCGAGATTCTGTTAGAGTAGGAAGAGTAGAGGTGGGGTTAATCTGACTAGCAATAGCTTACCAGTTTTGCTCGACAGGTTGTCCGATCCTTGGAGTCATCGAGGGAGATGGAAACTTTTATTTTAGATTGCTTGTCCTTCCAAGTGCCGGTGGCTTCGTAATGTTGGTCGATGATTACTCTTTTGTGTTGCAGAAGTAGCTCATTGTCGAAGTGCTGGTAACTTTCGGTTGATCCTGGCTACTCCCCTTAAATGATGGGTGACCATTACTAGTTGCTTTTTTCAGCTTCAGCCGCGACAAGTTTGATGGTGGCTCGAAGGCTTGTCCGTTGTATCACGGCAATTTTGGTCAGCAATATGCTCATGGGCCAGTCCTTAGAGCAGTGATCTTGTCCTTCGAATATATACGAAGAAGACAAACCGATGATCTGAATCTGGAGCCTTGGTGCGAGTTGAGGCTTCTAGTCGTCGTCTTCTTGGTAATGTTGATTTCTCCTGCTGTTGAAAGGTAGGGAGATCTTTACTTGTCCTTGATTGCTTTGATTTAGCTAGCCATTACTTTGATCCTGCAGATCCGATAGGGTTTTGAGCAAAGGGACGAGATGGAATAGCATGAGGTAAGGGAAAGATTCGTGGGGATAAGTATCTATACCCAAAAGCACTCCCAAAAAACTGGGGATGGCACTCAAATCATACAAACTTTTGAAAGCAAGCTTTTCCCGTGACTGCGAAATGCAGCGCCCAAGAATAAGAAGGCGGTGCATAGGGGCCAAATAAAATTTTGCAAAGGTACAACGTCTAAGCGAGAGGTCATATATAAAAGGGCATAGAGTTCGACGTATATTGTCCATTTAAAACGAGACCATTTTACCTTCAAAGATATATTCGTCGTTCTTATCCTTAAACTTTAGAATAGGGGTAAGAGAAGAATCAATTAATTTCCTTTTGAAAGCATAGAAAGAAGAGGTAAGTATTCAAAGGGAATTTGACCGATGTCAATAATCGCTCTTGTATTACTATTTTCTCTTGCAAAGGAGAACTTGGTGGCGAAAATGAAATTTTTTTTCAGTAGTTGTTTTGGAATACTGATATTTGAATTACCTGCTTTTGAAAAAAATTGTCAAGACATTGTAACCTTTTGCGATATTCGAACATTAATGGATGGACTAGGTCATTTCCACATTGCTTATATTCACAGGCTTAGAATCCAGTGGCCTTGATAATTTAGACTTCCACTTCTTGCTATTGGAACTATGCTACTTTCCCCCATCATTTAGCCGTGGTATTACTGCTATCTAAGACTCCAAATAGCGAGTGTCGTCCTTTATCTAATCCACTGATTGTATACCTAGATTCACTCGATTATTTAAATCCCTCATAAATCTTGATAATCATTTTGAGGTTATAAATCCAATTTCATATCTGCTATTTACCACTTTAATCCGCTCTATATTTTATGATCATATAACTTCACTTGGGGTATCTATGGTTTCAACAATCGAATCTGGGTTATCTAGTTTCTGACTATAATCTCAATTTCCCTGTAAGTTTTGTGAATCGATCCGTTATTTTTCATTTAATCAACTGTATACTTAAGGAAATATCCACTATCTTTATTCTTTCAAGTCCACCAACATCCTTTTTATCAAGGTTTCCTAATAATTCAATCCCATATCATGGATTCCAATTTATAATTTGCTCATCTAGTAATCAATCTTGCTCTTTATTGTCTCCTTCAGCTAACTCATTCTTATAAATATCCACCAGGAATAAGGTTATTAATCAAGTTTATGATTTAGTGGGATCACTTCTTCCACCCTTTTCAATATTTCAATTAATCCTCCTAATAATCGACTATATCCTTATTATCCCATCATGTGAAGCATCCACCAGGAAATTATATTATTTACTAGGGCTATGACCAACAAGTGTTGCCATACTTTCTATTTCTTCGAATTTCAACTGGTTCACCTAGGTGATTAATCCAATCTTTTAAATTCTTCCGATCCTTTGATGATTCCAGTAATCCATCCAGAGTTTCACACTTTTATTTCTCTCTAATGATTGACAAGAATCCACCAACTATTGTCATTTTACACATGTACTCTGAGGGGCCAAAGAGAATTTTTGGGAATAACCCCCGTAAGAAGTTAAGCTTTTGGAAATTTCCTCGGACGAATATATTCGTCAAAATAGGTGTGAATGATTTTTTTTAAAACTACTGAAAATCAAGCCTTCATGGATAAAACAGTTTTTTTGAAAAAAATGAATTTCAAGCTTAAGCCTTGGGTTTTAGGTCCAAGGTAGGGTTTTCAAAAGGAGTTTACAAGAGGAGTCTTGAACTTCGGTCATTTTGAATTCAAGATCAGAAAGCTTTAGAACTTAAAAATGGACAGGGCAGCATATAAATGAGAGAGAATCATCTAAGAAAGATGAGAATAAGAAATAGTACCTACATTTTGTACATAGGTTTTGAAGAAATAACTCTAGTTGTGAAACTAACGGCCATGCTAACTAGGGTCACGACCTACAGTCGATATGCTTTGATACCAGCTCTGTAGGACCCGGATTTTCCATCCAGAATCCTCTATGATTCTACCGCACTATTCCTTGGATCAGTAGATAGTGCTCACAGATATATTACTGAATATCAAAATACATATCAGGCGGAAGCGTAGTTATAATAGGATACTTACACATAGGCCAATCAGGCCGGAAACGATGAAAGCAGTAGCAAAAATGAAGCACACAGGTGGGACCCACAGCACATGCCCACAGGCAGCCGACTGGGGGTTCGCGACCTAGTTCTTGGACTTTTCATCTTCTTCTTCACCACGACTTCGCGCATTGCTGAAGTGCAACGATTCGACTCCTGACTCTGGATTTTTATGAGCGAGAGTGAGCACACTAACCACCGTGCTCCGTGAGCTAATACATAGAGTGCAAATATATAATATGCATGGCTTGACAAAGGATACTATCGAGTTATTTTATTTTTCCGAAAATTGCTTTTCATAAGACATAAGATATATGTATAAAAGTTCCTAGACCTAGCCCTTTGAACAAAATTTTATAATACTTTTGACTAAAAGATTTTATAGAATAAGTACAGATCTCATCCAACACCCAAGTCATTTGTTCCACATAGCCAATTTTCAGCGTTATAGCCACTTAACTTATCACTGGGACGACACCCAGGACAGTCCATTGTCCTTCATTTTCCCATTCCATGTCCCATCCACAAAATTGTTTTTGAAATAGAACTATATTAGAGTTAAGTTCTCATGTCCGCCCTTAACCGTGGGCACGGCTATTCGAATAGTTTTGACTCTGTAGAGTTTGTATACTTTCACCACAAGAGACTATCCGCTCGTTGCCCAGCATGATTCCTTAGTCATGCTGTTGAGTGGATCATCACAGTAACCTTTCAATACTACCTGGCCTCGGGGTCTCATCTCACCCGATGGGCTACTCCCACTTGCGGTGGGTCCCATACGTTGCACGGGATGTTAATCACTCTTTTACTAGCATCTCGAATCCAATAAACTCAAATAACTCAAAAAGATCCAAGAAATTCCAAATAAATTGAACTGAAACTTTATTATGAGTTAAAGGGTGATTTTGATAGGATTGATTGGGCATGAGAATTGATTGTGATGTTGTGGCTACGGGCTAAACAGTAAAGAAGGGGACTCGTAGGAGAGGAAGAGGAGAGCCAGATCTGGGGAAGAGTCGGTAAGAATGAGGGGGTGATCCCTCCTCCCGCCCCTCCTGGGGGTTTATATACATCAGTGGGGTAGAATGGGAAATCCCCATTCTACCCCTTAGTATTTACAAAGGGTGAGGGTACATTGGTATATTTACACCTCTACACTATTGAGCCTATTACATATTATGCCCATTGCGAGGCCCAGTCACGGGGGGTTGGGCCACCCCCACAACTGTACACCCTCGTCAGTAAGCGCAAAGGTCCCGATGGGCGAGATGGCGCACCACACTATCTCAGCCCCCCGTTCCCTGACAGCAAGTACCGACGGGCCGAAGTAACTAGTAGCATGCATCCCCCTAATGCAGTGCGTACGAAGATGTACGCGGAATCCCACTCCGAAGCCGGGTCGTCGCCTTCAAGGCGGGCGGCGAGATCGTCGCTGCCCCGCCGAGGCAATGCCTATGAGGCGGGCGGCGAAGTGCTACTCCGAAGCCGGGTCGTCCCGCCGAGGCCGTGCCTACCAGGCGGACGATGAAGTCCCGCGTCGGAGCCAAGCCGTCTTGCCGAGGCCTTGCCTACGAGGCGGAAGGTGAAGTCGTCTCCGCCCACGGCGGTGCGCTTTACGAGGCGGTGGCGAGCGCTGCTCGGCCGGTCGCCCCGCCGAGGCCGTGCCTACTGTGCGCACGACGGTCGTCGCCGCCCGCCGAGGCAATGCCTACGAGGCGAGGCGGTGAGGCGCTCGGCCGGTCGCCCCGCCGAGGTCTGTGCCTACCAGGCGGACGACGAGGTCCTGCGTCAGAGCGTCCCCCTACCTGCAAAAACAGTGCTTGCGGGGGAGCGTGTACAGGCGACATAGGCCGAGGGCGCTACGCACGTGGAGGCAGGGAGACGAAGCTGTCGTTCCCCTACCTTCAAAAATAGTGCCCGCGGAGGGCGGGCGCTTGCGGCGTAGGCCAAGGGCGCTACGCACATGAAGGTAGGGAGGCGAAGCTGCCGTTCCCCTACCTTCAAAAATAGTGCCCGCGGAGGGCGGGCGCTAGCAGCGTAGGCCAAAGGCGCTACGCAAAATAGTGCCCACGGAGGGCGGGCGCGTAGGCATAGGCCAAGGGCACTACGCACGCGAGGCGAGGCGGCCGCTGCCCCGCCTTCAAAAAAAATAGTGCCCGCGAGGGCGGCGCTGCAGCGTAGGCCAAGGGCGCACGCACGCCTTGAAAAGCAGGGAGGCGGCCACCGCCTCTACCTTCAAAAATAGTGCCCGCGGAGCGGGCGCCGCAACGTAGGCCAAGAGCGCCACGCATGTGAAGGCGGAGGCGGCCGCCGCCTCTACCTTCAAAAATAGTGCCCGCGAGGGCGGCGCTAGCAGCGAGGCCAAAGGCGCCACGCAAAATAGTGCCCGCGAGGGCGCTGCGGCGTAGGCCAAGGGCGCCACGCACGCCGAGGCGTGAGGCGGCCGGCATTCCCTACCTTCAAAGATAGTGCCCGCGAGGGTGGCCGCTAGCGGCGTAGGCTGGCGGGCGCCACGCAAAATAGTGCCCACGGAGGGTGGGCGCTTGCGGCGCACGCCAAGGGTGGCACGACGCGAGGCGTGGAGGTGAGGTGGCGCCCCTACCTTCAAAGATAGTGCCCGCGAGGAGCGGCGCTTGGCGTAGGCCAAGGGCGCGACGCACACGGTAGGGAGGCAAAGCACTGCCCTACCTTCAAAAATAGTGCCCGCGAGTGCGGGCGCTAGCAGCAGAGGCCAAGGGCACTACGCAAAATGGTGCCTGCGGAGGGCGGGCGCTTGCGGCGTAGGCCAAGGGCGCTATGCACGCAGAGGCGTGGTGGCAAGCCGCTTTCCGTGCACTTCAAAAATAGTGCCCGCGGAGGGCGGCGCTGGCAGAGGCCAAGGTGCTACGCGACGCGAAAGGTGGAGGCGAAACTGCCATTCCCCTACCTTCAAAAATAGTGCCCGCGGAGGGCGGGCGCTTGCGGCGTAGGCCAAGGGCGCTACGCACGTGAAGCAGCTTCGCGCTCCCTGCCGTTCCCCTACCTTCAAAAATAGTGCCCACAGAGGGCGAGCGCTAGCAGCGTAGGCCAAGGGCGCTACGCAAAATAGTGCCCGCGGAGGGCGGGCGCTTGCGGCGTAGGCCAACGGCGCTACGCACGCGGAGGCAGGGAGGCGAAGCTGACGTTCCCCTACCTTCAAAGATTGTGCCCGCGGAGGGCGGTGCTAGCAGCGTAGGCCAAGGACGCTACGCAAAATAGTGCACGCGGAGGGCGGGCGCTTGCGGCGTAGGCCAAGGCGCACGCACGCCGGCGTGGAGGCAAAGCCGCGTTCCTCTACCTTGAAGAGGCAATGCACTCCACGGTGCAACGCGCACGAAGACGCGACACCGGGCATTGTGCCACAAAGCGAGGCACTCCACGTGTCTTGGCCATCATGTAGCTGTTTATACTCCATAGAGTGCGTGGGAACATCAACCACGTCTTATTTATACTCCGGAGAGTACGTGTAGTGATAACACAAATGCGTGCGCGGAATATCCGCGTCTTATTTATACTCTGTAGAGTGCGCAGGGACAACATCCGCGTCTTGTTTGTACTCCGGAGGGGCGTGGTGCAGCAACCACGGCTTACCGGGCACTCACAGATGAAGGATCGAAAATGGCAACAGAGGGGGGGTGAATGGTGCCTTTAAAAATTACCCCGAAGTATCCACAAAAATCTTCTTCAATAGCTATGGAAGCTATGAAGTAAGAAAAAGAAAACTTACTAGAATCCCCCAAAAATGAAATCCAAAGAAGACAAGTAAGACTGATAAAACTTCATATGAAAGTAAACTTGATCTCAGTGGTTATAACATACCTACCAAAAAGGACTAAAAGCTGAAATCAAAAGATCAAGCTGAAAGCATGAAGCTGCTAGAGAACAAGAGGGATTTAATTTTTATTCTGCATTTTTGTTTTTCAGTGAACAAAGCACAAGACTGAGATAGCAAGCAAAGAATAAAAACAGCACCTACTTTAAAATGAGACAGGAAGCAAATGGAAGCAAGCTGCGTAACCAAACTATATTGGAAAGAAAGATTGATCTACAAATGTGTCTCAGGATTATTTGTCTGGTCAAACAAAGAAAAGGCACAGAACCAAACACTGCAAAGATCGCCCTCTTCATGCAAAAAGCTTGAACCGAACATACAAAAGAAAGTTGCTACTTCTAAATTATCAGAATCGAAGGAGACTAACATCTGCAGCTGTCATAGAATACTACAGCGGATGTATCCCGGAGAATGCATCAAACTCGCCGCCTCATCAAACCTACTGGCTGCATCCGAATCGCTATTGGGAGAGCAGGACTGCAGTTCTTTTCAAGCAAGATATGAACAGGACTAAAGCTGATTCGACAGTCAGTAAACTTGATGCAGATCACAAAGACCAGAGCTAAAAGCATACACAACCGAACACTACACACGGAAGTTAATACTGTGAAAAGCCAAAACAACAAGAAGAATTGCTATCGATGATATACTTGCACCGAAACTAGCAGATTTATTGCATTGTGATTTCTAGCAGAAGATCATGAGGTAGTGCTGGCCGGACAGAGCAAATGAAAAGAAAACTTGAACGAAAGTAGTACAGATAACAAAGACTTGCAACACGTAAAATGATCGAATCTTGTGCACCGAACATCGAGAGACAAAGAGCTACAGGGAAGATCCGGCCGAAACAAGCAGAAGCGGGTAATACACTTGTCTGTAGTGCTCTGGCCGAAACATCTTAAGGAGACAAAAACTGCACCAAACCGAAAGCAACTTGCTGAAAACAGTTAAGTGATCAAAGGGGAACCGAGCAAGCTGTCTGTACTAAAGATACCAAGTAAAAGCATAAAACAATAAATAATCATCTCCTTGTTGCTTTTTCTCTCGTTACCAAGAACAAGACACAGAACAAGAACTTGCTTCAAACTGAGGAGGACTGCTGCCCAAAAATAATCGTACGTAACCAAGAACATCGAAAATTGAAACACAACAAGCTATAGATCATGAAGCTTCGGTTCCAAAAGAAAATAAGATGATCCTTTCCTTCTCGCTGATCTTGGGCATAAACTAGCCAAATGGCCTTGAGATGAAACCCATTTTAGAGCAACAGCCAAGGAGACAACAATCTAAAACTAAACCATACGAGCAGATTTCAGCAAAGAAGCAAGAGCAAAAACCAGGGACAAACTGAAAACTTTAACAACATTAATACAAGATTTCATAAAAAGAGGAAGAGAGATACCCCGGATTAATAATAGAGGAAAGATTACAAAGGGTTTGTCATCTCATATCCTGGGCAACACAACACCCATAGAGACAACCATGAACCAGATTTTCATATGAAAATGAACCCCTAAAAATCTTCTCTCCTAGAGCACAAGTATTAGGAAACCCTAACACTCACACACATATCTCTTTCTCTCTCTCTCTCTCAAGTGCACTTCTCCACCTAGAGAGCACCTCTATTTATAGCCTCCACTAATGGGTTTAGAAGCTTACTTTACCCATTAGGTCACACCAACTCTCCACTAATGGGTTTACACACATTTTACCCATTAGATCACAACACCTCTCCACTAATGGGTTTACACACCCTTTTACCCATTAGGTCATAACACCTCTTCACTAATGGATCATTTCCAAATAAAATCCGCTTCCTTTTGTGCAGCCTTGCGCATTTACCAAAATGCCCCTCCTGCACCTTCCTGGAAGCTTCCTCGTGTCTTGCCGCGCACGCCTCGCAGCCACTTCGAGTCCTCGTCGTCTTCGACATACCCCAACCGCTCTGACCTCAGCACCGCCTGTGCCTAGTCCGGTCACCCGTGTCTCGCTACAACACCGTCTCAAAGTCCTACAGTCATCACCGACAAGAAAAACGCATTACATAGCACCGCACAAAATGATATAATCAAATATTTGCATCAGTAATTAGCACAAAAATGCCCGGAACAAACTCAGACTTTTTAGGACACGCGTCAATTACTCATCACACAACCGGGATTACCTCCACATGGTCTCTCAATCTCCCCCTTGATGAGTATATTGACAAACACCGAAAAAGCATATAAAATTGAGTTTGAAAGTCAAACATGGTCTAAAAGAAAATCAAGGAAACTAAGACCATGTTGACAGAAGAGAAAACTGGAGCAGAAACTGAAAGAGCAAATTTTTCTGCAAAGCTCTAGAAGGCTTTTTCTCTAAACTTCTCCCCCTTTTGGCAATAAATTCATCAAAATGCACGAGAGAATGAAATGACTTGTGTGTTCTTTATTTTAAGCATTCGGAGCCATGAAGATTATCCATAATGATTTTTCGAATATTACACCAAGCCATAATTCATAAGAAAGTTATTAAGATCATGACGATTCATGTATAGACGAGCTAAACCAAATAAATCATAATCTGAAAAATTTATCCAATTTCTTAGCATGTCAAGTCAAACATGAGTTTAGTCTAACTAAAAGTATCCAAGGATGATGCAAGCCAAGTCAAATAATCTAAGTGAAATCAAGAAGCTAATATTGAGCCGGTTTAGATGGCTACAAGTTCAAGAATGACTCAATTGTTTATGTACTTGGTCTTTTTGTAAATAAGCAATTTAGCATAATTGACTTTTGCTGAAAATCACATTTGGTTTTATCTTAGCAAAGCAAGTCCTGGACTAGGAGCCATCCACAACTGCCTCCTAAGCTTCAACCATTTTCACAAATTTTAATGTCGTAGCCATGTGCTAGATCTCAAGCCTTATGCGATCACTCCAAGCGAGAAGCTTAAGAAGATGATCTTGGTCAACCAAAACTCCCCCTGAGTTCATGCCTAGTGCAATGGCAAGCCGTCTCATGAGAGTGAATTGGTGAGATCAGTTTTTTCGCACAAAAAGAGATCACTTTGCTTTTGTTTCATTTTGCTCATAGACTAAGGAGTTAATGATAATTCATGCTTCATAAAAGAACTAACATAGCTCAATCTAAAGCTCAAAAGAGATTCAAGACTCAACTCAGCCTATTTGACATGGCATGAATCATAAATGGAGAACTTAAGATAGACTATTCTCAAGAGCTAACCATGACAAGATTTAATTCAAGTTAAGCATTTTTAATTAACTTATCATGGCAAAGACTAGACTACACATATAGAATCATGATAAATCAAGCATTTTTAGCATAGATCATGGCAAGATGTAATTCAGTGTAAATAAATCAACAAGGATAATAATCAAGGCTCCATGTAGTTATATGACAATGCAGCATGAAGAAAAACAAGAGAATCCAGCTCCCCCTCCACATGAGATGCACTTTTTGATTCAAGTGGAGTTATGACAACATTTAATTCTAGCATACCCAAATGAACTCCCCCTGAACCCAAACAATAAAACGAGAAGCTGGCAAATAACTCAAAAAGGCAGTCCTTAAAGCATAGACAAGATATAGAGAATAATATGACTAAGACTGACTCTCATCTACCCCATATAACTCTAGGACTATCAGCTGGTCAAATAACACACTAGGGAGTAAACACGTTCCCTATCTACCCAAGGGTGGCCCAACCCTCGCTAGACCTATAAGAAGTGAGTAAACTCAACCTAGTGAGAAGAGAGACAGCTAATAAGCAGCATCCTAGCGTCACAAGATGAGAGGAAGGAAACTGAGCACTAGACAAGAAGACCACTCTAACCTATGCTAGAAGGACTAACCCCAATGCACCCCGAATGCTATGCAACAGAAAGGAGTAAGAGCATAATCAATAATAAAAGCAGTAAAGCATAAAGCTCCCCCTCACAACAGTCCATAAGGACAAACCACCCTAAGCTCTCCCCACAGAGCTGAAAACCTAGAGCTATCCAAATGCTTGGTAAAGATATCAGCCAACTGGTGGTCACTCTCCACAAACTGGAGCACTATATCACCCTTTTCCACATGGTCTCTAAGAAAATGAAACCTGATGTCAATGTGCTTGGTCCGAGAGTGTTGCACTAGGTTCTTAGCAATGTTAATAGCAGAAGTGTTATCACAAAAGAGTGGAACACTGTCGATAACTAACCCAAAGTCCCGCAGGGTCGAAGCCATCCAAAGCACCTGGCTGCAGCAACTGGGGGCAACCACGTACTCGGCCTCTGCGGTGGATCAGGTAACACCGATCGCTTCCTCAAGACCAGAAACAAGAGAAGTGCCAATAAATTGGCAAGTGCCAGAAGTGCTCTTCTTATCTATCCTACAGCCAGCGAAGTCTGTATCTGAGAAGGCTCTTAAGGAAAGACAGGATGAGGAAGAGTACCAGATACCATAGTCAATGGTAGCTCGTAGGTACCGAAAAATACGCTTCACCGCTTGACGGTGAGATACGCGAGGAGAAGCCTGAAATCGACCACACAGACACACAGAGAAGTGTATGTCCGATCTCGAGGCAGTGAGGTACAAGAGGGAACCGATCATGCTTCTGAACTCCTTCTGATCAACTGGCTCGCCATCCTCATCTGGATCAAATGAAGTCGTTGTCGCCATCGGAGTAGATACTGGCTTGCCATCACTCATGTCAAAGCGCCAGAGGTCTCGGTGTACTTGCCCCGATGCAAGAAAGTACCTCTCGAGTCCGCTTGATCCGAAGCCAAGAAAGAAGCTCAACTCGCCCATCATGCTCATCTCAAACTCCGAGCTCATGACATCGGAAAATCGAGAAACGAGCATGTGAGGAACCGCCAAAGATGATGTCATCCACATAAACCGACGAGCGTAAGATCGCCATATCGGCGAATGAACAAGGTCTTGTCTGCTTTACCCATCTTAAAACCATGACTTATTAAGTAGAACTTAAGCCTCTCATACCAAGCTTTAGGAGCTTGCTTAAGTCCATACAAAGCTTTGGAAAGCTTGAAGACATGGTTTGGGTATTTGGGGTTTTCGAAACCAGAGGTCAGTTTGACGTAGACCTCTTCCTCAATAAAACCATTGAGAAAGGCACTCTTGACGTCCATCTGGTAAAGCTTGAAACCCTTAGAAGCTGCAAAGGTAAGCAGGATTCTAATGGCTTCAAGTCTGGCTACAAGGGCAAAGGTCTCCTCGAAATCTAGACCCTCAACCTGGGAGAACCCCTGAGCTACCAGTCTAGCCTTGTTCCGAATAACCACTCCATCCTCGCTCTGCTTGTTCTTGAACACCCACTTAGTCCCAATAATATTGTGACCTCGCGGGGGCTCGACAAGCGACCAGACCTTGTTTCTCTCGAAATTTTCCAACTCCTCCTACATGGCATTGACCTAAGACTCATCAGAAAGAGCATGACAAACATCCTTGGGCTCAAAAGTGGCAACAAAGGCAGAGTGGAGACAGAAAAGAGACGTGCCAGACTTTGAGCTTGTAACGCGCTCAAAGAGATCTCCAATTATCGCGCTCAAGGATGAGCTTTACGGATATGACGGGGAGGTCCTGAATGAGAAGAGGTAGTAGCCTCTACCTCATGAGCTGATGAGGTAGGAACAGAGCCACTAGCTCCTGAGGATGCAGAAGGAATGGGCTGATCTCCTTGAGGTGCATGGAAGAAGCAAGCACCTTAAGGGGAGGAGAAACTGGATCGGGTGGAAACCTCTCACCGTCGTCCTCCTCATCATCCACAAAGATGGGCTTGGACTGCTCTACTGAACCTGAGATATCGGGCATAATCCCCAGACTAGCCGCATCGAAGGTCACCTCGCAGGTCTCTACCATTTTGCTAGACTCGCAGTTCCAGAGCCTATAAGCCCGCGAAGAAGTCGAGTAACCCAGAAAAATTCCATCACAAGAACGTGACTCGAACTTATCTAGGTTCCTGCACTTGTAATAAAACACTTGCAACTAAAAACACGAAAATGAGATACACTGGGCTTTCGCCCGTATCTCAACTCATAAGAAGTGCGATGCAAGTATGCCATCAGAAAAACTCGATTTGAAACATGGCACGCGGTGGCTATCGCCTCAGCCCAAAACTTCCTAAGTGTAGAGTATTCATTGAGCATCGTCCTGGCCATCTCGACCAAGGTACGGTTCTTCTTCTCTATAATGTCATTTGTTGAGGGACGTACAGAGAAGAGAACTAGTGCTCTACACCAGTCTCATCGCAAAAGCTCTCAAAGTAGGAATTCTTGAACTCCGTGCCATTGTCACTGCGGATCGCTCGTAAGGCACCCGGAAGCTCAACAGAAAGCTTACTAAAAAGACCTCAAAAATGTGTAAACGTCTCATCCTTCGAGGCTAAGAAAAACACCCAAGAGTACCTCGAGAAGTCATCGACTACGACAAGAACATACCACTTCCCTCCTGCCGATCGCACTTAGCCGTCCAATCAAGCGTGTCCATATGGAGCAGCTGTCCTGGTGCATCGGTCATCGTGACTGTGACCGGAGGATGGGAAGCGGCAACCATCTTGCCGTGCCGGCAAGGAGTGCAAACAATATCTTTGACCATCTTAAGTTTCGGCAAACCACGAATGAGATCGTGACCGCTAACTCGGGTCAAATGGTCAAATCCAATATGACCAAGTCCTATGCCAAAAGGAAAGGTCGCGGGACTCAGAAGCAACTAAACACCTGAGAGTATCACCAGAAGACTCAGAAAAATCAGCACGAAAGATCCTCCCAAAACGAGAAATCCCGCAAACCAGACTACCCGAAGAATCAAGAATTTTGCAATTGTTTTTCTTAAAGCTCACCTCAAAGTCGTCATTGGTAAGCTGAGAAACGGAAAGTAAATTATACTGCAGCTTACTAACCAAGGCAACATCTTTTAAAACAAAAGAGTCATTAATGCGCCGCAGTACCTTTGGCGATGACACGCCGGATGAAGCATCTCCAAGGTGATCGTCTCATCACCGGAGCATGGGCAAGGAAGAAAACCAACGGAATCTCGGTCATGTGTCGTGAACACCCGAGTCTACGAGCCAAACCTTTCCCTTCCTCACGAACTGAGTAAACAGAGTAAAGTCTCAGTATTGGGATAAATCAATAGTGATTTTGGCACCTAATACTGAATAACACGTCGAGCAGATGAAGTAGTCAAACACGACTAACCTCTATCTACCCTACGCTCTCTGTTACTCAAAGAAGCCGATGGTCTTAGTGAAGACCTGAAGCTGTTATTGGGTTCGACTGCTATGGGAGAGCGAGTCGGAGTACCAACAACACGCTGATATCGCCGCGGGTAGCTATCTTGATGGAAACGAGATCTACCCTCAGGACGACGGATATCATGACCCGGGGCAAATCGAGGACAAAAATCAGAAGAACCAGAAAAATCAAGTCCTCGATGCTACCCAAAAGCATCAACAGCAGCAAACTTAGACCTTGTGTTGGTCTTAGGTACACTCAAGGTCTGGGGCTGACCCTGAATACGTCTAAGAGCTGCAACACGGTCTCTCTGTGCGATCCTGGCGTGCCTGAAGCATCGATCGATCATATGTCCATCCTTCTGACAGAAGGTGCAATGATACTTCGCCTTCTGAGAGGCCGAAGCAACATGTGGAATTACCTTGCTGTCAGAAATCCCTTGGACAAAGCCCGCAGACTTAAATTGGACTTTCTCAGTCCTAGGTTTAGTCTCGATCACACCTGGTGCTATGGGTCTGAGCACGGCAGGTGGATGCTTCCTCATGTCCTCATAGAAATCATATCCTAGACCCTGATTAAATCTGCAAATCTTGGACTGGTCTAGAATAAGATCAAGCTTCTTCTTGCCTCTAACAAACCTCTCGAGAGTGTTCATAAGGTACTAACACTCCCGAAAGAGAGAGGTGCAAGAAGAGCAGGGGGAAGGAGAGACAGCAGAAGGTAAGGAAGTAGAAGAAGAACCAACAGCAGAGGAACGAACGGCATGTGCATGCACAGCCACCTCAGAAGAGACAGTCCTACTGCTAGCCATTTGGTTCACGTTGCTAGGCGTCTCTACCATACCCTTGGGTTTCTCCCCCACACCGGCACACACAACACAAAAAGATTGTGGCTTCTCTAGTAAATTCTTAGTTAGCTTCACACATTTTTCTTCCAAAGCAATCAAGTCAGATTTTAGTTTATCATAATTTTTGCATGGTGAGCTAACAGGGTCCTTAGAAGCATATTTAGCCGTTTTCTTGTTATAATCAACCATTTCTTGAAACTTCTTTGAAACAGATTCAAGTTCAGTAGTTAATTTGGGATAGTTCAAACATGAAACAATTGGCTCAAGCAAAGAAGCATGTAATTCAGCAATTTTATGATCTGCTCTTTTTAAGTTCATTTTCAAGTTATTGCAATTTTCACAAGTTTCAGGCAGATCAATAGGCATAGTGTAAAGACCTCTAAAAGCATTGTCCTTATCCTCACATGAGGTGCAAGAAGTAGTCTGAACAGTAGAGGAAATAGAAGCAGTCCTACTTATCTCTAGTTCAGCAAGCAGACTATCATTCTTTACCTTAAGCTAATCAAGCTCAGAAGTTAAACTATCATGAGAGGTCCTTAGCTTCTCCATATCTCCAAGCAAAGAAGAACATACATCACATTCGTCACGGGAGGGAGCAGATATAAGTGAAGTAAGCTCCCGTGACAATCTCTCTACTTCCTTCTCAAGATCTACAACCCTAGCTCTACATCTAGCATAAAACTTTCCTAACTTTAGAAATGCATCGTAGAGCTGGTCGTAGGAGAGACCTACCTCATCGGAGTTGTCAGAGAGCTTCATCGCCGACGCCGTTGTCGCTAATATGAAGCATATGCCGATGAAGTCATCGCCATCCTTGGGATGTTGATCATCCTTGCCGTCGTCGTTGCTCCACCCCTCCATGTCGCTGAAGTCGATGTCGTCGAAGGCGGTGAGGACGCGGTGGAAGAGCTTCTTGGCTTTGCCAAGGTTGCGAAACTTCTTCTTGCCTTGAGTGTGAGCTGGGGGCTTCTTGTTGCGGTTCTTGTCGATGTAGTCGTTCTTGCTCACACCGCTGTAGTCGTTCTTGCCCTTCACCAGCTTGGGGCAATTTGCCCGGATGTGGTTGGGGCCACCACACTCGAAGCAAATTATCGGCCCACTCCTCTTTCTATCCCTCACTCTCTTGTAGGCATGCGAAAACTTTCTGGCTAAAAGAGCTAATTGGTCCTCCGGTAGCTGCTCTAGTTGATCATCGGTTACATCATAGAGAGCCACTAAGGAAAAACCAGAAGCACTATCCATGAAAACACCAGAAGGAGGACTGGGATCGGTGACCAAAGCCATCGACTGTGACTTCGACTTGCGAGAGACAATGTCAATCTCGTGAGTCTTGAGGCGTGAGTACAGCGTGTCAAGAGTCAAAGTCGAAAGATCGGTCGTGTCCTTGATGGTGGTCACCTTCATCTCCCAAACACGCAAGTCAAGAGCAGAAAGCATGTGACGAGCATTATCCAAGTCGGAGTATGTGAGACCGACGGCTCGGAGATTGCTCAGAATCTTGTGAAATCTCGAAAAACACTCATCCAGGGACTCGCCAGCGAGTATTTCAAACTTGTTGTAATCTCGCTTGAATCGGGTCTGTCAGATGCGGTCTTAATCTGGGTGGTACCCTCATGGTATGCATCGAGAGTCACCCGGATGTCATAAGCCGGACGAAAGATGAAATGCGATCAAATTCACTCCTGCGCCGGACCACGGATTATGATGTTCCTTGCCTTAGCATTTGCCTCCACATCCGGCATGTTATTCGCGATGATGTGTTCATCGGCGGGAACAACAAATCGGGTTTTGACTTTTGCCGATTGTATAGCCCCCGAGCACGTATGTAAGACTCCATCCTACTCTTCCAAAAGGGATAGTCGACCCCATCGAAGATAGGAAGCTTGTTGGAATACCTATCTGTTGCCTTGGCTCGCAGACCGGTTAAGATCTATAGACGAGAACTAATCTGCTTTGATACCAATTGAAGGATCGAAAATGGCAACAAAGGGGGGTGAATGGTGCCTTTAAAAATTACCCCGAAGTATCCACAAAAATCTTCTCCAATAGCTATGGAAGCTATGAAGTAAGAAAAAGAAAACTTACTAGAATCCCCCAAAAATGAAATCCAAAGAAGACAAGTAAGACTGATAAAACTTCATATGAAAATAAACTTGATCTCAGTGGTTATAACATACCTACCAAAAGGACTAAAAGCTGAAATCAAAAGATCAAGTGAGAAAGCATGAAGTGCTAGAGAACAAGAGGATTTAATTTTTATTCTGCATTTTTGTTTTTCAGTGAACAAAGCACAAGACTGAGATAGCAAGCAAAGAATAAAAACAGCACCTACTTTAAAATGAGACAGGAAGCAAATGGAAGCAAGCTGCCAGAACCAAACTATAGCTGGAAAGAAAGATTGGATCTGCAAATGTGTCTCGAGGATTATTTTCTTTGGTCAGAAACAAAGAAAAGGCACAGAAACCAAACTCGCAAAGACTACCCTCTTATCGCAAAAGCTTGAACCGAACATACAAAAAGAAAGTTGCTACTTCTAAATTATCAGAATCGAAGGAGACTAACATCTGCAGCTGTCATAGAATACTCTGAGTGAGATGTATCTAGAAAATGTAGACCAAAACTCTTTGCCTCATCAAACCCTCATTTCGCATCCGAATCGCTATTGGGAGAGCGAGGATCGCAGATTCTTTTCAAAGAAGATATGAACAGGACTAAAGCTGATTCGACAGTTGTAAACTTGAAGAGATCACAAAGACGAGCTAAAAAGCATACACAACGAACACTACACTGGAAGTTAATACTGCGTAAAGCCGAAAACAACAAGAAGAATTGCTTCTGGGGCGGATATACTTGCACAAAACTAGCGGACTTATTGCATTGTGATTTCTAGCGGGAAGATCTGCGAGGTAGTCTTGCCGGACAGAGCAAATGAAAAAACTTGAACCAAAGTAGTGCAGATAACGAGACTTGCAACACGAAAATGATCGAATCTTGTGCACCCGAACATCGAGAGACAAAGGCTACACGAGGAAGATCCCGGCAAAACAAAGCAGAGGCGGGTAATACACTTGCTGTTGTAGTGCTCTGGCCGAAACATCTTAAGGAGACAAAAGCGCACCAAACGAAAGCAACTTGCTGAAAGCAGTCAAGTGATCAAAGGGGAACCGAGCAAAGTATGCTTCATACTAAAGATACCAAGTAAAAGCATAAAACAATAAATAATCATCTCCTTGTTGCTTTTTCTCTGGTTACCAAGAACAAGACACAGAACAAGAACTTGCTTCAAACTAAGGAGGACTGCTGCCCGAAAATAACTGTGCACAGAACCAGTAAACACTGAAAATTGAAACACAACAAGCTATAGATCATGAAGCTTCTGGTTCCAAAAGGAAAATAAGATGATCCTTTCCTTGCTGCTGATCTTGGGCATAAACTAGCCAAATGGCCTTGAGATGAAACCCATTTTAGAGCAACAGCCAAGGAGACAACAATCTAAAACTAAACCATACGAGCAGATTTCAGCAAAGCAAGAGCAAAAACCAGGGACAAACTGAAAACTTTAACAACATTAACACAAGATTTCATAAAAAGAGGAAGAGAGATACCCCGGATTAATAATAGAGGAAAGATTACAAAGGGTTTGTCATCTCATATCCTGGGCAACACAACACCCATAGAGACAACCATGAACCAGATTTTCATATGAAAATGAACCCCTAAAAATCTTCTCTCCTAGAGCACAAGTATTAGGAAACCCTAACACTCACACCCATATCTCTTTCTCTCTCTCTCTCAAGTGCACTTCTCCACCTAGAGAGCACCTCTATTTATAGCCTCCACTAATGGGTTTAGAAGCTTACTTTACCCATTAGGTCATACCAACTCTCCACTAATGGGTTTACACACATTTTACCCATTAGGTCACAACATCTCTCCACTAATGGGTTTACACACCATTTTACCCATTAGGTCACAACACCTCTCCACTAATGGATCATTTCCAAATAAAATCGCTTCCTTTTGTGCAGCCTTGCGCATTACCAAAATGCCCCTCCCGCACCTTCTGGAAGCTTCCTCGTGTCTTACGCACGCCTCGCAGACCAATTGAGTCCTCGTCGTCTTCGACATACCCCAACCGCTCGACCTCAAGACGCTCGTGCCTAGTCCGCCACCGTGTCTCGCCACAACACCGCCTCAAAGTCCTCGGTCATCACCGACAAGAAAACGCATTACATAGCACCGCACAAAATGATATAATCAAATATTTGCATCGGTAATTAGCACAAAAATGCCCTAACAAACTCGCATTTTTAGGACACGCGTCAATTACTCATCACACAACGAGATTACCTCACATGGTCTCTCAACAGAGGGTACACTATCGGCGTCGCGCGGGACATCCGCTTTTATTTAGACTTCGTGAGTGCGCAGGAAAACATCCACGCCTAGTTTATACTCCGAGAATGCGTGGGACTGTCAACCACGATTTATCCGGACTCGGAGGGTACGCTAACGTAGCGGAACATCCGCGTCTTGTTTAGACTCGTGAGAGTGCGTATGGGGCGGACCTCGCGCCTCGCCTTATTTATACTCCGTAGAGTTTACGCGGGGCTGGCCTTATCGTTGCATTTTATTTATACTCTATAGAGTGCGTGCGGAGGCAAGCATCGACGCTTACGCTTTATTTATACTCCGTGAGAGTGCGACGGCTGGCGTCCCCGCTACGCCTTATTTATACTCCGTAGAGTGCGTGCGGAGGCAAGCCTCGACACGACGCCTTATTTATACTCGGTGAGTGCGATGTGAATTCGGGAGGCGGAGACCCGTCGCCTTATTCTAATTTATACTCCGTGAGAGTGCGACGTGAATCCGGAGGCGGAGACCGTGCATCTTATGCTAATTTATACTCTGTAGAGTGCGTGCGGAGGCAAGCCTCGACACTACGTCTTATTTATACTCTGTAGAGTGCGTGCGGAGGCAAGCCTCGACGCTACGTCTTATTTATACTCCGTAGAGTGTATACGGAGGCAAGCATCGATGCTACATCTTATTTATACTCCGTAGAGTTGGTCAATGCAGAGTCATACTGTGTCGTCGCGAAGCATGGTCGACGCCGCCAACTGCCGACGCAGCGCCGTCGGCGCGAAGTCGTGGAGCCGAGGTCGACGCCACGAACGCGAAGTCGCAGAGCGAAGGCGCGGAGCCAGGGTCGACCCCATAGACGGAAAGTCGCGAAGCGAAGGCGCGGAGCCAGGGTCGACGCCGCCAACGCGAGGTCGTGGAGCGAAGTCGCGGAGCCGGGATTGACGCCACCAACACGAAGTCGCGGAGCGAAGGCGCGGAGCTGGGGTTGACGCCATCGACGCGAAGTCGCAAAACGAAGGCGCGGAGCCAGGGTCGACGCCGCCAACGCGAGGTCGCGGAGCGAAGGCGCGGAGCTGGGGTCAACGCCACCAACGCGAAATCGCGGAGCGAAGGCGTGGAGCCGGGGTCGACGCCACCAGCGCAAAGTCGCGGAGTGAAGGCGCGGAACCGGGGTCGACGCTACCAACGCGAAGTCGCCCATGCGGAGGTTGCTCTTCTTGCTCGAATGCGCTTATACCCGAGAACGAGAGTCCCTACTATGGATTAGTCCATCATCCTCCGTATTGGGCGCAGGTCGCGCGGCCGTGAGTTCGCGGAGGTCGTGGCGCAGCAAATGATCGTGAGGTGACGCCTCGAGGACGCCATCGCAGAGCCCGAGCGGGCATGGCCATCGGGCGCGCAGGGCTAGATCGCATCGAGGCCACCACTGTGGACATTGAGTGGGGTCGGGAGTATGCGGTTTCTGAGGATGAATGCATGCATGATGTGCAACGTGAGTCGGTGCTTGTATGGGCTTCGATGGCGTAGGGCCACGACCTCGCCTGGGCGGAACCCACTTCATCTGTGTGGAGTCCCCAGTCGAGGAGGTCCCCGCTCGCACGGAGTCCTTGGTCGAGGTGCGGCTCGACGCCGCGAAGTCTGGAGCGAAGTCCAAGATCGCAGCGCGGCGACTCACGCTAGGTGAGTCTTCGCCATCGCTGCCCGGACTCGACGGCCGCCGAGGTCGACTCCCGTGTCGGCGACCAGCCACCGTATTCTTCCGTGCTTGTTTGACGGGAGCATCGGTCCGTAGGGAGTGCGCTGACTCGGACCCCATACTCATTAATGGAGACAGAGGCGGGGCTAGTCGACCAGCGCGGAGCCGACGAGGTTGGACGCCTTGGTTAGCGGCATGGAAGCTGAGTGGATACAGGGTTAGTCCTTGGTGGCACGGAGTCGAGCGAAGGTCGGCCGGGCTTCGAGGCGCCGCCGCCCAGCAGTGACGCGAGCTTCGGTGTGGCAGTACCGCTACCCGTGTGGTAGTTTGATGACGGCCAATTATGAAGGTCGACGGTCCGGAGCCCACTAGAGCGAGGTCGGTGGAAGCCGATGTCGCGAAGCCTCATGCGTGGTGCAGAGGGCAAGCGAAGCCGTGGATGTTTCTTTCGCATGCGCACATAGCGAATGGGAATGGTTTGGTACATACACTTACCCGGATGGGGCAGCCCATTTGGCGGCCGCGCGCGAGGCACGGGGCATCGAAGTCACGGGCGCCAGCGGACGTTATTCGCCGCCGATGGCCGAGCGGTCTCACGCGAGGCGCTTAGGGCGTGGCGCGGAGACGGCGCATCCGCTGCGCCCATCTTTGCGCCGGACGCACCCATCGCTGACACACTCGTCTTGCCCACGCCGCTGCCACTCGCCTCTGCGCTCGATTTAAACGCATATTGCAAACGGAGCGCGGAGTGAAGTGACGAGGGGTCGACGCATCGCCGGTCCGGCACCCCGCACCACGGTCCGCGGTATGGGCCAGGCGGTGCGATCTAACCTATGCATGTGCGGTCAAGGCCAAGCAGCGGAGCAACCAGAAGCCCAGCGTGCAGCAGCAATGTGCTACCTACAGCAGCAGACCAGCAGTGCGCTACCTACTGAGTACTGACGGACTTTCCCACTCCGCAACTCACCGCGCATGACAGCCAGTGCTAGGCAGCCAAAGCACTCTGGCCTTAAATGCATCCGTACATGGTTGATACTATGAGCAAGTTGTTTTTGCGTGAGAAATCTTGTGTTGTTGCAGGCTTGCAGGTTTACTGCCTAAGGCTGCACTGCACGAGCCACGCAGGGATTGACGGGAACTCGAAGTTGTAGCGATCAGCTAGATCAGATATTTTTCATTCTAGCTAGTGGGTGGTGGGACCTCGACGGGATTATGAGCCGTAGTATGTTTTAGATGAGTTGAACATGCGCGCCTATTTCTTGTGAAAATATCTAAAGTAAAATATTCAGTAAAATATTCAACCTTACAGCCTTAGCACAGATCGGCAAGCGGGCATCGGACTCGACGCAGAGGCTCGACATCGCCAAAGGCTCGGTAGCGCATGAGACTCGTGCGGAGGCCGTGCAAGCCAAGGCGCTGGCGAAGCACACTCCGTGCGGAATCCGGCGTGGGAAGTCGAAGCGCCCCACTGCTAGGTGCGAGGACCGGTGGCGAGGGCGGTCGTGACATCGCTTCTCACATAACCACCCCGGTGAGAGCAAAAATAGCAAAGAACATAAAAATAAACGATTCCATTAGATCCTCCAAAGACTCCCATATGGGCTTATCTAACTAGATCTACTAAATATTGCATCTACAAAACCGGCGAAGCATGCGGAAATGCTCAGACGCCCATAGCTAGGATGGTTAAGTACTTAGCAAGTGAATACTTATCCTGCCTCCGATGCTCCCTGACGCACCGCTCCCGGAGAGCGTAAAAGATCCACGAGCCAACACTTTCTTGTTGAATGCTGGAGAAATCTCTTCCATGCGTGACTCCTAGTCGCCCCCATGGACGGCGCCATCTCACTGTGGCTACTGAGCCAAATAGTAAAGAAGGGACTCAGAGGAGAGGAAGAGGAGAGCAGATCCGGGGGAAGAGCTCAGAAGAATGAGGGGTGATCCTCCTCCCGCCCTCTTGGGGGTTTATATACATGAGTGGGGTAGAATGGAAATCCCCATTCTACCCTTAGTATTTACAAAGGGTGAGGGTACATTGGTATATTTACACCTCTACACTATTGAGCCTATTACATATTATGCCCGCATGCAGGCCCGCCATGGGGTTGGGCCACCCCCACAATGCATGTGCAGTCAACTGGGTTGGAGCGAGCGAGGAATGAGAAAGGATAAAGGAAGTGTTATGTATGATTTGTATTTGCTTTAACATTCCTCTTCGGTTCAAAGATGGCTAGGCATAACTGATCAGATTACCATGGTTCACATATTTTATTTAATAATTTTTTATAATTTTTTTATATTTACCAAGGAAGTTCCATGAGATAGGCTAATCT